>JAEVFN010000006.1:0-676609 GCA_030449075.1 Murraya paniculata
TACGCAAATCACACAGTGCCTCGGGCAACTCATATGTCGCATCATTGTTACTCAAATTAAGGTACCTCAGATGTTTCAACTTCTTTATGTTTCTTGGGAGTCTGGCAATTGACAAACAAAAATGTCTTTCATGACAACGCAAACATAACGTCCTTAGACATGTCAATCTATCAAATAAGTTTGGAAGAGCCATGTCAGTCACGCTGTCCCTTATCCGCGGAAATATAGTAGATGAATTGCGCTTGTGAACAATCGAAAGACTACGTAATTTTGTTTCATTACATGCAGGCTGTGCAAGAAACTGAGCAAAATCATGCACTATATCATGCATCTTGCAACTTATTATGCTGCCATCATATTCACTTCTTTCAAAATCTTGAAAGAAAGAACGAGTTGCCAAGTTTTCAAAGCACTCTTCACCAATTAACTCCATATCTTCCCTCCCCTCTACGGTAAGATGACCCTGGGCCATCCATAACTTGATTAAATGATCTTTATTTATCTCATAACCTTTAGGAAATACGGCACAGTATGAAAAACATCTTCTCCCTATAGGTGGCAAATCGAAGTAGCTAATTAGCAGAGGGGGCAAAAGCCCCTTGTCCACCTCTTCTACTTCCCATGTTTCACTATCTAAGACGGCTTTCCACTGTTCCACTGTTGTTTTCAAGCTTAACAGACTCGCTGAGGTCTTTACAGCAAGAGGCAAGCCATTGCACTTGTCCGCAATCATTTTACCAATATCTGTTAATTTTTGGCACTCTTTAGTTGTCCTTCCAGAAAATCCAATTTGGCTGAACAGCGACCAACAATCATTGTCAGGTAATTTACCTAACAAGATCTTGCTGGTGGTTCGCATCATTTTTGCAACATCATCTTCCTTACGTGTGGTCACCAATATTCTACTTTCCGGAGAACCATACTTAAGAGAGCTCACCAACTCTTCCCACTTTGTGGGATTTCCACCCCAAAAATCATCGAGGACGAGAAGAAACTTCTTTCCCTTGACAGATTTCTCAATGCGCCGCAACAAAGTGTCAAATTCAGCAACACTTGGTACAACATCTCCATGAGATTCAAGGATCGCTTTAGCAACCCTAATCTCATCAACAGGGTCAGAGAAACACACCCATATTCTTTTGTCGAAATGGGCACCAACTCTGACCTCGTTAAAAACTAATCGAGCAAGAGTAGTTTTCCCAATACCACCAGTCCCTACAATGGAAATGATAGGCAGGGACATTTTTTCTTGGCTACTGTTACCCAGCAGCAAGGCTATAATTGTTTTCTTCTCCTCATCCCTTCCATGAACTTTTGACACATCAACAACAGACTTAGTCATTGGTGGTTTCAGTTCTTGTGTGCCACTAGTCAAACTGAAACCGAACCTATCTTTTTCCCTTGCAATATCATCCAGTGTTTTACTTAGATCCTTTATCTTGACAGCAATGTCATAATGCAGAACAACTGGCCTATAGCAAAAGCCATTGCAGAGGTTGAGAAAGCGTACCTTTCTCGAAGGCTTGTAAGCATTTTCAACTTCCTTCATGCCAGTGTCCCACTCATCCAAAACATCATCAATGTCGTTGGATGTGTCTTTAAGCTTATCCAGCCAATGCCTCACTGCTTTGTCCTTCACTTGTCTGCACTCTGCATCTTCAAGCACAGGTTCAATGGCCTGGAGATTGCTAAGAAGGCTTTGGACTGCTTCACCTGCCCCCGCGATCGACGCCAGTTGTTCTATGATTCTGGAAACAAGAGCCTCAGCCATGGTTATTCAATGTTAGATGAAATACAAGGAATTCAAATTATTTGGTGTGGTGACAATGCAACTCCCCGTCGTTCAATATTTATAGCTCATGGCGGAGATAAAAAAAAGAAAAATAAGAATCTAACGTCACACGCACAAATTTACAGCTAGTTTCCATTTAGCAAGAATCTGATGCAAAGAGTAGAAGAAAGGAAGAGTTGGACAAAATAAAGCATAGGTTCAAAAGCAAATTCGAAGGCAATGCAAAACACGTGTGTCTGCTTAATTAGAAGATCACAAGGCTTATGATGACATGTCCCGGACTTGGCTAACTTCACCAGCCAAGCAACCATGGCGGGGGACCTCGGTGGGAATAGTGAAAGAAAGAGGAATTTGTCGACTCATCAGGCCCACAACCTGAAGACTGCAGGTACGAATTATCCTGTGGCTGCGTAATCACCGTAAATAAGTCATGTCCTTGGTTGATGATCCTCGTCGGTGGAAGGGAAAGCGCAATGAGAGGGAAAGACAGCAAGACTTGGATCAAATAAAGTAAAAGTTCAAAAGCAAATTCGAAGGCAATGCAAACCACATGCACGTCTGCTTAATTAGAATGTGATGACTTATCCCGGACTTGGCTAACTTGACTAGCCAAACGTTTACTCAAATAATAATCTTTAGGCCATTGGCATTCACATTTCTTGAGGTTTGTCTAAAATACGGAAGAGGCTCTGCTTGTTTACCAATTTTCAGTTTCAAGCAAAGAAACAAAACTTGATATGGAAATTAAATGATGAATTCAAATGAATCATACGACGACGTTACAAGAATGGAACATATTCTGGTTTCATAATCACTTGTGGAATTGGCCCGGCTTTATATGTTATTCTTTGCTTTGGCGTCGCAGTGGTGTTATTCCTTTGCTCGTTGACAAAGTCCTAAATTTCTTAGAAATCTCCCTTAAAATCTTTATAGTCTATTGTTCATTACTTGCAGCATTAACTTAGGGTTATGTAGTGAACCTCTTTGCGATTCTTTCCTCTTCTTTTCTTTCATTTCTTCGAACCAAACATAGTATAATCGTATTCATTTATAATTTGAAAGTAAATCAGCTTTGACGATATTGGAATTTCTAAAATCGATCAGAATTCAAAACCCTTCTTCAAAAATTTTGTGAATGTCCTTCTAAAACATTTAAAAAGTCCGATCATTTTGTAGCAACTCCAAACTATGAAGAATTTAATAATATTTTTTGGCAAAATGTATAACAGATCAATCATTAGGTGTGAAAATCGCAAGAATACGTGGCAGTCAGTCATTGGACATTATTATTGAAAATTAGAATGTGGCAGGTAATACCTACCATGAAGAAATCGTTCACACATTTCCTTAATCCGATTGACAAAAAGTTCGAGCATTTATTCGTTTGCAAACAAAACAAAGAATATCAGTATATCACAAGAGACCAGCCAAACACAAGGCATCCACTTGAGATATCGCATGTCGTCGATGAGATCCACTTTAGAAAGGCAAATGATGAATGACACGTCGTTCGTTTAATGGCCTGGACAGGTGTCAAACGACCTGAGGGTTTTTCATCAGAGAAATCGAAATAAAAATAGAAAACTCTGCTGCCTGCCGGAGGGAAAAAATAAAATAAAATAAAATAAAATAACAATCACTAAGTATTTCCAAACTTCCAAACACATCTAAATTTTAAAGAGACATTATAATTTCAGTGTAATGTAGAATCAACTTTTAAGGAATGTCCCATTTTCTGAAATTCAATCAATTAAAAAAAAAAAAAAAAAAACACACGCCCTAACAATATAGTCATAAATAAGATATATATATCACACAATTTTAACAGTACAACACAATTCTGTATAGATCTATCGACCAATTCACAATTCGATTTTCAAACTACCAAAGTTATCGTGATATAAAATCAAAGATCAACCCTCCCAAATTGATTTGAAAGCTAAATTGGACTACATGGAGATGGCTCGAGCCTTGTACATGCAAATGTATGCCATATGCCAATCACCTGAAAGAAAAACATAAATTTCATTAGAATAATATTTTTAAATATCTAATGTACATATATCACTGCTCACTATCCACAAGCAAGATAAAATTTTCCATGAAGCTCAACTTACCTCCGCCAGACAGTTTAGTGATGTCTTCCTCTCGCTGAGGAATGGGATTATCATCATCATATTCAATCCATTTCCCTGTGATTAACAACAACCAGTCAGTTTAAAAACTACACAAAAACAAAATAAATACATTGCAAAACTACTGTACAAATCAGCCAAAAAGCTTACCACTTTCTTGCTTCACCCAAGCAACATAATGCCCTGAATCAGCACTCCTACCCTTGTGGGTCAGCACAGCAACCAGATCATAAACTCCAGTTAGATGTGTTTCCTTGTCAGTGTCAGTAGTAACCCCTGAGTTAGCCAGAGCAATCAGACAGTTGAAGGAATGTATTTGACATTAGTGCACTTGAGTTGTAAGTAAGGTAAATTATATACAAGGTTTATGTTCCACATATTATGAATGAAATGCAGAACAAGCTCACCCCATCACCATGATAAAGCTAAATCACGAAAATGATATAGAGTTTTTACCATCTTGAGATGTAGCTATTGACGATTCTCCACTTCCATTTGATGCTGATCCCTGTTTTGCAAAAAAGACCTAACTCATAACAAACATATCCACAGAGCATATGATTATGAGTTTATCTGCAGAAGTAACAACTAAATCACCTCGGCTTCTGTCATCTTGACATCATTATCCTTCAAAGTAGAGCTCTTCTCACCACCTTTTAAACCAAGCTTTTTACCCTCCTCATCCCTTAGTTTCTGAGAATTCATCAATTTTGTTACCATCCATGAACAGTGATTTAACATAAAACTCACTAAAGCAAAAGACACGCAGATACCTGACGAGGGGCGTCCAATTTTTTGCGCATATCATCAGAACAGAAATCATAAACATCCAACTCCAGCGGGTAATCCACTTTCTGAGATTCTCAAGAAACATTTTGAATATGTCATAAATCAAAAGGTCACACTGAAAAACAGTATCGGTCCCAATAGCATTTTAGATTTCAAGTCAAATGATTGCGCCACATATAGTAATTATTTGGAATTAAATAATATTCCTTTTATACAAACACATGAAAAAATTAATCCTTTGATAAGTATATAAAAAGCAAAGAAAACCAGAATACCCGCAAAATCTTGGCTTTCTGATTTGACTCCCTCTTCCAGAAAAAGCGAACAAACTGAATCGTTAAGTACCTTTTAAAAGAAAAATTATGTGTGAAAATTTTGTTCCATCTCATATAACATGTCAAAATATAAACAAGAAAGACAGAAGTTAAATCAGATTCAGACTTCAGAACCATTTCAGAGTAGGTCAAAACGTTGATGGAAAGAGCCATACAGTTGGATTCTCTAAGAGAACTTAGTGGTGAATTGGAACCATCAAGGAGAATGCACAATCAAGAAAATAAAATGAAAACAAGTAATTTGTTACCTAGGCAAGCCATTAATACAAGACTCTTTCAAGTAAACTGCACTACGACCCAAGGCAGGAGAAGCCTTCTCCAGTTCTGATTTCAAACCCTACATGCACCATAAAAATAAGAAGATTAAACTATTGATCAGAGGTTAATCAATTAAAAAGAGGTATAATGATCACTCCATGTAGAAATCATGAAAGAAAGGGCAATTTAACAGATGTTGACTACAGGCATAAATTTTGAAGGTTATGCCTCAGCAGTAGAAGATGGGATAGGGGCTATTTCATGGTTGTTATAGAAAGATTCACATTCAAAAACAAAGACCGTAAAAGTGTTAGTCAGCTGAAAGAAAAAAGGTAAGTTTGTGAATGTCAAAGCTTCATATACTAAATATTTCAAAGCCATCAGTCAAAGCTTACAAGACTGTTTTCAGGTACAGGATGGACATTTGAAGAATCTAACAGTCACACAATCCTTTTCATCCGTATCAAAAGTAATAATAGTGACAAAGCGAAGTAGAGAGCCTAATACAAGCTGAAGACATCAGCAAGGGACCACCTTCATGATACTCAAATGTACTGCACATTTTATGTTTTGTATGGGTCCTTTGTTTTCTTTAGATGATCATACTTGTGCAGACAGCTTGTTCTTGGTTCATTTGAGATAACAAGGGAATATGTGTGTGTGCACGCGCGCACATAACAAGATCAAGGAAAGAACTCATTGAAAAGAGTGTTGCAGCCAGACAATTATATCATTTGATGTAATACAACTCCACATTATTACAAACAAAAGGGAAGAGGAATTGTATGACCGTCAGCTGATGTCACTTACATGCTTTAGTCCTTCATGCAAATGGTTGACCTCATGTGATATGTGACATTTAAGAGCATAAATTGACTCTGTTTCTGAGCTTTCCTCACCACTTTCTTGGCAATGCACTCTAGCACTCAAAACCATCTGATCAGCAATTCGTATACATCGATATCTATTTTCAACATTCCTTAAACAGCAGAGTGAATAAGCTTTCTACAGCAATCATCTTATTTCAAAGTTAATTTTAAGTTTTGTAATCAAACACATAAACCTCGTAACATGCACGATAATCACCTCAGCTAACAAAAAACAAATCTGAAAATAAAATGAGCTGTACCGAAGCTGATATTTACTATGTGAATGATGCTTAATAGTATGCTAATGCTTATAAATAGAGCTCAAAGATATACCTGCTCACAATATCAATACCAAAAAGGGCCTTCACAGTATCGGGAACTTCACTGCATGTGAAAAATTGTTAAAAAGAAGACAGGGATTATTATTTCCAAATAAGCATTGATGAAAGAGTAGATAATCAGTCAATTACAAGATCAAAATGTGAACTAATAATCATCCATAAACATGGTAGTTGAGAAAAAATGATGTTTGAAAACAACTTAGAATGAGTCAGCAATGCTATTAGGTGAGCTTCCATAAGACCAACACCACACCCATCCGAAGGGTAATTGTCCTACAATTATGCCATTAAAAATAAGGAGATGAAAAAAAAAGAAAGAAAAAGAAGGGGAAAACCACCTGGCATTTACTGATCTTAGAGACTGTGAAAGCGTGTACAAAAGCTGTGTCCAACACTCTTCAGCATCCTGTTATAAATCCAGAGAAGTTCAGAGTTCAGCCCACTAACATTAGAACAGTAAAAAAATACTGTCATCAGTAGAACAGAAAATGGAATAACCTGCTGCATGAATGTACCATTGTGCAACTGGCCAAACTGAGGATACTTTTTACGCAACAGCTGTAAAAGAAAAAATAAATATGAGATGCATTCTCCAGCTAGCAAAAAGGAATATATCTACCAAACACTAAAATGAGGTTTCCAAAATATGGGTTCTCTGGTAAAATCAGCTTAGATGACTCCAACTATGTGTAAGCACTGCAGAGATGATAACCAAAAAATATTTAGTAGCTTAAACACAAGCCTTCAACTTTTAGAAGAGAATATCATGTCATAAAAAATGTGTCACTGCATAATGCATACTAGTGATTTCAACTAATGCATGACTTAGGTAGACACAGCTAGGAATAATAACATCAACATAAAAATTATGAAAGAGTAATAAGTATTTCATCATCCTTGACTTTAGAAAGGAACAACCTTTGTGCTCAGCGGGACTCCAACTTTCACTATAAAATCACTCAGTTGAAGTATGAGAACTCATGTCTGACAAAAACATATTTGCTCTTGAACTATGACAACTCATGTCTGCAAATCCGCAAAAACATATTTGCTCTCTGCTTATAAAACTAATTTCCCTTTGTCCAAGACTTAACCTTGAATATATGGTATCCTAAGGGCATTGCACGTAGAACAGTCATAAAAGAAGTACCACTGATTATGTCATACAGGAAGAAGAGTACAAACCATCCAAAACTGCATAGGAGCCACAGACTTCACACTTTTATCAAGATCATTAAACAATTCAGAAGTAGCAACTGTCAGCATATGAGAGCTTTGATCCACATCATTGCTTCTTCCAGACTGTGAATACCTAATTAACACACCCAACATCAAATTTCAGCAGTACGAAAACATGCCACATCCAGTCTTCAATTGGCAACGAATCACCAAGGAAGCAACAATATTCGTTGACAAAGAAAACTTACTTAATTAAAGCAGACTTCAACTCTGGAACGGAATGCAGGCACTGGATCGTGGAGTTCATGTAGCAGGTGTTTCCCAAGTTAAACAGGCCAGCACTATGACCCTGGAAACACAAACAATATTGGATGAAAGTATTAATTTGAAGGCAAGAAAAAAGCATCTAAAACCAAAGCATGTATAAGCATATACATATTAATGGGAGATGCTCTCGTCAGCAAAATAAGAGCCAAAATTAACAACACCAGTAAAATAATGAATTTTTTTTTTTTTTGGTTGCTCAGAAACAAATAGGATGATCATAATCACGTAATTAGAACTGAACAAAGAGGTGGCTCATCGGCATATTAACACCAACAAAATTACAAAAAGAAGAAATAAGCACACCCAAGCAATGATGATTGAAGTTACCAGTGATAACACTTGTTCTTCTTCGGGAAGATCTTCCACAAAAACAGGTCCCTTCTCAGGAGCCTTGACAATCTCATCTGCTGATCCCATCATCATCAGTCTTTGACCCTAGGGAGAGAGAGGGTGAAAGAAAAAAGAAGAAGAAGAAGAACTTAAGTTTCTCCCCCATTAGAAAAAAAATTAAGTTACCATTATCAATTAATGATTTACCTGTTTCACTCCTAATATTGACCAATCTGAATCATCCTGCACTCTCAGGAGAATGCAATTATAAGAAAGGCACGCTCATGAAATAGTAACATATATGCAGAAAAATCAATTTGCAAAGTCATTAAGTAGGTATTTAAGCAGGTCATAATTCGGTTGTGCAACCAATTATGCTTAGCTACCATAAAGCCATCCAAGTACCTTCAGTAAACCACCCTTTACCATAATCTTCTGCCTTTCTGGTGGTACACCGGTCAAATCATACAATTGACACTTGAAAACATAAGGGGTCTGGCTGGTGTCAATTTCCACATTTGAAAAGACCTCCTTCTGCCATTTCACACTCACTACAACAATGCAGCAGAATTGTCAACAAAAGGAACCACAGACATTGTAACAATGTATAACAACTAAAAATCATCAGATCATGTTTCATTAAAAAGAATCCAGGGAAAGAATGATAAGGCACAACCTTCTAATGTGCATTACAGCTATGTAACAACTAAAAATCATCAGATGATGCTTCATTAGAAAGAATCTAGGAAATAATGATAAGAAAGGCACGGCCTTCTAATGTGCATTACTGCTACAGACTCCATATCATAAAATAGAAATTCCAATGAAATTTAACATTACATATGACTTCTAATAATAAAAATTATATACACTTTTGTATATAATTTTGTACAAGAATACTGTGTGATTCATTTCTGACTTCCGAACAACCTACCCATTATTGAGCTAAAGTAAATAAGCACTGTCGACTTCAAAATTAACTCATCCCTTCAAAAACTACTCTAGCACAACAAACATAACATGTACATACGAAACAAAGAGATAGAATACAGTTAAATGACACTGTTAATTACAAGTAGGTAAAAGTTAAATCCACAAGTCAAATACCACTCCCACAAACTCAAAACCAGTAATTGGCAATAATCCAGTTAGAGAAATCAAAATAGCATTAAATAATGACGACAACGACAACAACGACGACGACAACAATGAAAACGACAATAAATCAAGCTATGCAGACTAATCGCACAAATCCGAGAAACTGCTCAAAATAAAACAGGGTAAGTAAGTCAAGCTTCAGTTGCTCCACTGAAAAGAGATTATTCCGCAAAATGCCAGAATATCGTGTGTAAAATAATTATAAGATTTCATATCTCAGTTCACTAGATTAGAAACAAAGACAAGAAAACTCTGACCGGTTTATTTATAAAAAAATTATAACCCACATTGGAGAAAATATAAAATATTAAACGGATGTCACCGCCAATAATCCACCACTGACCCGGCTCATAAAATTTCAGAAGAAAGCACAATCAAGTTCCCAAAAAAATATCAAAATAAAGCCAAACATCATATATTAAGCTCAAAAAGTTTCTATTAATCAAAAAATCCACAAACAGAAACGGGAATGACAAATAACCCAGTTCGCGAAATTCAAAATAGAGCATACAAATCAAGCTTCAGCAGTTTCGACACGAATAAAGGACAACAAAATTGAGCAAATCGAATTAATTCGATTTTGCTAATGTGGAAAAGCAAAGATTGAGGGCTTAACAATCGAACCTGTTAGCATGATTGAAGAGGATTAGAGAAATCGAGAAAAATGTGTAAACGGGGTTTTGAACAGTTCGGTTTTTCGGTTTTTGTTTATAGCTTGGAGCCTTGGACGAAGGGCAATCGAGATCTTTGCGCTTATATATAATTGACGCCCGGATCCGACTCGAATATGAACCCCCGGGACCGCATTCAAATTCGTGCGTTTTCGAGAAAATTTCATTGACCCCCCTGAGGTTGCTCTGATATACACGTAGGCTTCTTAAGTATAAATAACTACATGTATAAATTGAATTGCGTCAGGCTCCGTTTGATACAATTTATTGAATACAACTTATAGAAATAAAGCTTATAGAAGTTGAGTTTTTAACAAAAAATTATTTGCTGTTTAGCTATCAATTAAAAAAACTCTTTTGCATCATTAAAATATTTGGTTTTGTAAAATTAAAAGTGCTTTCGTATAATTAAACTACAAAAAAAGATATGTATTCATAATTGTATAACTTGTAACAAAATGCATCTAAGCTATCAACTAATTACGAAATCCAAAATGTATATGTATTCATAATTACAGAAGGTGATGATCAACTAGTCACGAAATCCACTGCAAAGTTGCACCCACACATGAACTGATTAAAGCATTAACCGATAATTGTTAGGAGTTTGTTCGAAAACAAAGACTAGATTTAAAAGAAACATGAAACAGTACCAAGTGGTGGCATTAAACATATTGAATAATGTAATAAAAACAAAGATGAAAAAGTAGCAAGAAGCATTACCTGGTATGCTCCTCACCAAAAGCATTGGTTATGACTATGAGGCTTCTCTCAAGTGTTGGGTATGTGTAGGGTTTTGCATAATTAAAGTGCTGGCTATTTTATTAAAAAAAAGAAAAGAATGAAGTGGCAGCAATACGTTTATATGGCGGCAACAGTTTTTATTGTGTAGGTTCTGTGTATAATAGGGTATTATGTAATTAATGAAAAATTTTAAAGGTATTTTTGATATTACATATTTTTTTAAAAAGCTATTTAACCTCAACTCTCAAAAACTCAATTTTTGAGATTTTACCTGTAAAAATAAATTAACTTATATAAGTCTAAAAAAAACTCTACTTAAAAAATAACCAAACACCAAAAAAAATTTTAAAAAAGTGTTTATGAAATTAAATAAGTATTTATGGCCATTAGATAAGCTATACCAAACAGGCACATAATTTTTAAAATGCAATACGAATAATATTTATGGATGTTATCTCATTTTAAATTTCAAATAATAAAGAAATTTATTTTTACGGTAACAATTATTGTAATAGTCAAAATAATATTGAATAGTAGAATAATAATTAATATAATGAAATTGATTTTTTAAGTTGAATTGTTGTGTGTAATAATAGTTAATGTGACTATTAATTGATATAATAGTTAATTTTATTTTAATAAAATAAAATCTTTGAATTAGAATCATGGTTTAATTGAATTTGAAAAATATTAATTTCATCCGAGTAATGCTAAAAATAAATTGAAACACTATATTATTATATAACATAATAATTTAAAATTTTAACTTAAAAAGTGACTTAATTTTTATCCATTAGGTTAATTCAATCCAATAATAGATACTAGATAGATAGAGGTATAAATATCAATTTTTAACTTTAAATCATTACAATTAGATTAAATGGATCCAATTGCCTATTCAAAAACCAAAAAAAAAAAAAAAAAGAGGATCCAATTGCAAAATACTAAAGAAGTAAACAAATAAAATGAATTCAAGTATGAAATATTACAAAATATTCCTAATAATTTCCTGAAACTACATATGCATACAAAAACGAATACAAAACTGCTAGAAGTCAAGAACACATCAACAAAAACAAACTAGAAACAAACAGAGAATCAAATTCAAAAATCAAGAGAAATTGCAGATTATATAAACTAAATATGCAGTATATATTTGTATATGTTTAGACAAATTAAAGCAATTTAATCTGAGCAAATTTCCCAATGTACGGAGGGTCGAAGCTGGGCCGCGGCGGCGGCCGAGCGGGCGTTGTCAACAAGCGCAACTCATTTCCGCCGCCATCGCACCGGATGGGCACGCCGTCGTCATCGAGCCGGCTCTCTCAGGGGTCCTCGGCCGTTCGAAACCGGGCAGCGGGAGGACCCAGCAGCAGCGGTTCAAAGGCTGCGGCTGCGGCTGCGGCTGAGGAGACTTTTAGTCTTGTTTCGGGGAATAATCCGCTTGCTTTCGCTATGATTATAAGGCTGGCGCCGGATATGGTGGAGGAGATTAAAAGGGTAGAGAGCCAAGGACGATCAGCCAGGATTAAGTTCGACTCAACAGGGCATACGGACAGAAACGTGAGTTCTTTTTTAGTTACTTTGAACTTGATTATAGCTGATTTTGATGGGTTAATAGGAGTGTTGTTTCAGGTATTTGTTTCTTAAGGTGTTTTTGGCAATTGGGTGTTGGCTAATTTGTCTTAATTTGGGGCATTTTGTTAGGGTGAATAATTATTGTGGAAAATTGAGGTATTTTTTGGTTTAATTTTATCTTTGTAGTGGCGTAGCTTTGGCGAATTATGAATAGTTTTAGTGGAAACTTGAGCTTCTTGATTTTGTTTTATCTGTAACATCCTAATTAACTTTGTTTAGATTGGAACTTGGAACATCCTAACTTTGAAATGGAAGTGTCTTGGATTAGTTCTATCTGATATGGGCCTATTTTTGTTTTCACTGTGGATAATTCTTGTAAAATAATAGTTTAAGGATCAACAATATAGGTACTATTACTAGAAAGAGATAGATCTTAAATCAGTCACTGGTTAATTGGTTGATTTATTAAAGTTAAAACAAAAAATATTAACGGGAGGGTGAGATTAGAGGGGTGCTCTAGTGCATAGGAAAAGGAACTAGATCCCGTAAGAATGAATGAGGGAGCTACCTCCACATCTTGATGGAGATGAACCTGTAACATGGTGAAGCATGTCAGAAGTTGCATTTGGCAGCAGAGAACTTTGTGGATTTGCAACGATGCTAGGGGCAATGATGGATGCTGAGTTTGTTTAGGCAATGCTGGTTCGAGGTTGATTTAGGACCATTCAGATGATAAGGTTACAATTTTAAGTGTTTAAATCAGAGATTAGATAGGAAGATAGCCGCAGAAGTGGTTGTTAAGAAGGAGAAAATATGCAAATGACAATAGTAACCATGAATTTGTATCTAGTGGATGCGTAGTTTAAACTGGTGGCAGCATCTGCTCAGGTCTGAACTATTCCTGGAGGTATTTGTTAGCTATCAGTTGTGGCTGAATGCATGATCATCTTATTTATATTTTTCTAACTAAAGCAGGATGATATCTTTAAACTCTTTAATATGCAGTAGACATGATTCCATGTAGGATGAGGTTAGATCGTCCTTCTGAATATGATTTTTTAAGGCGGTTTGGTCGTTGATTGCGTTCTGTGAACACCATAGATAGTTTTCCGTCATTGTGTTTTTCTTCTTCCCTCTTTTCTTTTTCAACATTTGGTTTCAGTGTTGGTGCACCAATGACTATTGTTGTTCTTGTCATAGAAAAATGAAAAATTTACAGTTATATATGTGGTTTTTAGTGGAGTTATAGGTTAAATTTGTTTGTTAATTTTCCTTGTATTGCACAAGGCTTGTTGCAACTAAAGTTGCTTTTGTTTATATTGTTGGGGCCTATTGTTTATTGGGCAGCATGGATTTAAATGGTTGATCGTTGAATCAGGTTATTGACGTAGGTGGTAAAGAGTTCAGATTTACATGGTCACGGGAATTTGGTGACCTCTGTGATATATATGAAGAACGTCAAAGTTCTGAGGATGGGAATGGTTTGCTTGTTGAATCTGGGTGTGCCTGGCGCAAGTTGAATGTCCAACGCATCTTGGACGAATCAACTACTAACCATGTTAAGATGCGGTCAGTGGAAGCTGAACGCAAGTTGAAATCACGCAAGTATGTAATTCATATCACTAAGATGCTTTTTATTTCCTGGAATTCTCAAGTCGTAGTATTCTTGGAATTCTTGAGTCATAGTTCACTCTGGCATTTTCATATCTTTGTATCTCTAAACTTGATTTTATCTGTGTATATCAAATACACTATCGGTAAAATGTTTTCTGTTTGTTGTATTTATTGTATATTGCATTTGAAAAAAAAATTGTATCTGTATTTGTTAGAATCTTCATAGAGGGTTTAGTTTCTCTGACACCTGGTGCTTGGCAGTTTCATCTCTGCTGGTGTTAAGCTACTATTTTTATTTCAATTACTCCATGGATAATGGATTATTTATTTTTTGTAATTTAAACATATATTATGGTATTACCTGATTGTGAAAGTCTCTTGCTCGGATGCACTATGCAATTTTTCTTGTGAAAATTTGGTTTCTTTCCCTCATGGTACCCAAACTAAATTTCCTTTTTTTTTTTAATTGAGAAAAATCCCCTTAACTATAAGTTGCAGTTATTTTATGTTGATCTGATTCTAAAATATTGACATCCTTGATTTTTTTTTTTTTTTTTTTTTTATATTTAGCATGTTGAATTTATCAGGACGTCAGTTTTTTTAATGATACCTTCAAATTATTTTTGTATATTCCCTTCACCAGTCAGTTATTTATTTTCTCATTGATTATCTTTTTGAGTGTGCAGAGCCATTGTGCTAGACCATGGGAATCCATCCATGAAGAGTCAAATTAAGCAACTAGCTGCTGTTGAGGGTAATCTTTTTTCTTTTGATATTCTGCATTGTTTGTTACAACTGTAGTTGTTTCGGTTGCCTGTCTCTGACAATCATGGAGGAGACAGTTTAATGAGAAATCAATTTGTGTTATGAGAAACTTTCGTAGCATAGGAAAAAATTGTTTATCAAAGTTAGGTTATTAAACAAACACACACACACACACTCACGCTATGCAGTCAATGTTGTATTATATATTCCAAGCTGATGAGGCTAACAATTTTCAAATGTAATGGAAGAATGTTTTAGAAGATATTTGATTTATTTGTTCTAATATTGATGTTTGAAGTTTTAATAAGCATCCTACTGATAATGATAAATATCAAGGAATATACATATTTGCAGTGTCTAACTTGTAACCCTTGGTTTCAGCTAATTCTTGGAGGTCATTTAACAAAAAGAAAGAACCCCTGTTCAAAAAGCAGAAAGTCGAAACTCTTCAAGGTAATGATAAGATTTTTTATTATTTTATTTCCTTACAGTTGGACGGTTTTTTTTTTTTTTTTAACTTTTTTCCCCTTTTTTGTGGGGGGAGGGGGAGGGGGAGGGGGAGGGGTATTTGATTTTTTTTTTTTAAATTATTATTATTTTTTATTCTTTTTTTATTTTTTTCCCAACGATTGCAGTTGGTGGCCCCCCTAGATCTACCATTAAATCAGCAGGGGCTTCTACTGCATCTCTGAAGGCTGGACGCTCAGCTTCACCTTTGTCTTCTCCACCCAGGCAATCTGGTACTCTGGCATTGCCAGATGGATCTGGAAATTTGGCTAAGAATCATGTGAACACAGATGATGTTACACCTGTACAGGTGAAGGGCAAAGAAAATCCTCCCAACTCTGAGAAAGAAATCCCTAAAAGGAGTAACAGTGCAGTGTGGGACACACTGGGAGGCAAAGGAAACTCCGGAGCTACGCCAACAGATTTGAGGAGTATGTTGATTACTTTGCTTATGGAGAATCCCAAGGGCATGAGCTTAAAGGTTAGCTGAATACAAACTTTAAAAGAGAATGTAAATGAAGATTTCCTTTGTTTGCTGCTAGTAGATTTTTAGACCGAATTAATCTAGTTTAATTTTGCTCCATGGTTCATTCTTTTATATTGTTTCTCTTTCTATCACTAACTTTTCCTCATCTTTCTCTATGTGTATGCGTCATAGGCCTTGGAGAAAGCTGTTGGAGATGCAATTCCCAATTCTGATAGAAAGATTGACCCTATCCTTAGAAAGGTAAGTGGTGAAAATCTGATGAAATGGTTTTGATAATAGTATCTGATGTTATGCCTTCTCATTGAACTTTGAGTATCAGATTGCAATTTTACAAGCTCCGGGAAGGTACTTCTTGAAACCAGGAGTGGAGTTGGACAGCTCCAAGAAACTTTCTTCTGAAAGTGGAAGGTATCTGCCATATTACAGGATAGCTTTGTGCTGCTTGTGGTTTTTCCCAACAAAGTTATCAATCTGATTATTTTCTTTTTCTTTTTTGAATTGATTATAATTGACTATGTTCCTGTTTTGGTTTCTTTTTGGTATTTCTGTTGGATGTTAACTGTTTATCATGAGAACACTCAAAATGATTCTTGATTAAAAATGAGAAAGAATACTTGTATTGGAAGAGGACAGAGCATTATTAAGCAGCGGATAAACTACTTGAGGAGCAAGATTCCTGTGTGAGACAAAACAATTATTTAACAGAAGTGGATAGGATCAGGAAGATAGAAACGTGGAGCATGTGATGCAGGCTGAACTTTGAATGCCACATTATTATGAATGACAATTTATTTGTTCAAACCTTGTGGTTTCAGCAAAAGTAGTTTGTTTCGAGGTGCTTTCATGTCAGACTTTTTTTACTACGTTCCAAATGTTAAAAACACATTTCCTTTTTTTTTTTTTTTTAGACTTTTGGGTAATGGTTTGCATCATTTTGATTCCTCTGCTCTTAACTGTAATGATCTTTCTTCTTTTGATTTTGGAAAATTTCATCCCATCGTTTTCAATTTTGTATCAACACTTTTCAGTTGTTTAGAGTGAGACATCGCTTTGAATATTTGTTAATCATCCTTGTATCCACTTAGTGATCCTCTAGATCAGATTGAATTTCACTATCTGAATTTTGTAACTAAAGAATTCCATGGATAATATTGTTAGCTTAGACTACTCTGATTACTCTCCCTGTTAAAGCTTATGAAAAGTGAAGTGATCAGTTTACAAGTTTTTAGCACACTGGCTTTTGATTACACGGCTTTGCATCGACACATATGACTATGCATCTGCATTTAATTTTGGTGCATTTACTTTTTTAAATTTGTTTGCTGCATGTGATTGTAATGCTTGTTGTTTCAGCTCCCCTGAAGATAACCATCAGCAAACACCTGGTGCTGAAAACATCCATGGTCAGACACCTGCTCAAGGACTGAGCTTTGTGGAGAATAATCCTTTTGGTGAGATGGAGGAACAGGCTCAATCACACTCTAAAGCTGGGGATAAATCAATTGCACTGGAAAATAATGATGTCCAAAGGTATTCTCCTGATTTGTTCAGTGAGAAAAAGGTCTCTAATAGTGAAGGCCAGGCAGCCAGCTCTAGCGACAGTGGAAGCGATAGTGATAGTGATAGTGACAGCAGTGATAGTGGAAGTGACAGTAGAAGCCACAGTAGAAGTAGAAGCAGAAGTAAAAGCCCAGTTGGAAGTGCGAGTGGTAGTAGCAGTGATAGTGAAAGTGATTCTTCTTCCAACAGCAAGGAGGCATCAGATGAGGATGTAGATATTATGAGTGATGATGACAAGGAGTACAAGCAAAAATTACAGGCCTCTGAACCAGGGTTGTCAGCATCACCTGTACCGTGGAAAAACAATGACGGTGGACCTCTGCAGAATGAGATAGGTGAGAAGCAAGATGATGAGGTTGACATTGAGGATCATGGATCTGATGCGGTAGACATTGAGGGTCTTGGTTCCGATGCGGTCGACATTGAGGGTCATGGATCTGATGCGGTCGACATTGAGGGTCATGGATCTGATGCCATCGACATTGAGGGTCATGGATCCGATGCTGTCGACATTGAGAAAGACTTCCCTGATGATGGACAGGAAATTGATATGGCTGTAAATACTAGTTTGGTTCCTAGTAAAGATGCTGAAAATCCAATGCAGGGCAAAAAAGATTTAACAGATCATGATGAGCTTCAAGAGCGTGAAACTTTTATAGGAAATTTATTTGATGATAAGGGAACTTCAATCAAAGATAGCTTCAAGCATGAGAGGTCTAAGTCTAACCCCTCTGAAAGAACATCTATAAATAAATCCAAAAGAGGCTCTGACTTCAAGCATGTTGATGAGATATCCAATCATGGTAAAAAATCAAAAGTGGAGAGGACTCAACCAGCTATTTCTGGGGGAAGGGATACGCAGTTACTTGAGAGTCCTCACCATTTGTCTCCTAATAGATCCTTTGAAGACCCTTACAGGGGCCTTACTACTCAAATGACAAATAGAACTGACAGGGAAGGAAATGCTGATTTTGGCTTCCAAAAGGGCTACAACCAGGAATTTCCTGGAAAATATAATTCGGATTTTCAGCAGTCAGGTCGAAAGTCTTCTGATCAAAGTGTACGGTCAAAGGTTCGTGATACAGCAGAAAAACTGAACAAACATGGTCGTAAGATCACTGAAAAGAGTTTTCAGGGGCATGACGGTTCTCCAGTTGTAAGAGAAAAAGCTTTTAGAGACAACCAAAATGAAGATGGTTTTGCAAAGGAGAAAAAAGGACCTAGAAATCTCAAAGAAGGTGGTGCTGAAGCTAAAAGTTCAGGGCTGTTTGATTCCAGTAATGGGAAACGCGGTGAAATGGTCGAAAAAATCAATGAGACTGGACAATTTTCAAGCTCACACATGGGAAATGGAAGGGCCAGTGTGCTCCAAAGAGAGCTTTCAGACTTGGAGTTAGGTGAACTTCGTGAGCCATTACCTAATGAAGTACAAATTAAGAAGCAATTTGATAGGAAAGGTTCTTTTAAACAGTTAGAGAATAAGTCAAGCGCGTCAGATAATTATAATCCAGATTTAAGCAAGGGAAAACTGATTGGAAAGGCCACTTTGGACTCTGGGAAAACATCTCCATCTAATCTCAGAGTTGGGATGAAGAGGACTCCAGAACATCATGTTGAAGAATCAACAAGAACTCACCACAGGGCTGGGCAATCGCAGTCACAGAATCACTCCAGAGATCATACTGAAGCTGGAACCCAGTTTAACAGATCAATGGATGCAAGTAGTAAGTCCAGACGAACTGAAGCTGGAACAAGACTACCTGGTGGTCTAGATAGTTCTGGGGAAAGCCATAAGAAAGCACCGACAAATGCTTTGCAACAACATGGCTCTAAACGAGGTCTAGCATCCCAATCTGCAAAGAAGAATAAATCACAAAAAGCATCTAATATGATGGCAGACTCGGTTGATGGGTGCAAGGATACAATTTTGACTGAGAGCAATGACAGTGGTCAAAAAAGGAGAGAATCTTCTTCAGATGAAGACACTAGTTCTTATTACAAGTACGAAAAGGATGAACCAGATCTGAAGGGACCAATCAAGGATTTTGCTCAGTAAGCAGTCTTATATGGGCTTATTTATGAATTAATTTTCCTCTCCTGCAGTTTTATCATGTGATTATTGCTATTGTTTTCTGATCACCAGAGCCCAAGGGATCTAATTAGCTTATATGTCCTTTATTGTTTTATTTAGGTATAAAGAATACATGCAGGAGTATCGTGATAAGTATGATAGTTACTTATCTTTGAACAAGACCCTAGAGAGCTACAGGTATTACAATGATTTTTCTCGCAGGGTATTGTTGATCTTAAATTTTTTTGTTGTTTTACATATGCAACCTCATATCTATTATCTGTAGGAACAAGTTCCAAAAACTGGGAAAGGACCTTGAATTTGCAAAAGGCAAGGACATGGAGAGATATTGTAAGCTCTTGGGGCAGTTGAAGGACTCTTATCGTCAGTGTGGATCGGTATGGTTCTCTCTAGTTTTTAGGTTGGATATATATCATTTACTAATAGTTTGCTGTGACTGTTGAATAATGAAACCTGCCAAGTAGATGATCTTAACATTGGCTTGCCTGGATGAATTATTTTGAATGTCTGGTATGTGAAGGCCCTGCCTACAATTGCTTTGGGTTAGTGTGTTAGTTGCTGGCTCTGTGGATGGGGAAGTTAGAATAATTTATGAATATATTGAAGGGATGGTTGTATAGGTGGTTACGGCTGAAATTGCAAGAGACTTTTCTTCAATTTCTATCCAGTGAGTAAATGTGATATTTCTGAAGCTAAGGTTGAACACCAGAGTTAGCATTATGGTATTGCATGTGCTTTCTGGAACTTCAATTGCTATCTCCATCATGGTTCTACTTTACATCTTTTTGTTTACATTAAAAAAGATGGGTTATGGAATAGGGACTTTCAGGTTTTTGTGCAAACTTCCACTTTGTTCAGTTGCTTATGCTTCACTTCATGCTCTTATTATTTCCTCATTTTATTTCTTCACTCTCAATATCATTGGCTCATCATAGTTCCAGGGAACGTGTCTTGTCAGAATGGGTGTTTTGGGTAGTTGGCTACCAAAAAAACTGTAGGAATGACAATTTTATAAACTCAGAGCAAATCGAGGGGATTTTTTAATTAAATTTGCTTGTTGATGCATTCGCAACCCATTCTTTTTATCTTATTGCTAACTTCTGCGCTCTCATTCAATATAATGATGTTGACTGCAGAGACATAAGCGGCTGAAGAAAATATTTGTTGTGCTACATGAGGAGCTGAAGGTGATTCATCGAAATACTGTTAACCTTGAACTTTACATTCCATTTCTATTTTCCAGTCTATGATTTATATGTGCATATTCCTTTGTTGCAGCACCTCAAGCAGAGGATAAAAGACTTTGCACATACGTACATGAAGGATTGAAGATTAATAACTATATGACTATTCTCGCGATGGGCTTATCTACACAGCAGGGGGTAAAAGGTTTAAGTGGCTTTCCTCCCGTTCCTGCAAAATTGTGAAAGCTTTTCAGATATTTTCAATACATCAAAAGATAAATGTTAAAAGTTTTGGGAATTAGATAAAAAGCTAAGAATGTAACACCAGTGTAGATTATTAAGAAATGATTCAATTTTGGGGGGTTTGATTACATTGGCCTTCTTGTATAGAGTTTGATACAGTTACTGGAATTGCCCTTGTAAGATATGTTGGGCTAACTGTGATAATATTGGTTGTAATTTTCATATTCTCAATATAATTGTTTCCTGGTCGAAGCAAAATAGAATCAATATCAAAGCAATATTCATGACAGTATTAATTCAAAGTTTTTCTTCAATTTATTTATTAACACGGCTAATGTGGCCATACGCATTTGAGAATTTATTCTCCTTTGGGACAAATGATGTGAAAATCGGTGATCATTTGATGGGTCTGACTACATTGTACTCTACGGCTGGACATGGTTAAATGATTAGAAAGTTGATGAAAATACATTCATTTGATGTGGCTTGGATTGCTGGGTACATATCTTTGAGTACTTTAATCACAACCCATTTTATCTTATATAAGTGAAAAGAAAATTAATATGATCGGATGTAATAGTATGAACATCAAATTGACATGAGACAACTGTTGAGAAAAGAATCATGATTACATTTGAGACCAAATTAAGAAAAACTATGAAGATCTTATGTAGATTTTCTTAATACAAATTCGCAATTACGTATAAATAAACTAATCGTTAATAAATAAATAAATAAAAGCCAGTGAAAAAAAAAAAAAAAAAAGCTCCAGGTTGATACTTTATTCTACGAACAATTGTTGGTGAAGTTTGGTCCAGTCTCAAACCAGTTTTATAAGTTTCAAATGTTTTTTTTTTTTAACATAATGAGTTTAAGAACAAATCTGAAAATAAATCTTGGCTATTTCTTTCAAAAGGGAAAATCTAAGAAATAAGGGAGGTGCAGACACGCGCCGCACCAGAAAGGCAACCGAACAATAACTTTTTCGCATGTTGCCACTTTCGCCCTTCGAACAGCACAGGCTATCAATTTACCCAATTTGTAATTTTGTGCACAAAACTAATTCCAAATCCATACTTTATATGATTTATTAAATAAAAATAAATAAATGAGCATCAATAAGTTAAAAAAGAAAAGAAAAAAACCACTGACAAAAACACGACAGATAAAAAAGTCCGCTGCATCTTTACAAAATCTGCTCCTGTAATCTCTCGATAAACGTATGTACATTGATATTGAGAGATGAATCACTGACCAATCTGATCAGCAACATCAACTTTGAGCAAATTAAGTGAAAAGAAGGTTTTTTGTTTAGAGAAAAGTACTCAAAAGAGCCAGTTTTTCAGACTGAAACTTGTCCTTTTCCTGTTGAAGTTCTCGACTTTTTTGGTACGATTCTTCAGGTATTTCATGTTGTTCTTGATTATAGTTTCTGGGTACTGTCGAAGATTCGAAATTGACCTCTGGGTACTGTTCAAAAGTGTGATTTTTTGTTACTTATTCAGTTCGAGGATTGCTTTTCCTTTTTTTTTTTAAATTAAATTTTCAATCGTTTGTGTGTTTATGTTCGTGTTTGATAGAAATTTGGTGGTTAAGTGAGAAGGTTGATTAATTTTAATTCTAGGGAGTGTTTGTGGGGGCATTTTATTTGGTTGCTGAGGGTGAAGGAGAAAATAAATAGAAATGAGGATAGAATTAGTAACTAGACCTAGGATTGTTTACTGCCTCTGTAATTATGGAATGGTATGGGAAACTGAGAGTTAATGATGTAATTGATTGAGTGATCTCAAGGGTTTTGTATTTCCATGGCACTGGTGCATTTAGTTTGTCGATTGGTGGAAGGATAAGGAGATATATTGCTGAATTTGAAAATTTTCTGTACTCTTTAATGAATGACTCATGTATAAATGATGTTACCAAGAAAGGTAGGAAAAGATTGAAAAACAAAAGGCTCTATTATGCTTTCAATCCAGTTGTCTCCTTGATCGGATATTGAAGTTTCCAGCTTTTTACTCTTTTGTTTTTATATAAGAAAATAAAAATTTTTTGGTTTCTTACATGATTAGTTGAATTCCTTTTTTTTAACTTCTTGTTGGATTTAAATGAACTTATGAAGTGTCATTGTGATAGTCGAACGGGCACAGAGAATTTTGACTTGTGGGTAAGATTGTCATGCTGAATGTTGCTGCCAGTCGGTGGATTAGGGATGAACTCCACCATGGATGATATGAACTTGATTCAGCAGGCACAAAGGCATCATCTGGTGGTCAGGGAGCTTGGAGAGGAGATTGATCTAGAAATTGGACCAGGGGATGATGACCCTTCATTTGCTAATAATCCTCTCATGGGTGGCCCGCGAGAATCCTCTGCAGAAGAGCATGACCAGAACAAGCAGATGGGAATGGTTTCTCAACTCCCCAATGATGATCAAGATATGTCAAAGACACAACCAGCTAAAAGGAAGAAAAAAGTGGTGAAAAGGTGGAGGGAGGAATGGGCTGATACTTATAAGTGGGCGTATGTTGATGTGAAGGAAGGAACAGCGAGGATATTCTGTTCTGTTTGCAGAGAGTATGGTAGGAAGCATAGAAGGAATCCTTATGGGAATGAGGGCAGTAGGAATATGCAGATGAGTGCTCTGGAAGAACACAACAATAGTTTGCTTCACAAAGAGGCTCTTCGCCTCCAGATGGCCTCCAAGGATAAAATCATTGCTGATAAGCCTATTTATGTAAAAGGTATTGCTCATTCTGATGTATCTACTGAAATTTTAATTATTCTCTATAGGTTATCTAATTAAGGGGTTTTTATTATATTATGGTTGCTTCTTTGTTTGAGAACAAGTGAACTGATTGATAATATCTGACTTTTTATTTGGGGAACCCTTGAGATGCTTAATAAATGATTATAATATCTGTGCTTCCTGGGAATTATTCGCTACATTTGTCCTCTTCTGAAAAGATAATTGATTTAAAGCTATTGCATTGCATGAAATTAGATCATTCTTAACGTTGTCTGTATTGTGTAGTTTTGCACATGAAAATTAATTTTTGAAGACCTGTTAAATCGTTATTTGTTTCTTGTGCACCAAAATCAAATGTCAAATCTCAGTTGACTTATTGCTTTAATGATTTTGATGTTTCCATTCATATCTTGTACCTTCATAATTGCATTACACCACTATATGTTTTTCACTCCTATGGTTTCTATTTTGACACTGACTTTCCTTATAAATGAAGCTCTTATGTCAAAAACGGCTGGATCAATTGTTGAAGCTGCATTGAAAAGGGATCCTCATGAGGTTGAGTTCATACAATCTGTCCAAGAAGCTCTCCATGCTTTGGAAAGGGTGATTGCAAAAAATTCCCAGTGAGTTGCCTTTTGCGAGAAGCAAACTGTTCTGTCCTTTATTCAAAACAAAAGAGTCTATGATCAAGCATATTACAAACCTCATGAAATGGCTTATTATGTTTCAGTTATGTCAATATCATGGAAAGGTTGCTAGAGCCTGAGCGTATGATTGTTTTTCGAGTTCCATGGGTGGATGACAGGGGTGAGACTCATGTTAATCGAGGCTTCCGGGTACATTTCAACCAAGCATTGGGTCCGTGTAGGGGTGGCCTCCGCTTTCACCCATCAATGAACTTAAGCATTGCCAAGTTTCTTGGTTTCGAGCAGGTACTGTATGAATGTTGGAGCTTGTGATAGTCAACTCATCTTCAATGATTCAATGTCCCAACCTTATGTGAAAAATTTATAGTTCTTAATCTTTATCCTTTTGGTTGATTTGCATTTGTGTAGGGTAGGGGTTTTTGAGAATTCCATTACTGTCATAATCAAACTGTTTATGTAAACTGTGCCTAAAAAGATATAAGCAAATAAAAGATGGTAAAACTTGTTTCATGAATGCAAGCAAAAGCAAAGAGTGAGGATATTTTTATTTGGCTTTGCTCTTTCAGATTGAAGTTCGCTTAAGCTTTGAACTACTGTCCAGTATGATATTGTTTACTTTTTTACAGACATTAAAAAATGCTTTGTCGCCTTACAAACTTGGGGGGGCAGCAGGTGGAAGTGATTTTGATCCTAAAGGGAAAAGTGATAATGAGGTTAGATGCTGTTCTAGATTGTAACAGTATTTCTATATGAACCTTCTTAGAAATTCAAAAAGTTCCTCTTACAGTTGTTTGTGAAACCCACGCTGGCAGATCATGCGCTTTTGCCAAAGTTTCATGAATGAGATCCATAGATATCTGGGTCCTGACAAGGTAACTTGAAAAAGATGGCACGTGTTTCTTTTATAATCTGTCTTTGAGCCTATGAGTCTAATATTTATTTTTGCATGTCTTATTTGTTTTTTCTTATATTATTTAGGACCTTCCATCAGAGGAGATGGGCGTTGGTACCAGAGAGATGGGGTACCTCTTTGGGCAATATAGACGTCTAGCTGGTCATTTTCAGGTACTTAAAAAATCTGAAAGAGGAGCCTCAACTCTTTGAAGTTTTTTCCTTTTTTTTTTCCTCCATAGGTTCTTGCAATTTGTTGATCTTTCATTATGATTTATGCTGCTGTTTAATTTCTTTAATTAGAAATGAGTGTTTCCATTGTTTCACCTAATGATCAGTCTCTTGTCCATTTTTGTGCATGTCCCAAATGAGCTAAATGACTTCCTCTTACTATACTAGCTTGTTTTAACATCTAAAATAGAAATGATTGCTTAAAATTATTCCTCTTAAGCTCTTTCTTTCATTATCTATGTTCATGTGAGTACGATGGGTGGGTGTTGAGAAATGACTGATGCTATTTTTGGATTTTTTTTTTTTAATTTCCTGTGTGCTTCTCAGTTAAAGGCGATCCACAATTTAGGGACCTTTATTGTGGTTTTTCTTTGGAAGTGTATATTTTATTTTATACGTCATATAAGTTGATACTGTAAGTTAGTGCTTGTCTGAGAAAACATCATGAAAAGAAAATTAAGGTTTTTGTCTTTTTGCCTTCATACATATGCCTTACTTATGCAGGGAAGTTTTACAGGACCAAGGATATTTTGGTCTGGCTCTAGCCTTCGAACTGAAGCCACTGGCTATGGGCTGGTAAATAATATCTCATCTCTATTTTTTATTATTTGCGTGCATGTGGGTGTGTAGGAATTGGTGGGCCATGTGAGAGTTGCATGCATCTGTTGCCTAACTCTATTCCTCATGAAGGATTTTTTATGTTCTTTTTTATAGTCATATTTGTTAGAGTTGGTTCATTCAACTCCCTGAGTATGTCCTTTTTCAAATCTGTTGCAAATTTACTGGGTACTGCCTCCACAGGTTTTCTTTGCCCAGCTTATTCTCGCAGACATGAATAAGGAGCTCAAAGGACTGAGGTTACGCTCTTAACTTTCTTGCATTTTTACCATATATGGTTGCTAGAATTCAAAACCACTTCATCGCAACATTATACTGTATTGACCATTACATGATGATTCAATGCCTTGTATTTTATGTTGGCACTTTTTATCTTCTCGTGAAAGGGTTAGTATTTTTTAAATTTTATTTATTATTTGTCCATTTATCCTAGCATGATATGTACTTTGATGCGAGCATCTTATTTCTGTACTTTTTGGTCAAAGTTGTGTTGTTTGATCTATAAACAAAGTGCTCAATAGAATTTTATTTAATGCTGAAAGCTTGTACTGAAAGTTTGTTAATGATAATATATTACCCATAAATTTCATGTCCAGATGTGCTGTAAGTGGTTCTGGAAAGATTGCAATGCATGTCCTGGAAAAGCTTATTGCTTATGGTGCTATTCCTGTTTCAGTGTCAGGTAATTTTCTATTCTTGTCGAGCATTGTATAAATTGTGATGAGATTATCCTGAAACTGGATTAATGCCAGGTTTTTGAAGTGTCATCATTATTTTTATCTCCAAAAATTCAAATGGCAACCAAACTTCTATGATAAATCTAGTTTGCTACTTATGTACAATATGATCCTTCCACTTTATGTTGGAACGGGACTAAGCTCGCTAAGCTGCTGATAAATGTTAATACATGCACATAAATGGCCAATTAAACAATTAAAACTCTTTTGGAGCATCAATTTGGTTAATAAAGTTTGCTATAAAAGTTTGTTCAGACAGTTTCATATTTTTCCCTTTCTTTTGAGGAGAATGGGCATAATTAAAGTTCTACTATTACTTGTATTCTTGCACAGATGCTAAAGGATATTTGGTGGATGAGGATGGATTTGATTACATGAAAATATCATTTTTGAGGGATATCAAATCACAGCAGAGAAGTTTGAGGTGCTTGTTCTTCCTCTTCTTTCATTCCCCCCCAACCAAAATTCATGCTGCTCTTTCCCGTGTGAAATTGCAAATTCAATAATTTTTTTTTCTGAAACATGTGTATATTGTGCTGCAGAGACTACTCAAAGACATACGCTCGGTCTAAGTACTATGATGAAGCAAAACCTTGGAATGAAAGGTGTGATGTTGCATTTCCTTGTGCCTCCCAGAATGAAATAGATCAGTCTGATGCCATTAATTTGGTTAATTCAGGTTGTCGTATACTTGTAGAAGGTAGTAATTCCATATGACGTGTAGTAGCTTTTATTGTCTATTTATTGTTTTTTAATGAGAAAAATAGATAACTGACTATTTACTTGCTGACTAGGTTCAAATATGCCATGTACACCTGAAGCAGTTGATGTTCTGAAAAAAGCAAATGTTCTTATAGCCCCTGCAATGGCTGCTGGTGCTGGAGGGGTTCGTTACTCAATTTTTCACAGCATATTCTTTTTATATGCATTTTCAGTCTGAATACTTAAATAGGATCACTGCTTGTCTAATTTGCTTTGAGTCAGGTATATTCTGACAAAATAATGACAAAGATGAGCGATAATTATATGTCATCTGGTTAACAGCTTAGTTTGAAGTTTTGTCAATTGTTTAATGAATGATATACTTAAATATCATGCTGCATTAGAAAAAGGAAGGATTTTTTAAGAAGTATTAATATACGTAAAGAGTTGACTGTGTAACTGATAGGGGTCCTCATCAACAATAAGGCTTGACTGTATATTCATTCCTGCATTTCAGTATGGCTTTTTAATTTTCTTACTAGTTTCATTTACTCATCTACATTTTAAATCTGCATTATATCTGTAATCTGGTTATTTGCAGGTTGTTGCAGGAGAACTTGAACTAAACCAGGAGTGCAATATGGTGCACTGTTCGCCCGAGGACTTTGAATCTAAATTACAAGTATGACGCCCAATACTTCAAATCTTGCTCTCAGATAGTGTAATGTTGAATTGCAAATAGCTTCAAGCTTTTCTGTCTTTTTCCTTTTCATTCGAGCTGAGAAGGACATAGCTGCAAGCATTAGTTGTAACTATTAGCTGTCTTAATATGCAGGGGCCTTTTTGACCAAACTTTGTTTGCTTGTGGACAACTTATAATGTGGGTGACTCTAGAAACAGTTAATAATCATCTATTTGGTCACGCTGTGGAAAAGAAATCAACTTGAAAGAGCAATTGAAATGACTGAATAGTTTTATTAGATAGAATACTGAATGGGAATTAAGGAAAAAAATTACTATCTTCTTTGGTTTGGTGCTGTTACTGTTATCAGTTAAAGTGGGTGGATGCTTATTTTCCATTTTGACAGGAAGCTCTTATTTTCCATTTTGACAGGAAGCTATGAAACAGACATATCAGAGAGCCCTCAAAGCAGCAACAGATTTTGGTTATCAGAAAGAGAGTCCAGAGTGAGTGTGTTTTGATGCTAACATCATTATCTCAAATTAGATTTACTCTGCTATAGCATTTCTTTAAATTTTCTTCTGGGCAAAAAATAAAACGCCATCTTTCATTCTTCAAGCAAGGCATACTATCACTCAGCTCGCGGGAGGGGGGAGTGGTGGTGCTTGTGGGGTTGAAAGAAATTCTTTTCAAAAAAAAAAGGGCCTGCAGTGATGTTATTATACTCCATCTCAATGCAAAATCAAGTTGTCATTCTGATGTTTCTTCTATTAATTGTTCCTCAGGGCTTTGGTACACGGAGCAGTCATCTCATCTTTTCTTACTATTGCTCAAGCCATGACAGACCAAGGATGTGTATAGAACAGAAGGACCATGTATAATTCTTTTCATAACCCTTGAATTGATTCCAGTTCACCAACAGCTCATCGGCAGCTATTATGGTAGGAGAAATATTAACAAAGTGTACCAAATCCCTTTGTAACATATATGTAATGCAATAGTTGAGACTTAAATGATGCAAAGTTATTGTTACACCCATTGTGCTAGAACAATGTTTAGTTAATAGTAGAATCATAGTCCCTGCCTGGCCTCTTGTCAAATTTTTTATTGCAGCAGCATTGTAAAAACTTCATCAGCAGAATTTGGAAATAAAGTTTAATTTATCATTTTTTTCACCATAGTTTTACTTTTACAGCAGCTAAAGCACCCGTGGCACAATCTTAAGACATTTTAGCACTAAATAAGTTGTAAACTTGCCTGAAATGGCCTTATATTCAAAGTCAATAGAGGTGCTGACACAAAAGAGTCTGTAAGCTGGAGGTGTCAACAAGTGTGAAGTTATCTTCTTTGAGAAAATTGCCTATTTAGAGTTTGTGCAGCTGATCAAGTCCTTGAGAGTGTAGTTGCTGGGTATCCTTTGATTGTTTGTTTGCTCAGGGATTAAAAGTCTATGAGTTATCTGGCCTTACCGAACTCAATGAATTTCATACTAGTTCACAGTTTGATATTTCAATGGCTTCGTATCAAAGAATTGAAGCTCCAGGCCGTTGAAATTGAAGGGCCACCGAGAGATAAATGTAGCCTCATGTAAGAATCTGAAGTCCTTGAACTTCAAAAGGGCTTACATAACAGATGAGTGGCTCTGCTACCTAATTACTGAACTTCCTTTCCTTAAACTTCCCGAAATGTTCCATATTTTTTTCCAAGGTGGTGAAGTTGCTGGAGTACAGGACTCACGATATTGCCCTTGAGGCAAATTCAACTTTCTTTCAACAAGTTTCTTCTGTTTTAAGGTACGGCATATTTTCTGTTGATGAGGATTTGATACCTGCAGGACCTATAGTGCTGTATACTGCTCTAGTCCACTTTATTAATCTGTCATTTACATGCCCATAACACGTAATTGCTTTGCTTGTTGCCTTGTAATTGTGATTCATTTTATGAAAGCGGGATTGCATAATGCTGCAAATCTCTTCCCATCTCTTGTAATTGCCTTTTGATATTTGATACCTCTGAATGAGAATTTTTATTTTTATTTTTTTACCCTCTCATCTTCGTTACTACCATTTTGTTTGTGCAAACAGGAATCTATACAATGCCTGCAAATGCGTGACTGGTGTGTTTTCTGGAAAATGATGATAATTAAGAGCGTCTTCACCGAGGAAATATGTCCTTTAATAAGCATATCTCCTTTTGCAATCTTCCAAAATCAAAATAAAATTAACAGCATGCATAATCGACCTGGTGTGAAGAGTAAACAAGTAAACGAAGATCATAACAATACTTAATTAAGAATTGTTTGGAATTTACATAGGTGAGCTGCATAACTAAAAGTAATTTTCAAAATTTATCAAATGGGTGCAGATTGCACCACATGTGTAATCAACAAATCTTTTACATGCCCAAAGCAGATATTTATTAGCAATATTTCTGGATATTACTTAGTTATAACAATACGGTCTTCAACAGAGTATATCCTGATCAAATAAGCTCATCTCGCTTTCGAAACCGTCCAAAATCAGACAAAAAACTAACAGAAAAAAAAAAATCAATAATCATCTAATGGTGTACTCAACTCTGTAAGCGCAACAATCTTCTCCCAGATGCATTCACCATTAACAATATACCTCTTCACATCTTTACCAGGCACAGAATGGTTTCCATCTTCATATTGTTCACCAGTACAGTACTCAATCTCAACTTCCTCCACGCATTGCTGCCAACACGAGATGATACGGGATTTGCAGCATTGAGCTATCCTATCTTCAGAAACAGGCGGCTTCTTGTACGAAAACTTGAACTGAAAAAACACACAAGTAAATAAATGGCGACACGCAAACATTTGTCATAAGCATGCAGAAGGCATTATCTTGGGTTCTAATTATCAAACAAAATGAAAAGGCAAAAGTAATCTTACGAGTGGGGAAAGGTGTGTAAATCATAACTGTCACCTGCAAAATGAAGACCATTCGTGTATACCAGAAAAAATAATAATAATTAAAGAGACAAACTCGTCATTTTATATATGGAGATGAGGAATAAATTTTCACACGTAATGTGAACCATAGCTAATGACACTGAGAACACTTGCATTAAAAGGAAAGGTTTAAAGGACGTATAAAATAGACTTCTAAACTTAACATTCGCTCAACTTTTCTCTGAAACATTAGCATTATGTGACAACGACACATAGGCTTAACTTTTCATTCAAAATATCAGCTTCCTTAAGCATACTGCTGATATCTGCGTTCGGACTTACTCCCAACATCAAAAATTTAGAAAAAAACTTTACTTCTTTCTCCAAAGTTACCTAAATTTCGAACGAGGAACCTTTTAAGAGAAATTGTTTTTTCGATGATTATCTATGTTTCTGTGTTAATATAATGGCTATCGCGGTGTGACCAAAGAATGAGTAAGCAAACATGCAACATTTGGTTTTAGACAGAGATGAAGGCTTCCCTTCAATAATTAATCGAAGTTGACAACACCTTGTAAACAAACTTTAAGTTGATTTCCTAAGATAGCTCATCATTAATTACTCGTTTAGTTCTTGCTTCCTTTCAAAAGAAAAACCTAATGCTGTTCAAGAATATACATGATGTGAGCTAGAGTAAGTTAATTTCTTAAAACAATCGTTAACCATTTATCATAATACTTTTTTGAGTTTTAGGTTATTTGCAACTAGTTATAGGACCTATTAGCAAAGTCAGAGCATCTGAAGTGAAGGATACTATAGAACCACTATATTTAAAAACAGGTAAATTAGGAGTTTCAATCTGCATTTCTACCAAACTCTCACAATCCATTATGCGGAATTGCTTAAGATGGAGGCTTGAAATCTTAACACTTGTAAATCTTGGACAGGAGTCTATGGTTAAGCTCTAAAGAAGCGGACAATTAGAAATTTGGTTGCAGAGCCACTCATCTGTAATGGAAGAGGCCCTACTGATTTTCAAGTGTTTACAAGAGGCTAAGTTTATTTCACATGGTGCAAATGGGACCTCAATAACAATTGAATGGACACTCTCTTCTTTGATCACCACCCGTTTAAGTAATACCCTGCACTGTGTCGGCTGTGAAGAGTTTCTTCTTTGTAATTGAATGCCTTCCATAACTTCACTTCCATCCATCGAGCCTCTTTTTCATTGGTACATCTTCTCGGAATTTGATTAAAGAAAGCCGAATCAAATACCAAAAAGGGGAATCTATGCCACATTCGTGCCCGTGTTTTAGACAGCAAGCTTGTTTGAACTACCTGCTTAAATGAAAGGAATGACAAAATGTGATGTTGTATTGGTTCCGGCAAATTATATATCCTGTCCATATCCCCCATAACATCACCGGCATCCCTGAACCAGTCTCATTGCAATTAATGACATTTATAAATCATTTTCTTAAAGAGTTGAGTTTTATCAACAACGTAATTTGAGAGAAGCAGGAAAAGAAAAATCCCACTAATCATTTATAAATTATTTTCTAAAAGCCAAAAAGATTGTTTTTCTATCAATCACGGCCGTGGTTCTGTTTCATATTTGCACTTTTTTTTCCCCCTCTAATTAAAAGTTTGGCTGAGCAGAATTAAGTATTTTGAGTTAAAAATAAAGTACTTTTTTTTTCTCTCTCTAAATAATGATAATAACAAAGCTGAACAACGCTTTTCTCTTATTCGTGTTGATGGTTCTGTTGTTTATAAAGCTGAACATTGTACGTTGATTGTTTGACAATCATGGGTAGAATCTGAATTTCTTAGTAGAAACATTAAGTTTTGGTATAAATTTTTTGGCTATTTGCCTGTTGGCAGGAATTTAGAACACTGATGCAGTCATGCCTGCTTTACGACTACGAGGCTTCTTCTAATAATTGAGTTATTTATAATCTTCTGTTCAGTGAAAAATCTACCCTATTGAAAATGGTTAACGGATTTGTCAGCATATCAATGTAAAATTTCAAGGCCGAATCCATGATGAAAAGTCTCTCTCCAATGATACCAAACACGGCTGATGTAATACAAAATCGCCAGATTGGTCAAGCCCAGACTGAACCAACTATGGGCCCTCAAGATTATTTGCTTTTTAGCTTGATTTTTTGTTCTATATGAGTTTCAATGAAATATATTTACATATAAATAAGGAACAAATTAATGACTTGTAGTGTGGATCTCACCCTCTAAATTGATATGTGTTTTTTCTTTCTCTTTTGTCCTAAGATTAAGTAAGTATATCAAGCTCAATTTATAATTCTACCCTCAGTTATATTCGAGAGATATATGTTTTACTCATATTTGTAGGAAATTATCTATCTCTATCTCTAATAGTAGATATTAAAAGTTATTGTAGCATTTAATGATAATTATTCATTCACCACTGGGGTTTTTTTAGAAATTAATGGCTTAAGATTGGTATCAAGAGTTTAAGTATTTGATAGAGGAAAAAATGAGTCCCACGAAGTAAAGAATAAAAGGTGAGTGGGTGAAACTCAAATTGATTTTTCACTCTATATATGTTTAAAATTGAATTCGGGTGGTCAATTAAATAAAGTTGTTTAAAATCTACTCAAACGAATAGTGAAGGCTATAAGCTAGGGTAATTACAAATAAGGGCCACCCTCTTAAATTCTAATAATGGCCATAGGTTGGGCTTGATTAGGTTTGTGAAAAACTAACCCAATCCATTATTAATTAAGTTGAAAAAAATAATTCAATCTAATTAAATAAACATATCTAATCCAATTCAATCTAGCTTCTTAAATCATTGGATTGAATTAGATTGGGTTGATTGAATTGATTAAAATAAAAAATTCAAACATTAAAGTTGAAAAAAATCGATATTGAAAATCAAAATTCAAATGGTAAAAAGGGGGAAAAAAAAATCAGACTCACGCGCACACACAAAGACACACTTTACCATACCATAACATTAAATTTCGTCAATTGCACCCAACATCTATCAATCAAGACGAACTTGGTGATAATCGTTCATGTGAACAGTGCACATTTTGCAGTTTCGAAGCCCAACTTATTTAATATATCATTATTCTTTTAATTAAAATGGATTAAAGTTCTAACGACCCCTATCTATTAATAAGAAGGAAAATTAAATTGACAGCAATTATCTTCAATTTCTGAAACAAAATTTTTAATCCCTTTACTTAGTTTCTAAGGTGCTGCATCTGTGGATTTTTATTTGATCATGGCAAAATTGTCACAACATCGAATTTGGTTCTTCCAGTTTGCCCAAATTGACAGCATCAAATTTGGATCTTTCATTTTGGCCAAATTGATCATTGCATTTATAATTATTTGATTTAAAAACAAAAAAAAAAATGAATAAATTAATACTAACTTTTACTGTCCCAACTTGAGTTAATAGGCTAAACTAATAAGATAATACTTTTCTAAAAACCTTTGTATAACTCTATGGTCTTATTCATATCATAAATTAATAATTTGTTAAAATACGAATATATTTGACTGATATTTTATTATATAACATGACTCAAATATTGAAATCTTCTTATAGATTATACCGTACCTTGCAAAGTTATTAAATAGCAGAAAATTTCCATTTTTCACTAAATCTCAACAGGCTGAATAAGAATTGCCGTATGGGAAATGGTATGTTGTGTTTTGCTCAAGATACACTGGGCTAAGAAATTGAACTCTCCCACTCAAGATAATCAGGGCTAATATATTAAGATGACACCCAGAACAATACTAATAATCTCCAGTGCCAGCAGTCATTTCTCACGAGAACATTTGTAGTTTATAAAGTTTCCATTCAGCTTGCCTGCCTTGAAGAGTGAGAGGACGAGTCTGATTTCTCAGCAAGATAATGTTCAAGCATATCTACCTCGTCATCTGCAATTCACCAAAGAAATAAATATGTCTTCCCACTAGGTTTCCATGGAATAATGACGGAGGAATTTTATTCGTAACTCTTAAGAAATGGTATATATATGCTCTTGCTATTGTCAACAGATGAACTAATGGGATGGTAAGTAAGATTCACCTTCAAAATCATCATCATCAAAATCAATATCTTCATCATCCTCATCATCAGATTCTTCAATAACTGTAACTGCACCTTTCTGTGTAAAGCCAGACAAGTAAGCATAGAAGTAAAAGTAGCAACTCTGTATTTTTAAAGAAATATCATGAAGTATCAACTTCTCCACTTGTACTGATTAAAAGGAAAACAAACAAAAATGAAATTCCCCCCCTCGAAACCAAGCTCGCACAGACAATAATATATGCATCCTTTAACAGACCATATACAAAAAAAGTGGTGTAAAATCAACTGTTTCTGGTGAGAAAACATTGTCTTACACCACATTGAGATAGCTAATCCGCTCCAATGATTAATGCTATAAGAATATTGAAGTTCACATTCTATTGCTCTGGTCATAGACATAACAGAAACGAAGATATGACAGCTTCCGACATACAATAGTTCTATTATTTAGTACTTGACCCATAGTAATGCTTCTCCACCCATAATAATGCTATCACTAATAAGCTACTGATGATATGAACATGCAACTAAAAGCATCTTTAGTCTACAGGTACTAGATTTTGGTGCATCTGACCAGACAGAGAGAGATACCTGAGATACTGCAGTAGCTCTTCCACTTTCAAACCATTGTCTGCCTGTGAGCTTTTTCTCCTTGGGTGCTGTTAGTGCAGACTCGGGCATTAACCTGAAGGTGGAAGCAACGTCATTTAAGATGGATATAATCATTCAAACAAATGTATAGTATGTTAGGAATAGTCCAGCCATAGTCGGTTGAGTGCCCAAGAGACACAAATCTTTTTGAAGAGGAAAAACAACCAAATGCAAACTTTTTCATGTGATTTGTCGGTAAAACTCACTTGGCACGCTCCAATGCCAACTCAGCCTCAAACCTTTCCCTCCATGCTAAAAATGTCTCAACAGTGACTGGTTCTCCATGTGGAACAATTACCTATTGTGGGGAAAAATATTAATAAAAAGCAAGAAGAAGTAGAAGAAGAGGAGAAGAACAGAAGGTGTGAAACAGCCTAGATCCTCAATAAACACGAACTTTGGCAGAAGGGAAAAAAATAAAAATAAAATTTTAAGAAAGGTGCACTAATAGAGAGACAATTAAAAAGGCATATGAGCAAATGTGAAGAATGGACAACCCATCACTAAATGTTTCACAAGATTTGTCTACCTTATAGATGGATCAACTCTCATTCATTTGGAATCAGGACGTGCAAGATATCCCTTTGATTTTGATAAGAGTTCCACCCCATACCAGCAGATGATATAAGAGGAACATCACATTCTCCACAAACAGATTAAAATTACCAATACAATCATTTCCATGCATGAAATAAGTGGAAAAGCAAGTTCCTAACATATATGCAAGTAGCTTAAACTATGAAGCAGTAGCACGCCATACAGTACTGATGTTTTATGGTCAATGGCATAGTGAGGTTTTGGTATCTTCAACAGTAGTTCATTTAGAACTTGTATATATACTTCAATTTAGCAAATGTATAAACAAAGTATTCAAAAGAAAAAGACTACCTCGTCTTTTTCCACCTCTTCTTCTCCAGTGTTATCAATACCGGCATCCTGGCTATATCTTTCAGACAGCCACTCCTTAGCTGATGTAACCAGTGTATAAATCATGGCCATACCAAGATTTTCAGACGCCTGCAGAACCCAAGTATCTGGAAGATCATTTTAACTCATCAAGATTTCACTGTAAATACCGTTATCCTTTTCAGTTTCAATTAATCTTTCCAACTCTAGGAGTTTAAATCTATGGTAGGAATGCATATAGACAGAACAGCATCGGGATGCTATAAGCATTATCTAACCTATAAAATAAAGTAAAATGCAATTAGCACCAAAAAGTTCTTCCAGAACATACCTCTTGCTCAAGCTTTTCTTTCAAAATTTTAAGATCATCAGCTTGAATTCCTCGCAGGCTGAATCATGAATACACACTTCAGGCTTAAAAATGCATGTTCATAAAAAATAAATAAATAAATAAATAACCACAAACAAACAAACAGTGAATTTCAAATAAGGGTATAGCTCCTAATTATCTGCAATTAACAATCTCATTGATGTAGACACAGCAGTTAGGTGCTTATCAAAAAGGGAAACAATGGAATAGAGATGCAGCTCTATGATATGCTTGAAGATCAGCTGGCACTCAAAGATGAAGGCAGTTAATGATGAAAGGGCAGCTGATGAAGAAAGGGCAGTTATTTGCTGTGTTAAGCTTGTATGGTATTTGAAGATCATTAAAGAAGTTCAGGAAGGAGTCAAGACAGTTCAAGTAAAAGTTGAAATTGCTAACAGAAGGAAAAATAACACCCTGCAAATAGTAGAGTATTCTCATTGGAGGATAGTAGACCTACAAAGGAAGGCATACAAACCTTTTTACATTCAAAAGTGGAGGTTCATCAGGGTACTTCTCTGTGTGTGAGAAAATTAAAGCCAACTCAACTGCAAAAAGAAGTTTAAGCCACAAGCTTATGTCCATGACAAATATAAAATCCTGATCTAAGAAAGCCAGCAAATAAAGCTCCCATGCCAAAACAAACTGGTTAGGTTTTGATGATGAATAAAATATAATGATTCTTATGGAATTTATAACGGAAAAATAGTAACCTGGAGGCATTGTTGACTCGTCTGCCTCATCGTCCTATTGAACAGAAAACAAGGTAGTTACATTAAGAAAACGGACTTTCCAAAGCACAAACATAGTCAAAAGATCCCTATTCCTGTCTTACTAAATTTGCCATATCACGGAAAAGAATATCACAAACACGTTGAGCAAAATAATAATGGCTCCTTACATAACCACAAGTATGAAGAGCCTAGTAGAGTTACTGATAAGAATGGAACATCGTCATCCATTTCCATAGAAAACACAGCAACTTCGAAAAATTTCTTTCAGCCCCCAGATTAAAAATTGCATTTCAGTGATAGATTGCTTTCGGCTCAATAAACCTCTGCTTAATATCTAATCACAGGAAGAAGCTTCAACCCAGCTTCATTAGTTTAGACATTAGAAGGCTCACATAAAGCAAAAATCTCTGAGCTCCTACTTAACCATATTTCTGAATCACTATAAGGCATTCTTAAAGCAATTAAACAACATCATGGAATAAAGTAACTGGAAAAATCATCAATTTGCACTATGAGAAGTATAAGCACATGCCTGTGGAGATAATGTTACTTGGAAGCATCGATTGGAAGTATTTAATCCACTCTCACCAGAGTGAATTTCTGTTATGAAGCAGACCACAGAAAACCAAGACTCAGTGCGCATCAGGAATCGGCAGAAGAAAAATGGAAACAAGCAGAATAGTAGAAACAGAGACCCAAAAGTATAAACACCCACAAACCTTTGAATTCATCCATAAGTATTGCCTCTAAAGCTTCTATTTCCATCTCCTGTTCCTGCACATGGTCTGTAAGACATAGTTTAAGGCAAAGGAAAATAACAGAAAGTACATATAAACAAAGATAAGAATTCTTACAAAAAAGTTCAATGCCTAAACATATAATACGACTATGCCATCAACTTCTAATTAATGATGCTCTTACTTTGAACCACTTACACACAATATCTTGCAACATTGAGTAAAACTCCAAACTGTTTTACATGAAAATTAACTTCTTTCACTTTTTCCAAATAAAGATCTTTCTAAACCCTTATACACGCAAATATGAATAACTAACTATTAGTCTCCACTTGTTCGCACCAAAGCACCATCAGTGCTTATAATAATAGACTCGAGCCGGGGGGGGAGGGGGGTTGTTGATGGTGGTTAGGCGGGGGAATTGGGACAAGCTGATGAAAGCTTTAAGAGAACCGAATTATAAAATTGCTGATACTTCTAATTGATTATCACTATAAGCATCAAAGTTTCATAACTAAAAGTGCTCAGGATAATCAATATGTTTTAAAATAAATAAACACATTCGAACTAGAGCTGAAATGCCCAAAAATTAACTCAAGCAGAGAACTTCGATTAAGAATAAATTGAGGCATCACGAAATTGAGTTGCATTAAAAGGAAAAAAAGAAATTCAAAAGTGCCTTATTATATGTAACTATGTGCGTGTAGATTCAATATTGAATATTCTAAATAAAATTTTAAAATTGAACAATGGAAGTAGCATTACCAGTCATTGTTATTGATATGTTTTGATTAGTTTCTCTTCTTCGTTCTGTCTTCAGTACTCCCACAGAGGTACTTGGAGAAAAAGCTTAAAAAACCTAAAACCAACTTTAAACGCACCGTTTAATCACGCTATTTTACTTTTCATTTGTTGCCCAATGAATTGTTCGGGCTGCAGCCTTCTTCAGGTGCGTTTATTAATTGATAATTAGAATTGGTTAGAATTATAATGGATAAAATTAGAGGAAAATTAAAATAAATTATTTATTTAATTGTATGAATCTGAGAGTTAAAATAAATTATTTATTATTATTAATATATTTAGTTTATTTTTAAATTTGAATAAATTATTGTAAGTTACTAAAAATAATCTTAGTTGATATTATTATTATTATTTATTATAATAATTATCATTATTATTATGAAAAATAATAATAATTATTATTAATATTTATAATAATAATAACAACATAAAAATCACAATAATAATAATAATCACGGTAATAGTAGTAGTAAAAGAGTAGTAGAAGCAGTAATAATAATAATATCACCATCATCATCATTTATTGATAGTAAAATTTTCTATTGGGATGGGAATGTGACATATTTTTACATTCTAAATTAAAGAATGACGAGACAAAGACAAAAAATAAATCCTGCATTTATTTGTGAGATAAGAGAATGACCAACTATAAAATCTTGTCTAGTCATGTACATCCCATTAATAATATAATTTTAAAATTATTCTAAATTTTTAATTATTTTATAATTTTAACTTAAGTAGCGTTCAAAGTTTAAACCTAAGGGTTAAAATTAAGTAATATAATTAATATAATTAGAAAATGAAATGCCAGCAAAAGCCACAATTAAAATTAATATTTATAACAGTAGTAACCCTTCGTAACTCAGTTGGTTTCTCAAATTAATGCTGCACCACTAAAATTAAAGTGATTTTGTTTATTCTTTTATTGTTGAATTATTAGATATTTTAACATGGCTGAGGTTGGTTAATGTTCAAATCTATAGTTTTTTATGTGTAAGTCTTAATATTAATGTGCAATGGTTAATGGGATTGGATGGGAATAAGACATATTTTTTATCCCACTTGCATATATGTATTGGGATTGGGATATCCCTCCCCATCTTATCCCATTGCCGACTCTGTCATCATTATTGTTGATTGATAATATTATTATTTTTTAAAAATTATTATTATTGTTAAAATTATTATTATTATTATTATTAACAACAACAATTACAAAAAATGAGATTAATAAAAATAACAATACTATAATAATATAATAATATTTTAATTGATAATAAAAGTGAAAATATGAAAATTTGGCAGAGTAAAATAAGGAGTTCAATAAATGAGAACTTGATTCTCTAACCCCTCTATGGGAATTAGAGTTTCCATTCCTTAATCCAAAAAATATATGAGCGCTACATGTTTTATTCTCATTCACATATCTATTTTAGCGAGTGAACACCATTAATCATTTTAATTCAAAAAATAAAATGCACCATAAAGGTTTTCCCATTGAAAATAATCCACCTCACTACAGTGAAAAATGCGCATTTACTTCTCACATTGGAGAATCAGAATCCAGAATAAAAATAATTAATGGTGTTTACTTACTAAAATAGAAGTGAAATGTGAATGAAACATATGAGACCCACATATTTTTTGGATTAAATAACGCTCATTCCTTAAACTCTCAATTCTACCTTCACTCAAATTTCATAATTTCACTTTTGTTCTCAATTAAAATATTATTATATTATTTTTATTGTTCTTTTTAATAATAATAATAATAATAATAATCATAATCATCATCATCATCATCATCTGCCATAATAATGGGCCCAATGTCTTTCCTCCCCAATGGGTCAACGAGAATTAGAGGAACAACATACCCCAATAGGTACACGAGATCGGCGATCTTCCTTCAATCTGACACTTCTCACAAGGATATATTGGTCTTAGAGATAAAGATCAATGATTTAAATAATATAAAGTACGTTGTGATATTATTATTATTATTATTATTATTATTATACTAAATAATGATAATAACCAACTAAGATTATTTTAGTAACGTATAATAATTTATTCCCATACTAAAATGAAGTAACACATGAATGATAATACAGCTCATTTCGATATCAATTCCTATTTAAAATAAATAATTTATTTTAATACCAATTTTTTTATTTTGATTCCAATCCTGATTCCAACCTAGATTCCAACCTATTATGTTACCGATTACTCAAAATTTCTTCAAATTTTAAAATTTTCAAACTCTTTGCGTCATGCGTATGTACTTTTTCAGCCCAATCTAACACTCCTGTTTTGAGTGTTTAACTGTTGATCTCCAGTCGTGAAATATCAGCCGTCTATTGTTAGATCACAACAAACGGACGCATACCTAAACAGCCGTTGATTAGTAGGGCCTACTCTTGCATGTAGGACATGTGGGGGAAAAAATCCTATAACTTTTCTAACCAAACGAAACGACTTCTTGGTTAGACGGTACAATACATGCAGTTGCACAGAATCAAGAAATTAAGAAGTTTGATCATGATCGAATTCATGCCACGTCATCAGAAATATGAATAGCCGTTCGGATGCCATTATACTATTTAAAAGGTGATTGATTTTTGTGTTTGTACTTTTGAATACGCTTGTTAATAATTAATTATTTAGCAAATTCGAGTAAATTCATTGGCAGTCATAAATGCGACAAAATATAGAAAAGTAATTGGCAATTATTTGCATTGAAAAAATAAGAGATTATTCCAACAATTATTTGCTTAACAGCATGTGTTTCAGTGTTTACATCAACAAATTCAAATTATTAATTATTTATAATCAATTTTAAGCATCCATTAAACTACAAATTTTTTAAGGGTGGAATGGTTTTGCAACAATTCTATTCTTTATATTACAAGATGTGAATATAAATTTTAATATATCAATTTAATATCTGAATTGAGGTATTATATTATCACAGTGTGAAATAAAATTCACATTGATAAACAAACAGACATTTAATATATTACGTATGCCACGCCTCATTAAAGACTCTCAATAAAATCTAGTAATTTATTATGTGAAGTAGACTAACATTAACTAATATTCAACGAGGTTACCACGTGTACAAAATTAATCACAATCACCAATTAAGAAATTATTGAAAATATTATTATGTTATCATTTGTCATGTAAGCTTTTAATTTATTATTTTTTAAATATAAATTCAGTAATCTTACATGCATAAAGAAATCCAAAGTTATCAAGTAAATTCAAATTGTTATTTGACATGAATAAAAATGTAAAAATAAACTCATAGAAAAAAAATTTAAATAAAATTTTACGAAAATAATTAAACTTAAAAGTTGTATATTAAAAACCGTACTCAAGAATGCCTCATTAGTCATTAGGCTTTACCCTTTTTTATATTTTTCTTCTCTCGCCAAAACGCATACGCACAGTACAGACAAACAATCAGTCTCTTCTCTCTCTCCGGTGAAAACAGAGGAAAAATAAAAAGAAAAGAAAAAGGTGCGCTTTTTCTTGTTTTCATTTATTAATAATAATATTAATTATTATTATTATTAATATTTTTGTGGGGTTTTAATATTTTGATCCGAAGCACAGAACACATTTCATTTTACTTCTCAGTGTCTGTCGTACTATGTTCAAAACCCACATAAACAAGACGGAGATTTTTGCTTCTACAAAATCTCAACGCAACTCTAGTGCTAAAACACAAAAGAAAAAGAGAAAATAAAAACTCCGGATTTTTTTTTTTCATTTTCTTGTGTTTTTCTCGTATTTAGATCTATTTTAACCATAAAGCTCTTTACTTCAGGTATCGTTTTCAAAAAGTTTTAATTTGTTGCCTTTTAGGATTTTTTTTTAAAAAAAATATTTTTTCTGGGTTCTGTACAGCATGCAATATTTGCTTTTGTTGTACTGATTTTGTGTACTGGGTTTGTCTTCTGTGTTCACAGGCTGAAAGGGCTTGTATGCTTTTGTTCAAAAAACAAACTTGCATCGCATGAACGGCCAGGATTGATTTATGAGATCAGTTTGGTGGGTTTTTAAAAATTAGTTGATAATTTTTGTAGTGTATTTTTTTGTTTTTATAGAAGTCGTAGGTTTTTGGTAGTGTGGGTTTTGGTGACGATGGGTAGTCCTGAATCTGAAGATGATGGCAACAGAAATAATAACATTGACCCCGCTGTAGGCGGGTTGGTTTGGGTACGGAGACGAAACGGGACGTGGTGGCCGGGTCGGATTCTGGGTCTTGATGAGATTTCTGAGGGTTGTTTGGTCTCACCAAGATCTGGTACCCCTGTTAAGCTTCTCGGCCGCGAGGATGCCAGTGTGTGAGTGCCCCATTTACTTTTCTTACTTTGTTTTCTCCTTGCTTTTAACTGTTTTTGCTTGTTTATTTCTGCTAGTGGAAGCTTGTTGATGATCTTTATGTTGTTTGTTAATATGATTTTTGTGCTACTGTAGTCTTGATAGTCACTTAGCTTGATGGTTGAGATTGAGCTTGTGGTTTTTGACTGAAAAATAAAGACCAAACAATGAATGAAAATGAGCTTGCTAGTCCTCTTTCTGGATTTTTCATCTTATTAATATGATTGGTTGTCTTTGTTGTTGGAGTTTGATGTTCTGGGTTTGAGACTAGGCAAGAATGGGATGCTGTGGGATACTTCTATTTGAAGATTCAGAAAAGGAAAATGTAGAGTAATAATTGGTGTCATTTGAAGTTGTTTGCTTGCAGAGTTTTTTAATAATGGGTTTGTCATTTGAAGTTGTATGAGGGGACTGTAGGTTGTTACTTTAGTTTATATGAGCTCTTCAAAAGTTATGTCATATATGCATTGAACAATTTATTGATATGGGTGAATTCAGGGAACTATACAGAGCATTGGCTTTTTAATGATAGAAATTAGAACATTGTGTTTTAGGTGTAAGCTTGAGGTCTGCTGCATGTGAGAGATGGGTGCTTAATATGTGTGTGTCTTGGATCAGTTATAAGAGACAAATAATAGAATTTTATACGATTACACAACCATTGGTTTTGGATGCCTCAAAATATTTCTTTTAAGAGGAGAAGTGGACAAGACTAGCTGTCTTTAGGCAGGAACCATACTCTATCTATGTTTTATGTTCTAGATAATATTCTGATATTGCCTTTAAGCATTTTGAATGTGGTTGAAGAGTAATTGAGTTATTGCCCTTACAATGTCAGCTTCTTTAAATTTCGGGGTGTTAAGTTTTCTGTTGATGTGTGCATGTGGTCTGAATTTGTTGACTAAATCTATTTGCTTTGATGGCTTAGGGACTGGTATAATCTTGAAAAGTCTAAAAGGGTAAAGGCGTTTCGTTGTGGAGAATATGATGAATGCATTGCAAAAGCAAAGGCTTCTGCTGCAAGTTCAGGTAAGAAAGCAGTGAAATACGCTAGGAGGGAAGATGCCATCCTTCATGCTCTTGAGCTTGAGAGTGCCCGCTTAGGCAAGGATCATCCAGACTACTGGGTTAGACCTGATAATTCAGGTGGGGATCAAGGTGGTTTGACAGGAGAATCTCCTGTCATGTCCCATTCTAGCAAAGAAAATGAGGATATGACCGATCAAACAAGTAATTCTGAAGACAGTTCAGATTCAGCACCTGAATTATCTCAGTACGGAATTTCTTTTCAAAAGCCTAATCTTATTAACGGTTCTAAAGAGCTCTCTGTGCAAGGAAAGAGGAGAAGAACACCAAATGACTCGGAGGATGATGGAATGGAGGGAACAAAGCGTATGAGAGGACTTGAGGACCTTGGCATGGGAGTAGGCTCAAAAAGGAAAGTACAGGCTGGAGGGGCACCTGAGTTCATTCAACAAGAAAGTGCTTCATTGTGCAATTCACAAAATGGCAATGTGTCAAATGGAGGTCCTGTGAGTGGTAGCAAAGGTTGTTCTTCAACTCTAAAAAGAAAGAGAACTCCTGTGGCGAATGTCCATGAATTCTTAAAGAGGAAAAATCGCCGTCGGCCATTGACAAAAGTTTTGGAGAGTACGGCTATGGTGTCTGTCCCAGTTATCTGTGATCAACTTGCCACTTCAAATGGCTCATCTCTTCCGGGGTTATCTGACAGCAAAGTTTCTGTAGTAGAATCTAATGAATCAAGGAAAAGTACAGCTGTGGTAATTAACAACTCTGAAAGCACTGGAGTTTCATGTGAGAATGGCGTCTCGTTAAATGCTTCTGGACCTACTTGTGATGGTAGCCATAGCAATCAAAAGATGAAGGAGACTGAAATTTCCAGCATACAAGGTTTAGCAGGGAAAGACAGGTTGTTTGATGTGCCATTTGTTGGGGAGGATAAACACTGTACAGGTATTCTTGACCAACACATTTGCGAACTTCAGTATTTATGTAGCCTAATCATTATAACAGAGGGTTAGTCCAACTTGCGCTGTTTCCAGCCTTTTGTCATTAATGCTCTTGTCATAATGATTAGGAAATATGTGTGGTTGTGGACTCTCTCTTCTCCCTTCTTGAGTTTGGGGAGGGAGGAAAAGATGAAAGTTAGTAGTGTGAAAGTTTTCGTATTTTAGTTTTTAGATTTTTCCTTCTTTTATTAATTTGCGATTTGATTCTGCTAGATATTTCGCCTATATTTGTACCTTCTTCACCTGGGAAGCCTCAAGTTGGTGTCTCAGGAAGGCAACCTAGTCAATGCAGTGAAGTTGAAGCTGTAACTTTGAAAAATGAGAGGCTCAATGAATCTGGTTCCGCCTGTTCCATGGCTGTTCATGTCAATAATATTAGTCAGAGGATGGAGAAAGGGACATCAAAGTGGCAGTCAAAAGGAAAGAGGAAGTCAAGACATATGAGTAAGAATAGAAAACAAGCCTCAAGAAAATATTCGGACATGAATGATGAGCCAAATACTTTTGTGGATGGTTTACACCGCCTGGATGGTCTCCCTCATGGTTCTTTTGATCACAAGGTTGAGCGTGATAGCATTCCTGGTTCCAAGTTGAAATCTGAAACTGAAGAGCAGCCTTGGGGCAAGTCTTTACCTCATATGAGAACTACAGAGGTGAAGCTATTGCCTGATGAATCCATGAACCCCAAAAGGTCACTTCCCTTTCGTCAGACCCGGTACACAGTTCACTCCAGATATCAGGATTTTCCTGTCAGAAACCTTTGTGTTGATTCTGTACTGTACAACGTTGAGCTTGAGGTGAAAGCCAGCTACCGGCGACAGCATGTTCCACTGGTTTCCCTCATGAGTAAATTGAATGGTAAAGCTATCATAGGTCACCCTCTGATGGTTGAAGTTTTGGGTGATGGCTATTGTGATGGCATGGAATCCGATGCAACTCGCGTGTTTGTTGTGGAGTCTGCTCCAATGGGTTATCCAGTTAAGCAAAAATCAGAGGCTGGAAGAAGTTCCAACAAGCGCAAAAAATTATCATCACGCTCCTCATCAAGTAAATCAGTGAAATCCAGAAAACCTGAGTCGTTATCCAAAAAGATTCGGAAACTCTCCTCCCTAACTGGCCAGGTAGAGAGGAAGCCAGCAGAGCAGAAGCCCAAGGGTCCCGTAATTTCTTGTATCCCTTTAAAGTTAGTGTTCAGTAGGATAAATGAAGCAGTGAATGGTTCTGCGAGACCAGCAAACAGAGCTTTGACATGAAGCAACTTGTGAATTTGGTACTTGTGGGGAGAGGTTACAGTAGGTGGTGTCTACCCATAAATTTGGTCTGTGTACTGGGCATTTTTATCTGAATTGATTGCCTAGTATCTGCTGCATATTTTAGCAGGACTGTTTGCATAGCTAGAATCCATTTGTACAATTTGGTGACATTTGGTTGTTGTAGGTGTAAGAACTAAGAAGGATGAAGGCCTCCTGCTTTTCCTATGTAAATAGTGTAACATTAGTTGAGTTGTAAAGCTGGCGATCTGGTATTAGGAGGCTCTTGTTACCTGCCATTAGGTTCTTAATTCATGAATTGAGGTGGATTCAAGAGGGGTATTAACTTTATTTTCTTCAGTTACTTTGATTTGGAACATGAGTAGTAATTTATACCTAGCGCCAGCAATTTTTTCTTTGTTATATGTCTTTAGGGTGTGTTTAGCAAATCGCGGTAGATGTGATTGCATTAGCTAATGCACATGCTAATGTAATGTAATTTCATGTTTGGTAAATCTTCAATGTTATATGCTGTATTATGATGTATTATGGGTTTGTTTAACAAGGAACAGTTCATATTATTTTTTAATTTTCTTTAAATAAAATAAAAATACGAAATGAAAATATATATTATTAAGGGGAAAAGCTACCCACAATCCAAAAGGCCTGCTCAAACGGTCACGCAGATTTTTTTATAGTAAATATAAATTAAAATTAAAATAATATAATATAATATATAAAATAATATAAAATTTATAAATTATTTAAAATATTAAAAAATTATTTTAATATTATTAATTTGTTATATTCTTTTAATAATAAAAAAAATCTATTTGACGAATTAATAAATAATAATAACTAATATTCTTAGTAATTTATAAAATTTATATTATTTTATTTACAATATCTTTTTTAAATTATGTCTAATTGATGAATAAAGTAGCAAAAGGTCTCCTCGAGGAAACTCCAGCCTGTGCCTACGAGGTGAGTCTCTCAAGTTGCTAGGATGCGAGCAAAATATTTCTCGAGGAGGAATACTGCAAGGGGAGACGTAAACCAAGTTAACTTAAAGAGTTGGTAAGAAGTTAACCCACGAATTTCCTTAGAAAAATCAGGACACGAACTGAATCCACTAATGGCCTCTCAACAGTCCAAGGAGCGTGGAATCGTCGCTTCAATGAAAGCCCCTAAAAATCAAACAGGCAAGTAAACCTTCTCTCTCGGTGAGAATATGGCATTAAGAGTTGATTCTTTCTTTTTCTTCTTCTGATTTTATAAAAGAGTGGTGATGTTTGCCCCGGGTCAAACCCCGAAAATGAAACGGTGCGTTTCATTTTCCTTTTTTTTTTTGTTTGAGTGGCTTAATTGGCTGGCTTAATTGGCGGAAAATGAAGCGAAAATGAAGCAAAATTGAACTGCACTGTTGCGAATTCCAGTTCATTGAAGCCGAAACCTAGCTCCCTCCTAAATCGTTCTCTTCTACTGCCGCCAAGAAGCCGAAACCTTCCTCTACCGCCGCCGCCGCGAAGAAGCCTACAGCTAGCTCTATTGACGTTGCAGCTAAGCAGAGGAAGACGACGACGAAGTCGAAGCTGAAGGCAAACGAAGCGGCAGTGAAGTCGATCAAGTCTCCATTAGAAATCGAGCTTGGTGAGTTCTGTTTTGTGTTGATCTTAAAAGCTGAATCGTAAAACTTGAAACCCACTAAATTGAATAAATCTTCCATGCGCATTTCCGAGGCTTCTAACTCGAAGGAATCTTGGTTGCGAAGTTAGAAAAATTTTCCAAATTTGACTTTGAAAATGGTAATTAAATTGCCGTGTAGAACACAACCACCAAAATGGACTTTAGTGTTAGGTATGGAAATTGACTTTCAAATGATTGTAAATAAACAATTACAGAATCAAAACACACACGTACGCCGTAAAAATCGATTGTGTCTTTCAAATGATGGACTTTTTTGTTTCTTTTTTGTGTCCTGTGGCATGATATGGCAATTAGTGAAAAATCGAAAATTGAAAAAATAAATAAAAGATAATAATGTGAAAAAATGATTGCAAATAGTCATGGGGTTTCGAATTCATAATTAATTAATAATATTATGAATTATTGTAATTTGCAGCAATAATGGATAAGGTTGATGAAGTAGAGGTTGATCAAGTGCTGGTGGAGGAATTGCAAGATTTGCGAGAGGCTGATTTTGAAGAAAATAATGAGGAATTGGTGGAAAAGGTTGTTGAGCCAAAGGTTGAGATATCTTTTAATAGTCCTGATGAAATGTTTGAATATTACAAAGCTTATGGCGTACAATAGGGGTTTCCTGTGATGCGGAGATCTTGTAGAAAAGGGGATGATGGGAGTATGAGATATGTGACATTTACTTGTGGGCGAAACGGCAAGTCAAAAAGCAAATCCGATCATGTCTTGCGGCTTCAACCGAACCAAAAAATTGGATGCAATGCAAAAATTGGAGGACGTATGGATTCTGTTAGCGGAAAGTGGATAATTGGAAATTTGTATCTTGAACACAACCATGCCGTGAGTCCGAGTAAGAGCAGATATTATCGATGCAACCGTAACATTAGTCCTTTTGTTAAAAAGCAACTTGAAATAAATGAAGAAGCCGGAATTAAAATGGCTCAAAGTTTCAAGTCGATTGTTGTTGAGGCCGGTGGCTTTGAAAATGTCTCATTCTTAGAAAGAGATGCTAGAAATCATGTTGACAAGGTGAGGCGATTAAGGCTCGGGGAAGGGGATGCTGCTGCAATTCAAAGATATTTTAAGAAAATGCAAAGCGAAAATGATGGGTTTTTTTTCAGTCTTGACTTGGATGACGAGGGTAGGTTAAAAAATGTATTTTGGGCTGATCCAATGAGTAGAACGGCTTATCAAGACTTTGGTGATGTTGTTACATTTGACACCACATACCTAACAAACAAGTACGATATGCCATTTGCTCCTTTTGTGGGTGTTAATCATCATGGGCATTCAATTTTGTTAGGATGTGGATTAATTTCACATGAGGACACAGAGACATTTACGTGGTTATTTGACACATGGCTATCATGTATGTGTAACTGTCCTCCCCTTGGAATCATCACGGACCAAGACAAAGCGATGAAAAAAGCAATTGAGATTGTTTTTCCAAATACTAGGCATCGATGGTGTTTGTGGCATATATTGAAGAAAGTGCCTGAGAAGTTGGGAAGGTATGCAGAATATCATGACATTAGAGTTGCATTGCATTCTGTTATTTATGATTCACTGACTCCTATTGAATTTGAAGAAGTTTGGCATGACATGTTAGAGAAATATGATCTTGGTAATAATCAGTGGTTAAATGGTTTATACGACGAAAGAAATCGTTGGGTTCCATGCTTTGTTAAAACAACTTTTTGGGCTGGAATGTCAACCACTCAACGTAGTGAGAGTATGAATGCTTTCTTTGATGGTTATGTTAACTCAAAAACAACCTTAAAGCAATTTGTAGAAAAATATGAGAAAGCAATGGAAAGTAAAATTGAGAAAGAATGGCAAGCAGATGCTAGGTGTTTTAGCCAACAGATGCCATGTCGTACCAGTTTTGCAATGGAGAAGCAAGTTGAAGAAGTGTACACTATTTCCAAGTTTCAAGAATTTCAGCAGGAGCTAATGAATAAGATGTATTGTGAGGTTTTCAGTTGTGGGGGATCGGAGTATGAAGTCATTGAAAATTATGGAAACAGTAAAGAAAAGACTTTTAAAGTTATCTTTGAAAAAGATGATGGTGAAATTCGTTGTGTATGTTCAATGTTTGAATATAAGGGCATTCTTTGCAGCCATGCAACTGCAGTGTTGTCACGTAACCGTATACAATTCCTTCCTGAAAAAGATATCATACGAAGATGGAGGAAAGATGTGCGGAGGTGTTACAGTAAAGTCAAAGTCAGTTATGATTTGCGGAGTTCGAGCGTTGAACATCGGCGATATAAAGAGGAGTGCACTGCCTTTTATGATGTTGCTGAGGTTGCTTCAAAAAACGAAGAAAGCCATAAAAATGTTATGGGTTGGATCGAAAAAGCAATGAATGATGTATCTCTGAATATTCGATATGACGGTGACGATACAACTATTTATGGTGGGTCGGGAAGTTGTTCCGAAATCATACAGGATCCAGTAGTAACTCGTCGTAAAGGCCGTCCACCGTGTCAAAGAAAGCAAAAGCAATTTAAAAAGCCAAAACGAAAGTCGAACGATGGGTCGACTAGCACAGCTGTTGAGGTAATTATATTAATGGTACTTTAATCAATGTTTAATACATTCATTTTGAATTAATTTAATATATATTTAAAACTTTGGTGATTGCTTTCATAGGACTCGGAGATACTTGATTTATCATCTCAGGTGGCTACTACAATCCCAACACAAGAGAGCAATATGGCAATGGTAATACTTTTTTATTTGTCATTTCCATTAATTTTCAAACGTTTGATAATTTGAGTTTAATATATATATATATATATATATATATATATATATATATATATATATATTTACAATAGGTAGCACAACAGACACTCCCAGAACATGCATTTTTTCCTCCTTACTATCAGTCTTGGATAAATTATAGCGGAACTCATCAAGTTAACTTCCAACAAGTACCACAACAAAATTACGAGGATGCCAATCGGAGGGAGTTTTCAAATGATGAACCGAACATATGATCGAAGTGCATTGAAGTTGCCTTGGTGAATCAACGAAGTTAATTTGTGTTTTTATGTATTAATTTGGCACAATTTGAATTTAATTTGTAATTTAGTTACGTTAAACAACTCGAAAGCATATATTTCATATCATATGCAAACACTATTACATATGTCTAAAGGTCTTTTTCAGTTGCATAGTACAGCTTGAAACAACTTAAAAATAATATAACAACAATGAGTATTTTAATAAAATCATGTCGTGGCGTCTGTCTCCTTCGAAGTTCATCATCCAACAATCGCCTCTGCACTTCACATTCTCGCATATGCTCAAGTTCTTTATGCAATAATTGAAATTTAACGGACATACACTCAATCTCTAATGCCAGCTTCCTAACCTCCTCCATTAACATGTCTATTTTGTCTTCGCTAAATTTACGGTCTTCTGCCCATTGAAAGTTCTTACATCCTCTACAAATCCAAAATTTGCGATTTGGATTATTGGTTGTACGTGATGTTAACAACTCCATCTGATTACCGCATCCACTACATATTTGCAATGAGGTTCGATTCTCACTTCTGCTGGATGACATTGTCAGTAATAGAATTCAAGAACGAAGCTGCGAAAAAAAAGAAACCATCAGCATTCAGTTATACTTATCAAAACCAGCATTCAATTGCTGCAATTTCTGCTCAGCAGTGCAAAGCAGTAGCTGCTCTGCAATTGCTGCTCAGCAGTGCAAAGCAGTAGCTGTTGCAGCAATTGCAGCAACAGCAAGTGCTGTTGCAGCAATCGCTGCTGCAGCAGCTGCAGCAACTGCAGCAAGTGCTGTTGCTGCAACAGCAGCTGCAGCAAGTGCTGTTGCTGCAATTGCTGCAACAGCAACTGCAGCAATTGCAGCAAGTGCTGTTGCTGCAATTGCTGCTGTGCAGTTGCAGCAACAGTGTTGCACTTTCTCCTGCAATCCATATAATCCCAGGTGTTCAAATTGCTTCGATTAACAAACTTAAGTCCATAATTGCTGCAACAGCAACTGCAGCAATTGGCTGTTGCAGCAATTGCAGCAAGTGCTGTTGCCGTAATTGCTGCTGTGCAATTCCAGCAACAGCAACAGCAGCAATTGCAGCAATGAGGTTCGACAGCAACTACAACCAGCAATTACAAGAGCAATGCAGCAAAAAAATCCACCAACGCAACAACCAAACAAACTCCAGCACACAAACCCAGCAAATTCATTATGAAAACACAAGCAAAATGCACCAACGCAACAATCAACCAAACTCCAGCACACAAACCCAGCAAATCAGCACAATTTAACCTAAATCAGCACTACCATAACAACTCAACACAAATTTATCCTAAATCAACCAAATTATTCCCATTTTTCCGTAACCTAAATCAGGCTTAGAAGGAAGTATTACCTCACGCTGGACACCGATCGATGAAGGAGAGGGAATGAAGGAGAGGCAACTGATTCTTGTCAGTGGTGGCGGCAACGACGACGATGAAGGAGAGAGACCGCGATGAAGGAGAGAAGACCATGAGCAGAGAGCACCGTGACGAAGCAAAAATGAAATGGAAAATGAAACGCACCGTTTTTGCTTTAACTGAAACGGTGCGTTTCATTTTCAGGGTTTGACCCGGGGTTTGACCCGGGCCGAACATCATTTTCCTTTATAAAAACCTTCTATGTGAAAGTCACTCTTTATTGAAATCCAATTCTCCTGTATTTATTTTTCCAATAAACTTAGGGAATTAACTTGAGAGTCAGAGGATTAGCACCAAAAAAATCTCTAGAATCCCCCTAATTATTCTTTGTGAATGCAGGTCTCTTTTGTGAAAGTGATCATGGTCGTTCGTGTCTACTCAAGCGAGAAGCTGCTGCTGCTCAAAATTGTCTCTCAACTATTACAAATTTAAGTGTTGGTTAGGACGTTTGGTCACTAATAAGTTCAATCAGATTTCTACATCAACAATGTCTATATTAATATAAATTTTAAAGTCAAAATTTAAATTAATAGATTTTAGTTAATAAAATCGATCGAGATAGATTAATGGTAGCTTAATATTCAAAATAATTTTTATTATATACATTATTTTATTAATTATACTTATTTTAACATTTTATTTGTATCATATGACATATATTTATTATTTTTATTTAGTAATGTGTTTAAATTTATTTGGATTGTTATAATCAAAGGATATTCAGGTTAAAAAGAGAGGTTTGTATAATCATTTATGAAACCAAGGAAATTTTTATGATCATTTAAGTAAATTTTAAAGGTATGGTTGACAGTATGACACTATTTAAACAAACTTTGAGGGGTAGGTGACTTTTTTCTTATTATTACACGAAATAAAAAAAAATCCAAATATGATGTTGTCAGTGCTGATGAACTATCAATGGCAATTTCACAATAGGCAACTACCGATGTTTACTGCATAATAATGTGTTTTGCACTAAAATTTCTTACTATTAGAATTTTTATTGTCGGGACTATATAATAGTGTAACTATTATCAATCAAGAAGCTTTCATTCGTCATATATTTACAATAAAAAAATTTAAAAATTGAAAATTTGACTGTAGATCTATGGCGAGTGAAAATTACGTTGCCTATAATACCTATACTATTGCGTAGCTCTAATGAAAAGAAATCTAATGGTACCAAAATATAGTTCAATTGACATCAAAGTGCAACTGCGCATGGCAGCTAGTGGCGGCATGTGGTGGCAGCAGTGATAATTACTTATCTTAAGTAAAAAATTGAAACTATTAATTGAATACAAATGAATCTTAAATTATTAATTTGATATAAATTTAAAAATAAAAAATATTATTTTATATAATATAGTACATTTTACTCAAAATATAATATTGCATTACAATATAATACAAAAATAAAGCAACACAACCTATTGCAATAACACTTATACAATACAAAACAGTGTGATAAACGCACACTTAATTCAAAATGCTTGTCTTGTATAATACAATTAAAACAGTGTTGTTGTTAATTTGATGTTTGATAATATAATTATTAGGATAAGTTAAATGGTTTTTTCTGAAATTACTAATTCTTTGTACAATTTTAATGGCTTTTTAACCTTTTTTTTTTCAAAAAAATAACAAGGACTGGGATCTCATTTTCAGTATCAGCTGCAATTTTGTAAAGTGCAAGATAAACAAATGTGACATCTCATGGCATTTGTGTTAATAATAATTTGGGATGATGTAACATGTTTTTCTATTAGAAGGGTTTTCAAGGATATAAAATATGTTTTCTTGGTTAAACTGTAAATAATTGCCAAAAATAATAATAATAAGGGTGTTCTTGTCAGTCAAAAATTTACTGGACACAACCGTAATAAATGAAAATTAACCTACCCTCCAAGCAATAAAACTCTTAAAATTAAAAACAGAACAAAATTAGGGTTTACGGCTTCATTTTAGAAGTAAAACCCTATCACTCTCCACTCGAGATATCCAAATCAATCAAAACTAGAAATCCCAACAGGGGCGATCTCTATGATTCGATGGAATTTGTTTTATGGGCTCTGTAATATTAGAGTAATGGGATTTTGATTTTATGGTGATTTGGTTTGGTTTTGGTGGAGTGTAGGTTAAGAGAAGATGGCGACAGTGGCGGGGCAGTTGATATGGGAGATTGTGAGAAAGAAAAACTGTTTTTTGGTGAAGGAGTTTGGAAGACGATCTGCTAGTGTTCAGTTTAGCAAAGAGACTAACAATCTCTACAATCTTAACGCTTTTAAGCACTCTGGTATGCTGTAATCACATGTTCTGTTTATAAATTTGGGGAGAGAAAAATTGAATGCTCTACTTTTGTTTTTGGTTGGTTTTATGGAAATGGGGGGAAAAAAATTAAGCTTGTAAGTGGGTGGTGTTTGGTTGCTTAGGTTATACGCTAAAGAATAGATGAACATCTTAGTTTTTGACATTTTATTATTTTGTTTATGTGAAATGAATTTTTTGGATTCGATATTTCCTTAGTGTTTGGTACCATAGGAAACAAACCTTGGATGCTGATTGTTTTGAGTCTAAAGATAGTGTTATTAAGTTCTTACAGTTTTTGGCTTAAGTAGAATTTCAAGTTTTGCCTCTGATTAGTTTAGAAGCTTCACTTGCATTTTAGAGCTTGGTTAACTAGTCTGCTTGAGATCTCATTAAAAAAAAAGGAAAAAAAAAGATAGTCTGCTTGAGAGTCTTATGGTGTGGTTCTGTATAAGGATTGGCTAACAAGAAAACAGTTACCATTCAACTTGGGAAAGATCAAGTTGTGGTGCTTGCGACGACTAAAACCAAGAAACAAAATAAACCCGCTGCATTGCTTCACAAATCAGTTATGAAAAAGGAGTTCCACAGAATGGCAAAGGTGATATCTAACCAGGTAATTTAGACGTCTGTTGCTTTTTTCTAACATGATTTTCATTTTCTAATGCTTCCTTTGTCTATCATTTGGATGTATGCTTACTTTCATTTTGTATTGTATTGTGGATTTTGGTTGTTAAGTGAATGAAGGAAGCTTCTTAATCTTGATTTGAATTTCTTTATCTTTGGTCATGTAATAACAGTTGGGCTTTCAATATGTTTTTCCAGAAATTTGACAAAAGGCATAGTGCCTTATTACTTCCAATTTGAATTCTTTATTTGTCTTTTCACCCCCTTTTTCCTCCTTAGCAGTGATGAAGCACTAACTTGTAAGAAGAAACCTGTCTAATGGTTTCTCCAATGCAATTCACTAGTTACGCTTGGCTTCTGAGCTTACAATTAAAATTGTTGTTCTAATGATTTTTCCTTACTTCAATTCATTGGTGATGACTGCTAGCTTCTTATATGTTAGTATGAAGTTGGTATGCTCAGTTAAGCTAGTCATGTTCTGAATAATCTACCCACTGCAGATGGTGAACTGTATATGTGATTGTTGACAACAGGGGAGTATTGATTCATATTATCTCCTCTCCTCTGCTATTGCAAACATTTGCAGGTTGGAGATAACTACCACCGGCCAGATCTGAAGAATGCAGCACTTGCTCGGTTGAGTGCTGTGCATCAAAGCCTTAAAGCTGCAAAATCTGGTGTCAAGAAGAGGAATAGACAAGTTGTGAAGATATGTCGTCAGAGCTGAGAGGTTACCGTGGTGCTTGATTTATGCTTAGTAAAACCCAGAAAACTTGTTTTCATTACTTTTTTCTTCTGGGTTTATTTTTAGATTTTAAGGTGAAGAGACCACAATTTTATTGATCAGTCTATGCTGCATTAAATTTATGGTGATTTTCTTCGCTTTGAAGTAAAAATGTTGATTAGAAAAGAATTGCGTCCTTGTTCTCTACCTCTCTTTGCCTAGCGAACAGCCACATGCATCTGATTTATGCCCCATTTTCACAAGTAAAAATTTGGGTGCGGAAAAAAAAAAGAAATTAATGAATTATTACATCAGAATGTTGGTGGTTCTTTATTGACAAGAAAAAATCATATATATACATAGAAGTTTAAAAACCAACGTCCTTAGGATTTAATTTTCCAACATTCATCACATGAAAAATCACTGAAGTTTCGTACTTAGTATCATTGCATTGCTTGTTTAATTAGTGGTGGCAATGAGCCAATGGTGGTCACCCAAAAGAATCGATATTATATTGTGTATGGCTGGCAAAACAGGTCGCGGGTCGTGTTGATGCTGTGAAGTTTCATATCGTGTCAAATTTAGGATATCTCCAATACGATTTATTTGATAATTGTGTCAAAATATTGAGATTCTAAGCCGACACGAAAAATAAATAGATTATTCAATAATTATATATATATAATTTATCGATATTATAAAATATACACATTTACGAGAATAATATACATCTAAATATATATAAATTTTTATAAAGATTAATGATACAGTCACAAACTCTTGTATAAATTAAATTTGTACAAATTGATGTGACATTAATTCATTGATTGAAAGAAAATATAAAATAATAAAAACAAATCATGTGAACCAAGTGATATTTAATTCAACTAATTAAACCATGCCGCATCAGTTTGTACTAAATAAATTTGTACAAGAGTTTATGGCTGTGTCATTACTCTTTTATAAATGAAATATTGTGTATATGTTCATATTTGTAAAAGTAATAAAAAGAGATAATAATTTTCAGTATTTGAGTTTTGATGATAAGGACATACAAACTAATTTAGAATAAAAAATATAATGGTGTCATTGTTTAGGAAAATGGATTAAGAACTTTAATTCTAACTCGATACGAAAAAAAATCATATCAATTCGAGTCTAGCCCAACTCATTTAATAATTATATTAAATTTAACAATTTATATTTATTTATTCATATTGTGTTCATATTCAGTAATTGAATCGTATCAAATTTTGTCAATTTTAGTATTACGGTACTATGTATATTATAGTTATAAATTCTTATTTTGCTAAGTTATAATCGGTGTAACTTACATATAAAATATGTAAAAATTTATAATGTGACAGTGAATTTCACTGTCATGTTATAAGGATGGCAAGTTACATTGATTGTAACTTAATAAGATCTAATTATACATAAGGGACACGTACGTGTAAAAATTGATTGACTATCCTGGACCAAGCAAATAAAATGACGTGTGAATTGTAATTGTCCCCATCACGTGAGCTTTCTCAACTTATTTTACATTTAAGATGACATCTTAATGGCCCCAAGCAATAATCAGCTTGTATAATCTTGTCCTTTTCCTTTTTAATTCGCCCAAGATCATATAACTCGACTAAATTAAAATTACGTGTCGCTACCGACCAATTAGAATCTAAAAAAGGATATTCTAAGCAATTACGATAATCGGTAGGGATGGTAATGGGGAGGAGAGGGGAGGGGACTGACATTCCCATATCCATTCCCAATATTCTATATATGTCCTCATCCCCTCTCCGTTCATGTCAAAATTACTTGAGGAGATCTCCGTCCTCTGCCCGAATAATAACAGGGAATCTTCGAAGGGTCTCCGATCCTTGAATAATTAATATGTTTTTAAATTTTGAACTTGATTTAATCATACTAAAATAAAAAATTTAAACAAAAGTAAGATTTGACAATATATCGTACATTAACATTAATCCATTATAAAAATCACACTTCAAAATATAAATTATCAGAATAATTATCTTCGTCAATATTCATAACTCTATAATAAAAAAAATTACTTTTATATCAATAATGAAATAAATGAAATGAGTATAGATACTGAAATTAATATTTTTAATAATTTACTCTTGTACCTCCTACTCCTTTTATTCTTCAAATGTGGCAAATTGAGAGATAGCATCAAGTTTCAAATCCAAAATAATAAAAATAATATAAGCAATATAATTCATAATCTAAAATAGTTTTGGGCCAAGTCTTGAAATAAGGTCTACTCGAATAGTAATTCAAGACCACTACTAGTTAATTAAGCATGAAAGTTTTATAGTATATTTGTATAAATATTTTGATATTTGTTATTTATATTACTATTTAATATTTTATAATTTAAATTATTTTATTTATTTATTAATAATTCTAAAAATAAGATTATAATTAAAAATAAAAATGAGGAAGTGGGGAAATGGGGAGGGGATGGGGATTCTATCTCATTCCCGTCCCTTCTCCGAATAAGAAACTGGATAAAAAATTATCTACATCCCTTCTCTAAATAAGAAATTGGGTATAAAATCGTCCTCGTATCCTCCTCGAATGGGAAAAATCCCTAAGGGTTTCCATCCCCGTGAGGATTTCTGCCATCCCTAATAATCGGGTTCATTGACATTCCTAATATAGTAGATGTTCTTATACATATATAATCATATTCAATTTGATGGAATTATTTAATCTTAAAGAGGATTTTTTATAATTTCGCACGTGATAAATTATTTCTTGCTTTCATCCAATCATTAACAACTTGATTCGCAAAGAATCCTATTGAAACTAAGAAATATGGGATTGCCTGTCATTCACACAAGAAGAAATGAAATTTCCCGTTTAAAATTTTTTGTTGCTACCAACCATACTTAATTCTATATTTTCGTGGATCGCTATAATCAGTAGTGCAGTAAGTTAAGATTTCAATATAAATTCTCAGTAGCTGTATTAAATCCAATGATAGAGACGGTACGTGGATGAATAAGCAATATCAAATACTATTTTTCTTTTAATTTGAAAGGTACGAATTATGTCAAAACATTCAGTTAAAAATTTATCAACTTGGATCTGTTTGCCCCATCCTTTCTTCATAATAATGGACAGAACTACAACTCTCACTTATATTAAATTAATAAACTTTTATTGGAAATGTTGTTTTTGAACAAGAACCTAATTATTCTTAAGTCCTTAAACACGATTATATTATAATAATATGTGATTTTTCCTACTTAAAAGAAAAACTTAAATGAATATTCCCTTTTTTTTTTATCAAATAACTCACGTATTCATTGAAGCTTGAATTTAAAACTTGAGTACTAATAAAACGACCTTTTACTAGTAAAGGACTTAATAATTATATGTTAAGTCAATTTTACCCCTTAAATTTTCAGTAAGCTCTCTTTACATTACAGCCCTCTAAAATTTGTGGCATTGAAAGCAAAATTTTGGCCCCAAAAAAAAGAAAAAAAAATACATGAGTTGGATAATATATTACTTTACTAATTATTATTGCATTTACATGCTTGCAAGAAAAGATTTGTAAAATATTTTGAAACTTAAGGCATGTAGCTAGTTGCCTTGAATTTAATTTGAGATTTCAAGTAAAGATGTATGCGCGTTAATTCATCTTTCCCGCAATTTATATTTTGATTTAAAATCAAAAGATTTTCTCCAACTCTGAGGGTTATTTGATTAGAATATTTTTCGTTTCAAGTGCAAAAATTGTGTTTCGCATTATAGAATATGATTCGTCCAAATATTTTTCTACTCCTTCAACTAATAGATATCATTTTACTTGATCACTGCCGCCTTCCCCCAAAGACTAATTTTAAGTAAATGTAGAACAAAAATTAACGTGAATTAAAATTTATAAGCGTTCAATTTAGCTTAGCTTTCAGTTTCACCACCATGTCAAAAGCTCTTCGATTAAAAGGCCTGAATCATTGTCAATAATGGGAAGCAATTGGTTATAAATTGCGTGACTCCTTTTTGTAAATGTAAAATAAAGTACAATGAGTAAAATCCCACGTAACACCATCACACACACAAGCATTGTTACAAAAGATAAGCGCATGAGTTAAGTCTAAATAATTTTTATTTTCATCTTACCTCCCTCAAGGTTCGAACTCGAATAATTAACTACTATAAGTTTCATGCTGTTACCAATCCAACCACCCTCTTGAAGCCTTTTTCTTTTTAAAGGATGGCACTCACCATATACTATTCGTCTAGTTTCACAACATGATCAGAAAAATATTAATATCAGCCAGTATCCGTAATTCTACCAAATTAATACATGTCTTTTCTTATTAATTTTTTTCTACTTTTATAAATAATATATCATTTTCAAAAAATTGAATTTACTAGAAAAGAAAATTAATATCAACGCACTGTAATAAATAACACACAACAACCCAATACCTTATGCTAAAAGTTTTGTTGAAAAGTGTAAGCTACTACGTGGGTTAGACTAAGTCTAATTACTTATTGAGCAAGAACTTAAAATTGTCAAAGAAACTTCTTAAATCCAATTATATTCGTACACAAACCAATCTTAATAATCTATAATTTTATCTAAAAGGAAAAATAGTCAATTTGTATTGGTAAATTCTATTGATGGATGAGAGAAATATAACTCGAAATTGTAAGTGATACAATCCGAGTTTGAATTATGAAGTATGCAAATAATTATAAAACACTGCTCTTATTTTCTTCCATCAGCAAGAGATGGTAGCCATTGATGTTTCAATTTATTTTCACAGTGAAAAGAAAAGGGGGGATTAATGTTGTTATTTCTAAACCAAGGATAATTTTGTTTTATCATTAGACCACGGTTTTGGAACTCTGTAAGAATCTAAAGAGAATAAAACGAAAAGAAAAGTCAAGTCAATGGAAATGAATACTTCACCACACGTATTAGAAATTTTAGAATATCATGTTACTTGGGCAACTTTAATTCGCTAACCTTATAAATCTCATCAATAATATGTTGTCTCTATTCACCAACCATTTCACCGGCTGCTGAAACATAGGCAGCCAGCAGAAGCCATGTCTGTCAAGAAAAATCTCTCTCTGAAAAGCAGCAAAGCCGCCAAGGATAAAGACCTTGCTAGTAACTCCTCGAAACGCAGACGCTACAACAGTTGCTTCTCATTCAATGAAATATCAATGGAGCCAGGTTCATCATTGAAAGAAATGGATTCGAATGAGCTGAAGGCTAAGATCATCAGATGGGCTAAAGCTGTTGCTGCATATGCTCGACAAGTCAGTGGCAAATTTGGTAGCTCTAGGAGAAGTGTTGATAATTCTGAAACGGGAAGCCCTCGCAGCTGAGAGAGGAAAACCCCTGCTTGCGGGCGACGCATATGATGTTGAAATATAAATGTTTTTATGTATATGTACGTGATGAAGTAAATTTGCAGTAAATTCCATATAGGTTCGCCAGTACCATTCAAATTTCATCATTCTGTTCTCAAGAACAACAGCAGCATCAGCTTCTTGTTCTTGCTTACTTGCATACTCTTACAGAGATTAGATACAGAAATTGACAAGCTATAAAAGCCAAATTACCTCACTCATTCTTCTTTGATTCATTAGACGTCTTTTCTCCAGAAATGGTTCTCAAAAGCTGTTTAGAACAGACATCCTGTGCCTGTGTTGCATTCCTCACCCTGTTCGCCCTCACCCAAGCAGGCTCCTGTTGTGAAAGTAAAAACACAGGTCTCAGCTTTGCAACATAATGCTTAACAGTTTTCAAAATTAAAATGCAAAAGGGTCACGGTCAGAGGTCACCTCAGGAACAAAGTGAGAAAATCCAAATTTAATCAGCAGGAGAATGTGTTCCATGAAGAGAATTGCTGCAAGCCCAGGCTCTATTTTCCACTTTCCCTCCTGATCGTATAACCATACTAAAAGTGCAGAATTGGTGCAAATTGACGTCACTATCAGGAACTGTAATTCAGAGATGTAGTTATATCCGGATTAAAATTTGATACCCGAGTATTGATGATAAAAATACATGTTGAAAAGTGTCCACTCTCATACAAAGTATTCTCCATTACCTGAAATATGTTTATCCATGCGCCGATTGTGACGGCATCACGAGGAACAGGCCTTTTCAACATAGAAAGCAACTTCAATGCATCCGTCCTAATTTCCATGATGTTGTTCTGCATACCAAACTTCTACATTAATTTACTTCAATATGATTCATATGAATGTCAACCAGTATTCATAAATTAGGTGAAAATACCACTAAAAGTAACAAATACCACTGCAGCAAAGGCAAATGCAAGGGGAAAGGCACAGGCAAACATCATGATCATTCCGAACTGCAGTGCCAACTCCAGAAAATCTGCAGATAGTTGGAGACATTTATTCGGCAGAGATAGTTTATAGGTCAAGATGTGCTGCAAAACCACTTGAAAAGATGATTTTGCCCTCTATAACCTTTGATTTAACTGTAAAATCTGCATATGGTTCCAAAATGCATCCATCAGTTATTTAAAAATAGCAAGTGTCTGGCACATTACCGTCAAACAGCCCATCCTCTAGCTCCTCTACAATGCTTGCAGAATATGCAGGTTTGAGGTACTCTTTCTCCACCCTGGTAGAGACACGGATCTTCCCACTTGGTTTATTGTTCTCGTGTTTCTTCTTGTTTCTTGACATAAAAGAAATGTTAAGAAATTATCTGCGAATTCAAATGGAGAGTACAGGTACCCTGCATCAACTGATAATATAGGGAAAAGGCTTTACCTAATAGTTTTATACTTTTTATAGCTGTACTTGATATATGGTAAGGAATTTTCCAGCAAATTCTCCAAAACCTGTATTGCAATTTCAAACCCAAAGAACATTAACTAATTGAGTTGTATAATATTAACATAAAGTAGAGAAATCCAGTCGAATGTTTTATACCTCAGAGATTATAAGGCGCTGTATTAAGACTTGGCGAAGAGTCCTGAAATTGCGGTGTAAAAGGGCATGATAGAAAATTCCAATATATGATTGCATAAAATAAAGACCGAACACCTGCATATTAAGTGAGCTCCTGAAGTGATATTTCCACAAAATCGAACAGATAAAAAATGCAACATTCTAATTACTGCCCACTACCTTGTAGACCAAGCTGTCAGCCCTATTTTCTGAATTCTCATTGTTTTCATTTTTGATGAGTTTGACTGATATCTTCCCCCCAATCTGGGTAAAATATTGAATGACAAAAAGATAAATGGCTGTCAACCCAAACCTGAAAACCAAAAATAAAAAGATATATCAAACAATTTTACAATAAGAATAAATAAGAAATCACTAAACAGGTTGTTGCTAAGCACTACAAGTGGGTGAAAATCCTTTATACATAATTTAGGATTTGGAGCCTATTCCCAGTATCTAAAGCAACAATGATTTTTGACATAATTGAATAAAAACATATAGGATAAATGGTAGCATCCATGAAATAGAGATAAAAAATAGAATAAATATAAACTATATCCCAGTAAATCATGGTTATTGTAACAGTTGCAGCTCAAAACAAGAGACAGATGGAATCTCAATTAATCTGCCATTTGTGCTGCTCAATCCACAAACAAAAATGTGAAATATGAAGTCTGTAAATCAATGCTCAGCCATAAGAAAATTTGTATAGAGAAATGTCGTTATGTAAATCAATGTTCACCCATAAGAAAATTTGTATAGAGAAATGTCGTTAATATATTGATCCATCCAATGAACATGGCATAAGTGATGCTAGAGATTGCCCCATACTTATGAAATATTCTGATAATTCTATATATACGTACACACTCAGAGAAACAACAAAACAGTGCCAGATGTAAGGTCATAACACACACTGAACTTAAGGGAGACCAGAAATACAGATGATTAGATGTAGCCAAGAACATAAACACGCAGGCTTTCTTTCAGTGATTCGCAACAAAGAAGAAAATTGAAATGATAGAGTAGCATGACTCAGAATCTTACTTTATAATGTCAGATCCAATGACCTCATAAAGATGAGCATATGCCAACTCAAATGGCAATTGGAGGCAGATGATACTCAAGATAACAAACACATCATTTCTAAATCGCATGAGATGTCCAAGCCATTCATTTCTTTGATATAGTTCTTTCTCTCTTGCTTTATCAATTCCCAAAGTTTTTATAACTTCCGCAGGAGACTGTAGGGAACTCCATTCCATGCCCAAAAGTTTATGTCTTTGGCCAATACCAATTGTACAATTTATCTGCCACCTGAATAGCCCAAGTTCAACACAAGTGGAGGGAGTTAATAAGTGTTTGTGGGAAAACATTAATAAACCGAAAATAAGCCTATTTTTGCACAAATATCATAATTGTCCCACCATTTTTATTGTAGATATACCTGGCTAAAAGGGCATAGTTTTTACGTTTCCAGAACTGGAAAAACAACACAGCCCATAAGGTTATGCTTATGAAGAAGACAGGGAGCACTAGCAACTGCAACGATCTGAAGGAAACGCAAGCAATAAGACCAGAGGCATTAAAAGCAAGTTGCTTCAGAGGCACCAAGGAGAAAGGCATATTAATAACCACAAAAAGGCAATTGGAGGCAGATGATACTAGATCCGGCAAAACTTACCCAAAATCAACCAATTGCACAATAAGCCCAAGTGCAGCTGGAAAGAACAACCATTGTGTATACTTTCCAAGGAAAGCAAAATAGATAGCAACCTAAAAAGCATGAACTTCTTGACTGAAGAATCAAGCAAAACAGAGAAATAATGTACAAATGCAAACATGTATTTTCATCACGATTACCTTTGTCCCAAAATATGAATAAATCTCATCAATTGGCTGGTCAGTGAGGTCCCACCAATTCAATGCCCAACTTCTCAGTAGCTTTTTCCTCTTCATTTCAGCTATAAATAAAAATTCATTTTACTTCCAGAGATTGGTCGACACCAGAGCTGCAAGTAGTATGATAACAAATCTAATTGCCCTACCGTGTAAAGGAAACACTTGTTTAACAATGCCCTCAGATTCCAACATCTGCAGTAAAGATTGCCCAACTTCCCAACAGAATTCTTTTCCATCATGTTTTAGAGATATGATTAAATTGCTCTTGTTTACCTGAATTTAGAATAGGTAGACTCTCAAGAGAATATTTATGATGTACACATAAAGAAATGCGCAAAGATACCCATGTACATACATACTTAGGATCAGGACGACTGTCAACAATGCGAGATTTGAATATGAGCTAAACAACCAAAAGATTGTTTAGTTCAAATAATCCTTTAAATGGAACAAAGTCGACGTCCAAAGGGAACATTCAAACTCCTGAACCAACTACTGTTCATTTCTCATACTGTATAGTTCTTTACCTGGCCAGCTAGCAAGAACAACTTAAAAGTGTATCATCTATGAGACACACATTGGTTAAGATACACTATGAACTTAAATTAACCGGCTAACTTCTGTTACTACAAAAATGTTTACATTAAAATTTGACCATCTGAAAATGATTAACCAAGTTCATTGATTGGAGAAAATAAAATAATAAAATGACTCACAATCCCATATATTAAGTGGTGGTAGCATTGAATACGCTCGGACCAACTAAACAACGAACCATCGGGCTGTCTCAGAAAAGCATCCATCTCTTCCCATCCAAACTGTAAATCCATTCCTGGAATTAAAATCAGGCTATAAGTACCTCCCCATCAATGTGCCTTGTGAAAATAATGGGATTCTAGCACTTCTCACTACGGGAAATAGATAATGCAAAAAGAAAAGCAAAAATCCATTGAAGTCAGGAGCTGCATTGCAGAAATCACCAATACGAGTAGGTTTCCTCAATTGTATCTCTGCCGCAGCCCTCCCCAATGTCTCTGGAGGTGCCGCCACCTGAGAAGAAGATGGCTCTAAATCAACAACTCAACTCAAGAATAATTTGAAAATTCCACCAATTGGATTTGATCGAGGGGAGTAGCCGCAGAACTCAAAATTGAATCATTATTCAATCACACAAGGAAAACAACATCTACTTGATCAAAGATGGAAAATAACAAAGAAACAGAATTAAACAAAGTTTCTAGAGGACAGAATATTCTTCCCATCCACATATTTATGCTTCTAAAATGTAAAGGGATGTGCAAAACACAAATTCATTCTTTTACCCTTCATCTCCGCCAAGATTCAAACCCTGGTGGCGAGATAAATAAAGCTTTTTAAAAACCACTCGGCCAAGCCCTTGGGGCCTTCGCACCCACATATATACAGTAGCACATAAAAATACTTGCTGACCAAAAGAAGCAACGAGTTGAGTTTACAGAAAGTAACAGAAGTATAATATTCAATAATAACATTGCAAATAATTCGTGCAAGCTAACATAAACATTAATTAAGCATCTTCTATTAAATCACATGGGCAGAACATATCATAGTTAATATTATTGTCTTCATTCAAACAAACAATATGTATACCCAATTAAAAGAATGTTTAAAGATATCAAACCTTGATAAACTCATCTGAAACTCCAGAAACTCTATCAACTATCAGCCCAACATTCATAAACTCAGCTACAAGAATGTCAACACAGTCACCACTCTCCTTTTCTTTAATCACATTACTTTTTGATACCACCACTGCTATCTCATATACAGCCTCTTCTTCTCCATTCCCGTTCATTTCCTGTAGAATTCACACCAAAACCATCAAGAATACACAGCAGCTCAAACGATCAAAAGAGAGTATTATTTGCTCAAATAGCCAAATTGGTCTCTGTGCTTTGAATCAACCAAGGCTTGTTTCAGATAAGAGACCAATTGTCTCTAAGCAAAAATATGACCTTTAGTACAAATAGCTGAAATGAGAATTGAGCTCAGTAACCAAAGAGAAAATATTTGGTTGAAATAGCCAATAGCCAAATGGGTGTCATTGCTTTGGATCAAACAAGCAAAAAGAAGCGATTTCTGCTCAAAAAAAGCAAAAAGGGATTTCAGTTTTGGCTCAAATAGCCAAATGGGTATCTGTTTTCACATCAACAAAGCTTGTAATCAAGCAGACTGATAAATTTCTACTAAAACAGCAACATGCATGGGTTCTTGAGATAACTCATAACGCAAATAATCAAATGGGACAATGCGTTCAGGGCTTTAAAGATAGCGATCAAAGCCAGAAGACAGAAAATTTTCTCAAAATAGCAAATTGAGTCATCACAAAACACACACACAGAGACTTAAAAGAGGTGGCCGTGTAATAAGGATGAACTAGGAGCGAAGGTGAGACACTTGGAAGGATGTGTAGGAATGGTGACACGTGGATTGCTAAGACATAGCTCGGCGGTACTTTTTGTTTTCTTCCGTTATTGCTTCTGATGGCACAACTTCTCATGCAACATTGATTTATGTAAAAGAAAAAAATGCTTCGGAAAATGATCTTTCTTCATCATCATCCATGTCCCGCGATTCCACTCAACAAATTGAGTCTCTGTCAACTGCCGCAATTTGCATGGCATGGGGGCGATGAAGATGAAGATAATTGGCGCAGAGATTATTCTACATTTGCCAGGAAAGATTGTGGGATCAAATTTATCCATGTTCTCCTTGTCATTCTCTTGCAGCGGGTTCAGATATTAAATTCACGTGTGACATGTCATCAGTGATCACGTCACTAAATTTCGGTCGCACTTATAATAAATTAATGAATACGCTGCAACAGATTGCGAATCAAGACCAAAGCATTAAACATGGAGACACTACATACTACTTTAGCGTGTTACATGCTCTGTATGTGTTATGAAAAATACAAGTTCGTATCCCATGCCATCTTGAATGTATCAAAATCGATATGTTATTTTATTTTAAAATCGAAGCATCGATTGATGTGATATGATTTTGCCGCCTTCGTCCTAAACGCGGCTGAGAATTCGACTTCCTTGACTGGTCCGTGTATTTTCCGTTGGGTGTATCTCATTAGTCATTATGTAGCCAGCATTTTCTTCCTCTAGTGTACAAAATATTTAATAATAAGGCCCTATTTCATGTTAATTGAAAAATAATAATAAGGTTCTTTATCATATATATACGTACACATATACCCCAATCGACCGTTAAAGATTTTGTGCATTTATTTATTTATTTATTTTGGTTTAAATATGTCGATTTGGTTAGGCCAGGCCCAATTTCGGAATCGGCCCAAATTAATCCACGTTCTCTCTCCTTGTCTTTCCGCGAAGCAGACGACTGGCAGGAAACAAAATAAGAAAGGAAGAAAAGGCAATAAGAGATATCTTAATAACACAAAAGTCGTCTTCGATCAAAATCCCCAATTCTTTGAAACCCTTGTTTGATTCAATCCTCAGATCCAAAACATTTCGCGATGGGAAACACGGAGAAGCTGTTGAATCAGATCATGGACTTGAAATTCACGTCAAAATCTCTTCAACGCCAGGCGAGAAAATGCGAGAAGGAAGAGAAAGCCGAGAAATTGAAGGTGAAGAAGGCCATCGAGAAAGGCAACATGGACGGCGCCAGAATCTACGCCGAGAACTCCATCCGCAAGCGCACCGAACAGATGAACTATCTCCGCCTCGCTTCTCGTCTCGACGCCGTCGTGGCTCGCCTCGACACCCAGGCCAAAATGACCACCATTAATAAGTCCATGGCTAACATCGTCAAGTCTCTTGAATCCTCTCTCGCTACCGGTAAATAAAAATATTTCATCTTTTTTTTTTTAAGTTTTATTATTAAGTAAATTTACTGTTACTTTCTTTTGGTTGGTCTTCAGGTGATCGTATATTTTTAAAAGTTGAATTGTTTATTGAGTGATCATGCATTTTTCCTAAAGGAAAAAAAAAAAAAAAGAAAGTGATTTTAGTTTTTTGTTTGCTTGGTGAGATATGAAAAGCATTATAGGGTTACAGACAGAAATTTCAAAAGTAAATTTCATCCTGAATATTATTAGTTGATATAGATGGGCTCCAGGCTCTGGTAAAAAATATACAATTTGGCCCTGCAATCTCTAAGGACTTGGCCTTAATGATTACTGCTCCTTTGTAGTGTGAAACTTTTCTTTGGGAACACCGGTGAAAATATTACTTTCCAATTCCTGATACCATTTTACCTTCAAGAGTCCCTTGATAATTTAGAAATTCTGTTTATTGGCACATTTTAGGATGATACATGATTGCTTTTAATTCATGTTTAGAATGATTGGTGTGATTTAAAGATAAGTTATGTTCAGAATGATTGGTTTGATTTAAAGGTAAGTTATGGATAATGCTGTAAATCCATATTTGTTACAGGTAATTTGCAGAAGATGTCAGAGACAATGGACTCATTTGAGAAGCAGTTTGTGAACATGGAGGTTCAAGCAGAGTTCATGGAGAGCGCTATGGCAGGGTCGACCTCATTATCCACACCAGAAGGGGAGGTCAACAGTTTGATGCAACAGGTTGCTGATGATTATGGACTGGAGGTTTCGGTTGGGCTCCCACAACCAGCTGCACATGCTGTGCCAACCAAGCAACAAGAGAAAGTTGATGAGGATGATTTATCAAGGCGTCTTGCCGAGCTCAAGGCTAGAGGTTAAACTAGAATTGGCTCATTCATATTCGATGTGTAGTCATATATATGGTCTCCAGGATCATATAAAGAGTTGGATAAAACTTATTATTTGTAAATTTGACTGAATTGGGTTTTGTGATTTTATGTACGCCTTATGGTTGCTGCCTATGGATGCCAATGCCATTTGTGTGAAATCCTGTATATTGTTTATGTTGTTAGCAAACTTTGTTTTTCTGTATTATCCCTTCTATCCACAGCATCACATCATGCTTGGGTGTTCAAGGGTGTGTCTGTCTTGGTTTCTGTTGTGGCGGTGAAGCTCTTTCTGTAGATTTGAGGGAATTAACTTCAGGTTCTTTAATTGAGTTAAGGCTGCTGAGGTAGACTTGATACTGATGTGTATAAACTTCTGACTTGTTCGAAGATAGCAATCTCTTAGTGCTGCACGTGCAGCTTAAAATTTATCCTGCTAAGAACTTATTGGGTGGCTCTAGTATCATCATCACTCTGTGGTGTTAGTTTGGTGTTCCATGGTAACCGCAGATCCCTTAACATACAGATTTAATTCATTTTTCTTTGAATATGAGAAATTAGTATCATGCAAAGTTTTAGAAGCTCAAAATTCCCAACTCTAGATCAATCAATGGTACCTTGGATTTGCATGGATATCAAGTACATGATTTCTTTCTGTGAGGGCCGAGGTTTAATATGGTTTAAAAATTAAGTTACCTCTGTTTGGTTTAAAGGATCTTCTGCTCCTTATTCGTATATTTGTAGGGATTTGGATGGTTATACAAAATAACAGTGCCGTAATGATTAATGAAGATGGACTCTGTAATGAAGATGTGATATATTAAGAAAATACGAGGATGGATCCGATACATAAAACTCTAGCATAAGGGCTCACAATTCTAAGGACTTGTGCGCAACAATACATCACTAGTATCAACTTTATAGCCGAGGTATTAACCTCTATCTAATAGGCTTTTCCACCATCCTTGGTGCCACGTGACTTTGAAGTTGTGCTTGCAAGCCTTTGAAGCCCTTTTTGGAACCTTTGAAGGAGTTTTGTTGATTGTTTCTTAGACAAATGGAAACCAATTGCGTCGAGATACCAGCCACCCCTTCCCTTGAAACCAACAACCAGTCCTCCATCCATTGAGAAAGTAAATGGGGTCCCTTCTTCAACCCCAAAGGGACCAAACGTTCTTTTGTTGCTCTTAAATGTCAGGGATCTGATCACGGGGCTGCCACCATAAACGACAGGACAGTAGTGGCCGCTAACACTGATCAAGAATTCTTCTGGGAATTGCAGCTTTATCTGAAAACAAATGAAAATTTGCAGCGAAGGCGAGGAAGTTGTTTTGAAAGATCAATAAGTGTTCTTATATCAAGTAGAAAAGTAAACCAGATGGGGAGCAAACCTCAGCTGTCCGACTGCCTCCGACTCCTCCATGTTTTTCTGTTGTGACGGGCTTGCCGTTCTTATCGTACACCACCCGTATCGAGTCAATACAATGGTCATAAACAAGGGTGATCTCTCTCACCCCATGGTAGATGCCGTCATCCCAGCTGGTTCCTCCATTTCCTCCCCATGGTCCAATTACTATACTGTTCTTTTGCCCGCTAGCATAATCCTTGCCGCCTTCCTACAACACTATTAACAATTACTCAAAAGAGCTCCACGTTTGCAGTATTGGAAGAATTTGAGTTTCAGCTGTAGACACTAAATCACTAAGTCATGCTTCATCCAACAAAAGAATGGGGAAAAAAAAAGGAAGAGAGAACATAAACGGTTGGGGGGAGGGGGGGTTATGCGAATGTGTTGATAAGTAAAATCATTGAGAATAAGCAAAATTTAAACCCAGAATTAATATAAAATTAAACCAAATAACAAAAAATACTAAAGTTGTGGGGTTTGCGTATATCATACCATAAATGGAGAGAAAACCACTGAAGAAGCAGAGTTGCGATATGGAGAAATTAAGGGTATGGATTTGTGCTAGAAAGTGAGGCTATATAATTAATACAGGGAACAAGAGGTTGTTAAGCTGAAGCCGCATCTGATTCCAAATATATCACTATCCAAGTGATGGTATTTGGTGACTCAAGATTCCTGAAACGGTCTCCCTCTGCCAGTTGGCCCCAAAGGCAAACTTGATGAACACTGAAACAGTATTAAACAGTCCAATTTACTGGTAAGTTACACACCCACATGGTTTAAAGAAAAAAGTTTTCTCATCGTATGCGAGAATAATGTCCTTTGTTTCTAAATACCCTGAATTCTCGAGAAAAATCAAATTCCCGAACAAAGTGGTAACCTGCAGCATATATGATTATGATCTGGCCGGGAAGCGTCGCATGCACGCAGCAGCTTGAATTCTTCTCTGAGCCCAAGGCATTATTTAGTGTTTTAGCGACACATAGATGAGGAGACCTCAAGAATTGAACTTTGGCCTTCAAAGCAATATTTGGATTTAACTTCTTTCACATAGAATTAATTGAGAAACCCTATATTCTAGTGGTTTGCTTAAAATTAAAATATGTTTTAAGCATCAAAAAGCATATCTCATCCAAAATTCACCAATATACAATTACAAGCGTACCTTGCCCTTTTGATTATTGAAGTTATAATGGGTAGCCCAGCGACCATTTCCCCAGCAGATTTGAAAAAGCAGAATCGATGTTGAGTTCTTCAAAGAAGTTCTAAAAATAATAATCTTAAATAATTAAGTAGCTAGTTCCAAGATTTTATTTTAATTAAGAAATAACATTAAATTCCAATTATTTCAACCCCCTTCAGTAATTTGTTGTATGTCGCTCCCGCCAAACATACAAAATTTATAAATTAATAAGTTTCGTTATTCTCCCTCACATATAATAACTAATTAATATTGTTTATACCCACACATACATCTATCTAACAATTAAAAATCATTTGCGTACGTGTTCCAAATTAAAGAAAACTAAAATGACAGCATGTATCCTCGTGCTTCAGTTCAACGCTGATATTGAGAAAATCAAATCCAAATCAGTTGATATGTGAAGGTTGTGAGGACACCACTCCAGCGAGGCACAATGATCGTATGCATGTTCGTCCTCGTAGTGAATTCTATGTATACAATAGAATAGCTAAAGTTCGTAATTTCATAATACCATTAGACTCCACGGTACACGCTAGAATACTTGAAGTCCGTAATTTCATAATACAGTGCAATGACTGTAGAAACATTTGGCAGCATCCAACAGCATGCGCTCAGAGATGGGGCCTTATTTTCCACTGACTGCTGATCTTTCAAGAGCTGGAAAATATGTGTACACGTATCACTCATCCACTTTCTCGGGATCAGCCGGTACACGGTAATATCCCTGGAAATTTTGTGGCCACTACGGTGTAAGTTTCTTGAAATATATCTATATATCAATTAATTTCTTTCATCAGGTCTGCATAAGTCACAGATTAATCATTCCTTTCAAGCGCCGCGAAGATTATGCAGAGACTGGGGCCACCGGAGTTGATGAAATCGCGCCATCAGAAGCTGGGCCTTTAAGATTGTTGACAGCACTTGTCAGTACTCATGTTTATTTATTTATTTTATCTCCTAGAAGAAGCCAGCCATGCATGCATATGGTGCTGCTATTGATATTTAAAAAAAGTCAAATGCTAAGTTACAATTAGCTGTAATTTACTCTTTTCACACAAAATATATGGGGTCCATCATTGTGTTACTGTTTATGTGAGAGGAGTAAGTTACAGCTAATTGTAACTTAGTTGAATCCTTAAAAAAAAAGAGAAATATCAAACTACTTGGCCAGTTGGACCGGACCCCAGAGGTTAAACCAATCCGTAAATTAATCAACTAATATTCTCATTAATGTGAGAGGTTTTGGACTGTCATGAGCTTTGGATTGTTTTATTGTGTTGTGACAATTTTTTTTTTTTTTTTAAAGGTGATGTGCTATTTACATTCCCCTCCTTATTTAATAAAAATTCACAAACCGTTTTCAATTCGATATTTGCTACGTCCACTAATTGATGTTGGATTGAAAAAGACATTAGCAAACGTACCAACAAATTTATACCTCTTCTAAAGAAACGTAATTCATATAAAAATTTAATTAGTGTAATTTATATCATACCTCTTCAAACCCAAACGTGCAGACAAATTTAATAAGGGAGATTTATTAAAAAAATAAGGGTAATTATTTGTGAAAACAACTAACTTCTCAATGTTCTTACTTCAATAATAAAATAATATTTTTGATGTAAATACGTGTAAGTAAATTTTGTGTACTAGATAAATATTGGCATCTAAATTATTATTTATTTGTTGATTACTAATTGTTCTATTGTTTGTTAATATCTGGTCGATTATATGTGACATAACTAATTATTAAGGTGCATTTTATTTATATACGATTAAAATATTTTAGGCTATTAAAGTAAGAAAAATGTTAAGTTATTTTTATAAATTAACGCTGCATAAGGCTATTTGCCACAATTGTCCCATTATAGCATGTGAAAAATTATTTGCCAAATCTAAAAAATGTGAAAAATGAGAAATTTGCAGGTATAACAATATCATCGAAGACACTTCCAATAGGAGTGTGAAAAAAATAAGTTATTTTTTAAAATATTCTTAGAATAAAAATAAATTTTAAATTATTTTAATACTTTTTAATGATAAAATAAAAATATCATAATACTAAATTAAAAGTTATAAAAATAATATAATACTAAATTAAAAGTTATAAAACAAGATTTCTCAAATAAAATTATCCTCTTTCTTCTTCGATGATCTCATTTTAAAAAATATCATCTAAAGAAATCGGCTCTTCAATTAAGAAGCGTTTGGGTGATGCCATAAGTGACTAAATAAGAATCTAGTTTGAACCTTAACCACTCTTGATAGATACTGCAAAACACAAGTATCTCTTTGCCGAGACCACTTGCTATATTTTTTATTCTCCTTAAATTATTAAGGAAAAACCTTTTTACGAGAAAAATCAACTTCAACGCATAATAGGGTGTGAAGTTGCTTATTACTCATTTTGTTCTTGGAAATCGAAACTTATGGGTAGAGCCACGAGTTTCTCAAAGTGGGTCTTCGTAGCTTTTGTTCTTCATTTGCTCAATCCATGTCCTGTTAGATTCTCTTATGGCTCGTCAAGCTCAAATGGGTTATCGGATATTCCAAAAAAGTTGCTTAATTTTGCCAAAAAACAAGAGCTTGTTGATTGGATGATTGGTATTAGGAGAAAAATACATCAGAATCCAGAACTGGGTTATCAGGAATTTGAGACTAGTCAGCTTATTAGATCAGAACTGGATAAAATGGGTGTTAAATATAAATACCCGGTTGCAGTCACTGGTGTTGTTGGTTTTATTGGGACTGGTGAGCCTCCTTTCGTTGCATTGAGAGCAGATATGGATTCCCTTCCTCTGCAGGTTTGAAAAATTTCTCATAATTTATTTATTTATAGCCCATGTTTGTTAATTTAGCTATTTGTTCTATAAAAATGTTTATTATTTTGGATGACTTCAGTTCATTGCCATATTGTTTGATTACTTGAATTTGTATCTCTTTTATGCTCTTCCTATGCTGGTTAGTTATTAATTGCATGATTGGCTGATGCTGTTGAATGAGATAAATTCATGTAAAGCATAAAAAATTTGATTGATTTTGGTTTCTTTTAATTTACACTTTTTAGATAGCATTATGGTTGTAACAGATCGGTATGTTTTCATTTAATTTTCAATATTTAACCCCTTTGGGTTGAAAAAAGAATTTTGTTCAGAACTGGATTGATGGGGCAATTGGATTTTGTAGGAAATGGTCGAGTGGGAGTACAAGAGTAAAATTCCTGGGAAAATGCATGCTTGTGGGCACGATGGCCATGTCACCATGCTTCTAGGTGCCGCAAAGATTCTTCAAGAGCACCGTGAGGAGTTAAAGGTTTGTTGCTTTATTCGTACATGTTATCTTCTACTTGGGAAACTAGATTACGGGTGTAGTTTATAAACATATGTTGTCTGTTACTCAACAATCAGTAACTAGATAAACAATTGTATCTTGTTAATTGTGTGTAGACTATAATGGCTACTTCATTGAATTCTGTATTTTCCGATTAGATTGTTCTAATAATAATTTCAAAAGCTGATATCAATAATAGTCAAGAAAAGGGGACGCCATTTAGAATGCCAATTATCAAGCCATGCTAGTCATATTTCAAGAATAAAGATGTTTAATGCTTATCCCAATGGGGTATATGGATATCAGACTATTGTTTGTGGGTTGACTCAAGCTAATCTTCACCATACTGTTGAAGAAACATGTAATCTTCTTTGTATAGGTCAAGTTTTGAAAGTACCAATCTGAAACATTGCATGTAATTGGAGCTGAGTGCTTCAATTAGAACTTGGAGACCTATAGTGTGAGTAAATACCCCGTATTAAAAAAAAATAAAAATTCCCAAGTATATTTTCCAGCTTCCTCTTCTCGACTGATAATTTCTGAACAATTATTAGTTTTATTTTTTATTTATTGGTATTACTATTATCTTCATTATCATTTTGAGTAAGAATGAGTTGCATTTAAATTATTGAAGATAATTTCTTCTTAATACTTGCACACAGAAACTTGTGTATGCCTGAGTTTGATCCTTTTTTGCTTGTTTCACTAGGGTACAGTTGTTCTGGTTTTCCAACCAGCCGAAGAAGGAGGTGGAGGAGCCCAAAAAGTGCTTGAATCAGGATCTCTAGAAAGAGTTAATGCCATATTTGGGTTACATGTCGACCCTAACTTACCCATAGGTGAAGTAGCTTCAAGACCTGGTCCTCTGTTAGCTGGGAGTGGCTTCTTTGAAGCAGTAATAGGTGGAAAAGGAGGTCATGCAGCCATTCCTCAGCACTCAATAGATCCAATATTGGCGGCTTCTAATGTGATTGTTAGTTTACAACATCTTGTTTCTCGTGAAGCTGATCCACTTGATTCACAGGTAAATTCCATCCCACTGTTTCTTATGTTTTTTTCCTTGCCTTTCCTGTGTGTTTTTAAGTTCTTCGGCGAATTTGGAGTACTTTCTTCTTATGAGTGCTGGCAGCCATAATTCAATAAAATCTTTACTGCCTTTGAATGGTCTGCAGTCCCTTTTTTAACTGATTGATTCTTCATTTAGATTTGATACTTGGTGGTTTTGTCAGAGTAGGCAATGTTTCATAGGGTTGGCAAAATCTGGATACGGATCCGCATTCACATTTCTCTATCTGGATCCGCAAAAAAATATGTGAATCTGGATGCGGGTAATATCTGCAACTGATGCAGACAGATATTCAGAATATCCGGATCTGCAAAAATCAAAATTCAATAATTTAATATATAATTCAATAATTCAATAATTTTCCTAAAAATATCAAATAAAATTCAATCATGATTTAATAATTAATAATTCAACATGAATAACATAAAACAACATCGTTAATTCACAATTAAAATTTAATTTTCAATTTTTAATTTAATTTTTAATATATGTTTTTAATTTAAATTTAAATTTTAATTTTAATTTAAGTTAAAAATTCAATAATTTTCCCAATAATATCAAATAAAATTCAATCATAATTCAACAATTAATAATTCAACATGAATAACATACAACATCATCATAAATCCACAAATAAAATTTAATTTTTAGTTTTTTTTAATATATATTTTTAATTTAATTATTTATTTAAAATAGAATTTAACCGGATCCAGATATCTAGTCTTCTGGATGCACTTGCATTTGGATCTGGATCCGTGCGGATCTCGATTTACTACATCTGGATCTGCATTTTGTAATATGCGGATCTGGATTTTTTTGGGTCCGGATCTTCCAGATCCTTGTCTATCCGAGCCGGATCCGGATTTAATTGCCATCCCTAAAAGGAGAGGAGAGTCATCATTACGATTTCTTTATTTGACTTTGGTCTAATACTTCTGTTTTGACCTCTGTTACTGTGGAGGATGTAACTGTTGTCAGTCAAATTAATTTGATGGAACATGTCTTCAAATTGTGATATTGTTCTGAGTCCACTGTAGTTAACCCTAGGCATTCACTTGTAGGTCGTGACAGTTGCAAAATTTCAAGGAGGTGGTGCATTCAATGTCATTCCAGATTCAGTATTAATTGGAGGCACTTTCCGGGCCTTTTCAAAGGAAAGCTTCACGCAACTAAAGCAGCGTATTGAGGAGGTATGACAGTTAGATAAATTAATGTAAATGGATCAAACACCATGAAGTAACTTTGTGCAAATAGTTGGCATTTTTTGTAACTATAACAATTATGGTTTATAATTTTCTAACCAATAACTGATAATCATTCAAAATGATGACACTACCTCTATCATTCCTGAACTTCTGAATGGACTATGATAAATCAATTGCCTGTTGATATGGACCTAATACCTTCCTCAAAAGAATGGAATGGAATGGTTGATCATGGATTTAGCTGGTAATGTGAGTGCTATTTAGATGAGGAAAAGCACCAAAAAGAAAAGAAAAGATCCACGACATTGAACAGTTTTTATTTTTAATTAAAATTCTTTCCTTTTTATTTTTCAAGACTGTTTACTTTGCTGCAGGTTATCATAGGCCAAGCTGCGGTACAGAGATGCAGTGCAACCGTTGATTTCCTGGCAAAAGAGAAACCCTTTTTCCCTCCTACCATAAACAATGACTATTTGCACAAGTACTTCCAAACTGTTGCTGGAGATATGCTTGATACTCAAAAAGTTAAGGTTGTGGCACCAATGATGGGATCTGAGGATTTCTCATTTTACCAAGAAGTAATGCCTGGATACTTCTTCTTCCTAGGGATGAAGAATGAGACACTTGGAAAGGTTGAATCTATACACTCACCCTACTTCACACTCAATGAAGATGCACTTCCTTATGGAGCCGCACTTCACGCATCACTTGCTTTAAGGTATCTTCTGGAGTTTGGACCAAAAATTTCGTTGCCAGAGGGAAACTACCGCGATGAACTGTAAGGTACTGTTGACTTGCTTATCAATGACTATGAAATCCAATACTGGCGTAAATGTCACCGGAATGTTCTGTTATACAAGTTTGATTCAAGGAAGAACATCTTATTGATTTTCGGTTAGGTGGGACGTAAGTTATCATTTGTCAATGTATCAAGACAATAATTTTGGAAATCCTTAAGGCATTGCGAATAACATTTCTTAGGAGTCATGTGATATTGCTGAAATATTATTATGTATATATTATTTATCATTTAACTTGAGGTAGATTATTATGCTATATCTTGTATATACTCTTTTTCATCCCTGTCCTGCCAGTGCATTGAAGCCTTATCATCTCACGTGAGAATTTGATTTGGAATGGTGATCACAAAACTCTTTTTATGAGTTCAATGGAGAATCAAAGGAAGATTGAAGGCCATTCAAAAATTGCTATGAAAAAAATTCATAGCCACTCAAAAGTTAAGCACAACTCTCTCCAAATCTTGGAGAGAAATGAAAAGGTTACCTTACATGAGAATCTTATCGGGAGATAATAAGACTTATCATCAAAACGGATGTTGGTGTGTAACTTAATATGTATGTTACGGTAACATTACATTTGGTTGACCGGTACTAGACAACATGGTATATCAATCATTAGACGGAGCTGTGTAGTATGCCTAATTTAGAATCTAATATTCTTCAAATTGAATGAATTTTGAAAAAACCTGTAAAAGCAAGATAAAAATTGATCAAACTCCTATAATGGAGACTGGGTTAGCAGCAACAAAACTCCCATGTTCCAATTAGCATTTCTCTAAGTGCGCATCTCAGTGGCCAAGGCCTTGTCAAAACCCAAAAGCTGAGAGAGACAATTCTAACAGAGGATCCAAAGCACTTGGAGCAAACTTTCTTGCAAAAAGGTAACAAAATGAAGTCACCTGCTTATTGTAATAGCACTGCGAACTTGCAGTAATCTTCCTGAAGAATTCCTCGTTTATGTCAGCCCCCCCATACGTAGCGGGATGAGCACCGCCCCTCGACCAGTCTGTCCAAGTAAGGGTTCGGTTTGCCAAAAGACGTGAAAAATGTATGGTCAGCATTGTAGGGAAGTAGTGTTCATCCACGTAACATCCTGGTTTGCAGAAATCTCTGAACTTAGGATAGTAGCTGGTGTCTTCGATTATGTCAACTGCAAGCCTCCGATTAATTTCAAACCACTGCGAACCCTTACGCCACTGGGAAAGGGTGACCTCAGGTTCCATGTTTCCATTATAGCGCCCTCTTCCATAGGGTCCAGGATCATCATATGATTCCATAAAACTGTATCGGGATTTTGATATGTAATAATAAACAATGCTGAAGTTGTGGAGAGGAATGCAAGACTCAGAGAGGAGGATAAACCATTCATTGGAAACATCAAGCAATGCATTAGCCAGGAGTCTTCTCTCAGCCTCACACATACTCATCTCTCCCCACTCAGCTGGCTGCAAAAAAAATTCACAAATATGTAAATTATCATATCCATGGAAAAGAACCATGGAGGTGTTGGATGCTAAAGAAACAAAATATTAATGGGACAATCATCACCTCTTGCCAACATACATAAATTTCACTCTACAAACAAAAATATGCCCCAACGGAAAGGCTTTAAATCGTGACTAGTGTGAGGCACAGTCTTGTAAAACAAAGAAACATAAAGCACAAAAGGAATATGAAAGTAAGCACCGATATGATGTTAGAGCTGTGACATTATGAGTAGCAAATCTAAGGAAACTAATAAATTACTGTGCATAAATTCAGAAACTGGGAATATACTTCTGTGATTCATAATAACAAATTTTCTCAGCTGAATAAAAATTACTTATGCTAATAAGGTATACCATGAACACATTCAAGTGCCCATTCAGGAGCGAAATACTGCTCGATGAAAGAAATTGCATATCAGTAGGAAATTGATGCAAATGAACAGAAGCTTCGGGGTACAGATATTGATACCATGAAGAGGACAGTGTTAATATCTTAAAATATGTTTTAGATAGCACATATTCGATGGTGCTATTGAAAAATATGCTATGCATATAATTCCCCTTAACTGTGTAAACTCATCTAAACGAACCTTATTACAAATATCTAGGTCAGGCACATGAATGCGATTGTTACTTGAGTAATAAACATAATACCCTTTTGTGCATATCACTTGTTCTTTCTTTCTGAAGGACAGGAGCCAAAGCAATGGACTGAATTAACCTTGCCGTAATTTCAACTACATTTGTTCCCTCTCTACTCATTCAGTCAATAATAGCCACCCTGGATGGATGAACTGTCACAGCAATTCCTATAATGTCTCTTTCCCAACAGATACCACCTTCCAGTCCTCATGTTTGTGATTATTTTAAATTCAATTAGCTCCTGTTTTGCACCTCATCCATTCGGATCCTCAACTACTATAAAACAATCAGCAGTATCTCTTCTGATAGCAGAGCATGCAAGTCATAATGTTCCAAATGTGCCTTAGAAGAATAATTTAGAACAATTCCATTTTCAGGTTGATCAAATAATTTGAAACATAATTTTGAATCAATCAAAATGATAAAGGCATAGCACGCAGAAGAAAGGAGACAAGATTGTTCAGAGTTAGACCAGGAACTGGATTGGTAAGAGCAAATAACCAAGACTAGGAACTGGATTGGTAAGAGCAAATAACCAATTCAATTCACCAATGCAGGAGATCTCTAGCCATGTCATAACTTAGTTTCTGTTGACTGAAGTACAAAGCAAGAATAAGGACCGCCACCTAAACCGTTAATCAGTTAAGATGAAGAATTCAATTAGCTGCCATCTCTAAAGGGCCGTCCCATTTAGTGGCAAATATTGTTCTCTTTTTTTTCCCCTAAAATTTAACAAATGGGTTTCCTGTACAACCCACAGGTGTGCCAATAAACAAAAATATACAAGAATTCTCAAAAACAATAAGTTCAATATAAAGAGAAGCCTGTAGTATTAGTTAATACTCTCGATTTGTATAATGTCATGCCACAATTATATAAAGAATGGTAGTTTAATACCTGACTCGGAATTTGTCTCCTATAGAAAACTGAAGAAGGTGAAAATTTGCCATCATAAGCCGGATGAGGATGAACATAGATAGAATAGAGCCCTTCGTGCCCCTTGAAGAATTTCTCCCAAAGAGGTGCCAGTGGCAATGGCCCCTTCGTCAAGAACATGAAGGCAATCTTGGGAACTCTCTTAAATGGATACTTCTTTATTCGAGGAACAAATGAAGCCCTCCAAAACAACTCAGTGTCATTCATGTTATGTAACAGGTTTGTTGGAGGCTTAATCCAACTTTTCAGGCTGCTTACATCTTCCAAGCAAACATTAATGATGGATGGTGCAACAGGCATGACATTACGGACTGCATTAAATTTCGTTGAATACAAACTAATGATCGAAAAACAAAGCCCCACAACCAAAAACATCAAGAAAATTTGAATAAATTTGAGTGATAAAGACTTATGGTTTGTTCTAGAAGTAGAGGCAGGATCCTTTCCCTCCTCTGTTGGTACCACCAATCTTGTTTGCATCTTAACCTCAATATTTTGTCAGAGTCAGATTCTTGGTATTGAAACTTCTACAAGATGGAATCCAGTAATCCTCTTAAAAGCAAACCAGACTCTGAAACAGCAATTTTACAATGACAATGTCAGAGCAGGTTTCATTTTAGCCAAAGGGGCGTTGGATATTGGATCATTTTCCATCATCATATAACATGCGTCATCAAAATCTCACCAAGATCAGAGATCACCACATATAAACATATACAAACATCCCTTTCCCAAATGATGGGTACTTGTCAAAAAAGAATTTTGCAGAGAAAGGAAAGATCTTCATACAATCAACAAATTTCTCATCTTATTGTCTTTAGAAAATGTAGTTGCAGTACGTGACATGATTATGGGAAAGAAAATGAGAAGAATGAGGAGAGAATGAGGTCACAATTACCAAGTGTGTTATTAATGTTATATAAAAGATGAATCAATGGAAAAACGTTTGGGACAACAAGAGCAGATCGGTTCATACATTTGCTTTAATTCTTGAATTGCTCCAGCTTTTATTGAGTGAAGAACAAAATTAATGTTTTGTGAAGAAACAGAGAGGGAAAGGCTTGTAAGGCTTTTCCTTGGGTTTCTTTCAATATGGAGTGTTTTGGAATTCCTGTTTTAATGAAGAAATATGCACGTACGTTTATCGTCTTTATTGCAAGTGGAGTTTGGAGAAACTTAGGATCTGATTCTGTCTTTTTCTTAATATACGTAAATCTTTTAATTATTGTTCCTTTCTTTTTTTGAATTTCTTTTTTCTTGACGTTTATTTATCTCAAGTAAGATATTTTGTTTCCTTTTTCGAGCTTTAGGTTGTCGGACCCTTGAGAATGCTTCGTACATTATTATACTCCATGCGTTGGATTGTTCAGGTTACCCCAAACGACCAAACCTTAGTTTAATATAAGGAAGTCACAATTCAATCCAATTAATTATATTCATTTTTATGAAAATTTCACGGTTGCGATTAACTGAATTAAAATAAAACTTCAAATTATAATTAACAGACTTCAAATTATATCATGTTTTTTTAATACCCAATATTGGTTTGTGCAAACACTTTCAATTGAGAGCTCCGGGTGTAAAAACGAGGAGGAATTTGCATTAGTTTCTGCTTCTCTCGCTACCGAGAATTTGCATTCGCATTCACACATATATCAAAAATAAGAAATAGAAAACTAAGGTAATAATTGTACCTGAAAAAAAAAAACAAATAAAGAAATAAATGTCACGTATAAACAAACATCGAGACACAGTAGTAATTGAATAGCCAGAGTCTAATTGATTTTCCAAGCAAAATATCAGTCACTGATCAATAAATACTACATGTCTTCATCCATGACAATATTTGCAAAAACCAGCATAAGCTAGAACTTAAATTCAATCCTAAACTGATCAAAATTTGCTTCAACCAAAAAGAACTTGAATTAAAAATTTAAAAAAAAAAAAACTACTAGGAAATACTAAGGCCAGTGAAGTTGACTTAAATGGAATAATATCCATTTTTCACATAAGACTCCTCGGTTTATTCAAAAACTTGTCTTAGTTTGAGTTTACTTCTGTGAAGAGTTGGGTCCACGCTTCTTTCCAAAACCGACAACTGCAAACAAAATAAAGAGTCAAATCATTAAGTAAGCCACCAACAAACTCTAAGAGAACATAATTCTAGCATTCTACACAATATCATTGTCACTGGGATCAATATACACAGATCATTGTGAGGCAATCATTATTCAGACGATTCTACACATAATTTTACCTATACGTGCTCATTAAAACTTCAGCGAATGAGTAAGTACAAAATAAAAACAAAGCATATACCAACGCAAACACACAAATGAGACATTGACTCCATACAAATAGAGAAAATAATATTAAACATACAAGAAGAAAAAAGAAGACATCACATGTTTGGTTTGAAGAAATAAAAGGAAAGAAGATGAGAAAGAAGTAAGGGGAAAATAGATAAATTCCATATCAAACAAAATAATGAAATTGAGATTGACCCTATTTTTCCCCATTGTCTCTCTCTTTCCTTCCTTTCCATTCCTATTCTCTCCTGTCGTCTCATTTTTTTCCAACTAACCATGGGCTCAGATTCTACTAACTTCATTTTTACGGGTCACAAAGATCTGATGGGTATTCAAAGCAACAGTAGTCCATTAAAATCATTCAACATATTATAACCATTGCCAACAATAATGCAGCTACAAAATCTTGTGATGTTGACAAAAGATGCAATTAAACAATAGATATATACTAAATTAACCATAATGTTACCGTAGACACATGATCAACACACAAAATTAAAAAAACATTGAAATAAGATCATCAGGCAGCAAAATTATATTTGTTGGCATAAAACACAAATACAATTGACATTTTTCATTACAAAGCATTGCTTCTTTTGCAAAAACTTAAAAATAGGCCATTATAATTTTCCAAAGCATTTTATTTTATCATTCATATAATAAAAATCAATCAAACAGAAAAAACAATACAACAGCAATCCCCAATATTCAATAATCCAGAGAAACGTTGAGAAATGATAAACTGACCGGCAGTGACGAAGCGACGATTATACTGCATGCGCTTGTAGGCGCGTCCACGGGGCCTCTTCTTCTTGTCTTGCTTGGCGACCTTCGGCGTCTGCCCTCTCACCTTTCCGGCACGTGCCAGCGATCCGTGTACTTTACCTGCACACATATCACGGCCAATTAGAAATTCAGAATCATAGACCAAATAACAATATTACTATTTGGGTATCTATTTTAGTAACATATTCTCCGAAATTGAAAATTACCCATGATTGATTGCTTTAATTAGCTCTTTTTCGTCTCAGTTAAAGTCAGCGACGGGTTCCAGAAATTTTTTTTTTTCTCAAGTTCTTTGTTAGGGTTTTTGAGAAGCGGAATTTAATTTATACTCGTGTGTGTAGATCCGACGGTTTACATTGGCTAAGAGAGATTTAGATGAGGTGAGAAGTTGAGATGTATTAATTATACGACGTCGTTTTTGTCTTAATTTATTTTTATTTTTTATTTTCGGATAGGATTTCTTTTTATTCAATATCATATTTAAAAAAAAAAAAAGGCAAAACCAAATATATGGTATAACAATTCAATCAAATTCCAACATACACTCGTCAAGGAATAAAAATCATAGAACTCTCATATTCAATAGGAAGCTCGAACTGGAATCTATCACAATTCCTGTTTTAAAAATATTTATTGTTTTTGTTCTAGAGCACCGTTGATTAATATCTATTTTACTCTTTGGATTATTTTAAATTAAAATTTTGACATACATTTTGAGTCATTAATTTTAAGCAATCTAATGGTGGATAAATAACCATAATTAAATGTTACATTAACTTCTAATATTTACTGTTGTATTGCTTGAAATCTATGGTTAAAGATTTATGTGAAAATGGCCTAACTCTTATTTTAAAATCTTTTTTTTTTTATTTTTTTAATAAATACAATACTAAAGGGCTATTAAAAGTATTTTAAAGAAAAACTTTCAAAGAACTATTAGTGGCTTTCACAATTACATGATTTATAAACCTATGAAATTAATCTAACAAACCCATAGTGAAGAACATCTATGATCAGATAATAAGATAAATATTTTATTTTTTAAGGGAATCCAAAGGAGAATTGTTAGAATAAATAGATACAACTTAAATAATGTCTCGAAAGATTTGATAAAATTTGGAACATTTAACGTTTCTCGATGTATAATACATAATTTGACGCATGAGCTATAGCATGCCAAATGCTAATGCTATAAGCCTATAACTACAATAAGCTGCTGGAACAATTAACTTTTCCAGGAGATCCGACCTTAACTTCCTTCGTCCAACGTTTCCAACACTGGGAAGTTTCTCCTTTGTATATGAGCGGCTTCTAAATGACCTCGACCAGATTTCTGCATCAACACCTTGAATTCTCATAGAAAAGGAAAAACACGCCACCAGCGGGACTGAGAACATGTTCCGGCAGCCATATTGATAGCTTGTTGATACTGTCCGGGCATGAGGCGATATCCAGAGAAAACCATCAAAAAGTTCTACCATTGGACATTTTACATATTCAGGACCTATTTCAAAGTTTACATGCTTGTTATCAGTAAATGGAGGACGCAAAACTTTCTGCAGTTCTCTTGGTACAATCATAGCCTTCAGGAAGAATTTAAGAAAAGAAATAAAAGGTTAGAGCTTCAAAATGTGCAATAAAATATTATTCAGACAAAAGAGGTTGACACGCATATACATACTTTACTGGCGCCACTTTGCAATTCAAAACTTCGGAAACACGATTGAATTTTGCAAGAAATTCAATCAATTTTACATACCATTGACTGTTTGTGGTATTGGATGAGAGGTTGAGCGTAGTTTCAGATAAAGCCAAAGTGTTTGAAAAGAAGGGTATTATATCACCTGAATATTCGAATGTAATTAAATTTGGAGTCTCGATCTTAACACAACCGAACTCATACAATGAGAGACGACCAATTCTTAAGGCAGCAACTTAATGTTTCTTAACTGTATACAACGATGAATGCATAGATGCTCAAGGAAAGGAAGTTCATAAATTTGGCAATAGAGACACTCATCTGCTTTGGAAACATTTCTTAAACGCAACCATTTTAGATTCTTACAAAGGGCTGCATTGATCTCACATGGTTCAAGGAAATAGCTTATATCCACTGAATGAACATTCACTCTATTGATATACACCCTTTCAAGTTCAGAAGCTTCTTCGTATAGATTGAATATCTGTAGTTTACTAAGATTAAATAACTCCGGACTTTTAAATCCTTGACAAGTACTGATATCCAGACACTCAATCAAAGAATACCCTGCGATTATCTTCTCAATGACTTGATCATCTGTATTGATTAGGGATAAGCACAATTTTCTCAAAGAAGATAACTGCATTACTTTTTGGTGACTCCAGTCTATAACCTTCTAAATCCAACATTTGAACTGATTTTGCTGAGAAAATCATTTCAGGCAAAGTGTATCAACTAAAATAACACATAAGAGGAAGTTTCAACTCTTTGACATTATTAAAGATCACATAGCAAAGGCATTGGGTTACATTCATTGCAATTTCTAGAAAATCTAATCTTTACACGCAAAACGCAAACTTTTCTATACTTATTATCTCCATTTGATGGTTGAGCAGAGTTCATTCCAAATATTTCAACATCCACTTTATTATTATTATTATTTAAGGATTATTGGGTAGTCTAGCAAAATACAAAATCAGGATTATTGACTATTATTTTTTTAGTAGTATTAAGTTTATTGATATTAATTTATAAAAAAATTTACTATCATAGTTTCATAAGTTGAAAATGATGTATTTACTATCAAGCTCTTCCTTGTAAAAAGATAGTCAAAGCAATAATTGACATTTAATAATTTTTTATTGTAAAATAATAAGACCAATTGTAACTTTTTTTCACATTTCAAAAATTTAGATAGGAGTGGGCATAGATTGGTTTGGTTTGTGTTTTAAATCAATCTAAACCAAACCATAAAAATTTGGATCTAACTCAAACCAACTCAAATATTTTTAACCTAACCCAGCCCAAACTATTTGGGTTTAGTTTGTGTTTGGTTTGAATTTTATGATCAAAATATTTTTTATTTTGATAAATTTAATTATATCAATATTATAATAATTATTAATTGTTATATAATTATTAAATTAATATTAAAATATGAAAAAATATAGTGGATAAAAAATTATAAATAATAGATTTTACAATAACTTCATTCTTAAATTAAATAATACTAGAAAATTAATACGAAAATCATTATTTCATGATCAACTGAGTCTGTTCATTCACTAACAAATAAATAACTAAAAAAAAACTATAATGTTGAATATTTATAAAGATAAGTAAATTTAGAAAAGAACAGAATTTATACTAAAATGGTAAGAATAATATCAATTCAAAGTCATTGCCTCCGTTGTTATATTGACTAGTAATAAACAAATATATAAATTTTTTTTTTTACTTGTTATGATAAATAATGGAATTGAATTGGTGAGAAATTGAATTTGGATGCGAGATTTTGGAATTAAAAACAATAGAGTTAATTTGTTTTCATTTATTTTGTTTAATTTATTTTCTACTGTCATGTCACCTTGAGTTTTGAAAATTTGTCCATAACTCATGGGTAAACCATACCCAAATCATTATGAAATAGTTTCTTCCATGAAAATTTAAATCTAACCCATTTTTATGATTTACCCAATCCAAATCATTTTATTTGATTTGGATTTGGATAAACCCATGGATTGTGGGTTTATGCTCACCCCTAAATTTAGATATAAGATCTAAGTTGAAATAATTTTTAACAAAATTAATTAGTTATTAATTTAAGTAATAAAGGATGTAGTTGTGATTTACGAGATTCGGTCCTGTACTCTCTCCCACATAAATGATGCACTGATCCAACATAGCCATAGTGCAAGACAGATTGATACTCACTTGAAAATCTACTAAATTTCAAATAACACTTACCTGACCCCAAATGATTCAAAAATAAAAAACATCACGCGTCTTGGCGCCAGAAGCAGAAAATACAGCAAACGCTCAATTCATCGCCATTCTCCACCACCGTCGGAGGTTGCTACATCATGATCACGAAGATGTTAAAGGTTGTTGCGTCGATTCACCAATCAAGTTTTCTAAGAAAGTTAGTGATAATAGTTAGTGTCGATCTATTTTATCTAACGAAATTAATGCCTAATTTAGTTTGTAATGAATACATTATCTTGTTTGTAGTTTATTTAGGGTAATGGAGTGTAGAAAACATAGATCATTGCTTTATAGCAATCCTCAGCTCGAGATTAGCTATGATCTAAACCTTCGTACGCCTAGTGTTAGGCCAAACTCAATTTGCTGTGTTAAGGATTGTGGGAATGATGATCATGTCTTGAAGAACAATGATGATGTGGATCTAAAGAAGGACGATGCAGATGGGAAAAAGGAAGCTAGATCGTTGAGACCTAATGATTTAAGCTCTTTGTTACCCTTAGTAGCTTGCACTCTATCGTTGAAACTTAAATATCACATCATGATTCTACCACGAGTGTATTTCGTGTGATTGGGTATAATCTTGAGGAAGCTATGTGGTTTCATGTCCTTGCAATATAAGCATGGAGGTTTATTATCGTTTGAGCATTTACTCTCTGCATGTTTTTAGCCTTATGTATACTTAAAAATATGTGGGTGTAGAACAATTGTAAGTAGGGGTGGGTGTTTCGATTTTCGGTTCAGTTTGGAACCTATTCGGGGTTTGAGAATTCAACTCAAACGGATTGAAAAATTATTTCGGTTCAATACAGTTCAGTTTCAATTTCGCTTCGGATTGGTTCGGGTTCGGGTTATTAATTTCGGTTTGCAATATGGTTTGGGTTAATAATTCCGGTTAGCAGTGAACGATCTCATTCTTTAAAGTAACAACAATACAAATCCACCATTAAGTGTTTACCGTTAAAGATTAATAGCCCTTTTAATGCACAATAAGCGATATGCAAATTTGCAAAGTAGCAGAATAACTAAAGAATTCACTACCCTTAATTATTAAAAAATAATAATTTTATACATTAGAGTGAGAAGAGTGTCCATATAATTGACAAATTCAACCATTTTCACCCATTTCTAATCAAAATTTAAATTCTGATTATAGACTTTAGCTCTCCAATCTCAGTCAAATTGCCTACAACTAAAATACTTGTCAATTAACTCTAAAATTATAAAAATTGACCGCTAATAAATATTAAGTTGAAAATTTAATTAATTGAAAAAAAGTTAAGAACAAAATACGAAACCGCTGGAGTGCTGGTGGTGCTCTCAACCTCTTTGGTTTACTCGGCTTCGAGACTTGGGCCAAAATTAAAAGTTGTGCTTGTGATAACTGCGACGACGATTTGACACACACACAGAGAGAGCAAGAGAGAAAGAGAGAGATAGAGTCTTGAGCTGAAGTCATTGGCTGCGATGGTGAGCCGTGCTGACGTGGAGCGGCGTTGAAGAACTGTCGAATCGAGAGGGATGACGGGATGAGAGAGGATGTGGCTCTTAGGGTTTGTTTTGTTTTGTTTTGTGAAATTGAGAATTCGGGGGTCAAAGTCGTGGCCTGCGACGACGAGACGTGGTGTGATGTGGAGCAATCGCCAGCGAGAGGGGTGACTGGATAAGAGAGGATGTGGTTGTTAGTGTTTGAATTTGGGGTTGGGGATAGCTGATCGGGTTTGGGACTGTGGGGCTTTGTTTTGTGAAATTGTTGTGTCTTCGAGCTGCTGTTATTGTGCTTATTCATTATTATTTTTTTATTACATTTAACTCGATCGATTTGGAAGATGTAATTCGTTCGGGTTTTATGGTTAACCAGAATCGAACTGAAAATCAAATAAAAATTCAGGTTCGGTTTGGTTCGGTTCGATTTGGGTCGGTTCGGGTCAATCCAACCCGAATGCCCAACCCTAATTGTAAGTACTTTTAAATTAATAAGATTTCTGCTTGATAATCTAAGAATTGGCGATTTTGATGTTGAGCATTAACACGCAGGCGAAAATGCGGTTACCATAAGTTAAACCATTGTGTTTTTTGTTTCTTTTCTTAATTATTGTTTCACTGTTTCTTTCTTGATTCTGATTTGATCTTTAATTTCATCATCGATTGTTTATGTGTGCATGTAAGCATTGTTACTGTGTATGAGAAAAGATAGATTGGAGTGTCTAGTTGATGAGAAAGTAAAAGAAAATGATAGAAAATAAAAAGAGAAAGTGAAGAACAAGTTAGAAATTGATTTTTATTAATATAATAGAATGTTTACAATAGTTATATTTACAGTCTTGAGTTAATGCTAACTAAATTTGTAATAAATGCTACCGGAAACTTGCACACATTGCAGGTGATTAACAGAACCATTATACTCATTCTAAACTGTTAATTATTGTTACACTATTTCTTTCTTGATTTTGATTTGATCTCTAATTTCATCATTGATCGTTTGTGCGTCCACGTAAGGATTGTTATTGTGTATGAGAAAAGATAGATTGGAGTGTCTAGTTGATGAGAAAGTAAAGGAAAATGATAGAAAGTGAAAAGAGAAAATGAAGAACAAATAAAAAATTGATTTTTATCAATATGATAGAATATTTACAATAGCTATATTTATAGTGTTTAATTAACACTAACTAAATTTGTTATTAAAGCTATTGGAAACCTTGCACACATTGCAAGTGATTAACAAACTCATTACACTCATTTTGAGTTAGCTAATAACTTGTTCACTGAGTTTTACTTGATCAACTGCTTTTAGACTCTCAAAGCTTCTCTTGCTCTGTATCACATACTCAACACTGTGTCATTTTTGTCAATTTGTTGTTTTTAATGACAACAACATGTTGTGCTTTTGAATTACTGTTCATTGTTTCTTTATTGATTTTCAGTTGTTCTCTATCTTGTTCATCATTGACTGTTTTTGTGTATGTGTGAGTGTGAGCATTATTATTGTCTTTTTTTTTTTTTTTGTCAACTTAGCCATAGATAATTTATTTAATTGCTATTTTTTAACTTATAGTGAAAGAAAATTGATAAGAGAAGTGCTTCAAAGGTTGCTAGAAAATTGATAAGAGAAGTGCTTCAAAGGTTGCTAGGATCTTTGTTTGGAGTTACTGTGATTCTATAGTCGATGATATTGGCTAAAATGGAGCCAAACCATTATCTATCAGCTTTCTTGACTGTTTTGCCTATAGTTATGGGATTTGGATTGATGGAGGGCTATCTAGTATTCTCCTACTTCCATTGGGAGTTTAGGCCGTAAGAGTTTTTTATCAAACTTTTTTTACATTTTGTTTGAATATAAACTAGTTTGTACCCACTATATTCTTTTGCAGTGATAACTTTGATCCTTATTTTCTAAGACATACTGAAGGGTATCGTTTATGGAATATTTTTATACCATCACTTGACAGAGACTATATTGAGGTAATTTGAGAATTAAGAGATGTTACCTATAACTATATAAAAAGTTATAGGGTTTGCCTCAATGTATAATTATACATATAACTTTATAGGGTTTGCCTCAATGTGTTATAATTATACATATAACATCTCTTATTTCTTATTGCAGGTTGAATCAACTAGTGGAAGTGTGGATGAACTGAGTATACTGAAGACCAAGCTGAAGGATTTGTATGGTACTTCTGTCAGTATTTGAAAATTAAAATTTTTTGAGAAGGTAATACTTTTTTTTTTAAAGTAAAGTTCCATTAGTACTATCTTATTATTTATTATGAGATATTTTAGATCACTATTTATTTTAGATGATAAAGAAAAAAGAAGCTCATCGGTATGATCTAAAGATGATTTTTTATATAGAAAAGGTTGATAAGATGGAAGAAGAGACCATTAAGTTTCTAAAGACCATGTTGCCTAATGATACAAGAGACGAGGATCCAAGATGCTTCTATTCAAGGATTCATGGTCTTACAGCAGAAGTAACTTTATCATACATCCTTCAGAGACAAGTATACTTATGTATGCCTTCATTGTTTGTGTGGTGTAGGCTATTTTGCTCTATTTTGTTGATTTTGACCATTTCTATTCATCATCATGATTGCAGGTTTTCTATTGTGATTCTTTGTGTTGTTTGATCTTGATTAAGGGTTATTACTCATCAAGATTCAATTAAATTGAGGCTGTGATTGATTATTTTGATTAAGGATTGTTGTGATTGCATTAAGATATACACATTAGTCAAAAGTAGCCATTGAATATTACTTATTATTTGTGTATAGGAAAAGCAATTTACAAATATGCTGGAGGGGAGAATAAGAAAATATTTGAGGAAAATGTTTATTGACAGGAAGTTGGAGGATTTAAAGAAGCTTGACATAAAGAGCACTACAGCTGACAAATAAATGAGAAATTTTGATAACTTGCACAAGAGTAAAAATTTGGTTTTTAGCTCGGTATCCAATAGTATGATATGCTTCTTTACATTCTAAACTACATACCAGGTAATGATTCTATAATTGCTTAATTTTTAGTTTAATAAAAGATTCTTGATATGGATATATCATATTATTCTCCATTTGTCTAATATCTCCTCATTTTTTCTTTAGGAGAAAAATAGTACGTTTCCAAGAAGTGAAGATAAGGAAAGGCTTCAATGGACATTTTAACATAGGCTCTTGAACTCAACTTGATAAGCAAATTATTGTATTCCAATTAGAAAACCTATATATCTAGTATATCTACTAGCACGCCATGTTACTTAACCTTCGTGCTTGAGTTATGTTAGCAATCACAGTCAGAGTTTAAGAGTTTTGGTATACCATTTATACTATTGCGCTATAGTAAGTAGCAGATTTTTCTATGTCTTTGGAAGTAGATGATACGATAAGCGGTAATTATATCTGTAATAGAATAATGTATACTTACTCTATGTACATCATTATAGTAGTCATTTTCTTTGTGTAAGAGCATTTGATTATGAAGGAGATTTTGAATCTGTACAGATTGAATATCCTCATTTTACTAAAACTGAATAACTCTAAACTTTTAAATCCTTGAAAAATACTAATATCTAGATAGTCAATTAGAGTACACCCTGCAACTATGTTCTCAATTACTTGATCACCTACATTGATTAAAGATAAGCACAATTTTCTCAAAGAATATAGCTGCACATTACTTTCTGGTTACTCCAATTTACAACTTTTTAAATCTAACACTTGAACTGATTTTCCTGAGAAAATTATTTTAGGCACAGTGTATCTATTAAAATAACACAAAAGAAAGTTTCAACTCTTTGACATTATTAAAGATTGCATAGCAAAGACATCGACTTACATTTATTGTAATTTCTAGATCATCTAATCTTTGCATGCAAAGTGCAAACTCTTTTTTTCCCAAAACATACCTCGTCCATCTCACATGCAAGTGCAATATTAGCATTATGGAATTAACAATACATCTCGCACCCCGTGCTGTGCCAGTGTGTTGGAAGACGACATAGAGATCAATTTCTGCAAAATCTGAAGCATTCTAAGAAAAGGATGTTGCTTCATCCTATATGAATAACGAAATGTTATCAAATTTTAATTTTAGTACTACATTATTAATTAACACGAGCATCAAATAAGTCCCACAGTTTAGCATCCTACTCTGGCTGTCGGCTGTGACCAATTGTTTTATTTCATTAACACAAGATAGTCATTTAGTAGGGACTGGCCCACTCGATGCTCTTCTTTCAATTACTGAGTTAGCCTCCATAAAACTGCATAATACCCAAGTTGCCCTCCATCCCAAATGCAGTAATAACTCTATACCCATTCTCTTTCGTTTCCCTTCCCTCTATAACCAAAAGGCAAACGCAAACACGCAACACATGATGCGAAGCCACAGTTTGAGTTTGAGACACTTAACAGCAACAACAACGACTATTTCAAGCCCATCGTGGCTTCCGAAATACCGCTCCAGTTCTAGCAGCGCACTTGCATCTCTCTCTTTGGCTCACAACCCACAAGAAAACCAACGGCAGCAACAAAAACAACAAACCCAACACAGCATATACTGTGAGAGTAGTAATGATAACAAAAAATCTGACAGTAACAGGGCCAGTTCCTATTTTCCCAAGAGAGGCCAAGAACTGGAGTTGATCTGTGAGAGTTTGGCATATAAAGGGAAAGGAGTGTGCAAGGTGGCAGACACTGGCTACGTTGTACTGTGTGACCGTGTACTCCCTGGTGAGAAGTTCATTGGTCGAGTCACTCGCAAGAAAGACAGTTATGCTGAGGTTAGTTGATTTACTGCATTTATAGCTCTAGCTTTGTTGTTTTTTGTAGTTTGAATTTTGGTTATTGTATTGGGTTTTGTTTTGTCTGTGGTGAAATTTGTCGGACATTGAGGTTTATTTGATGAACTCAAATGGTTTTGGAGCTCAATTTGTGCATACAGTAGGTATAACTCTCACATCGTTTGTGGGGTTGTTTGATTATCAAAAAGTTTGGAGAAAAAGAATATGAGAAAGAGAAGTAATTAATTGTCAAAATATTTTTTGATGTTTACTCATTTTGTTGAAATTGCAGGTGACCAAGTTGAAGACAATATCTCCCCATTGGGATTCTGTGGACGCCCCCTGTGAATATGCCTCATATTGTGGTGGTTGTAAGACACAAAACCTGTCCTATGAGGCTCAACTCAGGGCTAAAGAAGGACAAGTTCGTGATCTGGTGGTACGTGTTGGAAAATTTTCTGATAAAGATCCAGAATTTGCTGGCATTATGAAGCCCATTGTTCCCTGTGATATTCAATTTCATTATAGAAATAAGGTTAGTGTGCAGAATAAAACTTTGTCAGATTTGGTTGAGTGCAGTAACCATAGTAGTTTCAATCCCTCTTTCTCTGTTTTCTTCAGCTTTGAGGTATTCAGTATATCAACTTTTGAATACAGTGCTCTCACCTCTTCTACTGAAATAACAATCGACTATCTTTTCCTGCATGGAAATAACCTAGATGCAACGTAATGTAATAACTAAATATAGAAATTTCTCAGTGAATGGTAACAATATTATGTAAGCCTTAAAAAAGTAAATGTAAATACAAATGGCAGATGAATGTAGAAATTTGTTCTTGCAGCTTCTGTAGAAGTGTTCACATGCTGCCATCACCATTGTTACTTCTAATGTAAATACAGTGCATGATACAAAATAAAGATAGTTAAGATGTATCTGACCTACAGAAAAAGCAGCAATAAACTGATAGATGCATGGCTGCTTTTCAATTTCAGTGATCAATTCACCGGTATGTTATAATGAGCGCATGCTTGCATGATGTATTTTTATATTTTTATTATTGTTTAATTGATCATACGATTCACCTTTTAAAACGAAATGACTTCTATTTTCCTTTTCCCACTGAAAAAACGTATGTAAACAAATTAGTTGAATCAATTATGAAAGCAGAAATTCTCAGTAGCTACTTTCATGTTTCTGCAGATGGAATTCTCATTTGGTCCTAAAAAATGGTTTCCTAAAGAATCATTACCTAAAAGAGGAGATTATAAAGAGAATTATGCTCTGGGATTACATGCTCCTGGATTTTTCGATAAGGTTCTTAATGTTGACAAGTGCTTATTGCAAAGTGAGCCTGCCAATCTGGTAAGCTTTGTTTTCAATTTTTATGATAGTATTTCTGTATATTCTCATGTGTGAACACTGGACATTACTTCTTAGCAAAAAGAAATTAATATTCATTACCTATTACAGTTGACTTTCATTGTTAGTTTTATTTAGTGTTGATCCCTTATTTGTACATATCAAATGTTGTGTAGCACTGAATGCTCATTGTAACAAGTGCCACTTTATGAATCTATTGATATTTTTTTCCATTTTATTGTGGTGTTATATCTCAGTTTGATACAACCAGGTGTATAATGTGACTGCATGTCCTCTAGTTGCCTGTGTTTCATATGCTAAAACTCTTCAATTATAGCACACAGAATTTTAAAGTTACTGGGCACATAATGATGTGGATATATTATTGGAAACAGAATTGAAAAAAGAAAGGAGAAGAAAAAGGTTCATACAAACTGGAAATGCAGCTTTAACTAACTTTTTGCCATTAATTGTTGTCTAAATGATTGTTATTGGCAGTATATATGTATTTGTGTAAGGGAAACTTATTTGTGCCTCTTTGTATTCCATTTAATACATAGGTTCTTGCGGCTGTCCAAGATTATTGGAGAGACCCAGAATTAGGCCTATCTCCTTATGATGTTCACTCACATTCCGGATTTCTCAAGCATCTAATGCTAAGAACTGGAAGGTGCATTGAGTTCTACTATATGCATATCATCATTGATGGCTTCGTAATCAACATACAAGATTGCTTTTGTTCTTAACTTCTTATGTTCATTCTTTGATAAGGAAGTCACTCCTGTGCAGCGATATTACTTATATTTTACACTGTGTGGACATGCTCCTATAATGCAATGCTATAATGTTTGAACATCAGAGTTAGACTGGGGTTGGGGAAAAATTGAATTTAGTAAACTAACTCTTCCCGTGATTTAATGGTTTTATGATTTGTGCTCCAGTGATGTGAAGACTGGGCTACCTGAACTCATGGTCAATTTTGTAACCTCATCTTACAAGCCAGAGCTGCTGAAGCCACTGGTTGAGAAAATTTCATCTGTGCCTGAAGTGGTTAGTGGTCTGTATGGAAATTCCTATTACCATTTATGTCAATATAGATTTTGTGGTCTTACTTGATACAGTTAGCCAAATTGTTAAGTGGCTATTGTCAAATGCTTTTATTTGCACACTATCCTCCATGGCAGATTAGCCAGAAGTGGGAAAGGATCATACAGTGCATGCGATAGCAAATTTTTTGGCCAGAAGTGGGAAAGGATCGTACAGTGAACGCAATAGCTAATTCTTTTAACTGCTTTAGGATAACATGAAATATTACTGTATATACGAAGGAGGGATCTTTTTGTCGGCTAATATATTCTGTCTTCATGGTTGTAATTATCAAATAATCTCCTTGTATCATTTAATCTACTTTTGGTTCTTATGTTGATTCCATTTGACAGTGTAATTTGCATGTAATGTCTTCCATTTGATTGGTCTGAACTGATATGAGAATTTAAAACCTGAATCAAGTGCACCGTACAATCCTTTCTCACTTCTGTCTTATCTGCCACAGTGGACATTGTGCAAATGAAAAAGACTTCTACTTTCCTAGCTCTGTACACTTCTTATCTTCAATGAAAATTTTGCTGTACTGATTAACTATGCATATCTTGTAGGTGTGCATACATGTTTCTTATCTATCTTTTCTATGTAAAACCCAACTCTAATTTTACTAAAACCTACTTCCTGCGGCTAGATATCTGGCAAAGCCAAAGCCATTAATATATGGTGACTCCCTTAAACTTTGTATGAGTCTAAATGTTCTATCTAGTATCCATATAAATTGTCTCATATCAATTCTAGCCTCTTAAACATTGATGTGTAAGTGAAAATCCTTTGGCTTCCTCTTGTCAGCCTTTTATTTCAGTCTGTAAAGACTGTATATTGCTGGTTTATTTTTGGATTACACAGTTATAGTAATATAAATTTCTGATGAATGATAGGTGAGCATTATGAATAATGTAAATACTTCTGTCGGTAACACATCTGTCGGGGAGGAGGAGTACACTCTGTATGGGAAATCTAGCATCACCGAGACATTAAGAGGGCTTATGTTTCAAATTTCGGCCAACTCTTTCTTCCAGACAAATACTCACCAGGTATCCCAGCATATACTTGCTCCCATTCTTTGTTCCTTGATCTCTTGGTTCAGCTTTCCATTTGGCTTCATGGTTAGTTCCCAAATAGTAAACGCAAAGATTTACACTATTTTAGGCAGAGGTTCTGTATAAACTCATTGAAGATTGTGCTGGTCTCAGAGGTGATGGCTCAGAAATTGTGCTTGACCTGTTTTGTGGAACTGGCACCATTGGTTTAACCCTTGCACGATGGTATATCTCCTTGCTTCATTAGGTTTAATTGTTGAATATCACCAATATTCTGTTTACTTGGTTTTTAATCATAAATGACCTGATATCATTGTTTCCCTTTGCATTCCTTACTGTCAGGGTTAAACATGTTTATGGATATGAAGTAGTTCCTCAAGCTATATCAGATGCTTGTAGAAATGCAAAGTTGAACAATATTTCTAATACTACTTTTGTTCAAGGGGATCTCAACAAAATTGGTGAAAATTTTGGCAATGCTTTTCCAAAGCCAGACATTGTCATTTCAGGTTTTCCTCTTGTTAGGTTTCTTCTGGCAATGCTTTACTGAATTCATTGTTTCTTCTAATAAATTTAATTGTCATGCTACAACATATTTTAAGCTGTTCTAATGATAGACTGGATAAATTAACAATTACTTGAGTTCTTGGTGGAGTCGGGGTGGGAGGAGGGCTGGGATGAGATTAAGAAATAGGAGGAGGATAATTTCAAATTTTAGGTTTTCAGACTTGCGTTGGCAGCGATTGATTTGAGGCATGATTTTGTTTGTGATTGATGACTGATGAGCAAGGGCTAGTTGAATGACAGTAGTGCAAGACTGTATTACATTAATGCAGGAAATTGTTATTTATTATTTTAAAAATAAGTGAACTGATAAGTATTCGCTTTCATTATTCAATATTTGCATAAAAGATTATCTGGCAGTAAGTTTTTTTTCTTTTTCCTCCCCCTCTCTCCTTCAAATGTGGCAAATTCTGCAGATCCAAACCGCCCTGGTATGCACATGAAATTGATCAAGCTCCTGCTAAAGCTGAAGGCACCACGCATTGTTTATGTATCATGTAATCCGGCCACATGTGCACGTGACCTTGATTACCTTTGTCATGGTGTGGTGCGTATAGTGGTTATACTAAATCTACTTTGTCTGAAGCTTTCTGTGGTCTTAACTCTTGAAATTTCTCATGCAGGCAGATCAAAATGTAAAGGGATGTTATAAACTAAAAAGTTTACAACCAGTCGATATGTTCCCTCACACTCCCCATATCGAATGTGTATGCCTACTTGAACTTTCTTGACCTTAAGCTAGCTACTGCACTGCCTACAAGGTTGGCAGGGGACTCAAGCTATTCGTGGTCCAACCGACAGTAATCTTTAATTTGTACATCTGGATGGGGTGATTTCCAGCTACATGGTTATATTTCTTTGAATTTAGCTTCATTCATGCAGAGAACATAGCATTTGAAAATTGAAAATTCTATTGATTCGGTCTAATTAGCAAATAAATCATTCTCTGGTGCCGGTTATGCAAGGAAATTAAATCAGCCGCAAATTTGGATACTGACATTTAAATTTCAGCTAAGCAATTATTTATTTCACACGAACCTACATTTCTTTTTCTTGTTGGCATTCATTAGGGGAAGGAATTTTAAATGCAGTAGCATTATGCTATGATGGAGTAAAGGCAGAAGTCAAGTCTGATACGGTCTAAAATATCCAATTATCTATTATTTTCCAGCTATTTCATGTTGATTTCTCTCTGTTATCAGTTTTTAAATTGGTAGACTTTTTATGCTATAGTTTATTTTAGTGCAAAATTTGGAAATATGAACAATCTTGCTGCTCATGGTACCACCTGCACAAGGAAATACTTGTGAAGTTGAGAATCTATCTTTTCGTGACCATATGTTTGTTGCTGGTGCTTCTGGTTCTAGTTTGAGTATTGATCTTTAATTGGTTTATTTTAGAGGGACACTATACAAGCTGCCTCAAGTTTTAAAAGAATGAACCAACTCCCAGTTCAGTCACAAGATCAGCAACTTGTTCATTTGTTTTTGAGGCACATAACTGATTTAGAAGGGCTGCAGCAATAAGAGACCATGGAATCACTGCCTAAGGCAATTCAAATTAAGCATTTCATACTCACTAATTTTTCAACTGGTTGATCAGGTTACTTGTTTGTGCCTTCATGTTTGGTTTTTTTTGGGACTTTGAAGGTGACAGGATGGGGGTGGAATATTTTACTCGCAAAAAAAAAGAAAAAAAAGTAATTTTCCAGAATGCAGCAGCCGCAGACTTGTATATATTGGTCATTGTTGCTGTGGTAAAAAGTTTACTGTGCACTGTTATAATTCTAGGCCCCTTCTGTTGGCTGTTGTAATCTGCATCAAATTACAGTTTCTTATATGCTTATATGCTTAACAGGAACTCATCTTGCGAAAAGGTGGAATTGAACAGGTAAGTTAATTCATAATGTATGATTCTTGATAATTTTCCGTCAGTCATGTGACACCTGGCTTGCCTTGATAATGTAAAGGCTGTTTCAAATGGTTTAATGCATGTTGTTGGTTAGGGAGAGCCGGGGGATGTTGATGAGCTTAGTCTGCTGTATTATGAGCCCGGGGATGGTTTAATGCAGGTTCGTGGGAAGTAGTAATATGCCTCTCCAGAGTCACATCGCACGCTCAACACTTGGGAAAACCGATGAAACTTTGCAAGAAGTTCAACGTATATAACGTACCAATTTGAGTGTTGGAGAGGAAACAAAGATCAGTTTCCAACAAAGGCAAAGCATCAAAAGATAAGGATGCTATATCACCTTCTTGATATCTGAATAAGCTTAATTTAGGAGTCTCCATCTCGACTTCAAACAATCTTATACAATTAGAGATTTGCAATCTCTTAAGACTAGGGACTCGAAATCTTAATGCTCGTCAAGTCTTCACAAGAACATTAGCTTAAATGCGCCAGGAACTGAAATTTAGAAATTTGGTTGCGGAGCCACTCACCCTTAATTATGGAATTGAAAGCCATAAAGAATGGTACAAGGATTTGAGATTCTTACACGATGTTAAATTGATCTCACTAGGCATCATCCGTCCAATTATATTTTGTGATTGGCCACTAAATGCTCTACTCTCCGTATGTCCCAAGTTCACAATTGTCTTCCCAAAGGAAAAGGAAGAAAAGTTCACAATTGACTCTTATTTGGATTCTAGTAACACCGACCAACTAATATCATTCTTTTAAAACCTTGACATGAACTATATCTTAATACAAGTTTAAACTCATGGGGTAGTATTAAAACCAACTAACGATGAGTGTCAATATATATAGCATCAAAGTCAACTAACGCTCAAGTGAGGCAAACACGGCCTTTCCCACTCGATAAAATTTAGATAAAATTTTTTATCTACACATGATGGAGGCGTTAAAGAGACATTTAATAGTCTCTTCAAGTACATAAGCTTGGCACAACCTTTAGCCACGAGCAAACTTACTGAGTAAAAGATGAGTTCATTAATTTCTATATAACATATTAGAGTCAATTCATGAGCTGATAAATAGAAACCTTCCCTAACCATATAATTAGTGATAAATTAAGCTGCATGAATGATGAAACGACATTGGAGATTTTGTTGAAGACTGAGTAAATCAGATAACAGAGTGACTCATTCAAACTATATAGTTCATCCAACGTAAATTTTATTGTTCGTAAAATTACCAATAAAAGAAAATTTTTTCATGAACCATTGGCTGAAAATGAGTTTAGAAAATATGTCTGCATAATTACAGTGAGGATCCATTATTTTGTTAGTGTTGGTTTCCTTTTTATAAAAAGATACGGCAACGGATATCCAAACATAATTAGTAAGTTAAGCACTTCCAATTATTCTTAACTTACCTATGAAGAACAAACAAAACCGATTGGTGAATAAATAGTAACCCCAAATGGCAAAATTTTATGACAAGAAAATTAAGTTGGTAAGAAATTTCGAAGTTGAACATGGCGGGCTGCAATGATAAGAGTTTCAAACTTGGAGACTACAAATTTTTCTTGATACTGCTTTCTCACACGTTGACAACATTAGCATTTGTTGATGGAAGAGGAGTTGACCAATTCATGAAAAATAGAGAGCTGCCCGTGCATGAGGGAACAGTAAAAACCATTGAGGTTGTTAACATTCTTTTTTTCTATTTTTGTTTAAGGGTACGAATTTTCTGAGCTCAAGTTGTAGTGATATTTTTGCAGAGTGATGAAGGTGATGTGATTGACTGTGTGGACATAAGAAAACAACCTGCGTTTAATCATCCACTTCTGAAAAATCACACCGTAGAGGTTAATGCACAAAATTTTCGCTAAAGATTTCTGATTAAATGTTTCCAAAACTAAAAGTTTGTCTCTTAATTAAATTCATAGGTAAAACCCCATGTGCATTCCAGAGGAACCGATGAAGCAGAAAACAATCCAAATATACTATTTCAAAGTTGGCATACGAATGGCGAATGCCCAGAAGGAACTGTCCCACTGCTGAGAACAACACAACATTTTAATCATAGTCGCCGCAGCTACCCACCATTTTTGCAGAAGAAAGTGGCACACCTAGACGGTCCCGATAATCCCTCTAGTCATGAGGTCAGTATTTAACTTTACTTTCAATGATTTTTCACTTTATTATGATTTTAAGATCTTTTAATCGTATCTAACTGTTTCATTTACTTTTTGTATGAAAAAAAAAAATAAATAAAAACATATGTGATCATCAGTATGCACAAGTTTCTGCAGTTGATGGGAATTACTATGGTGCTCGTGCTTCGATCAACGTTTGGAACCCTCTAACAAATTTCGGAGAACTCAGTATTGCTCAAATCTGGGTTGTCGCCGGCGATAGCCAGGATTTGAATACTGCAGAGGCCGGATGGATGGTAATTAAGCTTCAGCCAATGAAACATGCACACAGCTTGCATATTTATAGCATGTGTGGAAATATTAATTAAATTTCATAAAGAGAGCGCAGTTCAACCTTCGTATAATTTTAATAGTTAAAACTAAATATGAATTGACTAAAACTTCAAGTACTGCCTGAATGTTCACTAAGGAAATAATTCATGATTCCAGGTTAACAATGGCGAGAAGAAAACAAGATTGTTCATATATTGGACTGTAAGTAGATTTGATTATTTGTTCAGTTCCTTACTAAAAATTGAACAAATTTCTTAAATTGCTGTTCGCGCTCACACGCACATACATATAGTATATAAGTATATTAGTTTCTTCTGAATTTTTGCCGAACACGTTTTTTCTTTTTTTCTTTTTTTTTTTTATGGTTGTTAGAGTGATGGCTACCAAAGCACGGGTTGCTACAATGTTGATTGCCCTGGTTTTGTGCAAACAAACAAAAATATAGCCCTTGGTGCTTCGATAGAACCCGTTTCGAAGTACGGTGGGGAGCAACGTGAGATAGCCATCGTCATACATAAGGTACGTAGTAACAGTTATTCTCATTGTCATTTCCGTTAATTTTACTAGGACAACACAAAAAAGAATGTTAGTTATGGATTAAATTAAACCCTAATACTATTAGGGAGGGGCTGACTGCATTGGTTTTGTTTTTCTTCTTTGATCAGTTCAATAATATTGATGGAAACTGGTGGCTGCAAGTGCAAGACCAGTTAGTAGGGTACTGGCCAAGCACCATCTTTACACATTTAGCCCGCACTTCTGATGCTGTAGCTTGGGGAGGAGAGATAGTCAATAACAAACCTGGTGGTCATCACACCTCAACTCAGATGGGAAGTGGCCATTTTCCTACCGAAGCCTATGGAAAAGCTAGTTATTTCACAAAACTCGGATACTACGATGAAGCTAACAATGTCAAAGATCCCGAAAATCTTGAACCTTATGTGACAAGACCCCCCTGCTACGATTTGCGTACGGGAAAAGATCACAAGTTTGGTGTCTTTTTTTATTTCGGGGGTCCTGGATATTCAAAAAATTGCCAATGAAAGTGATATGTATCATCAATTGAATAAAGTTGTACTGCTAGCTACTCAATACTAAATAACATCGGAAGTGTCTTTATTATTCGTTTTGGCAATCATTATTTTGTGTGGTTGAACCTTGTGATTTGAATAAGAAACCCCAAAAAATTAGTTAATTTTTTTTCAGAGATGGTATAATTAATAATGTGACTTTCTTGATGGATAAAATTAAATATTTAAAGCATGTAAATAAAATTCAGGTCGTAAGTTACAAAAATTCACTTTTTATTTCTTTTCTTTTTTTTTTTTTATTAAAGGTCTTATTGGTTTTAGTCTCTCTCAAAGTCGATAGTGGAAGTTAAATAATCAGTCAAAATATATAATCTCTCCGAAACTATTAAGTTGTAGGAAGTGCACATGCATGCTTCCGAAGTTTAAACAGCGAACGAAAGAAAGATTGCATAAATTAAAACACACCTCAAAACGAGAGATAGACTTGATTGACACGAATTAATTGAAGAATTAACATCCCAACCGTAATTAATTAATTATAGGCATCAAACAAAACTGAAATTTGAGCAAATTATTTAATCAAGTAGTGGTCGTCTGAATATAATTGCAGCAAGCACCCTTGGTAGGCGGCCAGTTCCCACATCCGAAAAAGAAGCTTCCACACTTTGGTTCTGGCTTTCGAATTATCTTCTTGAAGCTTTTGACCCCACAGAAGAAATACCGAAATTCTTCAACTTCTGCTGGAACACGAGAAGTATGCTGAAAAGTGCACATACGTTGCGGCACAAGAAACTGGTGATGATGATTCCACGTCATCAGAGTATCCTGAGCAATTGCTTGCGACGGCGTCAAAGATTTAGTAATTGAGAATTTAAATCCGCTCTGCACGACGACTGCAAGTAATCTCGCAATGTTGCAATGTTTATGGAGTCATCAAGGCGACAGGGGACACGGCCGTGCCAAACAAGGCCAGCCATCCCCAACAGCCTCTTTCAAATTGCACCTCACGTCGCCATAAACATTGCTGAATGGAACCCTAAAGTTGATCCAACGGTTGAAATGAGCAGCCTTTGGAATGTTCTTGAATCGGCATTCGGATTCCAGCATCACTTGACAGTCCCAATCTGACCACGTCACCACAGCAATGTTGAAAGTTGGTGAGCGTAACGCCCATATGCTACAGTCAATTATCATGTAAAGAAAAAAAAGCCTCGCCAAGAACGATGCCATTGTCAACTTGATGCTGCTGAATTCCGTAAGCAATTTATTGTGAGTTGGACGTACGTAAGTTTGAAAACAGACTGTAATCTGTCCGAAGACACCAATTACTATAACCGAAGGAAATTCTATTATTTCCTGTGGGTGCGGAGTCTTATTTTTGTCACACGTGGCCTCGAAGTCGACCACTACAAAGTAATCAAAATCCTGAAGCTTTTGCGGAAGAAAAGGATTTGGCTGCGGAAGAAGAAAGGGGTAATTTGGGAACAAGGGGTTTCTTTGGAAGCTGTCAAGGGCCATTCTATCTCACGTTATTGATTGTTGATGTAGATTAATTTTTTATTTAAGACACTGTGTGTGTATGTGTATAGATGATAAATTCATTTTTCTAATATAGTTTTAATTTCCTAACTATTTTTATATGTTTTTATTTTCTAGTTGCATTAGGAATCGGGCTGGTATTTGATTTCAGATATAGCTTAATCCTATTTGCAATAGAATTTCTTTAAACGTTTGGGGTTTGATTTCCTTAATGGAATGGAGAAGTAATCAGAATCAGTAAAGATGTTTAAGTTATAATCAAACTCATAGTGAAAATGGGACTTGGATTTCATGATGCTGGTATAATTTTGTGTTGAGCAAATATAAGATATTGATCGGTGTCTATGAGCATAGTAATAATTCACCAATAATTATATCTTGGTTGTACTCAAGTATAAATTTTATTATTATTAGATATTTTACACATAGTAAGCTCTTAACTATGTACACAGTTGCAAAAGCACATGTTGAATCAGAGTACAAAATCTTTAAATCTCACATAACTTAGATTATCATGTATCATGGGTTTAAACTATATATATATATATATATATATTGCAAGTGATTGTGGGTTCAATAGGTAAAATTTCTAAAACCTCCCACTATTTCCAAAAAAAAAAATTTGTTAACTATTTCTTCTGATTTTTGTTATTATTATTATTATTTGCTAATTTAGCATTTTCACCCCTCTAGTTAGTGTGATGTCGGGGGTTTGTCGCCTCACTTTAAATGCCTAGGAATTTTTGTTTCAGAAAAAAAATAAAAATAATATTTAAAACATTATACATATAAAAATAATTAAAATAACTCAATAGAAAAATATCATCCTGCAACAAATATGGGCACTAAGATCAATATCGCAAATCATTGATTGGTTGCGTGGTGGTTTATGAGCACCTCAAAACCTTATTCTTGAGATAAAGGATTTGAGTTTTACATGGAAGTATATTTTATTTATAATTTTTTGTGATTAATATTTGTGAAGTCAAAATGACAAAATTTATGTTATTATGAAAAGTCTAAATTGGTCGTTTTCCAAATACATGCATACTGCTTTTTAAAACTCACAGCAACCGCAATATACACAGTTTACTAAATACTAAGCTGTTTTTTTAATCAGTTGCTTATTGTATCCGCACAGCAGAAGCAACTTATTTAATCAGCAATCGCAATTTGAAATTGGCCCTAAGTAGTCTAATCAAATTAATCATTTAATTGATGATAAATCAAGCTATTAGCGTGAATTAAAAGACTTAAGAGAAAGGAAATTTTGTCAACGAGTGAATAAATTAAGTTGATAAAGAGGTGACTCATTGACACTATATATCCAACTTTGATTTAATTAATTACATCAGTTAATTAATTTCCAATAAAAGAAAAGTCGTGAATATAGACATATTAGATGAACATAATTTTAGTATCTATTTCACTTTTTTTTCTTGTTATATGATTAAATATAGGGTTAGATATCCAAACATGCTACGTAATTGTATTATTCTTAACTCTATCTAGCGTACAAACAAGATCAGTAGGAGAATAAATACTTGCCCCGAATGGTGAAAATTTTCATCAGAAAGTAACGTCAGAAAAAAAAAAAAAATTTATTGAAGTTCAACAATGGATGATAGGAATGTTAATAGTACCAAATGCAAATTTGTGTTAATAATGCTATTTCACATGTTGAACCTATTTGTTGATGGCAGAAGGGTCGAATTCCTGAAAAATAAAGAGCTGCTCATGCATGAGGGAACGGTCAAAACCATGGAGGTAATTAAATTTTATTGCATACATGAACTTGATTCCTCCTTTAGTATATTTTTATTATGCTGGTTCAAGGTTATGAGTTTCGAAAGCTTCAAGTCGTACTAATGTATATATATTTGCAGAGTGAAGACGGTGATGTGATTGACTGTGTGGATATCAACAAACAACCTGCTTTTAATCATCCACTTCTGAAAAATCACACCATACAGGTTTAGGACTTAGTACATATATGCATAAGGATTACGTAATTTTAGAATAATTTCTAATTAATCAAATTTGTCCAACTTTATTTTTTTCTTCCTAAATTTATAGATGAAACCCCATGTGCATTCAAGTGGAATTCAATCAGAAAACAACCACAATATACTCTTTCAAAGTTGGCACAAGAATGGAGAATGCCCTGAAGGAACTATCCCCATATTAAGAACACAACATTTTAATCGTCGTCGTCGCAGCTACCGAGCAGTTTTGCAAAAGAAACAGGCCAATGATTTCATTGCTCCCCCTGGTCATGAGGTCGCATTCAGCTTTATATTAAGTTTTCATTTATTATATATAATTTCACTAGCTAATTTTAATTGTCTGTCAGCTGATTTTATCCTCTATATCTGCATGAAAATAAACAAAACACAAATACATATGAATTAGTATGCACAAGTAGCCCTGGTCGGTGGGCATTACTATGGTGCTCGTGCAGCAATCAACGTATGGAACCCTGCAACATACCATGGAGAATTCAGTTTCGCACAAATTTGGGTTGGGTCAGGCGAAGGAAATGAAGCGAATACTATGGAGGTTGGATGGTTGGTAAGCTTGATCGGCCAATTAAATTTTAAAAATACAATTAAATTTGAGAGTTCAATCAGTAACATAATAACTCATCATGGCTAATCCAGGTTAACAATGGTGAGAATAAGACAAGATTGTTCATATACTGGACTGTAAGTATATTTGATTCCTTCCATCATATTTATCGCAGATGAACATGTTATTAAATTCTTAATAAATTGCTAATATGTATGTCGCCTAATAATTAAATTTCGATGAACATGTTAACTATCATGTGGTTGTTAGAGGGATGGCTACCGTAGCACAGGTTGCTACAATCTTGTTTGCCCTGGTTTTGTGCAAACTACCACACAAATTTGCCTTGGTGCTGCAGTGGAACCGGTTTCCGAATATGGTGCTGAGCAATTTGGAATAATCATCACCATAACCAAGGTAATTAATCTCATTAATTCAGTTTTAATTCAAGTTCTGTTTATACACATATTCAAGTTGGAATTGGCGACATACAAAAGAATTAAAGAAAATAATCAATTGTGTTGTTAAAAAAAAAATTGTATTTTTATCCAATTTATTTTGTCTCCTTTTTTATTTTCCTTCTAGAATCAGACGTGACTACTTCTTTCTTCCTTTTTCTTTTTTTTTTTTTTTTTTTGTTTTTTCATTCTTCTACTGATTAATTACTGACTTTTGTGCAGATAGTTACCAGCAATTGATCAATAAGAAAAAAAAAATTAAGCATAAGTTTGATTGTAGGGTAAAATAATGAAAGTTAAAAAAAAATTAATATAATCCTTTTTACGGTAAGGAAGTTTGAATCATGAGGAGAAGAATGATTAATTTCTGCGAACACGGATTTTTGATCATTTACCTTAAGATATTATATATACATGTAAGACAAAAGTAAACAATTGTTATTTCAGGAGAAGAGCAGTGGGAATTGGTGGCTTCAAATGCAAGACCACTTGATAGGGTATTGGCCAGGCTCCATCTTCACAAGTTTAGCTGACTCTTCAACTGAGATAAATTGGGGAGGAGAGATAACAAATAGTGACTTTGGGGGACACCACACTTCAACTCAAATGGGCAGTGGCCATTTTCCTGACGAATCCTATGGAAAAGCTTGTTTTTTCAGGAAAATCGGATACATTGATGAGTCTGGCAATATGAGAGATCCTGAAAATCTTCAAATTTATGTGACAAAACCTCCCTGCTACGATTTACGTTTTGCAGAAGATGAGGGTGATGGTATCTCATTTTATTTTGGAGGTCCAGGATATTCAGACAAGTGCCCATGAAAGATGTAAAGTTGCGTTTCATGTATGTCATTACTAAATAATATCAAGGCGGAATTAATTGCCACTAAAGTTTGCAGATGCAATTATTCTATTTTCTTGGTTAAGATTAAGGAGTTAAATAATTGGCCATGGATTCACTGGTTATACGGGATACCCATTACCCAATTACAAGCACTAATAAACAAAAGGAAAATTCAATTCATTAAGCACTTTTTGAGCTAAGAAGAAGTAGTAGCCCACTGAAAATAACTGCAACAAGCACCCCTATTAGGCGTCCAGTTCCCGCATCCAAAAAAGAAGCTCCCTCGCTTTGGTCCCGGTTTTTTAATCACCTTCTTTATGCTTTTTGCTCCACAGTAACAGCATCGACAATCTTCAAATTCTTGTATAAGTGAAGTATGTGGAGGAGCATACTTAGCTTGTGGCTCAAGAACCTGGTGACGGTTCCATGTCAGAGAATTTGGACTTGCTTGTGGCGTCAAAGACTTAGTGATGGAGAATTTGAATCCCCTTCTCATGATGACGGAGAGTAATCTAGCAATATTAATGGCATCATCAAGGCCACAGTGAACACGACCCTGCCAAATAAGTCCAGCTAGCTCAACAGCCTCCTTCAGGTTGCATCTCACGTCGCCAAAAACCTTGCTGAATGGAACCCTTAAGTTTATCCATTGGTTGAAATAAGCAGGCTTTTGAATCTTCTTGATTCGGCATTCAGATTCCAGCATCACCTGACAGTCCCAATCTGACCATGTCACCACAGAAAACTTGGTGTTGTTTAAACCCATTTGCAAAAGCCATTTATCGTGAAAATATAAAGCCTCCCCAAGAGTAATGCCATTGTCAACTTGGTGCTGTTGAATTCCTGTCAATTCTTTGCAAAAATCGGTCAATAAGGGATCAAAAGTTGGCCGCACATAAGTTTGAAAACATGCTATAATCTCTCCGGTTACACCACTCACCACCACGGATGGAAATTCAATTATTTCCTGTGGATGAAGATTTCTTTCTTTGTCGCACGTCGCTTCAAAATCTATTACAACATAATATTCAAAACCTTGACGAAGAAAGGGATTTGGCAAATCTTGAAACTGCAAACGATTTGGAAGACGAATAAAGGGGCTCGGGTGGAAGCGGTTGAAATCGAAATTAAGAGCCATCTCTTGCTCTCTTCTGACTGTAGATGTTAGATTTAAGAGAGTGTGTGTGTGTGTATATATAGAGGATAACGTGTAATTTCCTAACCTCGTTTTGATTTTCTAATCCTTTTATACAAATTATTCCTAGCGTAAGCATTGGTGTTGGTGTTTGATTTCATGTGGTATTCCTAGCTCCAGTAGAATTCCTTTCATTAATGCTTTGGTGCTTGACTTCCTTGATGAACTAGAGAAGTAATCAGAATCAGTGTAAACCGACATCTGACAACTGGATTTTTGTTCGACACATAATTGAATATGTACAACAAATTAAAATGGGAATATTAGCCTGCCTCTCCATTCTAATCGTACAAATTGGGGTGGTGACAGTACCTCAAGCATGAACAGTTTATCACCCATTAAGAATTATATTTACATCTTTTCAACATATGACTACAGGATACAGAAGGTTCGCAAGAGTTTGATAATTGAAGACAGTCATGTCATGCTCCATGTTTCATCAGGACAGGAAATGAAGTAAATGCAGGTAAAATTAATCATACTGTTTTCTCTCTTCCTGTATGGACCGGAAAATTCGAGCAGCTGATTCCGTTGCTAATCTAGGGTTGCAAGGAACAACCTTAATCACCCGTGCCTGCTGCTCACCAGTTTGATCATTTTGATCTGATGCTTGAACTATTGGTACCATAGGGAACAGAGGGAGTGCATCCACCTTAGCCCTTTCAGAGGGACTACTAGCAGTACTTGCCTGTACCTCACTTTCTTTTGAAGCCTGAAATTTTTCAAGACAGCTTGATATCACTCGACTCATCTGGCTTGACATGTTACATGAACTTTGATGGGGTATCACAAAGTTAATGTCCAACATTGATAAATGATTGTCCTTTGACTGGCCTCTTGCAGGAAATGGGATCATTTGATCAACAGCTGTACCAGAAATAGACTGATTCATGACTGGCATGCCATATGGCGGAAGGCCAGTCTGACCCAAAGGAGGGGTGGTCGGAAGAATCCCAATCCCTTCTTGGTGAGATGCCGGAACACCATAAACTGTGTTCAAGAAGTCAGCACCAGTGGGATTTAAGCTCACGGGACCGCAGCTGCCGTAGAATGGTGCCACAAAACCTGTGGTTGAAGGACATGGCCCTGTATAAGGCTTATAAACAAGTCCTTCAGAAGGGGACATCACAGAAACTAACCACTGATTTCCAGGTGGTGGGAAACACCATGGAGTCTGTTTGATATTCCTAGAGTTAGCACGAGGTGCAGGAGGTACATTTCCAGAACAAGACCCATTATTTGATTGTTGAGTTACAAATCCTTTGCTTGTGTCATTGTTGATAAAAGGACGCTGAATATTAGCAACTGCATTGTCATCGGCACATTCAGTACCAGGATCTAGATTTGGGGAATCATTTTTTGCCTTCACAATGCAGGGCAGTGGTTTTAGAACAGACTCGGATCGCAACTTCTTAGCTTGAGGGGTGTTTAAAGTAGGTTTGCCTACACAGAGGTTGTCTTCAAGCAACAAACTTGGAGATCTGGCGATCAATCTTTGTACCTGTTGCAATTAAACATTATGCATGGTTTTTCTTTCACACCTCTGTAGAAGAGAAAGCAGAAAATCATGAATGAATCATATCGCAGAGAAAGCAGAGAACTTGACCAGGAATTACATCTTACCTTCATTAGTCTATGCAATTCAAATACTTGCAAAGCGAAGACCCTTTGTTGACTGAAAAAAAAAATCAGAGTAAAAATTTATTCAAACACTTACAAATGTAGAATTTCGAAAACAGATAATAAGAAGCAAATATAATATTCGATTTAGAATAACTAAATATATATAGAATACAGAATAGTAATAGAATATTATGTATATTCTATAATATAAAATAATTGAATAGAATATATTAAGAACCTTATGTTAATGAATGTTTAGTGACTTGGTGAAACATTATCAAAAAACCAAATTAGAATAAGAGCGATAAAATTCCGAATATTTTACTCTGTCACAAGCAAAAACTGACTACATCAGGGAAGGATTATTTCGGATATAATAATACTTCATAACTAGAGAAGGAAGTCTGATAGTTTACAATATGAAACCACAAATCCAGCAAACACTAAAAGTTATGAATTAACAGAAGGCATGAGCTTACAAAGTTTGCTATATACAATATATCTGATCAACCGCTGCTAAGACGTCTGCTTGGGAGAGGGCCTGCACTGTTCCTACTTCCTACCATTTATTGGGGCAGTAAGAATCAACAACTATTTATTCAATTATAGAAAGCTCCCTCCTACTTAGGAAATTCACTGAAGACTAAACTGAATTTACGGAGCCTGAAAGTTTGCTTGCACATATCCACCTGGCCTAGAATTCACCAGACAAGCCTATGAACACCTAAAACATATAGTTCGGAAACCAATCTAAAACATAATGCCGCATAGATGTGGAAACAATATATTCTGATGTGAGGAGTAGACCTACAGGTAAGATATTATGAAGATAATCATAATCACACACAAAAAGCAACCGGTCAATCATTTGAAGATAATCATAATCACAAGAAAAAGCAACCAGTCAATAATTTGATGCTCTTGAGATGCAATACTTACTCGATGATAGCTCTTCTAGCTTTCCAAAATTGTTTCTCACCTATGACTCCCACAACATCATCTGGGGATACACCCAAAGCTGATACCGAGTCCACCATATGGGTATTGGAAACATTATCTTGTTTGTCTACCTCTCTCACCTGCACAGGCCTCTCATTTTTGTCTTCATGACATTCAACATTTTCAAGCTCTTTAGGACTGCTATTATCATCTCCAAGCAACGGCCTAAAACTTGATTCCGTTCTCACCGTGAAAGCATTGTCCTTGTCTATATCCCTGGCAGTTTCCACCAGAAGGCCATCAGTATGGGCCACTTCATCCCTCAAAGCCACACGCTCTTGATGTAACCTCGAATTGGTAATGTGTAATCTGTTGAGGGTTTCCATTGAACTACTTTTATTTTCTTGGTTCAAAGATGAATGTGCTCTCTTCAATGATTGTGGATGAACTTTAGACGAGTGGATGGAAGATGCATCAGCCAAATTTCTATCTCTATTCAGTGCGATTGAAGTATAATTATCCACAGGGTCCAGACTTGTCTGAGAAGTATTCTCATCATTCTGGTTCCTCACACATGGTCCAGACTTGCTATCTCCTAAAGCGGATCCTTTCTTCTGCTTAAATTTCCGATCTTTGCTTTGCTGACTGTTACTACAATGCGGAGCTATTCCTAACCGGGCAGAGGAAACTCTTAAATCATCCTCATCTCCAGGCTTCCTCAATGAAAAATGCCTAAAGTTGGAGAAATTACTTGGCTTAAATGAACTGCTTTTACCATTTGATGACAAAGGTGCGGTGGCATTCAAACATTGGTAATTCCTTTCTTGATTTGCCATCATATTGCTCAGCTTAATACCATTGGAGGAATAAGAATGAAGCTTCTCAGCTGAAAATGAAGGTGCGGGGGAGTTGTAAAGTTGGGTAAACATACTCCTTTCATGGCCACCCTGCAATAACAAATCAATTATTTAAATCACAAGAGATAATATAGGATAAAGCATTGAATCGTGTATATCCAAAATCATACAGGCAACTTTTAATGGAATCAACTCCGACGCAAGGTGATGGAATGTTTCATCAACAGTCAGATCATGGGACCTCAAGTCAGCATTTAGTTGCAGGCACATAAGAAAGGTAGAGAACAAATCAATCCAAAGCTTAGACTGACACCAGAAAAATTAGGAAAAATATTGCTCCCTTGAAACTAACTAAATCACCACAAAATAGACAGAAAAATAAAACAATCTACAGGTATTCCGAGATCACACCTAAACTGATATTTCTCAATTCATTACGAATGAAAATTCAGAAATTCAGTAAACTCCGAGGGTGCATCATATAAGCAAAACCTGAAATTTTTGGCAAATAGAGACCTGAAACTTTTAACAAATGGAGTAAATCGTTCCCTAAAGAGAGCAAACGGCATAAGATTAGTTCTCAGCAATCAGTTTTACAGAAGTGCAGATCAAACAGAGATCACTGATCATAGATATAAGAGAAACAATTAAAAATGTGAATTCAGCACATTAAGATCAGAAAACCATATGACTTAAAACTCACATTGCTTGATGACATTGAAGAAACCAAGCTGGTGCCGTCGGGAGGTGGAAGAGGCAACATCGGTGCTGATCCAGAGCTGTACCTTTGAAAGGGTATGCTAAGCTGTTCATAGAGAGCCATTTTGTTTCTTGGAGGTGCCCTTGGGCCTCCTTTCTCTTTATCATTCACATGAAGTCTAGGAAACATAGGACTAGTCACCTTTCCTTCTTCTTTTCCTCCTCTCATATTTCAAGTCCTTCACCACAAATTCCACTTGCCGAGCTATTTCTTTCTCCAAATTCACAACAAAATCCCATTTGCAAGGCAAATTCTAATTGTTTAAGCACTCTGAATCCCCATCGCTCAAAAAGAATAGTAAAGCTCACGATCAACCCACCTCAAAGAAACGAATCTTGTGACTCAAGCCCACAAAGAAAGAACAAGAACACATGAACTCTGACAACGCAAATTCACAAGCAACCAACTAACAAACCCACCTCATGAAATCAAACCTTCCTATGAGACCAAAAGCAGAAACACCCAAGAAAAACAACACAATTTCACAATTTCCCAAAACACACGCGGCTCAGAAAACCAGTCTCAGCTAAACAAAAGCAAATGAGGCAACATAGAATGTAGAGGCCAAAAAGGCAACAGTGAAGATATGAGCTATCAGATACAGATAGATAAATGGTGGCCAAAAAGATTAGATTCTGCTAAAGAGAAGGGTTGCTTTGGAATTCCACAAAAGAGGAGGATCTGATCTTTCTCTCTTTCGCATCACCTAAAAGATAACATGAAAAGCCAAAGGTACAAAAGAAAATCAAAGAAACGCTAAACAAATGAGATATGGACAACGTAGGACCCAAGTGGATAGAATAGAACTGAGACTCACATTAATTATCTTCTACAGTACTTTCATGTACAGTACCAACGAGAGAGATCCCCCAAGAAGCTTGCGGATATATACTGACGTGGCCAAATTTTAGTGGGTGTTCGGGGAAAAAAAGACAGGCAAGACTCAGTCCGAGACTCTGAGTATAATCTGGGAATTATATATAACCACATGTTACTTATGTTTAATGTGGCCAATCTTCTCTCGAAAAATCCGCTTAAGATTTCTTTAAACCCGAAGTGTTTTACTTTTCTTTACTTCCAAGTACGATGAAACTAATCCCCACGCGCAAATTAAAGAACGCTGTGAGAACTGTCTGATTAAGAGGTTGCAACATTTGGCTTTCCAAACACTTTTTCATTTTCTCGAATTAGAATATAGTTTATCCATCCATATCAAATAAGTCCCCGTGTCTACCCGCCCGATATTGTATCCTTATTTTATTGAACCACGACACATTATAATATCAGGGTTTAAGAGATAATCATTCATTTCATTTATTTAATGAAAATCAACTTTTCATCTTATTATTAAAATAAAAATTAAATCTCTTTATTTGTGTTGCAAGTATAAAATTTTTTTTTCTAGGTACCGAAAACTACAAAACAAATACATATCATAGATAAAAGTACAAACTATATCTTATGTAAGAAAAAAAATAAGAACTTGGGGACCTTGATATTCTTAACCCTAATTATGAACAGCCTTTGACTTTGAGGAGGTAAAATTACCGTCTTTGGAGGCGCGTGGTACGAGGGTGATATTTGCATGGTGCTGTTCGAAACAAAGATTGCGTTTGACCTGTGGCTGTGGAGTAAATTTATTACATTAACTACACGTGCCTACATTTAAATATAAGTTTGTGCTTTTTAAGTTTAGAAGAGTGCCTCCGAGACGTGATGGTGGTCTCTCATCACTCATCATCTAGAGAAACTTCTTCTAGACTAAATAATTCCCTTAAAAAATATTCTTTTTATCCCATGATATACTTTTCTATAGGTTTCATTATTTCAAAAATAACAATAATTTTATATAACCTCATTACTTCTTTATTCAAATTGAGGGTTTAAATTTCTCCTTCTTTAAAGACAAAGTTTTAGATAATTTTTATGCACTTGTAAGTAGATTTATACTCTATTTTATAATATAGTATTGATTTTTTTTTTTTAATTTCAATCAAACGTTAGAAATAATTATAAAAGTATTTTTAAAACATTTCACTTTTTCCACTTTTTTGCACTTTTTCCTAACCTATACGTTCGAGGATTCGAGCAGATTATTTGCAAGTGCAAATTACCAAATTTTCTAAGCAAGCCAAACTATCAGAAACGTGATGGTGACCGAAATATTCTGCATACGAAGGCTATAGATTATCACAGATCCTTCTAGGCAAATTGCCAAATAATCAGACACGTGATTATTACTCCATTGCCATTTATACAAGTTCACATTACGTAATTACATGTCCAGCTTGTAGATCCCAGACCATGATAATTACATTGATCAATTTGATCACATGATGCCATGTGATCCGACGGTCTAAAAGTAGTTAAAAAAGATGGCTCAATGTCAAGCTTCGCGAAAGTTTGGTAGTGTCTAAGTGATAAATGGGAGCAGCTGCCGCATTTAGTCCAAAAATCTCATAAGACATTTTTATTTATTTATTTTTTTCCTTTTGGCTATATTCAATTGTAAATTTATTCATGTGGGATTAATTAAATATATTAAAACATTAAATCTAAGTTCTAAAGGTATTACAAAAGTTTAAGTTTAAAATCTTTTTAAAATCACACGCATAAGACATACTTACCCATATATACAAAAGTAAAATTTTGTTATTTATATGTTTCTTTCTTGATTGTATTTTGTATTGGTTAAAATTTTAGCTCCACTGATTTGATTTTCTGACTATGCTTGTTAGTTGGTAGCTCGTATACTTGGCTTTAGTCGACCAAAGATAAGAGAATTCACAACATCAGCATTTCAATTTACAAGCGATTCGCTCATTACAGAAGAATTCTTGGATCAAAATAAAATAAATTCACGCTTTATTTCCGTGAAAGGAACCATTTTTTTTTTATATATATTTTCACATCCTCGTGTTCATGTACAGAACTAATTACGTTGTTACAACAAACCAGAACCTCAGAAAAACTTGATATTTTCACGTAGATTAAAAGATTTTTAGCAGAAACCTAAGGTTAGCTTTTGTAAAGAATTTTAAAAACTTAACACGATTTTGACTGCGCTTACACTAGTATTAAGAAGAGGCTGCACGCTCTGCTTCAAATTTTCATTCTTTTAGCAGGACCTTGGTCAATGATAGGATCAATAGCAGGAGGTTGTGGCTCTGCTGTCTGTTGAGTTTCAGGGTCTTTCTCTGCTTCCTCAGTCTGAGGGGGGGCATAGCCTTCTGGGAATGCTGGAGGTGGAGGGGCTGGTGGTAACTGCAAAATAGAGAACATTTCTCATGAATTTGAGAGAAAAAACAACACGATAGCCCTGTGCAAAAGATAGAGAAAGAGGTTCTGATAAAAAACAAATGTTGAGATAATTCATCAGTTGCTGTAATTTGGTACTTTATTACTTGCACAGCCGAACAACAGTTGATATTTCAAATATTCACAAAAGACGGAAGTAAAATAATGATCTCTATTGACAAAACAAAATTGAAAACATCCAACCTGGATATCGCATTTGCAAGTAACTCAAAACTCCTGAATAGTTATGCAATACCTACCTGGAATTTAAATGACTGTTCATATATTGACATTAAGATCAACAGAATTCCTATGTTCTTTCTTTCTTTCTTTTTCATTTTCTCCTTTTCAGAGATTTTTAGCGTCTCCTTCAAAAGAGTCATGAGACGATTCATAGAGTGACAAAATTACCTTGCGCTGTAAGGAGGCAAGTATATGATCTACTCGCTTTACTTCTTTCAAATCAATTGTATCTTTACCAGCCTTTGTGTCAAGAGGGGTACCACCATCATTTTCAGCATCAACTGCAGCAGAATGAATTAAGACGTACATGATGAGGAAAGATATGTCATGGGAAAAATATGAGTCATACACAGATTATTAACTGATTTTCTAAGAAAACTTAACCGGATAAACGGCAATGAAATTACAGTAAGGCTAAAGGCCTTGCTTTTTCTTCCTTTCCCGTTTACAAAACTAGAGATTGAGGCAAGGTACAGAATTTTGGATCCAAGGGTCAGTCTGAGGCATAAAGTTATAACTTGATAGATTACATGGCTACGAATTTGAGCCCTTTTCGAGCTGTACACGACATAAATGATCCTTCAGACATACTCTAAATATACGTCAACATGCAAACAAGGCTGTAATATTCAATGCAGTGATGTACTGCATCGAATATGACATTTGCTGAAACTGAGTAACAGGAATAAATAAATAAGTAAACAAAATCTTAAGACATCAACTGAAAGATCTCAGTTATTTGAGGCCTTTCATGTTTGCACCACATTTATTATATTTTCCTTATATTCTGATCTCGATGGTTCAAAATGTAACTGATCCGAAAGAAAGTACTTCCAGGAGCAACAAAATATGAGTTAAGACTCACAAAAAAACCCAACTCCGAGGGCAAACCAACTGAACACCTTAGTTTTATTGTAAAATGACATATGTGCAAGTTATATTCGTACGGCTAAACATATTGCACAAATAATGAACAGTGAATCTTATAAAAAAATGATAGATTAAAGTAAAACAAGGGAGCATAGTTAAATAGCACTTTGATACCATATCCAATCTTCTCCAACTTCGAGGCAGCAGTTGTAAAAGCCTTCTGTATATAGTGGAGAGCCCGTCCCTGTCATTTGGGTGCACAACCGAGATCATATTCATAAAGATTAATTGATCTACTTGTGAAATGATGACATAACATCCGTTCTACATAGTCTCCACCAGCATATCAATACACAGATAGTCTGCTTGGTCCAATCTATGGATTAGAAATTACTATATCATCTAACATGAGCAGCATATCATCTAAACCTCTTTTTATTAAAGGAGCGATATCCAACTAATTCTTATATATGAGATCTTTCATTTACACTTTAAACTTGCTTTCACATCATCTATGCGACTCAAGCAATGCATTAAATTATGATTATGGCTCAAGGATAGTTATTTCATGACCAAAAACTTCAGTTATGCAGGAATAATCTATTTACGAAAAGAAGAGAAAGAGAAATCTCACAATTCTAGCTGAAAAGACATTGCAAAGCTGTGGTGCTTGGTAAATTGAACCATCCAATACATAATAAGTGAGCATTGGTGTGACTTTCTCAGGACCATCCCTTTTTTGCTTACGGATAACAAAGAGGTGGGGCTCCATAACTTCACTAAGCATGTATTCGATGCCGGTCATTTTCCTGCAGAACAAAAACATTTGAGGCCTTTGGAGATAGCATAATCCAAACAATAAAGAGAAAGCAACATGATTTATATCAACCCTTTTATTTCCACCAAATGCAATATCTTCATTAAAAGCATAAAAAATTAGATATTTTCCATCAATGACCACAAAGTTTTGGCATGTACCAGGTCTGTGCTTCTATGAATAACTTAATCTTGATGACCAACTACATCATGAAACAATCATTTTCTCAAATTCGTGAATCAATTTTGGTAAATATCTACGTCCTTGATTCTGGTAGGTTCTTAAGCCGCAAAAACTTCTCCTTGTGACTATATGATGAAGCACCGACTGTGACAGACATTATCGAGAAAATGCACTAATTTTAAGCAACTTGTTGATACTCCCAGAGAACAAGTGCTGAAACCACCCAAGAAAATTAAATCAAATTAGCGAAAGTTAAAACTTAAAGTGCAAATCCAAGTGGAGAGATAACACATTTTAGGATCTTGGGTTGCATTTATTTCAACAAAATATACTGATTCAGAAGTTTTTCCATTACAGAAACTTGCAAACTCAGTAATTCTATTTAAAACCTAAGAAGAATTGATGCTTCTTTTCTTCTTTGGTCATTAAATATATTTCCTCACCCCGCTTTCTAACATAAGGGTATTTTGTACCTTCAAAATTAACATCATTCTCTTTCTTCATCACTTTATCAGCTGGTATTCTTAGAATAGAAATAAAAATATTGACCTCTTGAATGCATTAGAATGGCATTCACTCCCAAGACAGTAAACAAATTAGAAACTGAAATAGTAAACTAATTCAATGCAAATTTTCCTGAAATTCCTTTTTAAATGTTCAATGACCAAATTTCAGCATCATCAAGACCCCAAATGACAATGGCAGCCAAATTTACTCAACCTAACGCAATTTCACTTCAGCTCAGAATCAGTAACTTCAAGTCTCAAGAGGCCAGCGCCAACTAAAACAACAGAGAAGTTAAAAACTCGAAATTTCCTTTCAACCCAATTCGTTATTTCACCTAACCCAGCTAAAATCCTGCTTAATTTCGTTAAAAATAAATAAACCCACAACTGTATGTAAAGATTGAACATAAACGAAAAATATTAACTTCAAACATACTAAAAAAGCAAATGACACAAGATTCAAAATCTGCTCTGTATAAATAATTTTGAAAAACTTACGAGAGTTGAGAGATATCTAGAGGGTGAATGGACCGCATTCTGAGCTGCTCATTGTTGCAAGTCCTATCATAAAACGGAGACAAAGTGAAGTAATCGAATATCATGTTTCGATCAAGTGGGTACGTGTTTAGCCACAATTGGTCCCTGAAGCAGATGCCCGTCATGTCCGTACCCGGTGGCGGTGGGGCTGCCGGTGGTGCGCCCTCGAGGTTCGCCCCCGGTGGTGGCGTGGCCATGTTTAAGTTCGATGAGTGAATGCGGTACGTTTTTCGGGTACGGGGCTTACCGTTTGTTAGGTATTTTAAATCCGAGAAAGACGACGAGTCGTTTTTTAAGTTCGAGCCACTGAAAGGTGTATACTATGTACGCAAACCTATGGATCCCCGCACCAACACGTAGGTTGAGATGTAGACATTTGGGCCCAATAGTAGGAAGCTTTGGGCTGTTGAGACTTTTTGTTGACCCAAAATTAGAGAATATTGAGGCCTGGTGTCCATGCATTATTGCGTTTTGGGAAGGCCGAAAATCTTGTTTAGTGTCTCATAACATCTTTTCCAATGATAGTATTTGTTAACGGCCAACGATTCATTTAATATCCGAGTGTTTGACCGTTTATATGACAGAAAAAATTTTTCAGACTTTAAGAAAATTCAGAATCCTAAATTAGATATAAAATCACCTTACTCAAAGCTCTAAATCTTTTGCGTAGATTACAATTAAGTAGATAACAATTAAGTGAAGTCTAGAAATCAAAAGATTTACAATTATATTGTATCTAAACAATTCTCCGTTGACACACAATAGCTTTCAAATTGGTTTTTGCGTCAGAAATTATAGAAATCTCTCAACAACAAAACTAAACTTGGTGGTTATGTAGGGCTAGTCATAGTGTCTCAAAACGGCACGTGGGGGTCAGCATCATAAAGGCCTTGGCCCTTGGGACATCCAGATGCCAGCTCGTGTATTCTAGGATTTGTATACCGTAGTACATATTGCTAGGTTGTTGATTGCTACTACTACTATTAAAGACTCAGTTCTAGAAAATGTAGAGAAAATGGCTTGCCATTTCGAAGAGATAATAAGGGCCCCTACTCTCCCATGGACTTTTTGGCCCCTTATGGGTTGTTGGGTTACGAGTTAGAAAGCTAAAGGCCATTTAATCAGCCGGTGGTGGTCACATCATTAATCCCCTTATCCATCATGAACTACTGCCGACATGTCGCGTCGATGTAAAGGCCATGTAGAGCGTTAATTAGTTAATTTTGACAAAAGATCTTATCCTGTTACCTATTTATTTATTTATTTTTTTGACTGTTTTTTTTTATTATTTTGCCTACTTGAATGAATTTTTGAATAATTTTTTTCAAAATAAAAATTAATACATTCGTAGATTCTTTTTTTAGTATAAAAACTCTTTTTACGTGAGAAATTCGATTTAATTATTTAAATTTACATTAAATCACACTATATAATTGTGACATTCCTTAATGTATTATTACTACCGGAAACGGTCTATTTTTAATTTTATTAATTTATAAAAATTCATGCAATGCTCTTATTATGCAAGACTACTAACAGAAATTGTTATGCAAAATATTCATACCAATTTTGTTTCATACCTATCTATCAAGCGATTGAATTTTATATCCATTTCGCACTATATATTATATCAGTAAACAATTTTTCTAAGATCATAAAAAATAATGTTCTATGATAAATAAGATTTTAATTAATTTCTTTTTGTAATTGAGTTTGAGAAATATTATTATCTACTACTAATCAATCCATCATCCTTATCAGATTATATCGCGATAAAATATATTTTATGAATATTTTAACTCACCAAATAAGATTTGATATGAAAACTCCAATGTTCATAACTGTTTTGATAGCATATTTTTATTCTAAAAATTTTAAAAGATAAAAATAGAAAAAAGAACAAAAATATGGTACAACACATCTACATCAAGAAGATGATACAGAAACCCTGATTAAAATCCTAGAAGATAATGTTAAATTTTATGGGAGATTCGGTCATCAATCAGATGGTCCCAGTTACAGCTCTACACTGTTTTGATTTTCCCACATGGGAGACGGCTCTCTCCTCGGGTGACCATCCAATGAATCCACGCCACGTGTGGGTTCGAGCGTTGAGTTCACGTGTGAGCAAGTAATAATAGAGGACGCGAGAGAATTGTGGCCTTGTGGGGTCTACATTAGCGGTTAGCTATTGCATTACGGGACCAGCGGCCGCGAACTGCGAAGCCGAGTCAGGTCGGGTCGGTTTGAGCCGAGCGGATAGAAGAGAGAATTTGCAGAAATTACGCGGGAGGTGAGCCGAAATGTATTCATTGCGATTTTGACATTCTTGACAGAGACAGTATCGTCTGTGGTGGACCACATGATTAGAAAGTTACATCGTTGTAGGCATTGACAATTTCTCAAAAATGTGATTTGCGGGATCGAATTACAAAATAATAAAATATAAAAATTTGAGGGGTCAAAATTAAATTAAACATTAGTAAAACCACCAAATTAATTATTGTGAATTTTTTTAATTAAAGTGTTGGTTTTTATAATTGTCAAAGTTAAAAATTAAATTTTATGAGTTTATGATTTAAATTAATTAGAAACTCAATTAAGTTTCTGTTTGATTTTTAGAACTTATTTTCTCCAGCGAGGCACTGATCATGAGCTAGATCCTCCCAAAATGCGGGGCCCATCAAATTGTCGATGAGGAAATAGTTGATCAACTTTCCATGCGGGCTGAATGTGGTTACCGGCTGGACTGCTAGAATTCTATTCTAGAGTGTTTTTAATGGTTTAAATAAAGCTTTTCAATCCTTTACAGCATTTAATTAAAATAAAATTTACTATTCCAGGCATACAAAACATTTAAAATACTTTAGGTTCAAGAAATTTTCTTCCGAGAAATTGAAAATGCATGATTTCACATACATATGAACATTAATTTGATGGTGCTATTTATGAATTCCTGAAAATTGTTCTAAAACTCACTATGCAAATATAATTATTTAAATAAACCTTGATATTATTTATATACAAATTATACAATTGTGGTGTTGTGATTTTCAAGTTATTTTCAACTTATTATATCCATGTTTTCATGAGAGAATATCTACCTTTATCTAATTATATATATAACAGGGAGGTACAAAGGATGAGACTCGAACCCTACGCCCTGGTCATTTTGAAGGCATGTGTTCTGCTATCATTAGCCTGAAGACCCAGAGGCATGCAAACTTGACAGTTTAGAGCTAATTGCAGGTTAAAACCATGACATCTCCTTAGTGTGATCGTCTCAAATGATGCGGTTCAACTGATTATCACTAGTTGATTAATGCTGTACCATACGCGTTATCAAGAAGAGAAGAGCTGCTAGCAAAATTTTAATCTAGCCAAACTCAATTGCGGTAATATTTTTTTGTTAATAAATGGAGTTAACTCAACCCACTAAACCAGGACACGTTCAAACACAACTATGGTATCTGTCACCTTCGTTGGTAAGTACTAAAAATACTTCGCAATCCAATTCACAATTGTTATGACTCTCAATTATTATGGTCGGGATGTACCAAGAATTGGGTGGCAAGTGGGTGCGTTTTTTTTAATTTCCATTACGTAAATTAATAGTAATTGATACTGTATATTATAAATCTCATCAAGTGTACACTGATCATATTGTTTGATTTGAAATTTTCGTTTCAAGAAAAATCTTAGTTTTACATATCTTTTTGCTTGACCTGCGGAAAAACATGAGAGTTGACACAATCTATATATATATATATATAAATTGGGAAAAGAATTGAAGCAAATGCTATATGGGAACCCATTCACTGAACTGTAATGATGGGGTGCATGTGGGAAAGACTCAGAACCCAGATGTCTCTTTCTATCCCTAAGAAGTGCAACTATCTATATTTAATAAACTCATGAATCCATTTTCAAAAATTTAAAAAAAAATGAAAAAAAAGGATATGATTTGATGAAGGGACAAAATTCTATAAGCAACTTGGTTTCGTGCAATCTTCTTCTCTGACTGCCTTAGCTTGCCTGCCAACATCTTTCATGTTCTAACCTCCCACTACCTAGTTTTTTGTTCTAAATAGACTTTCCAATGCATCTGCATTCTGCAGTCTGCACACATCTATTCCATGTTTCATTTTTTTTTTTTTTAAATTTTCACTGCTGTAATTAACTTCTCTCACAAAATATCTTACCACTGCCTATCATACATCTTTGATCCATATATATTGTTTATTTACTTATATACAAGCACATAAGATATATTTGTTGAGGGGTTCGGAGTTTTTATATCAATTACAATAAAACAAAAATCTATCTCAATTTTTTTAGATTAAGGGTCTAAATGATAAGTAAATATAATATTACAAAAATATTTTTAGTAAATATACTTATTTTCTAAACTATAAAACCTAATTTACAATTATATAAATATCAAATAACTATATTTAAGATATTTTTTATTTATAAAAACGAACAAGATGCCACTCATATTGCAAAAAGAAAAATAAACATCCATTCTAACATTAGCATTCAGACTCATTCATACTTCAAAAAATTTTAAACTCATTCACATATTGGTGCAAGAATCTCTCTCACTTACATCTAGTAGTACCTATCGACCTCCTTAATTTTTTTCTTTTTTTTTTCTTTAAAGAGAAGAAAGAAAAAGTATCTCTTGTGTGAATCAAATTAACTCTTCACTTAACCAAAGAAAGGGGCTTGTTAGCACCTTTAGCAAATAAAAATTAAACACCATCCATACATTTGAATATTATTCTGTACATGATGAAGTGATTAAAGAATAGTGCAGTAGAAAGCGAAACCAGTATTTACTAGTTATGATTATAAACATGATTAGTGGAAAGCTTTTAGTCTTTTAGAAAGAGAGAATAACCAAAGTACAGTAAAAAGATGCACATTCTCACAGGCAGTAATTTTTTTAACTAAAACTTTACAGTGCGCATGGAACAGCAGGAGCAAACCAAAAGGAGGAGTCAGAATCAGAGCATTTCCCCACTCAGAGAAAACAAATATAAATAAATATTATTTACAACATTTATTAAAAAAAAATCAATTATTTAAGATTCAAAAAAATGTTGCTGTGAAATCTCATGCTCCCCATCTGCAGAGAAATATACTCTTACACACCCACCAAACTGACCAAAAAGCATTATCTTTTTTCAAACCCCCCATTACATCTGCCTTCAACTGCTAAAACTATTTTTTAATTCATATTCATCTTCTCTTTTTTCTCATACTTAAAAACTTTTCTTTAAGTCCCCTATTCAATTTGTTCTTAAAAATTGGACCATCTGTACTTTCTATCTATATAAACACGCCCTTTGAACTTTGCATATCACCACTGTCTCATTACTGGCTCTCCATGGCAGCACAAGGTAGAGCAATAAATCCAGCTTTCTTATGCATATGTATCCCTTGGCTTTTGGCTACATATATCTCCTCCTGTTTTTTTTCTTGAATTTTGTTTTGGTTTGTCTTTATTACATTGGTGGACAAATTTTAGTTGCCAAAACTGACGTTAGCAGTGGCTTTTCTTTGCTCTGTTTCTGATCACAGTTTCCATGACATAGCTAGAATTAAAGAAGGTAGTTAGTGCCAGTACAAGAGTTGTACAGGAGCTGATATCAAGCTGAGGTTTGAATCTTTTGTTTTCATCAATCACTTGCAAAAAAATTTGGGCTAGCAGCTGGATCTGAAATTGGTATGTCAATTGAATTATTATTCTAAGTTCCTTGATTATATATATTTCATCTTATGTTTAGATTTACTGATACACGTTCTTTGATTTGTTACAGATAAAAAAGAATCAGAATCAAATCTATCATACCTATCTTATCCTGCTACGTTACATACATCGAGAGTCGATCGCTTTGGTGGAAGGAATATTCTTATATCAATGGATAGTATTAGTATGGCATCGATATGGAGCAATCAACAAGATGAAGCTGAAGAAAGGTTCATGATTTCCAACTCATCAAATTGCTGTAATGGTTACGGTGGCAAGATGGATCCAACAGAAGACCTCTTCTATCCAGTTCAAGTGTTGCAAAAAGCTCAAATATCACCACTCAATTCAAATCTTGAAAGAGTAAGCTAGCTAGCTAGGCTAATATTAACTGATTAATTCATCAAGTACTAGCTAGATTGTGCTTTAGTTTAATTCAATAAATGCATGTTGTCTTATTCATATGTTTAATATTCAGCCTGGCCTAGATCACGCGGCAAGCTTGCAAGAAACTGTTGATGGAGAATTGAGTTATGAGGCACTATCGGGAAATCTAGCGGCCGCTGGAGCTGAGTTTGGCATGGCTGATCAATCACAAGTTGTTAATAACGCTGTTGGTGTTTCAACAACTACATGCTCACTTGAGTCACTTGATTGCTTGCTTTCAGCAACTAACAGCAACACCGCCGAGACATCAGCTGAAGATGATGATGGGATCTCCATTCTCTTCTCTTCTGATTGTAGAAACCTGTGGAGCTTTGGTTCCAACAGTAGTGCAGTTTCATCCGGAGAGTCTGAAAACAATGGTCCCAATAATTTTGCAAGAAACAAAAATGGTCCAGTCAATAATGAGCTTGATCAAGAAACAGTCTCTCATTGTTCCTCGGATCAGTATGTCAATAATGGCAGAATTGTTCATCGGGAGGAATTAAGGCCTAGTTCAACAAAGAGGAAAAATATTGATGATCATCAAAGTGAGCAATTCCATCTTTTTCAAGAAGGAGGTTTTAAGCTCATCTCTGAGAATCCACCAAAAGCGAAGAAACCAAGATTGGACAAGCGGCCAAGCTCAGCAAACATCAATTTTCAGTTACAGGCAAGTAATAACTCTTCAGTATCTTCATCTATTGAGGAACCTGATCCCGAGGCCATTGCTCATATGAAAGAGATGATTTATCGGGCAGCGGCGTTTAGGCCAGTGAATTTAGGCCTAGAGGTGGTGGAAAAGCCTAAGAGGAAGAATGTTAGAATATCCAACGATCCACAAACAGTAGCTGCGAGGCAAAGAAGGGAGAGGATTAGTGAAAGGATTAGGGTTTTGCAGAGGCTGGTTCCTGGTGGAAGCAAGATGGATACTGCTTCAATGCTTGATGAAGCTGCAAACTATCTCAAGTTTCTTAGGTCACAAGTCAAAGCATTAGAAAACCTAAGCCATCAAAAGCCCGATCATCATCACTCCATGAATTGCCCACCAACAAACCTTGCTTTCTCTTCATTACCATTCAACAACAACAACTCATTTCCCATGCACACCCATTTCTCACTTCAGAACCCTAATCATATCCACCGCCCATAAAAAAATCTAACCCATTATGGATCCTTAGTTATCATAGACACCATCATTCTATCATCAATGATTAACATGCAAAACCACATGTCCTAGCCTTAAAAAAGCAAGTAAAAATGTGCTGATCCAAGGTCCATATGATCATGAACTTCATCATCACATCTTATCATGTGATCGAGAGTTTTAACTTCACTAATGATAACCTTCATCATGACACCCATCTCCCAAGAGCTGAAGAGAAGTTCAATTTTCCACTGTTGTTTTTGCTGCTTCCACTATGCTTTATAATATCTTTTTCAAAGATTTATTGTACTATATATTGTAGTGGAATGACAAATATGAAGAGTGGAAATAATGAAGCTTTTAGCCAGATAACCTTTTTGATATATATGGAAAGGTTTAGCAATTATGGCAGTTATGATTAAGATCAAGGGCTAGAAAGTGTTTATATCACTTTTGCTTAATGTTTATTGATTATTATAACTCTTTTTTAATGAATATTCTCTACTGTACTTAGCTGATCACTTTTAGTGGAGATCTGTTTATAAAATGGTTGTCTTTTAATTAATGTACTTTGTTACATAATCAATGCAAGAGAGACATTCTCTTAAGAATCGGGAGGTTCAGTCAGTGGTCCTGTCTCCTTAAATCAATCCAAAGCGTGCTCTTGAAAATCTCCCCAATCTCATTGCTTAGCACATGTTTTATGCTTCTTTTTTGGCAGGTGACATTGTTCTAGTTATTATAATAACACTTTCTCTTCACTTAAATATTCTCTAAGCCAGGAATCTTACATCTAATGATATTGTTATTGATGATAATCAACGACGTACGTAGCTAGTTTCAATACACAGAACAATAAATTACGAAACAGTAATCAGCTTTGAGTGTGAGTACTAGTTCATAGTGCGTGTGTGCGTGTGTGTATACACGAACATGACTTGGTGATTCACTATGACTATATGCACATTTTAAAATGTAAATTTAAGGCTAGACAAACAAAAGTAATTACGTTTAATATTATTTTGTAGTTCGATAACAATTCATAACTTCAAATTCATATTTTAAAATATACAGTTATAATATGTGAAAAAAAAAGAAGGAAAGAAAGAAAGAAAGACGTAAATTATTGACCATATACAACAGATAAATGGGTAGAAGACAAAAATTTGATTGTGAGATAGATATATTAGAAAACTACTATGTGGGAGTTTTGTTTTTAGGTGGGTGCATACTGCATATTGGGCATTGGCATTGGCACGCAAAGGTTGAAAGAGGTTTTGATTGGCTAAAAGAGGCAGCAGAGTGGTGGGGGCTAGAACAACTATATGCTAAATATAGACAGTCTGTTGTGAAAGTAAACCCCAGATCTCTCATCGGTCTTGGCTGCATTTGTAAATGGTTGACAATACCTTGACATATAACCAATTTGCGCGTAGTGGAAATTAAAAGGAACTTACCGAAAACTCAATTTGGGTGCCTAGTGTTTCGCAAGTGGGAGGTTGAATAGACTTTAATTAATTGTTGTATACTTGTATTATTATGGCTTTGGAGCGGTGGACAGCTGCCTTTCCTTGAGGGCTGACTTACTATTATTGGCTAGCCTCCAGCAAACAAACAAACGAAGCGACTTGTAATTTTCATTTTTAGTCCAAATTAGCATACACACGCGTTGGCATTCAATCATTGATCATCCTTAGGCAGAAAATGCTGACTTAGTGCATCATGTATATGAATTGAATTTAAGATGTTTGATTTGGCAAGGCAAATCTTCTCTTATTCATTCCTTATCAATAAGTCATAAATTCATTTTCAAACCCAATTTTCGTTTGTTATGCGCATATATATATATATATATATATAGACATAGATATAGATATAGAGCTAGAATTCTTCTTCTTCTTTTTTTTCTTTTTTAAGTTTACACCATTGGTAGTTCAAATTAATTATGAGGACTCTTCCAAATTAAACACAATTAAAAATTTCAAGACTATCTCTAAAATCTAAATGGAGTCTAATTCAAGCCCACTTGTATTAACGAAAGACTTAGGAGTTGTTTATTTTTTTACCTGAAGTCTGAATCTTAATTACTTTTAGATATTTACAGTTTTTATTTTATTTTTTTTATCACTTATGTCTGATTATAAAATATTTAGGTCTGAATGAAAAAAATTAAATATTCTAACTTTTATCTAAATGATCAAACATCTGAATAGAATTTTAATAGTCTTTTTCATTAATACTCCTGTCACATAAATTTATTTTCTATTATATAAATTATCCTTATATTATTTTCATTTGTCCCTTTTTTTTACGTTCTTGTATTCAACTATTATTATTATTATTATTATTATTATTATTATTATTATTATTATTATTATTATTATTATTATTATTATTATTATATTATTATTATTATTATTATTATTATTATTATTATTATTATTATTATTGTGAATGAAAAATTAATTTAGACATAATATAACTTTAAGTGAGTGCGGAAGTGGCTCAACCTCTAGGCAACTTAGGCAGTTGCCTATGTCCCCATTACATATGAAGGCTCTACATCCGTATGAAAATATTAGTTTGTATATCAAAAGGAAAAGTTAATTCTAAAGTCATTATAATTCATTTAATTTATTATTATTTTATAATTATCTTTTTTCCTAAATAAACTATCAAATTCCTATAAAGTCTATTTAATGTAATACTTAATAGTTTTAATTCCTACAAACCTATAAATTAATACTTCTAAATCCTACAAATTCTCTATTTTATTGTTAGAATTAATATGTTATAATTAAAAAGTTTTATATTCATTTTAAACCTCTATAAAAGCTCCATATTTTGTTGTTATCCATTAAATTTTCTCTCCACCAACCAAGACACGATATTTTCTTGGCACTTCAGACAAAGAGAGAGAGAGAGAGAGACAGGAAGAGAGAAAGAAAAATCATGCTTCCTCTACTTTCCACTCAAGAGAAAAAAAAAAAAAATCTAATAGTTTTCTCTATTCTCCATGGTTATTGGTAACTGCTCAAATCCTCAAACAATTAGTATAAAGATAAAGTTAATTTATCATTTCATCTCAAATTCCAAATTTTATCTTTTTATTATTCTCTTAATTAGTTATGTTATTTATTTGTTCTTATTTCTTTTTAATATATTCTTTTGTTCATCTACTATTATTATTTTGTGTGTGTGTGTGCGCACGAGCCTATTTTATCTATTTTGAAAATAAAATTGTATCGAAAAACTTAAAAAAAAAAAAAGAATAGGAAAATTAGTTTAATCTATAAAAGGAGTAGTAAAAAAGATATAATTTGAGAGAAGAAATAACAAGTGAAAATGTTATAATTGAATTAAAAGTTAGTAGATTAGCAACAGTAGAATATAATTTTATTTAATAATTTTACATTTTAGAATGTTGGAAGAATTGATTTTAAATTAATAAAATTTATAATATAACTAATATATATTTTATACCTCAAATTTTAAGAATAACTAATTAAAACCATTTGCCTAAGGCCCCAAATATGCTTGAGCCGGCCTTGAGTGAGTATGTTTTGTAATAGATCCATCTCTTTGTATTTATATTTACTATTTTTATAATAAATTTTGAATTTTATGTAATACATTAATTTTTAATTCAAATAATTAAGCAATTATTGGTTGATTTATGTGATTAACAAGAAAAAATGTCAATATAATGTACTAAAAATAACATTATAAGTATAATATATCAATGTAAAAAAATACATGTGTTTGGTATATATTATTTTTCATACTTTATTAATAAGTATTGTTAATATTTATGAGGTTATATATGTCACAATATCATATTTAAGATGTTTTCTTTTTGAAAAATAAATAAGTTAATACTTATATTCAGATGTTGAAAAAAGAAAAATAAACGTGTCATTTAGATATATGTATTCAGACTTGTGTAGACTTCAGTTAAATTCAGACTGATTCATATTTCAAAAAAAAAAAACACTACCCTAGTCTAATATTTGGAAAAAAATCAACTCCCACATACACATGGAGAAACAAATCGTTTGTTTAAGATGTGAAGGTGAGAACTAGCGGAAGAAATGGTGGTTCTCAAATTTTTATTTAGGTTAAGTGCTTAAACAGAAACTTGTGGATAATGTTAATACATACATCCTTTTTCTGTTCTAATAATTTTCTGTGCATAAATCGTCAAATCTCATGAAGCAATTGGCCCATTTGGTGAAAGTATTTTTTCTTTTCTAAACTTGTAGGCGGCATTTTTTGACTCTTACATACTTGCTTAATAAAATAAAATAAAATAAAATCTGATTGTTCATTTAATTCGTTGATGGGTTGGATCTTGAAAGCACCAAGCCCACTCATTCTTTGTTTAGATTCATCAAATTGGTTTCCTGAGATGGGCTCATTATTCTTGAGATCAAGCTGCCCGATATATCTTTTAAGAGATTAGTTCAAGAGACACATTTTCAAATACAAGTTTAGACACAATACCATAATCGTTAAATTAGAGATAATCAAGGGTTGATATTAATGATGACGTGACTTTTTTTAATTCTAAAAATCAATAAATTAATGCAATGAGTCTCTATATAATACTAAATCATTGCCCTTTCTTCTCTCTCTTATTCAATATATTCCCTATTTTTAATTTTCAATTATTATGCTTATCTTATTAAATTGTTTCCCTTTTTTTTTTCTATAGAAACTCCACCACATCTCATTATTGTGTGATTCACAAGTGCCTCATGCTTGAAAATTTTACTGTACTGTAAACATTTTATAACTACGGCTATAACTCAGCTGTTACAAAATAAGGTAATTCATCTCTTACAAAATGATATTTTAATATTCATTCAATAAAAAAGAAAATCCCAAAGCACCAAGTACTAGAAAAAGAAAAAAAATGTATCTAATCAATAAAAGTACTCAACTCCAAAATTTGACCACCAGCAAAAATGTTATCAACTTATTTTTACCTCCTTCACACCACTACAACAATATCAAAATAAATTTTGCTATATACCCAATAATAATGATTCAAAATAATAATTAATGCACAATTTGTTCTATTTTTCTAAAGAACAAAAAATGTATATTTTTTAACAAGACTAAACCATACATGTTGTAACAAACTATCCTTCTACACTAAAAATTTTATCTATTACAGTTAGCTAACGAACAATATAGATTAAAAAAAAAGTGATAATGCTCAGCATCATTATTCATAGCTTGATCCAATTTTGATTTCTCATCAAGGCCTGCGATTTTGATAGAAATGAATTAACTGAAACTAATAAGATAAAGTTAAAAATCGATAATAAAACCAATACATTAAGTAAGAGAGAGAAGAATGAGTAGTAGTTTATTATCATAGAAGGAGCCACATCATTAATTTATTGGTTTTTAGAATTAAAAAATATCATGTCATCTTTAATCTCAACCCTTAATCATCTCTAATCTAATAGTCATAACATTGTGTCTAAATTTATAGTTAAAAGTACGTTTCTTGAACCTGCCCATTTTTAAAATATGTGAAAACATCAATTTATTCCAATTTATTATTAAAAACATGAAAAGAAAAAAAAGGTCATCAATCTGCCCCCATTTGTCATCATCTTCTATGATGGCAACGGACTTCGTATTTTGCAAGGATGCTAGTACCTGTATCCACACCTATTTAGTAGAGAATATTCCCGTCACCGGCCCTTACCCTGTTGTGGGCTTAAACCAGTACGGGTCGGGATTCCCCAATAAAAGTTAGAGATACACGTTCCCTTCCCCTATCCCCTATCCCCTATATCCCTTTTTATTTTTAATACCTGTATATATTTAAAAAAAAAAAGATACATAACTATTTAGCTCTAGATAAACATGCAACACTTTATTCTAAAATATTTTTAAAAAATTATTTTTAATTTTAGGTAAATGCCTATTATAATTTAATGATTGTTAAGTTTAATTTTAATCAATGTATTACTAAATATTTGGATTGAAAAGAAAATTCTCCATTTTGGCATTTCCCTATCCATCCTTCACTCATTTCAACTGACCTTAATTTGAACATTGTTTTATTATAATTTGTTTTCGATTAGGACATGATTTTAAATAGTCTAGTAAATTTGTAGTCCATCAAACGACTGAAATCTCTAAGTAAATGTCTAAGAAAATATTATATTAGATGGTTGTTCTGATTAATAAGCTCTAAGTGCTAATATTTACATTTTAGGATTTTGATTTTTTACTTTAATATTTATTTGATTTAACTGTTAATTTTAACTTTTGAAACATTAAAAAAGATAGTGAATAATCTAACGAATTTAGTGAGTGGGTAGAGGTATTAGTAATTTATACCCGTACCCGACCTACCCAATCAACGGGCATTAAAAGTTATATTGATGCATGATTAAAAGTTATATCAATACCTGATTTTTTTTTTTTATAAAACAGGAGTAAAATTATAGCTGATACCCGATCTTAACATAACAGGCTCCTGCGAGCCCCATACCTACAGGGATATTTTGTTATCCCTATCATCTTCTAAATGAAAATGAGAATAAATTGAAATGAAGTTTACCCTATCTAAATTAACTAATCTATACATATTATACAATTTATACGAAGTGCTAATTATTTAAACTTTAAACCACATAAATTTGTAGAGAATCCAGCTCATATTATGTTTATTATATGTAGAGAATCCAATTGTCTAAACAGGAATGACTTGCTTAGTCATAAGATGCTAATGTTTAAACTTTAAAAACACACTAATTATTTAAAATTGAAAAAAAAAGGTTCCACAAACAGGAATGACTTGCTTAGTCATAAGATGCTAATGTTTAAGCTTTAAAAACACACTAATTATTTAAACTTAAAAAAAAAAAGTTTCAGAAACAAGAATGACTAGCTTAGTCATAAGATGCTATTGCACATATCCATCATCAAATCATTCAAGAATGGATATTATTATTTCATTAAATTGATATTCCCACATCATATTTATTATAAGTAGTTGGTTGCTTATAGATTCAGTAATTTTCTTCAATATTGAACTCATTAATCAAGAGTGAGAAAGAGTAAATATTTTTGTTAAATTGAATAAATCCCTTGTTGCTTCTTGTTTGCTTCTTATTTGTCATCACCATTTGCACCCACAATCTTAAGAGTAATTTTCATTTAATTCTGTGAGTGAAAAAAAAAACAATTAATGAAGAGAAAAAACAAAAATGAAAAAATGTTGGCCGAGAAGAAATAGTAAATAAGAGAGAAGCAAAATCTTAATCAAAGATTTATTACGTCCCACAAAATCTTGGTCATTGATATGTCTTAAATCCAATTGCTATAAATTAGTATAAAAATAAAAGAAATTTTTGAGGTTGTTCGTCCACTCTTATCTATATATATAAAATGCGAGAAAAGTTAAGGAAAATTTTAAAACCGCGCAATATTTTAAAAGTTTAAAACTTAAAATGCTTAAACCGCAATGTTTATATTTTTTCCCACACTTTAAAATTTCGGATTGAAATATATATATATATATATATATATATATATATATATATATATATATATATATATATATATAATTGTTAATTTGTGAGAGTTTGCCCACTTTATTAAAGTGAAAAGGATGCTATTATACCTATGACACTAGTACACCATATGCTACTATAGCATTCTCGAACTTTAATACTATTATTTGCAATGTGCAAACTTGTAAACGACTTTTCTTCCGAGGCAAGTAACTGCTATTTGAGGAAAAATAATTTTTTTTTTTGACAGGGAGGAAAAAGATAATTTAATTAATGAAAGATTTGAGAACTGAAATCAAAAGTGATTGGACCACACCTAAGGTACGTTTTATTGTTTATTAAATTATATATATTATATAATGCAAGAATTTTCAAATTGTAACTTTTAACCCACCCCAAAAAAAATGTTTGGTTAGTTTTTAGTAAAAATGGTGTAATAAAAAAAGTATTTTAAAACTATATTATGAAAAGAATAGAGTAAATTTGTAAAAATAAAATAAGAGTATTTAAATTAAAAAAAATTATTACCTTTCCTTCTGGAAACACTTAAAATTTAATCTTTTCCTAATAAAATATGAAAAATGAAAAAAAATTTTAGTCCTCCATAAGCTCCACTTACTTACAAACACACAGGTGGAAAAATTAAAAGAGTTTTTGACATGAATACAACTAGGTTGGAAAAAGAAGTCATATCAAAGAATTCTGATCAGTGATCAGCACTCCATATCAAAATGCACTTTGTTTTTTAAGCTATTTTGGGCCTGGAAAATGAGTCATGTTTCTTCCCTAGCTCAAATTACATGATAATTCAAGGCATCCTTTCTTGACGACTAAGATCTCCCAAGTAAAATTAACCAAAAAATTTTCGTATAATTTGAACTTTATTCAGACTTGGTCAGATTTCATAGCACACCATAGCCTGAATGCATGTAAATGATTTGGTCTGTGGGTCCTCATGCAATTTAAACTTTACTCAACATCAATGGCACTTGGGTACCTCATGGGCCATTTACCAAAAAGCTTGTTGAACAACACCATCTCTGAGCTCTAATTGTTGAAGCAAAAGGGAGGAAGAAAGAGTGTTGCATGCCAATGCCATCATGGAAGTAATCCAAACCTCAATTTCAAAATAATTTTTGAGGATAAATATCATCATTCTTCAGTGCGAAGTGGGAACTTGAACCAATTGATACTAAGCACCTGCACTCTTAAAAAAGATCGAGATAAAAAGGTGATCACAATTATTTCTTTAATGCATGATATTTTTAAAGTGAAGGACAAAGCCATTACGTTTGAACTTAGTGGGATTCTCATTCTCATTCGGATTCCACCACCAACTCAACAAAACAATGTTATGTATATTTAGTTGTTGCTCATATTCACTTATTCTCTAGCCATTGGTGATTGGCCTTTCATTCTCTCAAATGCTTTCTGGGTCCCTTACACTAACCCCATCAAAAGCCATTACTTTATTTGACATGATCAGATTAATCAAAATTGCTTTCATCGACTTGAGTGGTGCAATTGCCACCACCTTTTCTTCTTTATTATTGCTGCTGGGGTTGAATTTTCATCATTCATGGCTAAATCAGGTATTTCTGATTCATCATTTTTGTTTGTTTTTGCGTAACTTGCAGTTGCTTTTATTTAAAGGTGAAAAACCAATCAGTCTTGGCTTGCTTTTCTCAGTACTATTTGATTAAATTCAACATAAACATGAAGGAAAAATGGATGCTTTCTGTAATGAAAAAGGTGGGATGATATGTTTTCAATTTCAAGATTGCGTACGTTGATAATGTTGAATGCTACACTGGACTAAGAACTTTTATTTCAATCTACTGATTAGTTTTCTATACAAGTCTTTTGGGTTTCGATTTCATTTACCATGCATGAGGTTACAATCTCTTAAAAATGCCTTTACGACCGCGTTTTAAATGAATAGAGATGTTAAATTCTTCACCTTGCATACTTGTATCTGAAATTCCATTTCTGTATTTTTACCTTCAACTTGGTATTAATTTTCCTGTTCTACTTTGAATTCTTCAAAAGGTGGCCAGAGGATAGCAGCTGAATCTTCGTTGGAAACTAGAGGCAGAGACATGTTTGAAGCTTTATGCAAATGCTGCCCTCTAAGTCTAATTATAAAATGGCTTATACTCCTCATCTTTCTAAATTTCGGTCATTCATCCAGGGAGCCTGATGTTGAAGGTAGAATAAATTAAAATTTATGTTCTAATCGTTTGCAAAAACGGGGGAAGTGTAATTAATTGTAATTTCGTTGTATGCATGCTGTATTTTGAGAAATATAATTAATTCTAATTTATTAGACTTGCTCTGGCTGGGTCTATTTCAAAGCCTCCGGATTTTGTTTCTGTATCATCTCTGCAAAGAATTATTTTAACTCGTCTGGCTAGGCCCTAGCTTCTTCTTTGCTGATATTTAGTGTATTTGTGCTTTCTTCCCAAATTATGCCTTTCGAATAACTACATTTTCTATAATTTAGCATTGGACCACTGGTTGGAGAGTGACCAAGAGTGATTTTGTTGATGGCTTAAAGAATGGATTGATTATGTTATTGAATTCTAATTTGTACAGGAATAGAATCTACGCTAATCAAAGCAATTTGGCTACTACCAATGCTTTTGAGATCAAACTAAGTACTTTAGAAAATCTTAAATAAATTTCTGAAAGAAAATATTGTTTATTTACGAAGAGATAATGAAAGCCTCTGCATAGAAGGTCATTTTTGTGAAAGCTTGAATGGATTATTGTTTCCTTTTGCGAGCGACTTCTAGCTGTCTTAAAGGTTACTGTGAATGATAACAACTCAGTTTTACACTTTGATAATGATCAGGTGAAGCTTTGATTGAGATTTTAAAGGCTCTCAATGATACCAACGGTCAATTCACAGATTGGAATGACCATTTGGTGAGCCCCTGCTTTAGTTGGTCTCATGTCACTTGCAGAAATGGAAAAGTCATATCCCTGTAAGTCAATCATTGGCCGTTAAAGATATGAATTCTGGAATGTTTATTTTTTGTACTTTTTTATATCGAAGGGATATTTCATTATAAACTTGACTGGAACCTTCGTTTTAAATATGAGGGCAAGCTTTTTACAACTTTCAAAATAGAAAACTAAAGATCTCAATTCCAATATTACTTGATATTACTTTAATGGTCAAATTTGTTAATCTTTGCATTATGTTCAGTTTGTGATTGTATTAATTTGCAGGACTCTCGGTTCAAGTGGATTTTCAGGAAAAGTTTCACCATCAATTACTAAATTGAAGTTTTTGGCTAGCTTGTAAGTATACCTATTGATTCTCAATAACTTAAATACCTGAATCTTACCTATTGTGATGAATTGTTCTCTTTACAGGGAATTGCAGGACAATGAATTATCAGGTACATTGCCAGATTTTCTAGGCAGCATGACTCATCTCCAGAGTCTGAATCTTGCAAAAAATAAATTCAGTGGCTCAATACCTGCTACTTGGAGTCGACTGCCCAATTTAAAGCATTTGTAAGGATGATTTCCCAGTTTCTTCAACATTCAATTTTTTTTTTTATCTTGTAAATCTAATCGGTATCAAGAAGCGTGATTTTGCTTTTGACGATTATTAAGTTTAATCATCTGTGCAACCTGTGAACTAGCATGCTATAGAACTCTAATTATTGCTAATGCATTCTTTATTTGACAGGGATCTCTCATCCAATGATTTAACGGGAAGAATTCCGATGCAACTCTTTTCAGTTGCGACATTTAAGTAAACTCCAATAGAATTTCTATGAAATATTGTGTGATATTGTTTTTGCATGTGAAGTATTGTATGATATTGTTTTTGCATTTTTCTGTTTCTAGGAAGCACGTAAACTTCAGTTGCATAATATATTTTTGATTATATAGGAAAAAAAAAATTAGTGCAATCAGTGGAAAGAAATTAGTTAATTTCTTATTGATATATGTCGGTGATGAGTTTCAAACAGAAAATTATATATGCTGTTTCTGGTAACCATATACTATATCTGGCATCTGAAATTATCCCAATGTTTGTTTATAACATTTCCTCTGTATCTTTCAATATTTTAGTCGCAAAAGAATCCTTATAGATGCATTTTTTCATTGCAATAGGTGTGGTATTTTCCATTAATTTTGCCTATAAACGTGAGTGTTATGCATACTAGAGTATAGAATGTAGGAAACTAGTTTTAAGATTTTGTTGCAGAAATACAGGGTTCACTGTTCACATATGAATGCATTCCCAAAATGAGATTTCAAAAGCAGGGAAAACTGAAAAAAGAAACTAAAGAGAGAGAAACTTATGGATCACTGAGTATAATTGCTGCAAAGTGAAGTAATGATGCAGGAAAAGAATTTACTTCATTCGTAACATCCATAACCAGCAAGCTGAAGGTATACATATTGAACAAGTGTCGCTTGAATATGTTCTTCTAACCTAATTCCAATTTTTAAATCAATTAGAATGCTCAATCAAGTCCCATATGTCTAGTTCATAGTCCTATTTCTATTATTTACTTGATGCAAGACAATTTACCTTTTATTTGTGTTGATGTCTATCTGCTCATGTTATTTGTTTGAATATTATGCTTAGATAACTTCCATTGTAACGCCTGTCTTTATTTGCCTCACTCAAGAGCTTGTACCCTGTGTTATATTGTCAGCTTTACTGGAACACATCTCATTTGTGGCTCGAGCTTGGAGCAGCCTTGCACGTCGAGGCCCTCTCTTCCAGGTTTGTTTTATAAATTATCACACTTATTTCGGAATTTACACTTATTAGAACTCAAATATTAATGTTGGGTATATTTCTTGTAAGCTTAAGCTATTGGGATCAGTAGCATTTGAACAGGGTATGATGGTTTATTTTGACAAGAAATTCTATTTTTAAATCTCAAAATCATATTCTGCCAGTTAAATAACAACACAAAGCAAGATGTTCCATGCTTGGATTTACACGACAAGCCTGGTAGTTAATTCCAATCTCCAATGGCAGTTATTTAATTGGACTTGAATACTATTATTACGCAATTTCCTATGGACTTGACTTTTAGCATACTGTTAGTTCAATACAAATTATGTCTGAAACCTAGAGGGAAACTAAATTTAGATGCTCTTGGCAGTTTCAACCAGCAGAACAAAACTCAGAATTGTTATAGCTTCCGCAAGTTGTGGTGCTTTTGTAATACTATTCGTTGGGGCTCTCTTTGCATGGCATTATCAGAAATTGCGAAAATACAAACATGATTTGTTTGTTGATGTTGCAGGTAATTTCATTTTCTCTTTAGCTTCTGGATCCATTTCGTTATAATTTTTTATACATTAACATCAGTTTTTACGCTGTTATATATTAGTTAACATGCATCAATAGCCTAACAATCACCTTCCAGTTAGCATATGCAACATGCTCTGCTTGCGATGAAGATTAGACAATGGTCCTGACAGCCTTAACTATAGTAAAAATTTATTCTTGTTCTTCTATGACTTGGCCTATTTCTTTATTCAAGAGTCAAAATTTTATTTACTTTCATCAGCTTCTGAGCTTTATCAATTCTGAGTTTCAGAGAATGTCTCATAAAAACAAATAATAATTTCTCGAAACAGTTTTTGGTGCCATGTTTCTTTTAACATCTAGCTTGAAGTTGTGATTACTCTTCATCTTTCTTGCTTTCTTGCATGATTGCTTCAATCACTGAGCCAATGTGATAAGTTTAGTTCTCTGTATCCATTCTGGTGGACTATTAAGCAGATGCACTGATTTTTGGGGTACATATCCTGGATAGTTGTCTGAAAGTAATATATATAATTTTTCTCTGATTTCAGGGGAAGATGACTGCAAAGTTTCCTTAGGACAGCTTAGAAGATTCTCTTGGCGTGAACTCCAACTTGCAACTGACAATTTCAGTGAAAGCAACATAATTGGACACGGAGGTTTTGGAAAGGTTTACAAAGGTGTCCTCCCAGACAACACAAAGGTTGCCGTGAAACGCCTCCAAGATTATTATAGTCCTGGTGGAGAGGCTGCATTCGAGAGAGAGGTTCAGCTTATAAGTGTTGCTACTCATAAGAATCTACTACAGTTGATTGGGTATTGTACAGCCTCGTCCGAGAGAATCCTTGTTTATCCCTTCATGCAAAATCTTAGTGTTGCATACCGGCTGAGAGGTATTGCCTTCGATGAGAATCACTCTTTATTTTCAGTTATTCCGTTAGACTATGCAGTTCGAGTTGTAAACTAGACTAGCTTGGTGTGTCTGCATGTCTTTCTCATGGTTTTAATAACCTCAAGTTCATTTCAGCTGAAGTGAATAAAGATATCACTGTTAATTTTTTATTCTAGCAACAGATGCCGGAAATTTGTACTGAGAAGATTAAACTGAATCACATGATAGGATTATTTCAGACATGTGGACTGTGCTTGTGTCCCCGTAGGATTTACACCAAAATAGTCTCTCTTATCTAGCTACACTGCTTTTCTCTCTGATTGTTTCTGTTAAGGTGAATGCTGAATACGCTGCTGTGGTGAACAATAGTACAGTTATTGATCATTTTGACGCGATTGATTGTCAGTACATACTCAAATTCTTTTTTCCATTTGAAATTTGTTGTAGATTTAAAACCTGGAGAGAAGAGCTTGGACTGGCCGACAAGGAAACGTGTGGCGTTTGGTACAGCATATGGTTTGGAGTATTTACACGAGCACTGCAATCCCAAGATTATACATCGTGATTTAAAGGCTGCAAATATCCTTTTAGATGACAACTTTGAAGCTGTTCTTGGTGATTTCGGACTAGTAAAACTAGTTGATGCAAAATTGACTCAGGTTACCACTCAAATCCGTGGTACCATGGGCCACATTGCTCCGGAATATTTATCAACTGGGAAATCTTCAGAGAAGACAGATGTGTTTGGATATGGTATAACACTCCTAGAACTAGTAACTGGTCAACGTGCTATAGATTTCTCCCGCCTTGAAGAGGAAGAGGATGTTCTTCTGCTTGATCATGTAAGCTTATCCATTTTTCCCACTTGAAAACAACATTTTAACATGCGTATATTTGGTCTGATTTTGACTGTGAGTGTGTGCTCTGCTTATCTGATACGTCTGGGGGGTAATGTTGCATTGTCAACAGATTAGGAAGTTACTGAGGGAAAGTAGACTCAATGACATTGTGGATAGAAACTTGGATACTTATGATTCAAAAGAAGTTGAGACAATGGTTCAGGTTGCATTGCTATGCACTCAAAGCGCACCGGAAGACCGTCCAACGATGGCACAGGTGGTTAAAATGCTGCAAGGAGTGGATTTAGCTGAGAGATGGGCAGAATGGGAGGAGCTTGAAGAAGTAAGGCAACTAGAAGTTTCACTCGTGCCTCACCAATTTGCTTGGGGAGAAGACTCAAGCATTGACCAAGAAGCCATACAATTGTCCAATGCAAGATAAGAGCATCAATTCAAATTTCCATGTTAATCAATTTGGAAATGACCTTGGCAAACTGAAGCATACATTATTATAGTCGCGCGTATGTCTGTTGTATATGAATGAAAAACAAGAGAAATTGTATGGTTTGGTTACGGCGATACAACTTGGAATATACGATCCATATGACAAGAGAAACGTGTGTATGAGTTGAGATGATATTATATTAAATGGGTTCGGAGTTCCATTTTTCAAAATCTCTTGCTAACAAAAGGTAATTGCTATACCCTAATTTAAGTTATCTGGTCGTTTTCGGCTTTATAACATTGCAACAAACCTAGAAAGCAATTTGGGTGCGTAACATAACTTTTTTTTTTCTTTTTTTTAAGCAATCTTTAAGAAAACCAAACTCCCTCTACCTTAGAGAGATATATTATCATGGAACACCTTAAAAAGCCAAAAATTTTGTCAAGTGTGAGGATTGTTCAGTTTTATATTATTTGTCCAGCAATTATTTTCAGTCAATATGAAATTATTTTCTTATCACTCTCGTCACATGTAAACTGGTCATTTAGGCAAGTTTATGTCACACTAAAAGGTAGAGTAGGCTCAGGCATTGGTCAGCTTGATTCCCATACCATATAGAAGGCCACATGCTTAATTCATACTCACAAGCTAATATTTTGAATATGAGTTTGACTTGTGAGTTTCTATAAGTATTAACTAGTAAAAAGTAAAAAATTTTAACGTAAAAGTAAATATTCATATTAGTAAAGAGTATCGAAAATTGCTAAACATCTAAAACAACCCAAACACAAAAAAATAGCGTTCCTCGAACAGTTAAAAAAGAGGTTTCAATATATGCATGTAAAAAGGGGTTTCAATATATGCACATACATGCACGCATATAATGTAGTTAATCTAACAAAATGCAAAAAAAATAAAATAAAATAATAATAATAATAATAATGAAAAAAAGTTATAAATTGTCAATGGATCACACCTAACTATAATAGAAACATCAAACCAACTTTATTCGACCAAAAATAAACGTCACTGATTAGTAAACTAGCCAGTTAGCCCACCAACCTCTATCTTTCACTCTCACGTAATTCAAGTACTCCAATGACAGCATTATCGGCCTCGCCTTTACGGACACTCAACCTGTCCGTATACCTTATGTGATGTTTGCAATTTTATTCTCAAGTACAATTATGACCACATTAATAGTCATGTAACACCAAAGCTTGTGAAATTAAACTCTTATAAGTTCCCAAAATTTTGATGCTGAATTTAGATATCATTTTTCTCAACAACCACGCAATATCCGGGTAATTGTTAAGTGGGCAGGATCTTCTGCTCTTCTTATTCTCCTTCCCTACGTTTTGCACTGAGCGTTACATCCTTCAACTGACCAATTCCTCTTCGCATTCCTTATATATTCTTTTAAGTTTCATATATATATATCCCTACTGCACCACACTTAATACATAAAGATGGCTTCCGCATTTTCTTCATCTTCAGCAACAACATTTCTATTAGCATTAGCAACACTTGCATTATGTGTTTCTCCAGCGTTCTCCGTGTCCGCAGGGTTCAGGGTAAAGCTCAAATCAGTCGATTTTGGAAAAAATTTGTCCACTTTTGAACGTGTCTTACACGGAATGAAGCGCGGGCAACAAAGACTCCAAAGGTTTAATGCAATGAGTTTGGCGTCTTCGGATACAGCTTCAGACCTCAAATCGCCTGTGCATGCCGGTACCGGTGAATTTCTAATGGATTTATCAATCGGTTCACCCACGGTGAGTTTCTCTGCAATCTTGGATACCGGCAGTGATTTGATATGGACTCAGTGCAAGCCTTGCCAAGTGTGTTTCGATCAGGCTACGCCAATTTTTGATCCCAAGGAATCTTCTTCGTACTCTAAGATATCTTGTTCTAGTGCTCTATGTAAAGCCCTGCCTCAACAAGAATGCAATGCTAACAATGCCTGTGAGTACATTTACTCGTACGGTGATACTTCTTCCTCGCAAGGGGTCTTGGCCACCGAAACCTTCACGTTTGGTGACGTTTCGGTTCCGAATATCGGGTTCGGTTGTGGCTTAGACAACGAGGGAGATGGGTTCTCACAAGGTGCAGGCCTAGTGGGACTTGGGCGGGGACCATTGTCTCTAGTTTCACAACTCAAGGAACCAAAATTCTCGTACTGCTTAACTTCTATTGACGCTGCAAAAACAAGCACGCTTTTGATGGGGTCACTAGCAAGTGTAAACAGCAGCTCATCAAACCAAATCTTTACGACACCATTAATCAAAAACCCATTACAGGCATCATTCTATTATCTTCCTCTGGAAGGTGTCTCGGTGGGCGGCACTCGTTTGCCCATCGACCCATCAAACTTTGCACTGCAAGAGGATGGCAGCGGTGGCCTAATTATAGACTCGGGCACAACTTTAACATACCTCATAGACTCTGCTTTTGATCTTGTTAAAAAGGAGTTCATTTCTCAAACAAAACTCTCGGTGATCGATGCGGCCGATCAAACGGGGCTTGACGTTTGTTTCAAGTTGCCCTCGGGTTCAACAGATATAGAGGTGCCCAAGTTGGTGTTCCATTTCAAAGGGGCAGACGTGGATTTGCCAGCTGAAAATTATATGATTGCTGATTCAAGTATGGGATTGGCTTGTTTGGCCATGGGGAGTTCAAGTGGCATGTCTATATTTGGGAATGTACAGCAGCAAAACATGTTGGTGCTCTATGATCTTGCGAAAGAAACCTTGTCTTTCCTTCCAACACAATGTGATAAATTGTGAGTTCTAATTAATTATTACCGTTTTGTATTGTTGCGTGCATGATTATGTGGAAAATATATACAATATTGTGGATTCTTGGAAAAAAAAAAAAAAAAGAAAGAAAGTTGTTTCAATAAATGTAACGTTTAGATTTTACATTTTAAAGTGTGTAATCTTTGTCGGTAGGTAAGAGTTTATACTAAAACATCTTAATTATCGGATTAATGCATGCCATTAATGATAACGGCTGTGAAGCGAGTAAAAAACATGGTGATACAAAATGGATTAATGATTACCTATTATGAAGCATTAATCGATGGTTTCTTAGCTTTGAAAAATGTCTTGAGTATTCTTGCAATGTCAGGAATGATCAAATGATCGCTCAACTTCTCAGCGACTTGATTGGCAACAGGTTGCTTTTTATTTATTTATTTTTGGTTATAGATAAATAGGATCCGAAACATAGTAAGCGTATTTATTAATAAATTTTGATGTGCCAATAAAAAGCTACCTTTTATTATTATTATTATTATTATTATTATTTAGGCCCGGTTTGGCCAACCGGACAAGATATTATATCAGCCTGATTAGATTAGATGACACCCATTAATAAAAAAAACTACTTCTAAATGTATATAATTTATGTTTTCAAAAAAAAAAAGTGTGGATGAGGAAATGCAATTAACTACTGAAGGCTTTCTTAATTTTCAGTACATTTTATATGTTCATATGCTACCTATCTTCGACTAAACTCTTCCTCAAATCCTTTTGAAGTCGAGGTATATATGAGATGCTATTGATCATATGAGTTGTGAGGGACCCAAAGTAATATGGATCGTACGAGTAGTTTTGGAATGAGTCGTTTTAGATTTCAAACTAATTTTACGGTAAGAGAATTCTTTATTTTAATAAAGGAAGAGATAAATTAAAATAATAAAAATATACATTCTGATACAATATATTTTGTTATATAATATATTAAAATGTTTGTTATTTTATTTTTTAGTTTGTCCTCTTTCTTTATTAAAATAAGTGATTTTTTTATTATAAAATTACTCTTGGATCCCAATTCCCAAATTATAGATTATATGAATAGCGTTGGATCCTAAATGATTTGGTTGTCCGATCACTTAATTCATTAATTAAAAAAATTTAATAAAAACTAATGACTTGGATCAAAATCTTGAAATATTACATGCAAATTCTAACATTAGTAAGATTATAGCTAGAAAAAGGAAAGTACAAAAAACAAAAAATCGTAGCCTTTGATTTATCTCAATAACTTCCACTTCTCAATTATCTCTGTTTATTTTGGAAGTATTCTTATTCATTTTTTCTAAAAAATTTTTTGCTAATCCTCCAACATTTGCAACTGTAACCCTCTTGGAAGGGATGCTGAAGCCGTTTTATTTTATTGGAATCATTCATGTCCGTGCGATATTTAAAAGCATTAACACATTCAAATAAATAAACGAAATCAGTACAAACTACTAAAAAATAGTAAAAAAAAAAAGAAAAAAGAAACGAGAAACCCCCCCAAAAATATATTACAAACCTTGAAGATTGTCGAATCGTTGATTGTTGGGGTTGGTGTTACATTGTAGTAGGAAGGGGAGAAAATGAAAGAAAGTGTGCCAATATTTAATCTGAAAAATCTATTGGTGTGAACTTGTGATGGGTGTTTGGGAACGAAGAAAATGAAGGAAAGAGATGTGGTAAAATTTTGAAATTTAAGTTATTTAACGAGTATGTTAGACATTTCAAGTTAAAATAGAAAAAGTGGGGATTAAAGGAATGAATTGAGAGGGTCAAATACCACTATTGAAAGGAAAAATATAAACTCAATACTGATCAAATCCTCTAAATAAAACCAGCCCACTTCTTTTACTTAATTTTTTAATATTACAAATTATCGATTAAATCCAGTTGAACTCATGCCTTTTCTATATCCTCAAATATTGTCTTTATTGAAAATTTTACTTAAAAGTTACATCTTATTAACACTAATGTTTATTGAGGATAATATAACAAGATTAAATAATTAATTTGAGAATTTAGCTACGTGAAAGTAGCTCAAATGTAGAACAGCCCCCGAAATTATTGGATGCACGTTGCTACAATTGTTTTAAATTCAGCTGTATAAAAAAATTTAGAATATATCAGAAGTACTGTGTCTGCCATACAACAAGCAAATGATGCTATGACATGTGTGTATTTTTTTAAAAAAACTATTATGTAAGTAGTGCTTGTTAAATTCAATTACACATATCGTATATGATTGTAATAATCAAAAGTATTTTAAAATTTCTCCAACTATATACATCCGACACATCTGGTAGCTGCTCAGCTCCAACGTTGCTGTTGCCTTAATTTAAAGTTGTGAGAGAGATAGATAAAGGTTATCAATTAATTTAACAAAGATCATTATCGGGAAAGTGCACGAGAATTAAGGATGTTTGTTTTGGACAGTTCTCGTACCATACGGGCCAAGTAAAGCCACAACAGACAATACTCCATTTGCTGGCCTGGGCTTACAAAACAAAGCCTTCACAGACAACTTGGTGAACCTAACCTAGGCGATCGAAGAGAAAGTGAGTCCGTAAACTTATTTTATATGTGGCCAGAATTCCTAGGCAAAGCAACACATCAACTCCCTCCCCACAAATATCTGTGGTCGGTCAATTGGTCGGTCACTGCCTCACTGCTTGTGGCTCCAATGGTTGTGTTATGTGGGCACCAAAATTAATTATGAAAGATTCTCGCAAAAGGGTACATAGATGGTGTATATACAATTCAAAGAAGGCATAAATTGCAATGATGAAAGATACAATGCACGTCGTCAACCCTACTGTTGGCACTTGGCAGTGCCGTCGCTTTCTTTACCGAAAGTGTAGTGACGAAAACAAAGATGAAAGATTCACAACCATCTCGGGCTGCATTGTATCTGATTTGATTTAAAGAAGACGAACAGATTCAGACAGTGTGCTGTCCTTGTACTGCCTGAATGAGTCAAAATTTAGGGTGTGTTCTGGACGTTACTCGTTTTAGATAGTGGATTGTGGGTCTACCCCTACCCTCCACAAACACACATATTATATATATACATATGGTTATGATTCCATCGTTGAGATTTAGCCATCTATGTACGTTTGTAAGCACCTTGTTTAACCTAATTAATAATTTTTTTTTATCACTTTTCTAATTATCAAAGTCAAGAGACATGTCTAATCCCCATCTATATTTGACTCGACATTATCTTGAAAGTTGAAGGACAGAGGTTCGAGTCATGTCATCAACAAAAAATTAATACTAAAACTTTAATTCTTCTACGATTAATGGGTAGGAGTAGTTAAGAATATTCACCAAAAAAAAAAACTCTCGACACCCTATTTGTGACACACACCAAGATTTTGAGGGATGTTAATTTGTTCAAATAGTAATGATTATATTAATAGAGTGAGGCTATACTTATTTTTCAAGTGATGCAAACGTGTCATCAATTAATAGATTGTGTTATAATATCACGAGATAATTTACATTAATAAAAGCTTAAATTGTGTTACTTTGAGAGGACACCCAAATAATTAGTCAAAATAGTTGGGATTATATATGTAGGAACCTCCATACATTAGAATATCCATATGGTATACTGATGGGGGCAAATAGAGTGCAGGGTCACCGGCCAAGAAGCGCATTATATGCAAATAATGCATATAATTATACATTTTCTACATTTTCTAAAATTATTCTACATTGTCCCAACTCTCCAATATTCTACATTTTCTAAAATTATATGCATTGCTTTTTTTTAAAAAAAAAAAAAAAATTCCACTTCCTACACCATGTATATAGTCTACCATGCATCGCACACGAATAGAAACAATTTTGCATTACGAACGCTTCGTTTAAGACATATACATGATCGAAAAAATTGAGAATACAATAATAATCATATTTAAAAAAATAATAATAATAAAGTTTAATAAAGAACTTATGGCGTTGTGCTGTACATGGTTAGACCCGACCTTTGAATACAGCGATTAATATTATCATGGAAATTGAATATTAAATAAAATTTGTATTTCAATTATACGCCCCTGACCCCTCAAAGAACATCTCCTCCTCTAAGCTTTATCTTTATCAGCTTCGGTGGGACCTTTCGAAAACGACTCGACGCCTCGAAAGACTGCACTCCCACTTTCAAAGGTGGCACAAATCAAACTTATCTTGCCAACCTTCTAGAACTAGAAGTGTAGTGATGAACTTCAAGATTATTCTTTTAATTTATCCCTTTTTAACTTTTTGGTTTCAGGTAAGGACCAGTCACTTGGACACTTCGATTTTCCTTTTGAGCCTTTTCTTTTTAATGACAATATAATTAAATTAATTTTACCTTCTCTTCGTGTGCAAGTGGCAAACTGGCAGTGTCAACATTCAACACCTCCCTTCAAGCATTTGTGGAGCCTACGTACTAGTAGTGAAGGACATCCGTAGTCCCGACGATGACAAAGATTACATTACGCCTTAATTTAATTTAATTTAATTTAATTTATTTTGTTATTTGTTAATGTTAATATAATTAATGTTAATGGAACGACTCTTACGCCAATTCAAGGGGCGCCGCCGTGCGTCCAACCAATGCACCACTCCACATGCCCACATTCCACTGTCCGCTGCTATTATTTTTATTTTGGCCTACAAATAAATAAATAAATATATATCTACAATACGTCATCCCACGCAATCAATACAAGACTATTTTTAGGAGGTAAATTATCATTAAGAAGTCATACAATTGATTATTGGTTTTTTTTTTTTAACTTTATTAATTAAATCCACCAAACTAAATAATTACAACCATTTCACAAAATGTCGTTTCAGCTTTTGAAGGACTGTATAATGAGTTTATTTATAATCACTTTCTTACAAAAATTTATAAGTGTGGGTTAATTAATTTAGCACAAACCAAGAGCGAATGTTGTTGGATGGACCTTAATTAATGTTATCCCTCGTAACATTGTAAGGACGGCACAGAAATAGCCCCAGCTATGATACGGATTCCGTATACAGTACGAACTGTGTCAGCGTAACTATTAACTAAGACACGTACGAAAATTACTTATTTAATTTAAAAGCATAGGAAATACCAAAATTGTCACGCTCTCGGCTTTCTCCCCCACTTCACATATAAATAATCAACACCGCGAGCTCTTTAATTTGTACTCACAGAAATAAATTCCAAGGCCTCTCGGGTGTCTGTCTGTCTTTCTTTGCTCCTGGGTTTTAAATGATAGCATGACTCAAGAAGACAAGAAGACGATGAAGGTAAAGAAAGGGTGGCTGGCGGTTCAGGTGGGGTTAGAAGGGGAAGATGGCGGGTCCCGAAAGTTTGTGATTCCGATATCTCATCTTTATCATCCTCTGTTCAGGCAACTTTTGGAGAAAGCTCAAGAGGTCTACGGTTACAACACGGCTGGCCCTTTGAGGTTACCTTGCAGCGTTGACGATTTTCTTCATCTTCAGTGGCGGATTGAAAGAGAATCCAATAATCACCACCACCACCACCACCAACACCATCTTCCTATCATCTTGTCGTTTCACTCTTGTTAATTAATTTGGTATATAATATATAATTTATTTCTATATTATGACTTTTCTCTGCGGAGCTTAATATGTTATGTACTGAATTATATGCTTGATCTTATTGTAAGGAAAGTGAACAATTAGATGACAATACAACTGTTAAAAAAATTTACCAACTAAACTGAAAGTGTAGTTAAGCGCTTGCTGATCAGTTGCTCCTCGGCAAGACCGACTTGCGAGGGTTATAATTTCTTTTTAATTTAATTATCTATATATATAGTAATTTTTCAATCAAGATTCTTGATTTTAATAAAATTTAGAATAAGATAAAAAATAAAAAATATATATAGTTTAATGTATTATTTTTTTATCTTTTAATTTATATATGACTTTATTAAAATTAAGAATTCCCGATTAAAAAATTATCTTATATATATATATATATTTTTTTTTTTTTCTTCCAGAAAAGACATTAGAGGAATGAGTGATACAAAATTTACAAAGTTGATATACAAAATTTGTATTTCAAATATTATGCAACTTTACATTCGTATCATTCACTAAATTAATGGCGATACATAATCAAAGCATAAATTATGAAAGAATAAATTATGTACCCCATTAATCAGCATGGTCTTGATATAGAACGGTGAGTAAATCATGATCGGTGCGAGGCATCAAGCCATAGGCCTCGAAAGCTAAGACAGCTGGAGGTCTGGGAGGAATGTTTGATGCGCAGACTTATGCATGGAGCCAATTTGAACGTGCAGCCTGTGGTTCGCAGGCCCAAATCATTCAGTTTATGAACAAAGAGTGGACCTGTTAACGCCCCTCCAAACTCCTTATAACACCCCTTTTACATTTTATTTCTCAAAATACCCCCAGTTTTGATTTATAAAATACAAACTATACTAAAATTAACCACCTTCTTATAAAATTTTGCACGTGAAATATAAAAATATTTCTTTTCAGGTTTTTATTTTATAAAATATGCAAATTCTAAATTCTTAAATTAATATCTTATTATATAGTTTCTATCAAATCTAAACTCCCATATTTGTTTTTACAATTTTTTTCAATTAAAATTAAAAGTATAAATATGAATGATGAAACGGAGTGGCTGTAAAAAATTTGCTAAAAGAATAATTTATTAGTGTATAATTGAATTGTCATTAAAAAAAAAAAAATCTTTGATTATTTAGGTAATTTCAATTAAAAAGAAGTGTTCTGAAAAATTTGAAGGGTATCAAAAGACATACTCATAAATAAAATTGCAAGAGCGCACAACCTAGAGTTAAGAGCATGGATCTGTATAATAATAATAATAATAATAAAGAATAAAAAAATGAAATAAAAATTTTGAAAAAAGTTAATGGGCTCAAGCAGTCAAAGAACGAGTTTCAATTACTCCGAAGATATCACTGCTATAGTCTAGACAATTTCAAAATTCTCTGCTGATCGCAAGAATGATATATGGAAAAAAAATATAAAAAATAACATACCATCATTAGAAGATGAAAAAAAATCAATTATAGGATTAAAAATTTTTTTATCTTACATTTGTTTCTTTTGTACTAAATTTTATATTATTTTTAGTACATATATCATTATTCGCACAAAAATAATAATATAAAAAATAGTACACCATCACTACAAGGGGGAACAAGAATCAACTATAGGATTAAAAAGATTCACTACATATATTATTATTATTATTATTTTAATTTTTTTTGGGACTGTTGTTCCTTCTAAACTAAATTTTTTGCTATTTTCATACAAATAGCATTATTAATAAGCTTACTGTATTTTGCAAAGATAAGTAATAGAAAACAACTTTAAATTAAAGCTGCAAGCAAATTTTAATATGGATTCTTTGAATCGGGATACTCTTATGATCTTAGTGATTAATAAATTAAATAAATAAAAATAATTAAATCTTAATTATATAATATATACTAACACTAAATTTTTAAAAATTAAAAAAAAAAATCAAATTATGAGAATTCTAATCGGATCTGAATGATTCTTGCAGACGGCGAAGAAAGTGAACTTCTGTCGGTTCGGTTTCTTTCAGCTCATTTTGTTGTATGCAAGACCCAAAACAATTTCTTTTTGTTGGGGGTTTATACAAATGTCTTTGACCCAAATTAAAGCTTCCATTAAAATTATAGGCCCGCCAAATTATTGCCTACCACGTGGAACGTGACATTTTCCTAGTTCACAATTCGATCAGAAGAATCGCGCGCGTATAAAATTACGTAAATTCACATACTGTCAACTAAAATAAGGCAAATTAATTAAGAAACACACAGTATTCAACAACTATATATCCACCAGACAAAGAAATTCATCAGTTCAGTTTCGTCCCCAAGGCAACATTTATACAACAGCCATATCAAAATCTCTAATTAAACCACCTGGGTAGCACCACTGCTTAAAATAGTAGTCTTATCATGGTGAGTTGTATCATCCGAATAGAAGCCATGCTTGGTGGAATCATACTTCTCACCATCACCCCACAATGCATAAGCCTCTTCGCCATGCACGGCATCATCTCCGATCAACAAATGCTCCTCAGTCATACGCAACGGGATCACCTTGTTTATAATGACACAGATAATTGATGTCACCACCACATTCCAACCGATGATGAAGGCAGCGCCCGCTAATTGTTTCAGGATTTGTATTCCTCCGGAGCCTCCGTAGACGCCTCCCCTTGAGTTTGTGACGGGCAAGAAGAGTGAGCACAGCGTTGGTTCTGCGAATAGGCCGGTTAGGACGCCGCCAAGGAGGCCGGCGACGGCGTGGGTGTGAAACACGCCGAGTGTGTCGTCGATTTTTTGGAGAAGTGTCCATCTTTTGTGTATAAACATCATAGTGAACCACGGCACACTCCCTGATAGAATTCCCATTAATATAGCAGCCCATCCTTGAACAAGACCTAATTAAATAAAATTCACATAAATTAATTAATATCATAGGATTTGCAACTCGAGCCAACCAAATGCGTTTGACATAAAATAACGTTTTACTTTGCAAAACTCTTATAAATGGATTATTTAAAAATATAACATGGAAAGAAAAAGAAATGTACTATTGAAAGCACAAGCTTTTTGGAACTAAGCAAGTAGCCAAAAATTGTGGGTCATTATCAATTTTAGCCAACTCCTCATCACCTTGTTTTTATAGCTAAAAACATTCGTAGTCGACAAAAAACTAATTACCCTTGAAGGAAAGAAAATGTTCTAAAATTTTTCTCTCTGAAACAAGACAACTCCATCAATATCGTAGCCTTTTCACTTCTCATTTGTTAATAAAGACTCTAACATCACTGAAATGGACATAAAAAAATGTAGATAAACAAGAAGAACAAGAATGACTATATTAAGAGCAGTCTTGATACTTCCTATTGGACATTTAATACAGGTTAAAGATCATTTTTGCTAATTATAATGCAGTGCTTCCAAGTTTTGACTATTTAATTATTTCCCATTTTCCTTTCAGAATTATTGTATACGGCTAGAAATTTAATAAAGAATAATTTAGATTTCATTGACTAAATATTGTATAAGGATATAAGCAGATGATGATGCAGGCTAGTGAAGGGCAAAGAAAACCTGCGCCAGGTGTAATACAAACAAGGCCAGTGATCATGCCCTGAACAGCGCCAATTACGGAAGGTTTCTTGAAGAAAATGACATCAAGGCAAGTCCAAACAAGAAGACTTGTAGCCGCGCAAATGTTCGTGTTAAGGACGGCCATTGATGAGTCGATATTCGCCGTGTATGGGTCTCCACCGTTAAAACCAGCCCATCCCATCCACAGCAACCCCGCCCCTGCGAGCGTCATTATTACGTTATTCGGCGGAAATCTCTCTCTGTCCTTTGTCAATCTTGGCCCCACCTGCCAATGCCCACATCACATCATTAATCTGTATCATTTCAAAATAATTAATTACAATTATTTAAGTTGCAAGTAGTCAACTAATCAAGATTAATTTAATTAGCAAACAAACAAACCCAGTAAGCAGCAGTGAAGCCGGCAATCCCTGAGGAGAGGTGAATAACATAACCACCGGAATAGTCCATGACGCCCCAGTGGAACAAGAAACCGCCCCCCCACAAGCTGAACGCCCCAACTGTGTACGAAAACGTAAGCCAAAGGGGCACAAACGCCATCCAAGCCTTGATATTCATTCTCCCGAGTACGGACCCGGCCAATATAATCAACGTAATGGCGGCAAACACGCACTGGAACCAAACCATGGAAGCCATGGGATAAAACGGCAAGACCATTGACGTTTCAACGGAACCGTCGTTGTGGAACTGTGTAGTCTCGGGGAGGGCGGCTTGTTTGATGAGAAACTTCTGTCCCAAGGCAGGTCCGGCTTTGCCCCAGAAGGGCAAGAGTTTGTCACCGAAGGACATTTTGTAAGCCCAGGTGGCCCAACAAATGACGACGGCCGCGAAGGCGTAAAGGGCCATGAAAGCTGAGTTGACCGCCCATTTTTTCTTGACAATACTGCCGTAGAGGATCACGAGCCCGGGGACGCTTTGGAGACCCACGAGTGTTGCTGACATCATCTGCCATGCGTTGTCCCCTTTGTTTAGCCAGTCCGGGACTGCTGCCGAGGTGCCACCTTGGTAGGCGACCGGGACCGGGTTCGGGGGACCAGCAGCAGCGGCCATCGTTATTGCACTTATTATATATATTATTACTTGTTCTTGTACTGTGTTTCTTTTTGTATAGATTGTTGTAGAGAGCATGTAGTTGTAAACTTGTGTTATTACTATTATTATGAGTGATTACTAGTACAGCTAGTGTTGTTATTGTTATATATGGATCAGTGATTTACTCTATTTAGTATCAAATGGCTGGCAGTAGATGAAAGGTTTAGGGTTAACGAGGGAATAAGACTCTGATGGGCGGTTTATTTGACTTATTAATTAGCTAAGTTGACCGATTAGAAGTGACAACTGGCGCCTCATGAATCTTTTTAGATTCCTCATAATAGAACCGAGCATCATTTATGTGTGTGATAACGGGATCTCACAAAATTAGGGTTAGGTGGTTGAGGAATTCAATTGGAATATTCAATACTTAATTGCTCAACAGGTGATTTTATTTATTTACGAGAAGACAATCAATTCACTGAATATAATCAGATTTAATCCTAACTTCAATTAAGGGTGATACCAGACTTTCCCACTATCTTATCATAATTGACGTGGCATTCGATGTTCCCCCCAACAGTCGTTGAATAAAATATACTAAAACTATTGTTTTGGTTTGGGGAGCTACAAGTGACTCCAATGTCACAACACATTTGCATTTTTGCATAAACATAATTGCATTTTCTGAAGGTGCGATAAAATTGGTGCTGAAAACACGCAAAATTAGGAAACTAGCAGATATAGCAAACATGCAAAAACAGAAAGCAACGAACCCAAGATGAATCGGACAACCTTAATTGCAGTACTAGATTAATATGTGTATTAGTTGATTATTACCTTACCTGTAATAGTGCTGTTGCTCCTCTATATGGCAATTTCGAACGACCCATCTACCTGGCACTGGCAAATGATTTTAGGCGCAAAATGAGAACCCGTTTTATCTAAAATATTGGGGGACGAAAAAAAGAAGGAAAAAAAAAATTGCACCCTCTTATAAAGATTGACGTTCGATTTTTTAAGGCTTAATTTCCACCTCTTCGGAAAAAAGGAATAAGGTGACCACAGGAGAGGAGGAGACCCAAAAAATAAGTAATTAAACGAATAAAAATAATAGCAGTAATATGCATATATAATTAAAGAGTTAATAATTAATTTTTGTTGTCATTTTTTTTTTTTTTGTTGATGGAGGAGTGAGGGCGACCTAATTGAAGTTGAAATTAACTATGGCGTGAACTCGGAATTAATAATGCAAGTTGCCATGCCAAAGTTTCTACAAATTAATTAATCTCAGGTTTCATTTGATATTTAACAAATAATGATGAAAACTTCTCTCTCATTCCGGCTAACGGGGGTGACCGATTCCATAATCCATTCTTCTTAAAAACAAAACACTTCACCGCTGGCTTACCAAATCCCTCCATCACTATCATATGTCTCCTTACTATCAAATGCATTGCTATTGGATCACGTCAATGCGTAGTAGGGTTTGACATTATCATTGGAATATATAAGAAAACGTCGGTCGACACGTGGCTATAGGCGGACCTAGCATAGGCTCATGAGAGGCTTCAACCGTTTTTGAACTTTGAAATTTATTTGAATATATTATATTTGGTCCATTTAAAAGTTTACAGTTCCTTCTACACTTACAAATTTTTCTTTTAAATATATTGTATGTTTGGCTCATTTCTTAGTTTGTTATATGTGTATTGGATTTGAAAGCAGTGTCCAAGTCATAATTTAATTGATTGACCTAATTGTTCATCTTATAATTTTAAATTTTTAAAAATATCAAGCCAAAAGTCACTAGTTTTTAGCTTCTTAATTAGCCAACCAATTTCATCACCCTTTCAAAAATAAAATTGCATGGTCTCTTTCTCACGTTGAGATAAAAAAAACAAACAAAATATTAATGTTTTCTTATATGAATTAAATACGTTCAATTGAGTTAGAGTTATCTGATAAATTAAATTTCTTACTAACTGTGGTAAGTTTTTTTTTTTTTTTTTTGCCTCAAAAAATTATATTAATTTAAATCATTGCATGAAAACAACAAAATTTCAAATTGTTGATTAAGTTGACAATGAAATTATTATACTATGTAACATTTTTTAAACTGAAAATCAGTCGAGAATAGTCGTAAATGTATTGAAAATTATTAATTCAATAAAATTCAATAATTTGGCACTTATTATTTTTGTTTGATTTTTTTTTTCAATTGCATTGTACTAAGCCCCCCTAAATAAAATTTCTGGGTCGGCCCCTAATGTGGCAAGTTTTATTTGGGCATAAAAACTTGTCGCAACAGCAATTAGCAAACCACTGGGATGGAGATGACAATGCTTCGTAACCAAGGATATGTCCAGGAGCGCCAACCAAATCAGTGCTTAACACACCTTATTCTTATCATGCACACAATTAACCCAAAGTTTTAAAGGGCAAATTGGTCTTTACACGACATGGATTCATCTAGGGCCAGAACTCAAAATTGTCATTTAAGGTTTTAATGTGTAATTTTATGCTAGTTCTATTTTGAATCTACAAATTTTCTCTTTGCACCTTTTTTATTTAATAATTTTATTATCTAAATAATTTTTAAAAGCGTACTTAATTAATCATTTCTTATCTTTTTTTTTTGTTTCTTAATTTCATAAATACTACTCATCAATTCATTCGGATATATTCTTTTAGCTGCAAATAATTGGTATCACTAACAAGAAGAATAAAATCCACCATTTAAAATAAACATCAACATATTTTTATCAGTCTTAAAAATTAATAAATATCAAGAAATTAATTTTTACTAAATACAAAAGCTAATGAATATGAAAAAAAAAAAATCCCATCTATAGAAAGAATCAAATAGAAATCATGATATACTAAGAAAGACCAAAAAATTAAATTCAAAAGAAAATGAAATTGAATAGTGATATTATCATTTTTTCACCTAAATTTTTTTGATGCATTAAGTTAGTACCATAATTTGGTGAAAACTGTATTTTACCACCAAATTACCACCATTATGTTAACCATTTAAAAATTTACTGATTTCATAAGGGTATTAAAGGAATTTCACATTGCAGACAAAATGCACCGTCCAATTATGAAAGAGGTATTATCATTTGTCCACCAGAAATTTTCTGACATATCAATTCAATACTAAAATTTTTTAAAAACTATATTTTACCACCTAATGTTTAAGTTATTATTACTTTACTACCAAAATATTAACACAATAAAATATTTGCTAATATCATAAGGACATTTAAGAAAATTCACGTTAAAGCCAAAATAGTAACACAATCGTTGAATAATGCAGTGTTAAATTTAGAGTATTTGGTTGTCATTGTAGTGTTTGAAATATCTTAAGGTTACTGGTGTTGAACGATATTATCAAAACTGAAGTTTGACTTTTATTACTTAGAATTTAATATTTGAATGCACAACATGTTTATATAATAAAAAAAGTTAGCCATTTTTTTTTAAATATAACGTCTACTTTTCTAGGATAACTTCTCTTATGTAATTTTTTTCTTTTCCAATGAAAAAATCATTTTTTATGCTGCAGGTTAAATATTTAATTATTTTTAACATTTTGATGACAGAGTGATAATAACTTAAACATTATGTGACAAAATGTAGTTTTTAAAAAATTTTAATACGGAATTGATATGTCAAAAACTTTTGGTGGACAAATGATAAATTTCTCTTTTTTGTAATTTCATTATCTTCAAAGGACATGATCATCTTTTATGCCCCAGCAGCAAAATCGACTTTTAACTCATATTCTGTTAAATATTAACTTATTTTTAATAGAATAATGATAAAGTGCTAAAAGCATAAATGTATGGTGGAAAAATATAATTTTCACCAAACTATAGTAATGACTTGATGTGTAAAAAAAAAACTTTGATAGAAAAAATAATAATATCTCAATTGGTTATTTAGTTTCTAGAATGTGAAAACAGAAAGAGAATATGTAATTGTAAGGTAAGAAAAGAAGATAAATAATTTAATAATAAATTTATTTTTTAAAATGAGTGTAGAGAGAATTTAATGAGTTCAAATAGCCGCATACTTTAATTGTTGAATCAATGACCGAGTATAATTTTTTGTAAGTGGAAGGGAGTGGTGTTGTTATTTTCATCAAAAGTAATAATATAGCTACAAACTCTTGTACAAATTTATTTTGTACAAACTAATATAGCATGATTTAATTAATTGAATTAAATATCAATTGGTCCACATAATTTGTTTTCATTATTTTATATTTTCTTTCGACCAATGAATTAATGCCAAATCAGTTTGTACAAATTTAGTTTGTACAAAAATTTATGACTGTATCAACACTCTTTCATCGAAATATCAATGTTATTTTCATCAAAAGTAATAATATAGCTACAAACTCTTGTACAAATTTATTTTGTACAAACTAATATAGCATGATTTAATTAATTGAATTAAATATCAATTGGTCCACATAATTTGTTTTCATTATTTTATATTTTCTTTCGACCAATGAATTAATGCCAAATCAGTTTGTACAAATTTAATTTGTACAAAAATTTATGACTGTATCAACACTCTTTCATCGAAATATAAAAAGTTGATGAAGGAAAAAAGGGAGGGAGAGAAGAGGGGGGAAAAAAGAAAAGGACAGAACCAATCCCGGCTTCTGTTATAATCCCATCTCCTAACGGCTCCAACATAAAATAGTAGCGTACAAAACTGCGATTTCAATTTCTTCACAACTATACATTCAAGCATTGGCCGAGGTTCTGATATATTGTACCACGAGTTGAAAGAAACAAACTTCATCAATCTTTCAGAAAAGATGTAATAATTAAGATAAATAATCTGAACTACATGGATTAGTTTGCTTTAGAAGGCTGAACTTTGTTTTTACAAAGTAACATGTAAGCTAAATGATGGGGAAACAGCGGGATGGATGTTTAGACAAGGAAAACAAAGATATATGCAAAAGCAAGATGAGCAAATCAGCCGTTATGGGCTACAAGACCTTGCACCCATGCCAGTAACATAATCTGATCTAACATACTTATGAAGGGGAAAAAAAGGATTAAAAAATGTGGACAAAAATTTACCATGCCTTTTCACCTGCACAAGTGTACATGGACTCTCAACCCGAACTTTTTAGATGGGTGCAAAACTCAAAATTTTGATGCCTCAAAATCTCAAACATATTTAATTTACTTGAAATAGTCTGGCCGTAGAATTGTAATCATATTAGGAGGCGACCCATCTTCTTCCTTCTTCCAAAGCTCCCCATTGCCTTGGATGTACCATGATACTTTAGGAGATAAAGGGGTATAGAGATCTGCATGATTGGTAAAGCAAATGTTAACTTTATTTTGCATTCTTTCTTTATCATTTACAGAAAATCTGTAGTTGCTAATAGGAATCTATATAGGATTTCAATAAAAAGGCACCACACACATAAAAATTTATGGAAACTGGAAAACCATCAAATGGAGGTTACACGGTTAGTCACACATGGTAGATATATACCTGATGCTGAAAATCACAAACAATGGAGTGGGGTCAAGATGAATAGCCTAATTTTTCTTTCAAAATATATTGTGTTATTTTCAATCTGGATTTTCTTTGTGTTTGTGTTTTAGACGTGCTAAGAAGGCAAATTCATTATGCTTTAAGCAAATATAATGCACTGAGGTTTCATAGTCAACATTTAAATCAAGCTAAAGATTTGTGCATGAAATCTCAGGAGATATATATACCTGTAATCAAGGGTGTATCTGGCTCTCTCGTGCTGTGCAATACAGCGGTTCCAGATAAAACGGTGATAAAACCACAGAGCTCTGATGCTATGCTGCTTGCGCTTTGACCAGAATAATCCTATGGATACCACATATGATATTAAAAACATTGTGGTACAGATAATGCGGGACAGTTGTCGAGATATTAATATCTATGTGACTGTGTGATATAGAGTTACCTTAAACATTATTGCACTGGCAAAAATAGTAAAAGATGTGAACATGGCATAATAGATAGGAGAAACAACTGCTGTGTTGAAAGTATCCAATGCCTGAAATCATGCCAAAATGTTATCAGATGATGTTTGTGCCAAAAAAGATGAAATCCAAACAATAATTTGTTCCCAGTTGACCTTGGACTTCAAAGAAACATGTCAGATATTTCAATTTCTCAGAATACTGTTGAGCAACGCTGAATGGTAAAGCATACTCTTGAGCAATGCTGAATAGTAAATCACCTTAACAACTCTGAGGATGCTAAGATCAGAAATTGAACTAACCTAGGTATTTTTTATCTCAAAACCAATGAAAATACACTTAAAAGAAACATCAGTGATACTGTATCAAGGCAATTACTTAAGTAACTGGATCTTATTTCTAATGATATCAAATACATGTTTTTAAGACGATCACCCTGGATTTATATCTAAATCTTTGAACAGTCATATTGATGGGGAAAGAGAGGACGCAGTTCCAATCCGTCCCTTTCACCCCAGTAGAAAACTCAAACGCTAGTAGCATGGGTGTGCACAGCAAAATTTGGATTTAAGAACATTGTTTAAAAGCCATTAATCATAAAAATATTCAGAATTGGATTGGAATTTGATTTGCTAGGATTATAGTCCAAAATTATACTCCATGCAATTTTACGTGTGTCCAACTTGGAATGAAGAAAACTCTTCACCTTTCAATTCACTACTGTGTTGAATACCTTACTAATTTTGACCTGCTCAACAGAAGACACCATTTCATGTAGTTCCATTTATTAGGAGAAGAAGAGAGAAAGCAAATGCTTACAAAGAATGCATAATTTGACACACCTTCATTGCTTAAAGAAAGAACACAGAGAAGTGGATCTATTAATTTAATGAAAATAACCCAGATAATTGAGAAATAAGATCCTATTCTCCCATTTATGATATTTTCCTTTTCCAGGCTCCCTTAATCAACCAACAAATCAAGAAACTCATGTACAAAGTCTCCTTCAAGATACCTCTAACGACTCTCAAAGACCATGCAGGAGAAGACTTAGCTCAATGCACGAGTTCCCACTGTTAATTGGCCTAAATAAAAGAAACGAAAGATGTGCTCACAACATCTTGCTCTGCAGACCCAAATGGCTAAGCTATCATCAATCAATATCTAACTATAGCTGCATTCATTTATGGTATAAACGAGAAAAACAGCTCATTGGTTGAGATCAGAGTAACAAGAAAAGTTTGTTTTGTTCTTATTAGATTATAGAATCTCAAAATCATTGAAAAGCAAACAATTTTAGCATTTTAGGCTTTTCTTTGTAAACATTGGAAAAAGGTTTTGACTGTTTTCCTAAGTTTCGTGGAAAAATACTAATCAAGCATTTCTAAACAGAAAAATAGAAAAACAGATCCCACAAAATGGTAGAGGAAACGCCCTTAATTGACTGACCAAAACAGAAAACATAAGAACATGTTTTGTGCACAAATAGTGCTCTCCCCTCATTATAGACGTTACATAAAATAAAATGGACAGTTTAATCACAAGCAGTGACACTAGAATATTGTGTTTTTCTTGATAGGAGCACTAAAATATTGCTTATGCTGCTCTATTATGAAGAAACAATTTCCACAACAAGAGGTAAGTGTATCATAAGATACTAACCATGTTTAGATAATTTAATTGAGTGATAACACAGGTAATTGCAACCATCGCAAAAATCCATGTCTGAATGTATTTGGCTTGGTTCAAGCCCTCCAGTGTCAGCTTTATCGCAATGCCAATGGCTTTTACACTCATAACCTGAAAGAAACACAAATTAGAAAACACTTGGTCATTGCCAATAGATAAACAACATAAAAAAGCCTTCTCCATCAATCTTCAAGAATATAGGAATGAACAGAAAACACTTGGTCATTGCCAATAGATAAACAACATAAAAAAGCCTTCTCCATCAATCTTCAAGAATATAGGAATGAACCAAAATTTGGGGAGAGCAGAAAGAGAAGAACAAGAGCCATGAAAAGTACTAACTGTCAGTGAGCCAATCACAGAGCAAATTCCTATATAGATCAATATGTTGGTTTGGCCATGTCGAGGAGCACAATACAATATCAACACTAGTGCCACGGCTACCACTGAGCCCACATACAAAAGAAATGCTGGAGACAAAAACACCAAAGGAAATCAGGGGAAAAAAATAAGTAAGAACCAAAAAATGAGCATTCAATAACTAAAATAAACAATGATATCAGCAACTTACCAGGTTGCGTAGCTAACACCCAGATTTCTTGAACGGAATTAAGAGACTCCTCTGAAGGAGCATGGAGCACAATCATTGTAGAACCCACCACGCATAAAAGACAACCCAACATTCCCATTTTCTGTAATTTCTCATTCAACATGAAATGTGCCAAAACAGCACTGCCCATTTGCAAACACAGTTCAGAATTCATCAAATAAACTTGTTTGAACACCATAGTATTATGAAAAGTACTTAAATGAGAAATAAGAAATCAAGCTCACCTAACGATGATACTCAATGCACCAAGTGGAGTCACCAGGACAGCAGGGGCATAAATGTATGCTACAAAATTGGCAATCTCTCCAACTATCACTGTTAAATAATAAAAAGCCAAATCATCATTCTGGGCAATGAGCAAAATGAATCACAAATACAGCAAAGTGAAATTCAGGATCTTCAGAAAAGACATAATAAGATCACTACATTGATCCTAAAACAACTCGATAGGCCAGAATTGAATCAAGAAATGATAAATTATCTTCGAAAACTTACTCGTAAACATTCCAACCCACCATAGCGGCTCTAACAAATAACCATAACCCCCACAACCTTAAAAGAAAAAAAAAAAAAGAAGAATAAAAAGTTATAGATAAACAATTAAAAAAAGAGCAAATAAGAGCATAATAATAATAATAATAATAGTAATAATAGAGAAAGAAGGATATACCAGCGCGAGCGCCGTTGACGCCGGCCTTGCGGAGGCCCTTCTTCTTGATGATAAAGCTGGAGCCAATGAAGGCACTCGAGACCACAGCCAATATGAAGCCTATCAAATTACTGGAGAACATCTATCTATCTCTTCTTATCACGACCGCAGCAGACGACGTAATTGAAATCGAACGGCACTCATCACATCACGTCAGCGAGAGATTGACTGACTGACTGATGCTATTAGCTAATAACTCCAATAATTGATTTTGATGATTGATTATCGAAGACCGCAATAGCAGCAGCTTCTGCCGTGATTTCGAGGAAAGTTGACCGCTCCCCGTCCCCGTTCAAAAGAAACACACTACACGGTCACAGTGATTTTGTTTGATTTTGGTTCGTATTTTTTTTATTTATTTGTCTGTCTCCTTTCTTCTTCACTCGAGCGCGTCGAGTGCGAGACGAGGAAAAGGTCGTTAAGGAACGTAATTTCTCACAACTCATCTCACCTGCCAGTCCTCCACTTGCGCACTTTTGTCTCAATTCTCGTCTCAATATCTCTCGTCCGCCCTCCCCTCTCTCGTATGACCACTACCTCTAATAATATTTTCTTAATTATTTTCATTATTCTATTCTACTGATTAAAATTATTTTCATTATTTATTTTCGATTGCATCTATAAATTATCGACTTTTTTTTTTTTTATTATTTAGGGCCATATTTATTCAAGTATTAATGCAACCACTTATGTACTAGATGGTACTTCAATTAGGATGGTAAGGATTGAGATACTATTAATTAATTGAGGAGTATAACAACATTATTCATAAAAAAAAGACAAAAGATAATTCTAATTGAGGAGTGTAACAACATTATTCATACAAAAGACAAAAGATAATTCCTAGAGTTAGTTCGTTTCCAATTCTGCCAACCACGCTCTGCCACCTGTCTAAAATAAAATCCGCTTAAAATAATTTATTAGAAATTCTGTATCAAGGGATGATGTAGGAGAAGACAACGGATACGAATGCGAGAATCACATGGGCAAGCCAATCATCAACATACTACCCGAAGGCTGAGGCCAATCACCTTCATTCACCTCAGTGCCAGCGGTCCATACAACTCAGCAAAAATTCACATTATACCCTCAGTAATGCAATAATCATACATTTATCAGTGTCTTTCACTATCTTTTTTTTTTTTTTTTCGATTTTCCCCTTAAAACTTCCTTTCACTGAAGCACTCGCTGTGGTCGGTGATCGAGCGGCGGAGGAGCTCTCTCGTTTTTTTTTTTTTATAAAATAGTATGACAAACACTCAGTTCTGATACAAATTACATTGTCTCGGTAAAATAATAAAAGCAAGCAAGGAATCACCGCTACAATGATGAGATTACACATGTAAACTTTATATCCCGATCTTGCATCAGCAAAAAGAGCACAAAAGTGACTTTTTTTGCATCGATTAAAATCTGAAAAGAGGAAGAAAAGACATTAAATTGAAATAAGATGGAAGAAGAAGACAAGAGGGAGCATGAGGTCAACGAATTGGGGGCAGATGAAGATAATAATAAATAGGAATAGAGTCAGCAGAATGATATGTTTGATTGTTTGACCGGTTACTGCAAGTTCAAGCCGGTCGTCTGTCACTGTGTGTCTCTCGTCTCCTCGTGTCGCTCTAGAATTAAAATAATAATAATAATGCAGCTGACCCGAGGCTGATGAGTGTGAATGTGAGTGTGTTTTTTTTTTTTTTTTTTAACAATTTAATAATATTATTCTTGGCGGGCGATGCCAATTGGTTGGACTTTTGCTGCTTCCTTCTTCGCTACTCTATTCTTACCAATCGCTCTTCGTTTGATTGGACTGAGAGAATTTGGAACTTCTTTCTTTCTATTCATATTCAAATATAATCAGTCAAATCCCATCTCGTAGATCCACGTATTTCATCATCTCTTCTTCTTCTTCTTCTTCTTCTTCGTTATTGTAAGTCTAATTAATCCCTTATTTATTCTTTTTAATTAATTAATTAATTACGTGTTTGAGCAGAAAATCGAGTCTTTGTTTTGATGGTGTGAGAATGGGAGGGCAGTGCTCAAAGGGTTCTTCTAAAACGAGCAAAAACAGTACTAGGCATTCGAGTTCTTTTAAGTCAAATGGGTTACAGAATCATAAACTGAACCCATCGCCATCACCGCTGGAGCAGCGGCACAAGGGATTTTCTTCTTTGCCTAAGGCTCAATCTGATGATTTTTATGATGGCATTCCGCGGTTCGATGGGGGGCTTTCCCAGAAATCTAAGTCTGTCAGGTCTACTCAGGCTGCTGTTGCAAAGGTTTGCTTTTCCAGTTCTGAATTCTAATTTGTTCAGCCCTCTGTCAATTACAGTTGATCAAAATATATGTGGTTATTGTATTCTACTTGTTGAAACTGAAACTGACACTGTGTTTTCTTGGCTTCTAATGGGACCAATGCATGAATCGGTCGACAGCCATTACCAAATCAGGAAGTGATTTCGAATTACTTGTTTTCATCGCTTTTACCATCTAACTTAATAGAATCTTCTAGCCAAGTGATTTGCGAGAAATTCACCCTCCATCTTGTTGGGTGAAGTCAAATTTTAACAATATTTGTAGTTTGGAGTAGGTGAATTTTGAGCTATACAGAATGTGAATTAGTTCAGATGCCTGCATTGCCGAAATTTCAAGTAAGCAGGATAGAAAAGCTAAAAATACTACCCACATCACACAACTTGGATCCTAGCAGTTTTTATGGGAGAGAATATCTAACGCTTTCTTTGGGTTTGAGAGTGAATCAAAATTCAGAAGCAAAAGTAATAATTGAAAGTCATTTGAAAAGCTTTTACAAGTAATCAGCAACTTAGCCTCTTTATGTTATTTGAAGTGAAAAGATTGCTGAAGTTGAAGTTCTGCAATTAACCATGTTATTAGATTTCACTGCTTCACTTACTTATGATGAACAGAAAGCAGTGACAAAGTGCTCCTATGATGCAGGTTTCGGAGGTAAGTGCACGTTTAGGAAGAGCAGGTACTGTTGGACTAGGAAAGGCAGTGGATGTCTTGGATACACTTGGGAGTAGCATGACAAATTTAAACCCTAATAATGGATTCTCTGGAGTGGGAACTAAAAGCAATGAACTCTCAATATTAGCTTTTGAAGTTGCAAACACGATAGTCAAGGGTTCCAATCTTATGCAATCCATTTCTGAAAGCAGTGTAAGACAGTTGAAAGAAGTTGTGCTTCCTGCAGAAGGTGTGCAAAATCTAGTTTCAAAAGATATGGACGAACTCCTGAATATTTTTGCAGCTGACAAGAGGTAAAGCTGCATAAAATGGGCACGACGATGCCTTCTCCTTGGATGAGCTTGTTTTGATTGCTAGTCACCTTGCTGATGCTTCTTTATGTTTGCAGGGATGATTTGAAAATTTTTACTGGGGAAGTTGTTCGTTTTGGAAATCGCTCTAAAGATCCTCAGTGGCACAACTTGGGCCGATATTTTGAGAAGTAATATGGATAAACTCTATCCATATTGGCTGTCTAGTTCACTATATACATCATGATCTGCGCTATCATATTTCTTACGAAGTTTCTTCTTATTTTATTTTGCAGGATTAGCAAAGAACTCATCCCACAAAAGCAACTGAAGCAGGAGGCAGAATTGATGATGGAGCAATTGATGACTTTAGTTCAGCATACAGCTGTGAGTCTCATCTTTTGTTCTCTTATACATTCAAGAACCTTGAATTATTGAACGTGTGGACCCTTATGTACATGAAAGCGAAAAAAAATTAAATGCAGAAATTTTAAACTAACCGGTATGATTCTTGTCATGGGTAGCAATAGTTAATACTGTATCGCTAGGGTGCATGGATGAGTTATGTTAATGGTAGGGATTTGTTTACTAGCAGAAAATTCCAATATAAGACAAATTACCTTCCCTATCTTGCTCTGTAAACCTAACTCAGGATCCCCAAATCAAATAAGAAAGATGAAAGTAGGTCTCCTTGCCTTAGACCCATGGAGGTATAAATTTTGCCTCTCAGGTGACGATTTGTCATGACCAGGAAATTCATTGTTCTAAATAGTCTGCAACTGATTCCTTGATCTCTATCCAATTTCTTACCTTCAAGTAGGAAATCCTAAAAATTCTAATCAACATGATCATATAAAATTTCGCCTCTCTTTCTGTATTGCTAAACAATATAAGAAATCAAGGTCTAATCGATGGGCTCTGCTTTGTTTCTTTGTGAGCATGGGTTTGTTGTTGTATAATACTGGAGTAACACAAGCAGACTATAAATTAAAGTTATCCTTTCTTGTGACTATCTAAGTGCTAATCATTGATTCATCCCATTTTTGTAAAATTTCAAGGGAAGGGGTGGGGGTGGTTAGGAAAAAAACTACTAATTTTCTGGGGTTCACAGGAACTATACAATGAATTGCAAATATTGGATAGATTTGAACAAGATTGTCAGCATAAGCGTCAAGAGGAGGATAATTCAGTTGGCACCCAAAAAGGTAATTTGCTTGTACTCTTTATGCACTTTATACGTTGATGTGGTCTGGATTTTTTTCTATGCCTTGATAAACTATTCTTTTCAAAAAATTCCATAGAGTGCATACTCAAAAGTTTTATATTGTATAGAGAAAACTTTTTACAGAATATCTGCAGCACTAAAAGTTTATGCAATAACAAAAGAAAGAAAGAATATACACAAGGAACAAGATGAATTTTGCCACTTTAAGTGAAAAAAAAAACACAATAAGAAAAATTAAAATTGAATTCCAAACAAGCATAACCATTGAATAATATGAAACTTTGGTGTATATTTCTCTAGGTAAAAAAATTTTAAAATTTTCCTTTTTTCATAAAAACAAAAATTTAGAAGTTTTATAACCAAATCTGTCTAAGCAAGTATTAGATTACTTAAAGTTGCATTGATATTCCAAATACAATTTATCATGCTGTAACATAGTTAAGAACTTTATTCCATTCTGTTGTACATGAATACAGTATGGTAAAACTACCTATGGTGCGCATACCAAATATTGCATATTTAGTGTACTTGATAGTCGGGCATGAGCCAGATAATTTTGGAGTTTTGGGTAGAACTTGCCTGTTTTACATGACTTTGAGTGAAGAATCTGCCCTTTATTTACTACTAGTGTATATGTTTGAAAATTATTTGCATGGTAATTGTTTGTACTAATTATGCTTCTGCAGATACTCTTTAAGTCATAATCACTCTCTAGTAAAAATCTTTATCCAGCTTGTTCAATATTTTATGTGTAGGTGAGAGCTTTGCAATGTTGAGGGCGGAATTAAAGAGCCAAAGAAAGCAAGTGAAAATTTTGAAGAAAAAGTCTCTTTGGTCCAGAAGTTTGGAAGAGGTAACTATATAAACTGCTGAGATTTATTGGGAGGTTTGAAGAAGCATGCAGTGTGTTTGTGTGTTTTAAATTGTTGATTCAAGATGGGTCAAAACCTTACTGAAAGAAGACATCGCTGGGCAAAATAATGTTTCTTACTATAATTTTTGTTTTGATGTTAATTATTAATGCTTTCTTAAAGTATAAAAATGCCAACACATAAAAAAACAAAATTTTATTAGCTAAGAGTGTAAGCATCATTTTGGATTGCAGGTGATGGAGAAGCTTGTAGATATCGTTGCTTATTTACTACTAGAGATGCATGATGCCTTTGGCAGTACTGGTACATATTTATATTTCATTAGGATTTTTCTAATTGCTTAATTGGGTTTGACTGTTGTAGTTTCAGTTTGCTGGTTCAGTTTGTGTTTTCTTTTGCTTTAAGGAGTCAAAAGTATTAACATAATTTTGATATCTACTCAGATGGGCGAAATAGTGGCCCATGAATCTTGGTTTAAATATAGTTGCCTTATTGTCCTTCTATGTTTTGTTTTCACTCAGTTTTTCCCAAAATCTCTAAAGCTTTTATCTTTAATTTAAATTTTATTACAATTTATATAGCTTGATAAATTTTGGGGATTATGACTGCATCTTTGGGGTTCTTTCATTTTCTTCTACTGGCTAGAGATTCTTTTTTGTAGCTTTTGGTCCTTGGGATTTCCTTTTCCTTTTCTTTGTTGACCTCTAGTCCCTCTCCTCTGTACATGGCAGCCTATATGCTGTCTTGTCTAGAAAGAAGAAAGTAAATGTATGGTTCTTCTCTCTTTTTGTACACTTGGGCTTTTTTACATCAACCCAAGAAGTTTTCCGAAACATAATATTTGTGGATTAAATATAAGTTCTAAGTTGTGTTCTCCTTTGGCTTCCTACAGGTGATCATTTCCCATTTAAAGGATCCATGAGCAATCATCAAAGACTGGGACCTGCTGGCCTGGCCTTGCACTATGCAAACATTATTTTGCAAATTGATTCTCTAGTGAGTTTATTAATTCAGTTCATTGTCTTTATTCTTTTTCAACAGAATAGAAAGCCGTTGTTTTAGTTAATCTGCACAAAAATATAAAAGTAATCTGCATCTTATTCTTATATGCATACCTTTAATGTCGGTTTCGTTTTAAATTACGTCTTCAAGATTTCAATTTGGTAAGTTTCTGCCATCAGGTTGCCCGATCAAGTTCCATGCCACCAAGTACAAGAGATGCTTTATACCAGAGTTTACCACCAAGCATAAAATCAGTACTACATCCTAAATTACAATCTTTTCATGTCAAAGAAGAGGTATTACATGTTTCAATAACGTGAATGTTACAGTTCAGATGATACATAATATTGCACTGCACAGGGGAAGTTGATAAAAGAGGAACTAAACTGGAGCTCTTCCTCTACTGGGTTTTTTTCACTTTCAGCAACAAGAGAATTGCTTGGTCGTTTTAAAGTCCTTGTACTCATTCACTACTGTGGCTTTCATTTCTCTCTGCAGCTCACTGTTACACAAATAAAAGATGAGATGGAGAAGACTTTGCAGTGGCTTGTTCCAATTGCTACTAACACTGCCAAGTAAGATGGCCAACTATTCTGCAAATGGCTATTCTTCCATTTCTTTCTAACGTATTCATATCCTTAAATCATTTCCTTCTTTTTGATCTAATATTCATGTTGTTTTTGGTTGCCAATAATTTGATGCAGAGCCCATCATGGTTTTGGTTGGGTTGGCGAGTGGGCTAACTTAGGGTGAGTGACAATTTTCTTCTTCTCTTTAGTTTTATTTTTCCTTTCTCCCTTGAAAGTGATTTCATTATAGAAATAAAAACATATGAAAAAATTAAACCGTGTATTATTCGTGAATAAGGTCTGACATAAACCGAAAACCAGTTGGCCCAACTGATGTGATTCGTCTTGAGACACTTTACCATGCTGATAAGGAGAAAACAGAAGCCTATATTCTCGAATTACTGCTCTGGCTTCATCAGCTAGTCAACAAGGCCAGGTTTGGGGTCACCGGTGGTGGCATGAAATCAGCCATCAAATATCCAGTTGGCACATCCATTCAAAAGACAAATAAGCACACCAAACCTGAGCCATCTATGTTTCTACCACTAACCTCAGAAGAACAGGAGATCTTGCAGAAGGTAGCAAAGAGAAATCGAGTCCCAGGAATTAGTAAAAGCCTGGACTTTGACAAGATCAGGTTGAGAAAGTACGAGAGGCTGAGCAAGAGTGGTGGGCATTCCCCGCAAAGGGGAAGCAAGGAATTAGCGATGACTAAGAGGCTTCCTTCTCATGTTCCCATTATTGGTTTTGGTATAGAAAAGGAGAAGGCACTAGATGTTATTGACAGGGTTGATGTTCTTAGATAATTTGCGGAATGATATATACAATCATTATTAGGGTGATCAGGAGTAATACGCATAGAAAAGATGCCTTGTCATGCATGTTACTTGAGATATACGTGACCTTCGAAAAGAGGGTCCGAATTCCACTACATGTCTCGAGACCCTAGTCGTCCCTTCTGTCGGCATTCCATATTTATAAAAGAAGCACCTAGCGGTAGTACAGTGCTTTCACTAGGATACGCTAAAAGATTTTGCCTTATGCTGAGAATCGTTGGGTAGGATTTACAGGAGATGATGTTTAGAGTTAAAGAAAGTGTGTCCATTGTCCACAAAGTGCAAGATCGTTTTTCTTCAATCACCTTTGTTTCTCGTTTGGAGTTTCTCTTGCATCCGTACTTTACGTTGTTATTCATTTAGTTTTTTTCCCTCCTTCATCATTTTCGTATTTTTTGTTCTGGGAGGATCTTGTTGAGCTCTTGAATCTTTGAACCTCTTGTTATCAGTGTAAAAAGATAAAGTATCTTTATTATATTAATGAATTTTTCAACTCAAATTTGTTTACAGTTCTCTTTCTTACACTGTCATACATACAAAGTCCGTGTTACGATCTTTTATAAGGATCCAAAGACATAAATTTAGGCATAGAATGAAAACTCCTGAGAAGACACAGCTAATGTCAATGTAATGACCTAAAGCAATATTCATGTAATGACTTATAAGTCAACATCACGCGGGCCCTTCATCCTTCGCCATGAACCAGAGATTTCAACAAATCGTTCTCAACTCAAAATAAATTCACTTTTAATGGACCCTTGGCCAATTTTGGTAAAATTTCAATCCTTCTGGCCGTACATTATATACGTCAGCAATTAGCGGCCTAGATCTTTCTTCTTTTCTTTTTTTTTTTTTAAAGTAAAGATAAATTACTAAGTTTGGGAAAACTAAACCTTGAAAGATTTGAAAAAAAAAAAAAAAACAAAAACAAATTGTAGGAATCCACTACTTTCTGGTTTCTGCCTAGTGAGAGATTCTTCACAAACTGCAGAAAGATTCTTCTTTCAGCAGTAACTTTAAATTTTGCTATTTCATTGACAATTATGTTACAAGCAACAATTTAACATGATCATAAAACCTCCTTTTCAAGTTTTAACACAGCCATGAAGGCTTCTTGGGGCACATCAACTTTGCCTATTGCTTTCATTCGCTTCTTCCCTTCAGCCTGGTAACAAGCAAAATAGATGCAAAATCAGTTAATAATGTATAAGCACAACCTAATCTGGCTAATCGTAGAATATAGTCTGTTCCCTACAATTTGGTCGATCAAGAGATAAACCAAAATTATTCTGCAGTTTATTTAAAATCCCCTTCCAGTACATGAATAATAGCATGCTGAAAAAATTTACACTAGTAGAGCTGTATTATTGAACTGTGAAATTTAGTAATCCAGTCAGTTGCCATTTCCTGAGTTGCAATGAAAAACTGAGCGACGTAATAAAATGTTGTACATAATTTACATGTCATTAACAACTAGAAACATTTATAACTATAATTTCAACCGAAACATGTGAACATATTGCTTTCTTATATTCAACGTTCTAACATGGATATTGCCTATAAGCACTAACCCATCATGTTTTAGACATCTGCTAAACAAGGCTCTGTAGTAATTGATAAGAAATGTGATTCAATACAACTAAGCTTTTAATGCAAATAATTTAGGTCAAAGTGACAAGAAGCATAGATGGAAGAAAAGATAACTACTAATTTCTATAATTGTAAGACTAGAAACGAATATGACCAGCTCAACCTCTCACTGTTGAAACTTGAAACATTAGAACATCAGTGAGAGGAATGAGAACATACTAAAAATGGAAATATAATACTTTGGCAAGATATAATACCTGTTTCTTGAGCAATTTCTTTTTCCTTGAAATGTCCCCACCTTAAATAATAAAGCAAAAATACAGAAAACATTCGGTTCAGAAACATAGCAAAACCAATTGAGAAGCCCTTCCACAAATGATTACACAGAAGACAACAAGCTGGAAACAATTAGCATGGAAAAAGCCAAATAAAACTACAAGCTTTACTGCTCTTGACAGATGTAAAATATGAAAACCATTTTGGTCTTGGACATAGAATAAATTAATCTGTAGAAAGTGATGAATTAGGGGAAATGGGGAGATTAACTAAAATTTGCTTTCTACTAATAAAATGTTCAGCATTTCCAAAGCTGAAATCATTCTGAAAATTAAAAATATGATCTCTCATCTATCATCAATATAACCATGTTTCGAATGATTAAAGAAAAATATCTGGACATTAAAGAAAACATCAAGCAGCAATAAGTTGTGATTAATAATACATATTAAATTTTATCATTACATATGGATTTTCCAATCATCGCAACACCCTCAAATATCGGTACTGCACTCCGATTCAGCCCTTGTGGAAAAACCTAGACAGATACTACCATCTCTGTTACTTAAATTCGAACAAATATGTGTGCATTTTTCCCTTTCTGTTTCAAAGAGTGCATACATGTGAACATTGATACTTTCCTAACTGAAATAGCATATTCTTGAGATGTTAGGTTGGAATTGTCAATTTCAAAGACTATATTTATTCTTTTCATCTGTTGAGTAGAAATATAACAAATTAAACAAAGAAAGTGAGAGAATTTCCATTAGCAATTTTCACTTGAACATAATTATTGACAATAAATTGAATGTGAGCCCGTATGTAATAGTTGAATGCATCGTTTCTGCTGCTTACCTCAAATAACACAAAATTAACGCAAAACTATTGCATATTTATTTATCATTAAGAAAAGTACAGGTTCCTTAAGAGGCTCACCATAGCATTTGGCCAATACATCCTTTCTAATTGCGGACAAAGCTTCGCTGGCAATCACTTTTGAACCTATGCATGCCTGTAAATGTTATTTTATACAAACATTTAACCAAATTAGTGTATAATGAAAAACAACAATAAAAAGAATATTTTCCAGAATCAGGCGCTTGTATCTCTGTCTCAACATATGAAGTTTTAGAATGGAATGTCACCAGCAAAACAAAGAGATTCTAACCAGAATGCTCTGGAATGCAAAAATCAACACCATTATGTGCATTACTAGGTAAGATTCTGCATCAATAGAAAGCAACATCTCTATTTATGATGCACAGACACCAGCACTACAAGTAGCTGGCATGATACAAGCTCGTTGACCTAAAAATATGTAGTATCATTATATGCACATATTATACATGTACCATTGGGTTAAAAAGATGAACGATTGAGAATTTTACGTCCCAATTTAAGTCACTCTCATTGACCCTTAACATGCATTCAAATATAGATGCATAGATGGGGAGGAAATTGGGGGATAGTTTGCTTAACTAGTAAAGCCTCTTGGGGTAGTAGAAGAGGTTGGGGGTTCAAACCTTTCTCACATGGGTAGGGGAGAGGATGAATTGCCATTAGGCATACTGAAAGGATTTACAGATCTTACTTGGATTGGTACTTTAAACATCTGTCGCGGAATAAGCTCCTTCAACTTTTGAGTCAAAGCCCGGCCAACAGCATATGCCTGAAAAACAGAGTTTGCTTGGATCTCAAAACAATTTTGTCGAAGGAAAAAAATTAACACTTGAAAAGGTTCCAGCTCAAACTTTACAGCAGCCTTTACCCTGTAACTCATACAAAGAAAATATAAATGTAGAGCCGCATATGAGAGGCTATTTGTGAAAATCACTTCTTCAAACTGATAATCCTAAAACGACTGATATCAGGCAACAGGTAAGTCCTTAACATACTAAAATTAATCCTAAAACGACTAATAACAAGCAACAGGTAAGTCCTTAACATACTGAAATTAAAGGCGCGGGTGGAGCAAATATAGATTATTACGTAAAATCAGCTACTTCTTGGACAAATATTGACCATGGCTGGCAACATTGCATACATCAATGCCATTTCCATTCATAATTTACATGTATTAACCAAATTAATAAAAATTAGCTACTTATGTAAATTTCCATAACTTTCTCTTACAAAAGATTAGAAAGAATAAAACGAATTCTTATAGTTTTCATGGTTCTATATTTGGTAATCACTCCAAATAAAAGAAAGCCCAAAGTTGTGCGCATGATAAAGATTCATCAGTCTGTCTTAAGCATTTCCTTTTTCGAGGTTTGCAACATTCTTGTACTCAATGAAGTTTCCTTGGATAAATATCCACCAGTTATATCCTGATGACCCAAAGTCAACTAACCTTATCCTTGTGCACAATAGTTGCCAATGGTTCAACACAATCGCCATTAATTAATATGTCCAGCTTTATTAATTGGCTTTCCTTGTACCTGACAGTTAAATCGAGAAGAAATTATGCAACATTGCAAGTAAAAACCCAACCCCGTAAAAAGAGAGATGTTAAACAGATATATGTGATGCACAGTTATACATGATTCAAAATTCAAATTTAAGATGCATATGGGAAATAATAGGCTGGTACTGACCTTAAGAAAATATAGCTTCTGTACAAACAAGGATAATAATATTCTTGTTTTCAGATAAACGAGATTTGCCTTTTTGTATTTAAAGAAGGAAAACCAATGGAGAAATTAGACTGTGAAAGCCTTCTAAGTGGCTTTAATGATGAATATGTACATACGGACCAAGGGTTGGCAAATTAAGGGCGTGGGCTGGGCTTTTCCAAGCCCAGACCCAGGCCTAAGCCCTTTAAAAGCCCATCCAAACTTAGATGGGCTTGGCTTCGCCTGGCTTGGACGGGCCTGGGCTTTTCATTAATTTTGAAATAATTTTTTAAAAAAGTAAAAAAATTAAATTAAAGATAATTATTTAATACATAATAGTACAATAGTCCACAAAATATTAGTAACATAATAAATCACAAATACTAATTTAATAAAAACTTATTAATCTAATATTTTGAATTCTTTTCTTTTTTTAATTTGATTTATATTTTTTTATTGATAAATTAAAAAGCCTCGGATTGGCCCGGCTTTTTTCCTAGACCATTAACCAAGCCCAATCCATGTGGGCTTTACATTTTTCAGCCCAAGCTTCAAGCCCGCAGGCCTGGGCTGCTTGGGCATTTTGCCAACCCTAAATTACGGTTGTTAGAGCTTAAATATACAATAGGCCCCTGGAGTTTTCTTTTTAGCACTAGCTTAGATGGGGACTTGTAATATCTCATAGGCAAAAGATGCAATTTATTACTCCTTTAACATAGCAGAGTTAAATTACTTTTATCATACTTCTGAAGAATATCAAACCCATTAATTCAGCAGCCCAACAGTATCATCAGCTTCCTCATTTTACTTTTCTCTTAAAGTTATTTATGACACACTCAAGCTAAAGTTTCCCATGACGGATCATCAAGAAGCTGAAACCGAATTAATGAATAATGATTATTTCTATAACATGCACAGAAGTTTCATCCCAGAGAAGGTTACTAATTAATGGAAAACACTAAATATAATTACCCAAGAAATGTGTATTCCATGCTAGCATAGCCTTTAGTTCTAGATTTTAACTGGTCAAAGAAATCACCCACCATCTGCAAAAAAATACACAGAAAGTATAAGTGAAAAATCATAGTATGACAAATTAAATAAGCGAAGCCCAAAATAGTAAGAAGTGGCTTCAGATAAGCAGATCAAGGCAAGAGGGAAACAAGCAGCCGAATTTTACCTCAGCAAGAGGTAATTCATAGATTATAGATGCTCTGCTCTCAGTAATATATTTCATTTCCTTAAACTCTCCCCTTCTATCCTGAGCCAGCTCCATAAGTGAACCAATATACTCTTTTGGGGTAAGCATCTCAATCTGAAGGGAAAATATCAAATTAAAGTAACTTATTAATTTTTAAAGCTCCATAGGAATGATTTAATTTGGAGTTGAACAGCAGACGAAGTAACAGGTATCTAAAGGTGTAAGATGTAACCTTAACAAATGGCTCTTCAATTGACCTCCTTTGTCCAGGTTCAGGAAGTAAAGAAGGATTTGAGCACTCGACCTTCAAGAATGTTGTTATAAGGTATACCAATAAGAAATACGAGATTACACAATACACCCACATGTAATATATTAAATGCAAGAACTTTTATTTGGGGAAAATCACATCATTACACATTTTCTATCCACCAAAACTTCTTATGCTTTGACTTGCAACAAAATTATTCAACCAAAATCTCACCTATATAGTATGAAAAAAATTAGGGAATTTTTTTTTTTTAATTTAAGAAAAAAGGACACAACTTAATGTTGATGAGAAAATAACAAAACATGTAAACAGTACAATACTTGGAGAACAGGATTTAATGTTGATGAGATTCTTGTCTAGACTGGGTGTAAGAAACCAGCAAAATGCTGATGGAGCAGACAGTAACATAAGGGAAAGTGAAGAAAAAACAGAGTGTGGATGAAACGATTGTTACAAGCCATAAATCAAGCAAGTGAGCAGGGAAATGGTAATGAAGAGTGAAGAAAGAGATTAGCAGCAGTAAAATAAGCAAATGACAAAATTGAGTTGCCACTAAATCCAAAGTCAAGATGACAGAAAAAGGCATGACAAGTAATTGCATTAGCAGCAACTATGAGGAGTCTCAGATATTAGACTCCTTCACAGCAATGCCCACTTATAAAAACAATGTATGGTTCCAAGATAGAGGCATTTAGCCAGCCTTCAACCCTTCAAATCATTTTATTTATTTAGATAAATGAAAAGCATAAGCATGCAGAATTGGTTCTATGTAATCTGAATTTTCGAGCTTTTTCCTACATCCTGGAGATGCTATGCATAGATGTGGCAGCCATACTTTCAACATCAAAATCCACATACATACGAAGATGCAAAAAAAAAAAAACAAACCACATACAGCAAGTTCAAGATTAAAAAATTACAGTTTCACCATTAACGCAATTCACTCTGTACACAACACTTGGGGCAGTAGTTATCAGGCTCAAATTGTATTCTCTCTCGAGCCTTTCCTGCAAGAAAATTTTCCAAGGGTCAATACCAACTTTCCAAATTCTCCCCAACTTACAAGTCGATAATACCAGCAAAGAAAGTTAAAAAGAGAACAAACCTGGACAATTTCCATGTGAAGCAAACCCAAATACCCACATCTAAAGCCAAAACCCATGGCACTTGAAGTCTCAGGCTCAAACTGCAAAGAAAGCACCATAACAAGATGAAGCACTGGTTCCTAGTAGTGGTATTTAAAAAATGAGCTGGTACAGAATTCACATCTTGCATTTACTGCAAACATAAATGAAAATGTTCATGAACCCTTAAAACTCCAATCACTTTAAGAAAGAGACATATTATAGACAGCAACTGCAGCTTATGCTGTAAGGCTGCCATCACAAGCATCTCAGATAAAAAAAATCTCCTGAGACTACTTCCTAAACAGAGGATAATAATATAAGTAAAACAATTCAAGAAGCATTACCAAACAAAAGAATCTTTTCAATAGACAAGTAACCTAAAAAGAAACCTAGATTTAGTTTCAACTAAGACTAATGTAATACTCTATTTGGAACGTCAAAATACTAGACCTTTTTTGGGTGTTTCACAAGATGATTAACAGAACGAAAGCTGAAACTTGGTTTCCTTTCAGAAGCCGTATTAGGGGGCCAGATAAAATAGTAAAATACAAATAAATAAATAAATAAACTCGAATATTCAATTCCTCCCCATTTTAAGGAACTTTTTATGTTTATTTTTTAGTCTCTCTTTCATTAGTCACCACATCTCTTAAATCACATCAAGAGTCAGAAACTGCTTGAAGGTTAATGAACTTCACAATTTCAACTCCGGAAATGGTGTTTCTATTGTAGTATAAGGATGTGTTCAATAGGAATATTCTTAAAATAGGCAACCCTTGTATATGGCATATTAGCAATTTCACTACCTTCAAGGCAGCATCATTAAGTTGCAGTTTTTCCAATGCATCACGCAGTTCTGGAAACCTGCCAACAAGATGGACAACAAATGATGTTGTAGACGTAGCGTGAACAAAGTTACATTCTATGATACCAGAAAACCAAAAAGAATAAGCTGGAGAATTATACTGGTCAGCATCAACTGGAAACAGGCCACAGAATACCATTGGAGTGGCTTCCTCATATCCAGGTAGCGAGTTATCTGCCCTTCTATTGAAGTGCGTGATAGTGTCACCTACTCTAGCATCTGCTACAGATCTTATAGAGGCTGAAAGGTAGCCAACCTACAATAAAGGCCCAGTTAACTGGGAGAAGGATTAGCTAGAAAACTGCATAGAAGCTTGCAATCTATGCATACACATACGGGATAGAGATCTTTTAACTTATATTTTAAATTTTTGAAACAATCTCCAAACATTCATCCTATTTTGTCCGATGGTATGGTGTTACTGAGTTGGCAACAGTAAATGCTATACATTGACTTTACATCTATACCATTGTGTGCTACTGAGTGTAAAGTGCTTACAAGTTGTGTATTGTCTCTTGAATTATCTTCCCTATGTCTTAACACTATATATATGTCTTATACTTTTTCTTCAGCAACATACAATAAAGATGACCTTCTCTATTTCCTACTCTCTATCCCTCTGTCTGAGTGTGTGTGTGTGCGCGCGTGTGTTTGTGTGAGAGAGAGAGAGGGGGGGGAGGACACAGCAGTCACCCAAAAAAAAAAAAAGAAAGACATTATGAAAACATGGAACATTATGAAAACATGAAACAACACATCATACTGACAAGGATACTAATGGATAAGAATCATTTTACCTCACCTGCTTGAAGTTCTTCCACTTGCAATTGATTGGGAGATAACACTCCAATTTCATCAGCATAATAATCCTGAAGTTTAAACTAAGTTATTACAAAGTTGTCACAAAGTTTGAAACTGCTTCCAAATTATGACATGAACAAAACCTATAGTCAATGATCATCACTCATTACACTTTTCAAAATACATTAGCAGTTTTCCTCACAGATTGAAATTTGGAAAAGACCGAAATGACCACTATACTGACTTGCAACAAAACAGATAGACCAAATGCAAACATATGTACGTAAAGTTATTTTTTGATAAGGTTGCTGCACAAGTCTTCAAATTAAAGGTATAGAAAAGACTTAAAAGTTGAAAAAGTAGTTCACCTTCCCACTGGCCATAAAGTAAATTCTGTCACCTTTCTTTATAGTCCCATCAATGACTCGAAAATATACAATCACTCCCCGATATGGATCATAATAACTGCAGAATCACAAAATAGATTTGGGGGGAAAAAAGTGAAAACAATAAAATATTTTCAAGAACTTTATTAAGATCAACAGCAATAGCAAGTATTAGGGTTTCTGGTTCTCTGGAAAAATAAGTAAAAGAAATTGAGAATTGTCTGTAGGAAGCGTCAGCTCAAGCATGCACATTTTAATAATTCTATTAAGAATGAAGAGCACTGGTTTCACTCATGAAGACTTGCTTGGATAATCCTCTATATGACAGACTTTCATAATCCATCTTTGCATGATTAATCAATCAGAAATCTGAAATCTAACCAATCAAATGCCTGAAGGTGAATAAAATTCTTGAAGATAACCCTATCAATTATTAAAGCCCTCTATATGACAGACTTTCATAATCCATCTTTGCATGATTAATCAATCAGAAATCTAAACAATCAAATGCTTGAAGGTGAATAAAATTCTTGAATAAAGTATGCTCCAGCATTAGAATTTTAAAAACATTAATTACACAAACAGAAACCTGAGTTTCAATGTCAAGGAAGAGAGACAGTAAAAAACATACCTATCAAATATTAAAGCCCTCAAAGAACATCCAGCAGTATCAGAGGGTGGAGGAATCCTTTTAATAATTGCATTCAGAATTTCATTTATACCAATGCCCTCCTACATAGCATCCAAAGAAGCATAAAATATTTAAAACTCATAAATTTTTTAATAACCTAATTTCATTGAGTACCCCAAAAAAAAAAAAAAATGCCACAGGCCAACATTAGAGCCAAATGTCATGAAACTAACCTTTGCAGAGCAGAGAATTGCATCACTACAATCTAGCCCAATAACCTACATAGAAAATGTGTGACCTTTAGCACTATTGTCTAACCCATCTCTGCACTAAAATCCTATTTTCAGCCGATTTTTGTACTCAGAGCAAGACAATGAATAGTAGGATAAATAATATATGTACATATATAGTTACATGGGTGTAACTGAACTTTAAAAAGAGCAGAAAGATGCAATGGGAACGCATAAAAGCGTAATAAGTCCATCTTGTCAGGAATTCATTGTAAATCGTTGAACATTTTTTGTGTCATTGTCGGCTTCTACTTCGGTTTTATTAACAACCTTGATGACAACTGGTACACATCACAAATCTAACACTTTATTTTTCTTTATCTTATAAAATCATCAATTTCTTATTTAACGAGAAAAAGAGTATTGAAGCCCTTACATATCCCTTTACATGCAAGGCCAAATTTAGTTACTTGTGTGTCAAATATATCCAAACATAGGCCCATCTTGCCTATGCTGTAATTTAGTCAATAAAACGAAATCCTAGTTAAACACAAGCTTTGGCAATACCAAAAGTATCCAAACTATTGGATACTCATAAATATCAAATTTTACTCATAAATATCAAAGTTAAAGCCAATGCAAGTAAATATGTTACGGCTTATCACTATCGAACCCAAACTTGTCATGTGCCTAAGACAAAAAATTTACACTAGCTTTGGCAATATCTGTAATGTCTGAAAAACAGCGATGGACCAATATGAACTGCACACCCATTAAATGAACCTGCTTTTTCTACACCAACCTCTTCAATTTCCTGAGCAACACGTCTCGGTTCAGCACCAGGAAGATCTATTTTGTTCAACACCTGAAACAGATGGCAATGTCCTATCTCAATTGACTTTTAATAACATGAGCAGAGATTTATGAATCAACATATAGTCATGAGTGTAAGTAAATAAAATCCTAACATTCTAAATATTTTGACTGAAAAATGCTAATCACAAGCCTTGAACAGGTTACATAAAATTAATCAAACATATTCATCCCTCTCAGCTTACATGAGATGTGTTCTAAGTGCAACTATACCAGAATTCCTAGGAGCACCAATGGATTTCAAGAGCATAGTCAAAAACAATTTTTTAGTGATCATATGTCTCCCACAACCACATTATCAAGGCATCATTTTATCTCCGCCACCGTATTTAATAAAAAATTTTACATATATAAGCCCTATACACCATCCACCTCTGGCTCTTCGCCCCCCTCGGCTCCCTTTCAAAAGAAAGAAAAGACAAAGGAAATAGATGATTTTATTCATAGAAAATGTATTTCCTAACATTTCTCATATTATCTCCATCATCGGCATTTTCCTAAATTCTATTTCAAGCTAAAAGTATGGTATTTTTCATGTATCACTATTTGAGTACTCAGGCCAAAGATAAGATATTTGAAAGGAGACAGAAAAAGAAATCAACGAATAAACATAAAAGTATTGACAAGGCAAAGAATGATAGCTTACTTACTGGGATAATTTCAAGATTGTTTTCCAAAGCCAAATAGACATTAGCCAGCGTTTGGGCTTCCACTCCCTACAAAATAAGAAAGATAAATGCAGTTAATAATGATTATGAGTGGAGTAATATTAATGTTAGTGGCGGTGGTCAGAGCAGTACAGAAGAATACATGCATTTGGCAACAAGTCGGTTAACAAATTCAGCGAGCTATCGAACATAAAAGTTAATTATATCGACGGTACCATGACAAGAATGTCTAAAATATTTTCAGTGTTAAATGGTATAAGTAATTAAATAAAATGATATGCTAAGTACAGAGTAGAAAAAAGTCACCTGAGAAGCATCTACAACAAGGAGAGCACCCTCACATGCGGCAAGAGAACGAGAAACCTACACACAAATGAAATGAGAAAAAGATGTTAAGTCTCAACCCTCAGAAGTTGTAGAAATAGACAAAGTGTCATGTTCCTACACAGAAGCAGACAATGGCAATGTCTAGGGCATCGTCACAAATACTTTGATCCCCTGATATATTACATTTATTTACCTCATATGAGAAGTCCACATGCCCTGGCGTATCAATTAGATTCAAGCAAAACGGTTCATTTTCAAATACATAACGCATTCGAGCTGCCTGCCACAAAAATTTGATCAAAATAAGTTGTAACATCAAAACTCATAAAGACATATATGTGAACAAAATAAAGAAAGACATAAATCCCACTAATATATTACCAAAAAAAAAAAACTATACAGGGAAAGTCATAATGACATCAAATCAGCTATTTTCAATTTGGATCTTACAATTAGAAGTTCACTGTAGATCTTCTTACAGAAAATCTGAGGAACCTATCCCCAATTCATATCTCTAACATCTACTCATATTTGCATGACTTTAACATTTAACATGTAGCACATATTTATTCTTACATCAAACCAATTAAAAATTAAACAGAAAAAGTTCTTATTTACTTGGAAATTTTGAACTGTTAAAAAACAAGACACAAGTATATCCAAGGAGACATGAGTGACACAACATGCAGGGGTTCCAGAAATTCAATTATTTTCCACTACATCATTTCAATCAGCACAAAACTAAATTTTTTGTATTTCTAAATTCCACCACACGGTTGCCATTTTACCACCCCAAATGCACACAAGTACTCTAAAATTATGGAAAACACAAGAATGCTGAGTCAGCAGCTTCTTAGAAAATCAAATTTCCATAGCCATGAATGGCCATCACCAACTCCTATTCCTTGAAAAGAAATATTACAACAAAAAGATAATTTAAGCAACAATAATAGACATGCTAACGTCAGGCAACAATTGACTATGAAGCTTCAAAAAAAAATTTTGTTTTAAAAAAAAAAACCTGTAGTTTGATAGTGATGCCTCGTTCTCTCTCCAAATCCATGTTATCGAGAAACTGCTCCTTCATTTCTCGGGTCTGTACAGTGCCAGTCATTTGCAACAATTTGTCTGCTAAAGTCGACTTCCCATGATCAATATGAGCTATTATGCTGAAATTCCTTATGTTTGATGCAGGAACCTGGAAATGTACATTTGCAGCAGTAATTATATAGTTAAGTTCATCTCCATTAAACTCATTAACGAATTAATTAATTAATAAAAAAAGAAACGAAACCTTTAAGAGACGGTCCTGTCCAACTCGAGTGGCCAACTCGGTATCAGTAGTCTGGCATGAGACTCGCAAGCTAGAGCTATGTTTAGAGATAGAGAGAGAATAATTGCAGCAACGGTGAGATTTAGAAAGAGAGTGTGAGAATGATGAGATGTGAGGCTTCTTTAGTGTTGCAAAAGTTTGGTGCTTTATGGATAAGACGGGCGCTGGAGAAGAAGGGAGCTCCATGGCCATTTCGAAACAAAACAACGCAACCCAGAGCTACTGGTTTGTCTCCGTGGCGCGCCTTTAAATTGGTGCCTGTCCTTGCATTTTATTTTAGCCACAATTAAATGAAAAGGAAACCCAGTAACTCGAAAAAGAAGTGGGCCTATAATTGGGCCTCGGCCTCATTGTATTTAGTTCCACTGTAGATCTAAGGTCGGTGCTTTTATCCTCTTTCTGTTTCTTTTGTCACTTGGATTTACTGATTAGTAATAGTTACAACTCCTTTAAAACAAGATGAATGGTTCAGGAATGAGAATTGAATCAATCGATCGATTCATTTTTAAATTCGGTTTAAATTGGTTCAAATTTGAAGAAAGAAAATGTGTAATTATCCCACAATATTGAACTAATCTGGGAAATGAATGGTTATTAGATTAGTTTTATTTTTGTAGACCGTAAATAATTTCAGGAAAGTAGTTAAGAAATGATATCATGGAGGAGGCAAGCATTATTCAGCTTGATCGATTCAATTCTTAGAAGTGAAATTTCACTATTTTCTCAAAATTGCAAGAGTTGTTCTTATTAAAGGCTTTTTTCCTTGATTTATCCTTTTAAATTCCATGTATTTTCAGTAATAAACTTAATAGTAGACTAACTAGCCTATTGTATACATCATCTTTTGATAAAACTTAAACACCAAATCCAAGCTTATCAGCGGGATAGACCCCATTTGATCTGCTTTCTTTATGCTGCTTCTGCCTTGAGAGCTTCACACCTTTTTCCCCCTTGACACCATTTTCCTCCTTTATCTTGCTAGGTTCCCTGTTTGGTTCCTCTCTCATAGTTTTCCTGTAAAGCAAGAATTGATAAATGAAAAGGATAAGATACCATACAAAATGCGAACTGCTTACTAGGTAAGCTAATTCTGTTTTAGTTTAATCTTAAGAAACAAATATAAGACCAAACCTTAGTTGAAGGAAAAGAAACAGCGCACCAAAAACCACAGTTCCCCTTACAACAGACTTCAGCACTAGCCTTCCATAAGGCTTGTGTGTAGCTGCACTCGGATCATCTGTTCTATCAGAATTTTCAACTGCAAGAATATCCGCCTCTTCATGTTTTTGGTTATCCTGTTCAACATGATATATAAGACCAAAAGCACTTCAGATCATGAGTTTTGAAAAGAGACCAAAAGCCAAAATATTAAATGAGGCAACAAACCTGGTTCTGAATGTCACATGTATTTCTTGCACAACAAGAATCATTTTTGTTATCTATGCACACTGGAGAACCGCGTCGACCCAAATTTTCTAGGCATTCAATCGTTGAGCAGGAATCTTCATCAAGTATTGATTCAATTGTGTCGGCAGGACAGGCAGCATCCTGGTGGACTAAAGGATGATCTTCGGAGGCTGTATCTAGTCTACATCTATTTCGGTCAGTGTTACTTTGAATCATTCCATCCCAATGCTGGGAAGCACAATCTTGATCTGCGCTCTTAGGTTCTGACTGAAAGTGATTATCTGGCTGGTCTGATTCCAAAATTGTAGCATTAAATAACTCTTTGTCACGATTAGTAACATCCGATTTGATGTCCTGCACTAAGGTATCTGCTGTAGGTTTAGCCAGATTACAAGAAGCATTCTCCACATGCAAACCCTCTTGTGAAACAGACTGGGGAGAAGTTCCATGACCATTACTTCCATAATTGTCATCAGCTATCATACCAACTGCACATTTGCCTTTCTGATCCCACAGATGAAAGTCAAGCAGTGAATAAGACTGACCCGACAGCTGCTCTAAGCATTGATTGCAATGTTCATCCTTCAAAGCATTTGATTCTATTTGAGACCATTTGCGCTCATCATTTTCCACCTTTGATTCTATAGACGTGCAGGTTCTTTCATCATATGAAACATTGTAATCTGAATTGTTTGTGGTACATGAAAGAGCATCTGAAAATGATAGGAAAGGCTTGGTAGAGGAGCCAACGTTGTTGACTTCCATGTCAATAGCTGACTTATTACTGATAGATGTTGGATGATCCGCTAGTGTCTTGTACTTGAACATGTTCTGAGACTCATTATTATTCATAAGGTGAACCCTGCGATCTTTAAATTCAGGTGACAAAACTACTTTGATATCATACAGTGCATCTAGTTTATCATCAAAATTCAATTTCAGTACATCCGACATAGGCTTAATTTCAACAACTGAAGATACTTCTACATCATTGATGTCAAAAAGCTTGCTTCTAAATCCATTTTCGATGGTCCTTGGTGTTGAATTTGACCCATGAGAACTGGGACTTCTGCATGCTCTAGAACAACTGTCATTTCCATCAAGCAGACTAGGGCTGCTGTTACCAGTTTCATAGAAAATCATATCTGAAATAGATAACTGATTGGTAACATCACTCGTTTCTCGTGTGCTGCCATCCATAGAACCCTCTAAAACATCATTTTCTAGATCAAGGTCATGAAAGTACAGTGCACCAGTTTCATTTCTATGCCTGATAGTTTTCGCAGGAGAAGTCCTACCACTTAAATGGATCGATGAATCAACACATGAAGAAGATGAAAAGCCATCCTGCTGATAATCATCTTTCCCAAGCAGGAAGCAAGAAGATTCTGATGATTCATTCGAAAACAGAAATTCCTTATGATGACCATAGTTTTCTGATGGAGAAAAATTTCGAGCTGGAGCATATTTTTCAACCACTGAAGACACTCCGGGAGAATCTATTAAATTAGAATTTATCTGGGATGAAGCACCAGAAGGGCAAGTGGTTGAGGAGCCATCAACTTGAATGATAGAATTGGGGTCTGAAACATCAACAGACTCTTCAGAGCATGTATCGAACTTTTTGTTAGAGGCTGCAACAGAATTTTTCTGCAAAGGATGATGTACAATGTCAGAAACGCAATGAAGCAGATTCACAAAGAAACCAAACACAAAAACTCTTACAACCAATCTAGATGCTGGACTCAAAAATAGTCTTTCCCTTAAAGCAGATACCAAAAGAGAGAAAATAAAATTCCTTCTTCAATTTAAGGAAAATGCTAAAACTCTTTACCTTCTTGAGATTTGCCGTTAAAACTTGGTCTGGCTTGGGATTAGCATTACTCAAAAATCTGTGTTGCGACTGCTCCAAGCTTCTCCGGATGCATCCAACATTATCCGTAGGCATAGCAACCGTACAAGTAACCATATCAAAATCTGGAATCTGTTTCAAAACTTGTCAGTATTCAGCTTGTATTTCAAAGTGACTAGGGAACAATCTTTGTATGTAGTGATCCATGTGCAAGCCTATATGCTTCTGGGGAGACTGAATAGAGTGATTCTACGAATCTTACATTTAATTGCTTTATCCTTGCTTTCTTTGAAAGGGATCTTATACACATACAAACTTTTCTAGTATTTTTCTTCTCAACGACGTCAGATGGAGAGAAAAGATCAATTCCAGTTAATCCCAGGATTTTGCAAATCTGGATTTAGAAGAAACAAAACAATCATTAATTATATACAACCAAATATATATATATATATATATATATATTATAAAGAGTGCAATAACCAATTTATTCCTTTTGAGTCTTGGAATGACTGGTTTTAGACTAGCAGCCCTCTAATGATAATCAAACAATCCAAATTTGAATTGAACACGATTAATACAAAGTTAAGTTTGTGAATTCTTGGATTTCAAACTATTGATTGTGGCTTGCACAGTATACAGAGCACCAATGTGCACACTGTCCTTTCCAGAGAATTGAGTTGAGGTCGGACCATAACTTGCTAACCTTCAAAAATGAATCCACATTAGAATAAGGCATGTAGCTCCTGCTGCTCTTCCTAGAAGCAAATGGCTCATACTTGTATGCTTCTATGTGTCTTAGCTCCTTATACCTGGCCAACAACATTCTCCATACTTCTCCTGACATTTCAAAGCTGCAAAATGAAACAACACCAGAAAAAACAGCAGAGAAATTGCTTAAAGAAAGTTTTAAGAAAAGCAACAAAACAAAATATTGATGTTTTGAATGAATTAATTCATTATTCTTCTAATACTTCTTTTGAGCATCCTTAATTCAGAATTCGGTTCAGATTTCGTCGTTTTCCCTTTTATTTTACATGTCTTCTCAGTTTTACAGAGCATCACTATATATCATCGATACAAATTCTTTGAGAATAATGCCAGTAATACTGGTACAGTAATACTATAAAGAAGTGTTTACTATGGTAATGAACACCTTCGGCACTGGTGCTCTTAACAAATTAAAGATTGTTCAGGATAAGACAAAGATTGAATTAGAACACAGCAGGTCATGCATGAACAATAAATAAAAGATGAGTTAAAGGGCTTGAGAACAAGCCAAATCCATAATCCATAAGGGGAAAAAAAGAAATCGAAAGAAGAGAACCTACAGCAACTCTCCATCGGCTAATACATCAGACATATTCATGTTGTCATCTAATCTTGTCTGGAGGACCTCTCCTAGCCATATTCTTGCTTGAGTCTGTAAGGAGAAAAAGGGAAATGGTATTACTTACATATAAAAGACATGAACACACTAAACTAATGCCTGTCTCAAGGCTTACGAATTCATAATTAAACAATTAATCCTACATCTTTGCCGGAAAATCATTTTCACACATGAGAGCCAAAATACCACGTAATCTTTGAATCTATAAAAGGAATATTCATCTAGTAATAAAGAGGAAAATATTTAATTGATTTTTCAAATGAAAATGCTATCAGTTCAGATGCTCCCCCCCCCCCCCCCCCTCTTTAACTAGAGTATGTAACAGTATTTAGCAAGTATCATACTCACTAAATTACGTAACAACGTTTAGCAAGTATCAAGCTCACTAAATCACGATAAACAATTCAGTACAAATAAATAAACAAACTTGAGCAAACAGTGATTAAGTTAATACATTCAACAGATTAAATTTAATTTTTTTTTTTTTAAAAAAAGAGAAAGTTGAGATTAGAGAAAGAGAGATTAGATGGACCTGCAAGAAGGCGTCATCGAGCTCACGAAAGTTGGATTCAGCCGCAAGCGGAGAAGAAGAAGAAGAAGAAGAAAAGGAGTGGCCTTCTTCCATTATTCCCATTTTCCCGCCAAAAACAAACAAAACGGATGAAATTCCTCCGCTGCGTTTATGGAATCAAAAAAAAAAAAAAACACGGAGCTAGCAAGCGGTGCCGTGGATCCTACAGTGCACTTTCTGTGCGTTTCTGCTTTCATCTTTAATTTTTATGTTCGCCCTCCATGTTTTACTCCACTTATTATCATTATTATTATTATTATTGCACTATTCAGTCATTACGACTGTCTGTCTTGTCTGTTTCCCAGACTCTAGCGTTGGCATTTAGTTTCGAGTAGTTTAAGACACGCGCGCTACAGTAAACGGACAGATTACTCATAGATATGTTATAATATTACATGCTTATTTACTATTAAAAAATTTGGCTAGATTGAAGGACAGACACGTTACAAGGACGTTAACCAGATAACGCTTTGCCAATCGCCAAATGCTCTGCTCTGCGCTGTCTCCATTCACACAAATCACAGACACTCCTATTCATCCATTTGTTCTTACTAAATTTTTTACCATTCGAATTAAAAAATTAGGGTGACCACTCAAGTCAAGGAGCCCAGCCAGCGCCTTCTTTTTGACTTCTTCGTGCTCCGGTTAATATTAAAGTTAATTACAATTTTCAAATATTTGACGTCGGTATGGCAGCCAATGTCATTTTAAGACGTGGCTTCTCTTGTACGCATGGCATTATGTCTCAATCTCATAAGGGACGCGTTTCAACAGAACCAGTAAGTGAGAGAAATGACGGACTTCACCAAACTCAGTGTGCGACGAACGTTGCCCGTAGGGCTGGGCAATCTCCTATTTGGTTCCGTTCTCTGCCCAAAACCAAATCAATTTGAAACTAATTCGTTAGCGGTTTTGTGAATTAAAACTAGAATAGAGTCAAACCAAACCAAATCAAATTAGTTCCATTCAGTTCAATGCTATAGTTTGATTTGATTTTATATTGTATGATTCGAATAATTTTGTCGTGTATTACAACAACAATCTTGAGTTTATAAATCCAAAATAAATAGACAACATAATAAAGTCCAACACTAAACAAACTTACATGGTTTGAAAACATACTACAAATTACAAATATACTATAATAAATAGAACAAGAAAGCAACAACGCAAAATTACATATAAACAAAATTTCAAAGTTCCATAGCCAATTTTACCATCAACATTCACCACTTTTTTATTCTTCAACAGAACTCTACATTACTACATTTATTTCTCAAAGTGAGCCAAGTATAACAAATTAAAAAAATTAAAAAAATTACACTATAACATGAACGATTACTTGTATGCTGTAAAATCTATTTTTAAGTTTTAGTTTTTTTTAAAAAAATTTTTTATCCAAGCTATTTGGTTGTTTAGTCAAACACAACTATTAGATTTTTACTGTTCAAACTAAACCGAATGTCCACCCTTAATTATAAATGAGATTTAACTACGAGCTAACTAAAGACTTTAATATTCACCACAAATTTACATACAATTTGTTTAGACCTTTTAAAAATTCTACCCATGCAACATCCATTCAATTTTCAATCACAACTCCAATCTAAGTGATAATAGGGCTGGACAATATTCGATTCGATTTGGGCCTAAAATTGAACCAAACCAAGATCAGTTGTTTCTCAAAAAAATTAGAACTAAATAAGAATTGAATTGTTGAACTAAACAAAATCAAACAGTTCAATTTAGTTTGATTTTGCATTATTCAGTATAATTTTTAATATATTTTCCTTTTTTAAAACCAAATTAAGATTTATCACCTAAATTAGGTCATTTTTTCAGCGCAATTTAGTTGTAGCAACTAATTATTGATTTTCTATACAAAAATTCTAACATAAAACAATTTTGTAATAAATAAATATTATTGTATCAATAATTTTTATGTCATTATGAACTAGGCATTTTGTCGATTCGGTTCAACCTAAAAAAGATCGGTTCATAATTTTTGAGTCATTCGGTTCGTATTGTCCAAACTAAACCGAATGGGCAACAGGCAGTTGGATTCATTTGAATCTTTTAGAGAAGTGCAATTAAATACGTGGGTTGGGGGGGGGCCTTGATCACTAATCCACAGTCAGCTTGTAACTCTCACGGGTTTTCAAAATGGAATCCGTACCCTGTATTTTCAAATTGTGTGGGCCCATTTAGCCTACCCCGGATCATGTAGATTTGTGCGGGTCTCTTTGGGTTCAGTTGTATAAGTTCCCAAGTAAAAGAGTGGGGTGTATCGAATAGAAAAGGAGAAAAAAAAAAGGACTGCCCCAAAAACAGAATCTAACGGTTCCCGTGGAAATCTTAATTTGACTCGAGTTTTTATCTTTTTTTTTTTTTTCAAAAAGTTAAGACTTACTATGTCATTTCCACTTTCATATGTTATAAATTAAAAGAAACATTTTTTTTTTGTTTTCGATCATCTTTAATTTTTTTTTAAATAGTGTTTTTTTCATTTTCATGATCCGGCCGACTATGAACTAAATATATAAAAAGATGCAACGGGGCATAGTCACATGACTCACGTATATTGTTTCTATTTGTATTTTGTTCCTTTATAAAATGCCATAACCATTTTCTTTTTCTCCATTTGTTGCTTTCTTAGAGACCAACGTGCCGGAGTGTCTTAAAATGCTTGTTCACAGAGAGTCAAGCGACAGCATGAGACAATGTCAACTACATCGATGAATAATTTCTATATAAAATTTATGATTTAATAATGAAGTTAGGCCTCCTGGTGTTAACATCATAATTTAGACAATTATTGAATTAGCAATGGTTGAAAAAGTGTTGCATGTCTTTCTCAAAAACATTTTCCTAGGCACCCTTCCCCCACAAGGTGATACCCATCATCAATTTTTTCCTTGTTTGTGCAGCTGCTTATACTTGCTGCTTCTTTGGTACAGTTCAAAAGGAGCAAAAGGAAGATGCAGCTTTACACAAACACAATTGCATTATTGTTCTTGCGCTTTTTCAAACTTTCAACAGAGAGGGACAAAGAAAGAACAAGAGTTAAGCCTAAGGGGAACAGCCCCCACATCTTTTGTGTGCTTTTCTCTTCTTTTCATGTTTACTCACTGCAAAAGCAGCACAATGCATTTGAATCCACCGTGACGGAGTGTCACTTTTCTTTCTTTCCTTGCTCACCAGGCTAACCATCTTTTCATAATTTTTAAAGTAGCATGTCATATAAAGGAAAACAAATAAATAAAAAGGGACAAAATCATAATTCATTCAATTACATTATCCCATTTTCTTTTGACTGTACAGTTGGTTAGTGGTAATTATTCCATCCCCCACCCCCCATTGTCCATTTCTCTTTTCACTATTATCTGCTCTAGAGATTCAACATTTTGCGCTGTCCCAAGATGTACAAAATTGTGTAACACCATACCCTGCAATTCCTTTGTCACAAAATCATAGTCATTGCCGATTACCACACAGAATTGTGTCTCTCTTAAATAAACACACAAATGCTATACACCCTTCAATTCTTCAACCTATTATAGCCATTTCCTTCATCTCTTGTCCTCTATAAAGATTCTGTGTATGAAATCCCGGAATCTTTTAGAGTATAGCTTAGGATCCACTGCTGAGATGGAAGCGGGATCCACTTGTAAGGACTTGTATGCATGTTCTAGCTTTTTGCTAATATCATAATCCTGGAGAATGTCTATGATACCGAAATACAGGACCACATCAAATGCCTCACCACCACTCCGCGAAGGGGTTGAATGGTTGCTTCCACTTCCCATAAGGTGATCTATTTCAATCTTCGATACCCGCTGTGCCCGTGCTGGCATGTTTGCCCCTAACCGGATGTGTGGCCCCCTGCAATATTAGAAGGTGAAGACAAAAAATTATTACACAAATCCGGAATTTGGCAAAAATTATCACCCAAAACAAATCCATCATTCAAAATCATTCACAAAATCATCATATAAATACAGCTGCAACTTTGGAACTCAGGTCCTGAACTTTACCGATAAGTCATTTCTAGTCAAGTGGCAGTTATAAGTGTTAGAAATATACAGACCATTAATTTAACCACATAAAACTTTATTTAATACTTCAGATTGTTAACAATAAAAACATTTTTCAAATGTCCAATCAGTGAATGGATCTAGACCAAACAGAGAGCTCTCTTAAAAAACAAGAATGCCCCACATGAACCTATTGTCAACAGAATCACCCACAATTTTGCCATAACTCTTAAGTTATTTTCATTCCAATTTTCAATGATTGACCTTCAAAGGAAGAAATGAGCATTTAAACTGCAGAGTGGGAGAAGGAAATTATTTTAAGCAAAAAACAAATCATGCAACCACAAGAAATTGGTTCATTTTTTGGAGAATTCTGATCACATTCTCTTGGCTATGTCCACATGAAAGTTGATATTTGTTTTGACGCACTCAATGATTTCTACTTGTCTAAACTAAACACTGGGTCCACCAGCAACAAAGATGTACATGTAGCATAGGCAAATAGGTATAGAAGATGCACTGGCAAGGCCCCAGATTGTGAGAATTTCAGAGCGAGCAACAAATATTATGTATGATTATGTTAATGTTGGATCACCCGATTTCTACCAACATTTTCACAGGTAAAATCCGTAGTCTACAAATGGAAATATGATAACAGTTTACAATCTTCTTCATCTCTCACCCAATCTAGGTTTAAGCCATGAGGAACTCATTGCTTTTACAACTAATAGCATAATGGACATTTATGAAAACTAAACCACATACCTGCCTTCCATAACCCAGTCCATATCTGGCAGCAAGTGATATCCTCGCATAAATGTACCAACAATATCCAAATCTCTTTTGCCTGATCAAAGCATACAGCAAATTTTTGTTCTAGTATTAATGTACTGAAAAACTTAATCATACTAAATTTCTAGGGGCCATAATAATTTACCAAGACAGTGCTTATCATTTGGCGACATCTTCATCTCATCTCCCGAGTAATCATCACGAAAGTGAAGACCAATCAAAAGACTGTAATCCATTATTCTTTCTGCTTCCAAGAACTCGCAATCTCTATCTATTTGTCTGAAGAAGATAGGATATCAGTTATGATCAAGGCAAAATTCACATCAGCGGGTGGGGAAGTGTGCGAAGGTTTATGTGTGTGGAAGAGAGAGAGAGAGAGAGCCATTCATTTGAATTAAGGTAACAAAAGAAAACGACATCACAACTATCTGAATTTTACCGGATAAGTTCTTGAAACCACGAGCGATCCAAGCGAAATACAAAATCAAGATCAAGGTCCTTTAATGTAGTTGTCTCATCAATTTCCTCCTCGGGCTTGTCAGTAATGCGGCCATAAGAAGAGCCTTTCAGGTCAAAACGTCTGTGAATACGGTACTCCGAACAGAACAGATTGCCCATCACAATAAACCGAGTCTGGTTTCATTCAGAGCAAATATTGATCACATTTAACAAACCATCTCTTAAAAAATGCCTTTAAATTCCAAATTTTCACTATCAAATTATACCTTTTGACCTCCCACTGGTTTAACGCAATGTACACCAAAGAACTTTGTTACCAATGTGTTTTTGTACTGACAAACATGCTGGTAGTAACTTGGGAGCATCCTAATAAGCACCTGAACACGGTTAGCAATCAGTGATGAGTCAATTGACCACAAAATGAAAAATATCCATTACACATGAAATACAAATACCAGAAACTAGATTAAATACCACAATCTTGTTCTCGACGGCTATTAGAGTGACATTTACTTTTTGAATTTTTACCTTTTTTGGCACATTTTCCATTATGTTAATGAATTTAGTTAAGAGGGCTTGAGAACTAACCTTGACTTCAGATTTCTTCACGGTTTTTATCATAAAACGATCATCCTGAGTTAGGTAAAAGAAGCTTCCACTCTTTCCAGGTGAAGAAAGTTCCCTAAGTGCATCATTTCCACAAATAGCTAGCATGTAATCCGCCGGATCTATTGCAAACAATTCCCTCAAATGTCTAAATAGCAAACAAAGTAGCCACCACCATAATTTAGAAAATTCCCACATATATATAGACACATGATATTCTAATAATTAATAAACACTTAAGAAACAAGCATGAAAGACAGTAAAACCAAACACTACCAAATTCCAACTCAGCTGCGCATTGATATTTGACAACTACCTGAACACCATGGGACAATAATCCTTCCATCTAAAGTCCATTGACTGATGTGGAGGAGTAAACTTTGACCCCTCTGGTGGGAACCTCGTCCAAAACTTCTCCTTTGGCTCAAAATCACTCTGCCTAAGTTCTCGCATTACAGAAGCATGTTTACCAACAGAATGCCTGCCAACAAAACATGAATCGTCATCACCGTCGTCATAGTAATAATAATAATAAAAGAAAAAAAGAAGAACAAAGAAACACAAATTGAAACGAAAAAAAGGAACAAAGAAGAAAATTTACCGGATACCCAGTTGGAGATTAAGCATCAAGTCATAGTTCTTGTGACCCTTGGAAATGGTGTGGCCAGGTTTCTTAACCTCACCATCTGCGGAGCTGCAAGGACTTTTCTGAAACTGCCCAATTCCATTAAGAGGTCCACCAAATTGGTTCTTGTACAACATTGATGCAGCCTCAGCTTTATCAACAATGTCACAAGTGATATCACCGGCCTCGCCATCCAATTCCCATATATATAAACGAGGACGAGCAGGATCAGCCGAGGACGACCTCTTTCGAGCACCCATTACCTCAAAATTCTCTCTTTTTTGGTTCTTCATATTCCCATGACTTGACCATGTAAACACACCTTTACCTTTAGGCAGCCCATTTTCCCAACAACCTTCATATCTATTCCCATTATTCCAACTCAACGTTCCCTTACCAAAGATCACTCCGTTTTTCCACTCACCCTCGTACACATTCCCATCACTCCATGCATATTTCCCGTAACCATCCATCAAATTGAACCTCCACGAACCCTGATACACATCCCCATTAGCGTAACGCTTCTCGCCGTAGCCATGCTTCCGGTCGTTGCTCCACCCACCTCTGTAAGTGTCCCCCTCAACGCCAACGAAAGTACCTTCACCGTCCATGCGACCGGACTTGAAGCGACCCTCGTACGTGGCGCCCGATGGCCACGAGAACTTGCCTTTGCCCGAAGCTCTGCCTTTTCTCCACTCGCCCTCGTACATGCAACCGTCAGACCACACGTACTTGCCAACCCCGTGAGGCACATTTCCGGAAACAGCCCCGGTGTAGAGGTCGCCGTTGGGGAGGATCTTCTCCACCACGACGCCGCCACCGGTGTCGCGCGTGGGGGTTACGCGCCTGGAGTTGGGTTTGGGGTACTGGTGCTGGTGCTGCTGTGCTTGTGTTGGTGGTGGGACTATCAGTTGAACAGTCTCTTGCATTTTGTTATTCTTTGAGCGGGGGTTCTTATATTATATTCTACTTATGAATTCATAGTGATCACCGGAAACTGAACACAAGGCGGCATTATTAGAAGCGGATGCTAGTGCTTTTATTTTTTATTTTTTAAAAAAATTTTGTGTTTTTGGTGTCTGCTTTGAATAATGGAGTGAAGGTGGGGTGGTGGGAGGGAGGGAAATGGAATCGTACAAACAGAAGAAAGTGCTAAAAAGAGAGAGAGAGCGAGAGAGAGAGAGTGTGTGTGTTGTTGTGTGTTGTTGCGTTGTTGGGGTGTGTCTATGGGCCGGCTTTATTTCGTGCTTGTTGCTTTTCATGTCTTTGTTATATGTGAACACTTTTCTTCAATGACCGAAATGCCCTCAGTCTTTTTGTTTCTTTGTTTTGATTTGTCAAATCTCTGTCACTATTACGGCCGCAGTCCCAGCTGAGCTGACCATACAATGTTCGGTACGGCTGATCTTTGCTTGATCCTGGTGATGCATTGTGAGAGAGAAGATTACAAAATATCCAAAACCAACAGTTTTTTTATTTTTTATTTTTTATTTTTTATTTTTAAAGCTTTTGAAATTTGTAAGGACGTGCCACCCACGCCCGCCACGAAGAAGAAGATCCAAGCCGCTCGTGTCCGGCTCTCAAAGAGTGTCCTATTTTCAGTTTAATCCGTATAATTTTCTTTTTGGAGTCACTCGATTTGAGAAGGTGCTTATGTGCGATTCTTGACATCTCACCCTTCGGTCTTAGTGTTACAATCATATCGATAATTATTTTTAACATCTTGAATTTTAGTTTGTAATTCGTGCGTTACGATATTGGACCTCTTTTCCATTGCTTATTTTAGGTTAGTTGAATGAAAGCTGAGGCTTAATGCAGATTTTAGATTTATGACCACATTTTCTATTTAAACCCACTTCTAGATTGTTGGCCTGCACGTAATTTAATTAATATTATATATCATAGTGTTGCCCAATAATAAGGGGGTGTTCCTAACAACATTATGAGTATTAGCACGAGTTTCCCCAAAAGATATCAAATAGAGGTAACTTTTTTCTTCAATGTATCAGTGGAAATTTGCACCATGAATACAAGTACCTAAATTCTCGGTAGATAAGTGTACTATACATAGGTTGCATCAATTAGAAAAACATTTGTTTGGTTATCTGTGACAAAGTTATTTATTGATTCTTTTTTTCTCTCTTTATGAGATTGAAAACTAAACTAGGCAGTAAGCACAAAGACTTGAGATGAGCAAAATGGGTATTTTGTTGTCCAAGTTTTAGAAGTAAAAACTCAAATCATACCTATGAAGGAGCTATCATCAACAGACTCAGCTCAGAATAAAAAGCTATGAACAAAGTCCTTTCTTTATCATTATTATTTTCAAAATCCAAATGCTTTTCTGGCATTTGGGGAGCTCGGGTTGACTTAATTTAAAACTTGAAAATCGAAGATATTCAGATTAAAAGAATAAAATTGCTATAGATATAAGAACTTAAAATGAAAGCCCCGTGGACACAGAAAGCTCAACTGTTAACAGAAAGTATATATTTATTGTTCATTTTCTACATTGTTTATGCACTTCAGGTCAGGTGGCTGGCTGCCCGGCATATAATGAATGAACAAATGGAATTGAGGAAACAAAGGGACATTTCTTGTGCCTTTCAAACTGCTCACACTATGGCAAGCATGGCAACCATTCTTTCTGGTATATATCTGAAATAAATTTCACGTTATAAACAAAAAAAAAAAAAGTAATAATACAAGAATAAAAATAAAACCCTTTTGAGACAAAGGTGAAAAAAGAATTGAGTGAAAAAAATAATAAGAATTGGGACTTAATGGGTTAGTCAAAAGTTTGTTCAGTGGGGACTTTGCCAAAGATATCAGGACATGATTCCCAGCTCCCCTTTTCTCTGGCCTCCCAATACCCACCAATATAGCGGTATGTCCCGCTACCTTCGTCCTTGGCGAACCACCTTGGTTTCCAGCCCCTCTCTTGCATTGTCCGTGCCTGAATAATCACATCAAAACAATCACTATTACCCATTGCTTTTTTACTGGAGTCATCATCTCACCTCTATTACAAAATAAACACAGGATGTATCAAGATCAATGGCAGACAAAAGAATATTTACCTGCCGCTGCCTCTGTTCTAGTCGCAACTTCTCTGCATTGGCCATATCATACTCTCCATTTTCTAAGCATCTCTGGTCAGGTCTCAGTCTAGAATCGGTAGGTGGCAATTTCTCCTGATTACAAAATCTAATGTCAGCTCTAAGAAGTGGAACACTATATTCTGTACTACCAACAAATAGAAGATGGAGAAGCAAATCTTCTCATGGTTGCGGGAGTAATTTGAAAAATAATTTAAAAATTAATTAAAAAATAAAAAGAATCTGGCCACAACATAGGTAAATAATATTAATTTTCTGACCACAACCTTAAGTTCAGGAGTAAGCTCATTTAGTGTGATGGCAAAGCGTGAAAAATTATATCTGGTCTGACATTTAGGCGGTTTGCTCCTCTTCCAAAGCAACTGTAGCTCTGATCCTTTTCCTTTCCCAGAACCATCGCCATTCATAAAATGCATGCTCTCATCCCATTTCCCAAATAAAGTCGCCACCGTTTTACCATTTTTATCTTGGACCACACCTTGCACCTGCAGCACAACGTAGATCAAAACGACAGTTTGTGGCAAAGCTCATATTATGTCCATAAAACAGAACTATGCAATGTAGACCCTAAACATTTCTCTCCGATGCAATAACATGACCGATTTTTCAAAGTTGTAAAGGCTATAAGACCATGTTAAGCATTTACATCCCCCCCCCAAAAAAAAAAAGAATCACTTAACACTAACCTATCCAAAATAAATTAACCAATAAAGAACCAAGAACATTCGAATAGACAGAATTTGCAATAAATGACTTTAAAAAGTTAATTACACAGAAAAAAGTACATTAAAACACTAATACTGTTGGCCATGCGCAAAATTCTATTCATCCACATATTTTCAAGAAAAGAAATAAAAAGGCAAACCTGGTGTGGATTTCTATCTATGATCGACTGCTCCTTGAATTTTAGCTTACATGAGTATTCTCGGTTTCCGTCTATACGCATTGTACCATAGTGATCGCAGTACAGTTTGCCTAGAATAAGGTTGTAAATGGATGTAGTTACCTGGCAGTCGAAGGCCAGCAAATTAGCATACACATAGAGGACAGATAAATTTATCAAATTCACAAACATACCTTGCTCCACTGAAAAATTTCTCCATCATCAAATTCCAATGTCAACACACCAACAGGATCAAGCTGGATGGAACGACCCCAAAATTTGCTTTTCAAATTGCTCTCGGCCCAAAATTTCCAGCCCCGACCCTCACAATGGCATGCAACAACCATTGGATGATGACTAACCTATCCCAAGAGAACGGTGTAAATATGATCAATATCAGAAAACGGACAAAAAGAAATCAGTGGATCAACACTCTATGCACAAAAATGAAAAACGCCTAACATTATATATGAACTGTCAAACAAAAATGTTCTACGTATTTTACTGCCAAAATAAGTGCATATAAGGTACAATCTTATATGCAATATAACTTCCAAAAGCTCCTCCATACCAAAATGCTAACTCAATTTCAAGATGCTTAAAATACATTCATAAATAGTCAAGAGATTAAAAACTGCACCTAGACAAAGTTTCGGTTAACACAAATACCACATTACAAAGAAGAATGAAGAAATATCAGACCCCATTACATGTCCGAACACAGAAAACTATTCATCTACTACAAACTCAGAAATAGCTAGTGACTAGATGAATACCGAGCAACCTAAGCATGCATAACTAGACTGAGAAACTTTATCCCATCAACTTTAGGAACTTTTCTTTTTCATCATCACCAGTTGCCACTGCTCAAATCTCATTTAGACCAAACTTCATCTTTTTGTTCAAGGTATTTCAAAAGAGAAGACCACTTTTATACAGGTATGAATGGTACAATTTGTGTGGATGTTCTCTTCCTTTTTTCAATAAATCAGCAAAGTTTTGTTTCCACTTTCCCGAGCACTAACAAAAGCTATAAATTTGATACTAGCTCTCTCTCTTTTTCTGTGAAAAGTGGTGGCATCTTTTTCATCATGGAAACAGGTTCTACTGAGATTTACATTGATTCTGCAATATCTTAAGAAAATCTTTTGACAATTTTTTAACAAAGCAGAATCATAATTGAGCAGTTGGCAATTGAAATTATATTTAGATTTGAGAGCTTCAAATTTTGATTTACCAATGCACAAATATGTAATCAAATATCACAATAATTGTTATAAATTTAGAATATATGATCCCCACGGCAACAATAATTGCTTCATAAGCTATGGGAAAACCAAGTTGAGGCCTTCTAAAAGCTGTGAAATCTAATACTAGAGTCAATATTATTTAATAGAGGCACAACCAAAAACAAAACTAAACTCTGATGAGTCACAAAATCTCAGTCACTATACGCATGAAGAAGGATAGTTTATCATGCGAGAAATATAAAGCAGATTTAGCATCTTTCTTAAGATGTTTCTCTTGAAAAAGAAAAAAAAAACCTTCTCAGAGAAGAAACGAAGGCCTTTATCTGGATAATCTGCCTCATATGTCTCACCCAATAACGGATTGAATGGCTTGCAGTGTCTTCCATCTGTAGAAGCATACCCCGATACTGCAAATGCTGCTATATTTAGTATCCTCATGACACTATTCCCCTACAAATTTTAACCAAGAGTGTCGTTATACAGCTCAAGAAGTGAAAAAGATAAATGTAGAGCATTTCAAAAATTTATAGAAAAGTAGAAAACCAACTTCAACCACCGGCACAATCTTCAAAAATATGTGTGTCAACCATAACAATTATTGCAAGCTAAAACAAATAACAGGACAAACGAACAGTGAAAGACGCAGCAACTGTTGATTGTTAATTTTTTAAATCCGTTTCAAATGGAGTGCAACAGGAGTTGACGACAGCATGTCACGCAAGTTCTTCTTTGATAGACATGAAGTTATCCTATGACAGTTATCAGATAAGTTCAGATCAAAAAGAAAAAATTGAGCAAATGCGGCTTCAGTATTCAAAATGTGCAACCACTAGCACCAAGTCATCGAGTTAAATTTAAGGATGATGATAGGAATACTAGATTTTTCCAATAATAATTTACCAGTTTAAATGCCTGCCATGCTTCAGTCACTGACAATGAATTCAATGTGCCATATGCACTGAGTGGGCAATGAATGAGTGCATTGAGCAGCTATCTATATCAGTGAATAAAATATAGAAATAAATGCATGGTTTGTTTGCAATTAACCACTTTTGCACAGAAGAGAACAACATGTCTGTTTGAATATGGGTTTACCTGTTTACCCCATTCATAGGCTCGATCTAGAAGGTAAGAATACTCCAGCTCTTCAAAACATTTCTGTAAAGAAGATATGGGCTCGTTGAAATAAACTGGAAGACAAACTTTTGTAAGATCCTTCCCGATATTATCTTTGATCATTGACCAAAGACTGACGCCCTTTTCTTTTTCAACTGGATCAGGCAATTTCTTACGCCGCCTAACATAAGGATGGTTAGATCCAATATGTCTAATTAAAGGATCAACGTCCTCTGAATCAACACTCTCTTCATCATCAGAATCTAATGGAGATCGATGATGATCAGATCCATTACTTCTAAAAGAACTTGATGAAAGAAAATCTCGAGTATCAAAGAATGCATTATCATCTTCATCTGTCTCTGCAGCATCATATCTGTCATGCTCATCAGAGTTACTTGCACTTCCTTCTGAAATGAAGTCAAAAAAGGGAAAATTAGTGCTAAACATACACCATAGGATAGAAGATATAAAATATCTTGAGCAAAAACTTTAACTAATTGCAAAGCATACCATGCAAATATGATTCTTGCACACAAATGGTTTATGTTACACTAACTGTGATTTTGAAAGACATACGAAGAAACCCAACTAAAAAGATTTTAACTAAAATAGGGGCTCTAGTCAGGGGCGGTGCCAGAAATATTGTTTAAAGGAAACACGTAAATAATAATTATAATAATTCCAAAAACAAATTTAGCTGACTAAGAATATTAACGAATACATAAACTTAAGGTTGATGGCTATTAATACATATGTACATAATTGTTTCAATGCAATTTTATGATTTAAAAAATGACGTATGGCATCTTCAACTTCCTCCAGACAGGACCTTAATAAAATGTATAGCACACATGCTATCTATTTTATAGTGAAAGAGCAAATATAAAACTGTAGAAATAGGCATGGCAATCAAATTTAAGAAGATGTTCACGTCAAGCAATAGTTCTGTATATTAAGTACAACTAAATCAACATAATGGAGACGCAAAAATGGATGCGTGCATTTTCCAGACACTCCACACATGTTTGTAAAATGCAAATTCTGGGGCCTGGGTTAGACAACCAAACAAGCTTTTATCATAGAAAAATAGAGAGCTAAGTTTTAGAATATGATACCACTGCACTTGTCTTGTCTTAACCTAGGAGAAGCTCCTTGCTCTTTCCATTGCCTTTGGCTTTCATCAACAACCGTGTTCTCCAAGTCTACTTTTTCTGTCTGAAAGATGCAGTAAATAGAAGTACTAAGCACACCACCCAGCTAAAAATGTATCATAATTGAAAATTTTATTTTAAAAAAGAAAAAAAAAGGGATATAATTTCTTAGGAGACGTGGGGTTAAAAACATGGAAAAAAGTGAAGCAAATGGAGTCATTTTTGTAACAATTTTCAAAACTCCAGTCAAAACAGGACATTTGATTTCTCAATGTCCATGTGATTCTTTGAACATAAACAAAAATTGAGTTTTAGCAAATAAACAGAACTGCAGCTGACATGCAAATTGACAGATCCCTCTCAATTCAAATTAAATCCCATGTCAATCCTCTAACATGAAATAGGATAAAAGGAAGGCCATTAACCCTAATGAAGTAATGGGTAGTTGACATTTGCCACAAAATCATGCACATAAGCCTCAGATGGGTAAATGAACAATGAATGGTCCATGAGAGTATTAACTACTCAACCCGAACTAGCCCAGTAAAACTCACCAAGAATGCAAATTTAAGAATATAAAATATGAACAGGAAAAGGAAAGTTAGCAGCAAAAACGGCTGTTTGTTTGTTTGTATGCTGTGGGATAAACATAATACCTCCAATTGACGCAAGGTGTCAATAAGCAACAGCTGCCTCTGCTTGAGGACCACAAGATGTTTATGAAGCGCCGAAAACTCAGCCCTCATAATATCCTCACTCTCCTGAATTGCATCCTCACTCACCCCTTCGTCTAACAACTTCTGCCTCAATTTCTCAGTGGAAACGGCAACTCCATTGTCCACTGGAACGAAATAATCACTATTTGAAATTCTCGGAAACATCTCCTTCACAGCCTGCAATGCTTCCATCCATTTCACCCTATCCTCTCTAGTCTCCGCCCTCAGGTGCATCCTCTTCGTCCCCGTGTATATCGAAAACTTCTTGTCATCAGATTTACTCTCTCTTATCGACGCCACCTGATTATTAACAATTAATTGAAAATCTGATTCATAAACAAACACGAATTACAACAATTATACCATTTACCTTGAGGTGAATTTCTCCGACGGGAATGCGTTGATGCGATTGGCTATTGCCATTGCGAGACATTCGTCTCATGGAAACTTCACCGATCACCTTTGATCCTTTCTCGGTTTCTTCATTCACTATGATTTTATGAGGACCGTGGATTTTGTAATACGATAACACTCCCTCTTTCAATACGAACCATCTCGGACGCCATCCTCTTCCGTAATTAACCCATTTGAACAGTATCCCAGAGATCCCATGCTGATCGGCTAACAGCATTTGACTCTCTCTAAACGACGACAGTCCACACAACGACTCCAATGTGGCGGATCTCCTCATCGACCGCCGCCCGTTCTCCGCTGTCACATTGCTACTGGGCGACGACGAAGAATACAACGGTTGCGGAGGCGATCCACGGCTGCGATTGCACGACGTTGATGCGGAGAGGGATCGATATGGTGTCGTTGTTTTCGATGATGGCATGCTGAGGACTTTTCGTCGCGGTGGTTGATGAGGTTGAAGACGAGGATTCGTTGGGTTTCGATCTGGTACGGTGGAGACACAGCCAAACGCACGCATGCGATCCAACGATCAATCGCTTTACAAAGGACTGTGGCCGCCGGGATAATCGCCAAATTATAACTTTTCTGTTTTTTTTTTTAATTTTCTAAAACAAAAAACAAAAATCTTATAAATTTTGTTTGAAATCAATCAATCAATATGTCGTGTGAGTCAGCAAACGGTTCATTTCACAGAATGGCATTGGTCAATTTTGTTCTTCAGATTTAATTATTTTATTAAAAAAAAGAACGAATAAATGTTTTATACTTTTATTTTTCTTCTTGTAAAAAAAAAAAAGAAGAATAATAGAGAAATGAGTTGTCGGTGATTAGGCCTTAGAAAACTCCTCCGCCGGGGGATGAGACTGACGCGTCAAAGGCGTGCAAATCTGACCGCCGATGAGACGAGCAAATCAGCGCCGCAATCAAGAGGAATGACTAATGGATCACAGATGCTTTAAATAGGAAGAAATGGTTGGCGTTGCGCATTCGGAAAATGTTACGATGCGAGCGTACTCAAAAATTTAGAATGCATCAACTGTTGATCTGGACACGGTTGGTCAAACATGCGACTACGAACGAGACAGAGTAGCTGTTTCCGCGTGATTTGTGGTGGCCTGGTGGGGGAATTCGTGAGTTAATAAGTGCCTATAAAGGTATTCTGTGATACGTGCGCGTCACTCTCACATTTCACACACTCCGTATCTGTATTATCATTTTTAAATTTTATTCTCGTGCTGTACTGTAAACGTGGATGCCAGTTTATTAACAACTTTATTTTCTTATTTTATGAAAAATCCTCTCGCACATCTTCTAATTTTTTTTTAAAATTTTTTTTTAGGAAACTCTCGCACATCTTTGACGACCATTATAAAGAAAAAAAAAATCAATATGTAAACTACTTTCATTTTTTAAAAAATAAAATTCTCCATATATCTCCAAAATAAAGTCTCAAAAGAAGTAATTCCTTCCATTCATCCATGGATATTTTATTTTTGTTGTATAAAAAATAATACAAAAAATATGAAATAAAAAATTATAATATAGAATAGTTAAAACCAGTATTAGATTCCAATATCAAAGCAATTTCAAGCATTATCAGTCACTTTTCTATTCATTTCTTCTTCATTCATCACCTTATCTTTAAGAATTCCACATATTTAAAAAAAAAACTTATAAGATATAAAGAAAATAATTTTTATCAAAATTAAATAAAGTGCATAAGTGAGCTGAATTTGATACTTTTCAATTGAGCCCATATCCAATTATGAGTACACATTAAGGCATCTAATGTACTCGAATAAAGTCTATTACGATGTGGGCCTAAAAATCGACCTCCCTCGCTAAAAGCAGACTCGGAAGCAACTGGGAGACTTGAACAACCAACAAATCTCTAGCAATCTCAAACAATACAGGATATCTACTTATATTCACCTTCCACCACATTAAAATATCGAAGTCTGGAGTAATCTTATCTTCTTCTTCTAAGTAAATATTTAACTCTGACTTAACTCGTTTACGAATATGTTGGCTTTTAAATGAATTAAATTTTTGCACATCCCACATGCCCATCACAACTGAACTAGAACTAGAATTACAACCAACACTAGACTCACCAAATCATTCAACCAAATTCGATCCAACCGTACTCCTTTTTTTATGTGCTGAATATAAGTAAGAATAAAGAGTATGGATTCTATCAATATGAGTTGATGCATCGCTACCATAAATTTGAGGAAAGAGGTAATCCACTATAACCATTTTGTATCTAGGATCCAATACAACAGCAATAGCCATCACGCCATGAATTTCATCCCAATTTTTTCCAAACTTTTCTAACATACTTTTTGGCATATTTTTTTATCACATCATATGAAGAATTAAGCCAAGTATTCAATAATAATTTAATTTCACAAATTATTCAAAAAAAAAAAGTAAAAATACACAAATGTCAAAAGAGAGAGATCTAAGTTGTAGGTTCGCTTTCCTCAGTGACAGAGAGAAAGGAGACGAGTGGTTGGTGATAATATTAGGTTTAGCTAAATTGATAATCTATATTCATTTTTATTTTTTTTCATTTTAGTTTTACAATATAAATTTTTTAACTTAAAATCGGATAAATGAATTGAATTTTAGATATCCATCCAATATCTATATAAATATCCATATTTATATCCAAAAAGATTTTGGATGAATATTATTCAATCTAATTGGATTGGATATATGAATATCTAATTTGGATAGACTAATTTATCATCCCTATTTAGTACAAGAATCAAGAAATTATAAATTTATTGAATGAATAATAAAAAATAAAAGTGGGTTAGTAATAAAAACGGTTAGTTAAACAGTAGGGGTTGGTGAGAAATTCAAGGAGGCAAACATAACCATCCGAGTTAAAATGACCCTAACAATCCAAAGTTTTCTTTGCGGCCCAAGCAGGTATTACTCATTTTTATTATTATTTGCAAATAGCTCCTCTTGACTGACAAAGCACAATACGTAGGTTGTTTTTCGCGTGAAAGGAATGAGAGAGAATGGTCTAGAAAATTGTGCTGTAAACCTTTTCATTTTCTTTTCAGTACTAATTGGTAATTAGTAAAATTTTATTTTAGCTTATTTTTGTTAATCACAAGCCAAATGAGTACTGCGAGTAAAATTTTGGTGCGCAATTTTTCATATTAAAAGATCATAATTTTACCTCTCACAGCATTTGTTGTCATTAAATAATACTTTTTAACAATTCAATAATCATGGATATATCATGCACAATGCATCTTCTTCGCGTGCAAATTGCAATGTAAATAAAACTAAAGGATCATTTATTATTGGTAACACCCGCGATTACATTTCAGAAGCAAGATCGCAACAACAAACAAGAATCGCTATAATAACATGCATGGCCAGTGGACACGCCTACTCATGTGTCCCGGTCTTATTTTCTCATAACCTAAAATCTACTGAGGAAGTTTGTTAAGTTTACAATAACTGTAATCCTTGAACTTCTTGGCCTTGTACTTTGGTGGGTTTTCATCGTTAACAAGTTGAGGAAGGGGCCCCACCACCGTGTCAGCAGGCGGCTCTAAGAAAACTGGCCACGACATTCTCGTCTTCTCCTTGTTAACAGTGGTTCTATGCAGCACGGCTTTATACTCGCCGTTGCTCAGAATCTGCACATCAAACATCAATGGATCAATCACGTCGGTGGTGGACCCCATTACAAGAAAAAATAACACAACAGTTAAATAGATTAAATAACACATAATTTATATTTGTCAACAGTTAAAATTCAAATTGAAATAGAACAACCGATACAGTGCTAAATGTTTGCTAAAATATGCCTTCTTAAAATGGCCGCTCCTTCGTTGGAGAAACAAATCATTTTTTAATTGATTGATTTGATCAATCAGCAACGTCGTGGGGAAATGTTGCTTTCGAAATGCAATCCAAAAAAGAAAAATGTTGAAAACGATTTCGGAATTATTATGACTTATGGGCAACAATGACAATTGACAGCGACACGTCTTCGAAATGGATTGATTTTTACTAATTACTCGAAGTCTTTGTTAAGGTACGTTTGTAGTAACGTACTGCCACCTATATTAGCGCAACACAAAGTGGATTGTAATTTAACTGGATTGTAAGTTACTGTAAATGTAACTTAGCATAACCCCTTACTCGAATGCAACTGACATTGGCGGGCCCCTGACCACTTCGGACTTACTAGCCCATGCAAACTCGAAGTGCTTCGCTCTTCATATTCATTAAATTTTTATTCAAACAAAATAATAGATCCCAAATATTAATCTTATCTTTCGGTTTTAATTAAAATTCATCTCGTTTCTCTGTAGCTGATGTAGATAACCGGAGAAACAATCGGCATTAACTACAATCAATAAATAAACATAAATGAGGATAAGTAGAAAACATTAACTAGCAAGCGAGTCAGTACCTCGATCTGGTCCCCGATGTGAATGATCAGAGCGTTGGGGATGTACTTGGCATCGATCCAATGGTCGTCCTTAAAGACTTGCAGACCAGGAACTTCATTGGGCACGAGAACGGTGAGCGTGGAGAGATCGGTGTGGGCCGGCACCCCAAGAGCAAGATCAGGACGCGGGCACGGCGGATAATAATTAATCTTGAGCATGTACTCAATGTCCTCCCCTCCCGCCGCTTCTTTCAAAACATGTCCTTCCACGCCCAACCCCAACGAAAGATACCTAAACAACTTATCCACCACCTCCCTCATGTACTTTGCGTACTCCTCATTCACCGCTCTGCGCGCGCACCATTTTCCAGGAATGCTTTTAAAATTAGTTGTCCGTACATTTTGTTGAAAAATGCAAAATGAAAAATGAAAAAGAAGAGAGATGCATCCAAATGAAGTTGATAGTTACCGGTAAGAAGGAGGGTTCTTGGGCCAGAAGCGGTAGTTGATGGAAGGAGGAGGCCAAATCCTGTGGAAAAGATGATCAACCCAAGATTTCTTTCCATCGACTTCTTTCTGTAACTTGGTGCCGTATCCTTGCACGTCTTTTGCACCGGCTGGACGGGAGTACACTTCTTTATCTTCCTGAGGGAGCTCGAAAAATTCTTTTCCGACGGCTTGCAGTTTACCGATAACGTCACTGGGGACCCCGTGGTTTACAACCTGGAAAAACCCCCACTCGCGGCTAGCTTCCGCGATGGAGCGGACGAGTCTGTCTTGAACGGGGTCGTCGAGATCGATTGTGGGGATTTCGGGAACGGGGCCGCTGTACGTAGTGATTGCTGGCTGTTCTTTTTCAGGTCTTATGAACTCTGCTGGAATTGTGCCATTTGAATGGGACAAGGAAGCAATGGCTTGCACGGTATTCACCTCCATTAGTTTATTTCCCAGCAGAAACCCACCACTTGTCTTTTCTTTTCCCCTCTCACTCTCTCTTTCCCGGTTTGTGACTTTTTTCCGTGACTGTAATGCAGTAACGCTGGTCACTTGCAAAAAGGCTGAAAAAATCTATTAAACAATTTATAATGAATACAAACTGTTGTGAGAATGAATTAAAATTTTTAATAAAACGGCTGAGAGGGCCAGAATTTACGTGGAGTTGTGAAGTTCACTTGTTAGCGCCACCTACCACCACGCCGAAGGCATGAGAACTGAGATGTAGTTACTCTTTTTATTTTATTTTTTTCTGTACTTTATAATTTGTTTGAGTACACTTAACAAGTTGTTTTGCGGGGGTTCATGGTTATAATGAATTCTACGTAAATAAATATTTAGTTATTATAATGACTCGACCTTCTAGAACATAGGTAGTTTATTAGACACTATGTAATCAATGTTCAACTAGTGCATGCTACTAAGCCCATGGGCAAAGTGGTTGGTCGTGGTGGTGGTATTATAAAAGTATGGGAGTGCACAACTTTTTTGTCGAATTCTAATGTCTGGTCCAACTTGGAGTAGGATGGTAAAATATACCATTCATTGCAATCCCCAGTTGTACTAGTACCTTGTCTCGTAGCCCCCCATCCGATAAGCTACCTTTGATAATTTTGTTAAACTAAATTATTGATTATTTATTCATTACATTGATTAATAATTACAAAATAATTATTTTAATTATTAGATTAATAAGAGAAAATTAAGTATTATGATTTATAATATCAATAATTTTAAAAAATTATTTTATAAGTGGGCATTATTTTGTGATAAATAAATTAAATTACATATGATTTAAAAATATAATTATCAAAAATAGGTAGGATCATAGGGTAGCCATATCTTCGCACTAATGTGGGTGAGCTATATTTTCCTCAAATATTTGTAAAAGTAAAAATACGAATTATGTCGTAACAGGCTTATCCATTAAATTTCTAATAATAAATATCAGCAGATTTTTTTAATCGTAATATACGTATCAGTGTTAAAAAAAAAAAACTTGCATGCTAAATATGTTGTATCTCTAGAATTGGACACTATCAAATTTTCAGAAAAGCAAAAAAAAATAAATAAAATTTAAACCATTTAATGCTGGGTATTGTACATCCACAACATCAATAATGTTAGTTATTAATATTAATTAATTTTTATGAATTATAATTTCACTCCTCCATTATAAAATATTAATAAACAACTAATGCAACAATTGTCTCAAAGGCGCTTAATAGTTCTTAAACAGTTTTATTTAGTTGACCACCTAAATTCAAATTTTATTTTAAAATAACTAAGAGGCTAAAAAGGCAAAAAAAGAAAAAGAAAAAAAAACTAATGTAACAATTAAATACAAACTCCAATGTAATATTACTCAAATAATAGGCAGCGCTCAAATAAACATCAAAACTTTTAAGTGAAAATGAAAAATATTGTTATCCTGAGCGTGACTTGTTTTGTTTCTAGAAGTTAGCAGTTGAGCAAAGCGTTGCCTTTTGTCACGGCTCATGGCAATGGCAAGCTGCAAGTAGCCAAATTCCACGTTGTCTTTAACATGAAATTTTAGTTGTCTTAAAAGGAGGGGAGGGAGCGTTGCACGCCTTTGTGGAAAATCAGGGCCTTAGGTATTTGTTTATTAATAATGATAGAGCACAAATAATTTTGTATAAATTAATATGTATAATTTAATATAACATAAAGAGATTAGTTAAAAAAAAATAACAGTTATTTTTTTTAATTATGTAGGTCTATAATAATTTTATACAACCAATCACTTCATATCACATCAGTTTGTACACATTTATTTATACAATATAGTTGTAATTCTATCATTACTCTTTGTTTATTTATAGTAAATAACACTAATAGAGTTACTTTAAAAGATAAATTTGTAACTATAAAAGTATTTAAGTAATTACACAAAAAGTAGGTTGCCTTTTTTTTAATAGATGAGTGCCAGGTAATCACTTGAGATGAAAATATATTGAGATGATTCTTAGACAATCTACTACTATATGTGTGTGTGAAAAATATATTTTGTGTAATTATGACATCATTAAAATGTACATGGGCTTTTTGAACAGTTATAAATATACTTGTTTTTTTTATAGGGAGGGACTTAGTTTAACTAAATTTTAAGTAAAAAAAAAAAAAACCTTGCATTTAAGTTCGTTAAGCGTTGCCCTTCGCGGCAGCAATTTTTTTTTTTATTTTTTTTGGGAACAACCCATAATTGAATCATCATTAACATGGAATTGAAAAGGATCTATCAAAGCTATTACTAAATACAAGGCCATAAATGTTAATTTACAGAAAAAGAATATACTGAAGCAGGATCCAAAAGATCTATCTCGGACCAGAGACCTGCTGTGATGAGATATAAGACAAGGAATTGTACGAAACAGTTGTATTAGTTCCATTTGTTTCTGATTGTAAGATAAACTGACGGTTCTGCTCATTAGACTCTTCAATTGCCGATGCCTCAATGAATCTCTGGCCATAGAACCGCAAAAACCGCAATGACTCAATCCTTGGCTCACCCAAAGGCATTCCACCTTCCAGCATACTAACAACATTGGCCATGCTCGGTCTCAGCATTGGCTCTTCCTGCACACAACACAGGGCTATCCGCACAAGCTTCTCAACATCCTCGTTTGACACTTGCCCCTCCATCCGCGAATCTGCCAGCCCCAAGTACTTTCTCTGCTCGTGCAATTCCAGTGCAAGTAGAGGGAAATATACCCTCCGGCATTCCCTCGGGGAAGAAGACGAAGAAGGGCCATTCCCATCACCACTGCTATCCTTTTCCGTGCTCCGGCTTTGAATCTTAAGTGAGCAATTCTTTCTTCCACTTATAATTTCAAGTAATACCATTCCATAACTGTACACATCAGTTTTGTCTGAAATCGCGGAGCTAGTTAGCCACTCAGGTGCAAGATATCCTCTAGTACCCCTCATTGTTGTAAATAGGCCGGACTGTTCAGGGCTTAGCAGCTTTGACAGCCCGAAATCTGAGATCTTCACTTGCAAATTGTCGTGCAAGAGAATGTTCTCTGGCTTCACATCACAATGAATGATCTTGTGATCACAGCCGGTATGCAAGTAAGCAAGTCCTCTTGCAGTTCCGAGAGCAATTTCAAATCTCTCTCGCCATTCCAAAACAGAACCATTACCGAACAGTGTTCTGTCCAAAGAACCTTTGTTCATGTATTCATAAACCAAAAACCTTTGCCTGCCTTGTGCGCAAAATCCTTTCAATCTAACAAGATTGACATGGTGAATGTTTCCAATGATTGCAATCTCGGTACAGAATTCCTTCTTCCCCTGTATCCCAAAACTATTGATCTTCTTCACCGCCACAACACTTTTGTCTTGTAAAATACCTTTATAGACAGTACCAAAGCCACCACTGCCAATTTGGGTACCAAAATTATTAGTGGCAGCTGCAAGCTCCTCATAACCAAACCTCCTTGGTAAGCCCGCAATATTGGTTAACTCAAGCTCTTCTGAGGATGAATTCATACTGCCCAGCTTTATTACTTTAGCTCTAGCACGCTTACTATTTATTCTCCACCACAGAAATCCCACAACAATAATAATAGTTAACAGAGATGAAGGTATTAGTACCAAACCTGCAACGGGGAATTTGCTGCCGTCTTCATCTTTAGCCTTCTTGCTTCCATCGGAAGATAAAACCATAGCCTTAATGTAGCCCAAACGAACTCGCCCGCTGTCAGAGCTGGACATGATTGTACCTAGATGATTTTCAATGAAATAACAAGATTCAGAAGAATCATCATGGAAAATTCCCAAGCAAGAACAATTCCGCGAGCATAGATCTTGACATTCCGATAATCTAACACCACGTTTCACGGGTTGAACAAAATCATTAGCAAAATAGTCCGCGCCATTGCCTAGTTTCAAATATGTGATTGAAGAATTCAATCCGCTAGCATTCGTAGCACTGCAACCATTCGGCAAAGAAAGGGAAGAATTAATTGGCACGCAATCGCCATTCATCTCAGCATGAAAGCCAGAAGGACAAGAACAGCTACCCTTGGAGCACAATCCAACTTCTTTACAAAAGAAGGGAAGCCTACAGTCTTCAACTGGGATAGCCAATTCCTGCACCAACTTATCACCCACGAGTTTGCTAACAATAAACCTTCCACTAGACTCCAGTTTAGCAATCCTAAAATCTGCTGCATCCAAGCTTACCTTAAGCACAATCCTTGATCCATCACTGGCAAACAAATACAAACCAGTCCTGTTCATAGACAAAAACGACACTGGAGCGTTGGAGTCCTTGAAAGCATAGCTATACATTGACAACTTCCAATAAGTCATTTGATTCCACTGCAAAACACCATCACCATCTGTTACAACAAAGCTATATTCACCAACTGACAAATCATTCTCAGATACAGAAACCGCCAATGATTTACCGACACCTAACGTCTGTCCTGTGACAATTGCATCAGTCGGGGAATCGAAACTCTGCCAAAGCGAAACGTTCCGAGCGTCAAGTAAAACAAGATTCCCAGATTCTTGAAGCTGCATGGAAGAAACAGGGGAATCCAACATGGGAGTTGACCAAACAAAGCGATCATCATCGTCACTGATAGTGAGACCGTTGACTGACAGAGACAGCTTGGAGGAATCTGAAACGGGTTTGTTTCGGTTAGCGGTCCAGATGATTGAGTTGGAAAGTGAGTGGAGGATTGACAGGTAATACTGAGAGTTTTCTGATGTGGGTTTTGTAAAAGAAACCTTGAAAGTTCCATTTGTGGATTGCAAGAAAGCACCTGCTTGGTCAATGAATTCGTAGTGAGAAGCCGTGAAGTTCGGATAAATTGAGCCCGTAATCAGAGGGCCGGAAGAGGTGAGTGGAAACAGAATGGAGAAAAATAATAAGAAGAATGAAGTGGTGATGGTGATGAAGCCCATGTACGAGAAGATGATAGTGATGAGAATTGTTTTTGTTTTGAGGAAATGATTTCTTGAAATTGTTTCCATATTTGGTAGAAAGACGCTTGTGTGTGCGTTTGAGAAAGACGCGTTGACTTGGAAATATTGTGTCGGAGCCGACATGGAGAGTGGGACAAGGGTTGGGTGCGCGTTGGATGATGGTTGATAAATTTGATGATGACTTGGTCATGTTGTACTTGGTCAACGTTTGGCTGCATTTAATGCTGTCTACGGACTTCGTCATTTTCCCGGGTGGAGGTTTATTTTAAAAAATAAATTTATTATTAAAAATTAAAAATTTAAAAATCTTAAAATTATTTTTTACTTTTTTTTTCTGTACCATACAATTGTAAACGCTCTCTACTCTCATATTTTATAAATTAAATACTTAATTTCATATTTTTTAAAATTTATTTTTTTATTACTCTTAGTATATCATTATCTTTGTTTCATACTTTGTATATATAAGATTTTTTTTTTTTCATTAGCTTTTGTGTTTGGTAAGAATTAATTTTTATATTCATTAATTTTCATGACCGATAAAATAATATATATGAATGAATTAATGAGAATTTATGAAATTGAAAAGAGAAAATAAAGAAAGGGCTAATTAACTAATTTTATTTATATAATAAAAATTTAAATTAACAGTAACTTTGAACCACCCAATTTCCTTAATCAAAAAAGTAAATAAATAAAGATAAAATGCTTTTGAATCCCTATCAGACGATACCTTTACTAATTTAGTTCCCTAATGTATTTTTAATTACTCATAAATTATCTGGTATGGTCCTTAGTGTCAGTGTGAACACATCCACTTTGCTAGCATGGTCAGACTCCATTAAGCGACCCAATTAGATATTTGATTAAAGTAAAGTAGTATTTCTATTATATAATTAATTAGCTCTTCAACTGTACATTCTTATATCCATAGTTGTGCGTGTGTATGTGTAGCAATTTAATTTCCTAGTGGTACAAATTTGAAAAAAAAAAAATGCAGAGCAGAAATAATTTTACGTCTTTGATAATGTTTTGGCTTCTAATTTTATGTTTTTCATCAAACTATGAGTGGGTTGGAGGAAAAGAAAATTGTGATATTTTGGAAGTTATTTGTGATTGATGACTAAACCGCATATCCCCAAATGAAAAAAAAATGTTCGATGGATTTAAGGTTTCATATCATAATTTAATATGAAACCACCAACTAATTATAGTTGGATACAGGGGAATATATGTTGAAAAATTTTTAGAGCATGGATTTTAAATTTTCCTCTTCTCGTTATCCTTTAATATTTTTAAATATTTTAGAATTTCAAAAACGCAAGAGACAAAACATTAATGTTGCTCTCTCTCTCTTCATTACCTTATTTCAATTTCAGTTCTTTTTCTCTCTGCCCAATATTCATCTTTGGTTTGGGGCTGCCATTGTTGAAATCTAGTGAAGAAGAATAAGAATTTTTCAGAATGAAGATAATTTTTCTCCTGCTAAAACCAATAAAATGTAGTTATTGTTTCAATCCCCATCTTTTTCACTAGACTGCGCCAATTGCAGTGCTGTGTTGCCAATGTTAAACCGATACAAGGGTCCACCGTCCACGTTGGTGTTTCATTAGTGAAAAAGAAGACTTTGATATTGGTTTCAAGGTTAATATATTAAAGGATAATGAAGAGGGAAATTTAAAATTTGCATTCTAAAATTTTTTGACATATATCGCCACGTGTTTAACTCTAACTAGTCGATGATTTCATATCAAATTATGACATAAAACCTCAGATATATTATAGAATTTGTTCCCCAAATGAGTGTATAATGACTTTAAGGTCGAGTTCTCGGAGCTTTGGTGTCGATTTCAAAGGTCTTGCCCACATCATCAACGTATATATAGTAATGGTACGGATGATGAAATCAAGAAGCTTAATGAAACCGCGTATAAATTTACAACCATCTCAAAACCCAACATAGAACCAGTCTCCAATTTTTCTCTATTCATGATGTCAAAGTAATACTGCGTACAGTGCCCCCTTTTTCTCTGGTTCCGCCGATTCTAATGGCCAAAAGCAACTATCGTAAGCATGATTCTGGGCTATAGCTAATGTTGTGAAGAAGCTATACAAGTATCACGGGGCTTGCCATCTTACTGGCACTTTGTTGGATGATTGAAGCGCAACCAACAACTCATGAATTTGATGTTATTATGGCCGCACAAGTTGGAACCGGGGACTACACCCGAATTGTAGAAGCTATCTTCGCCACTCCTATCACCAGTGGAAGACGATACTACAGGAAAATACATGGAATATGTCGACGTTAAACAAGAACATGCTAATTAGCCTGACCTTATAAAATTGGTGATGGAATCGATAGGACTATCATATCTGGAAACAAGAGCTTTCTGGGGAGATAACATCACCACCTACGAGACTGCCACAGTAGGTGCGTCATCCATTTTCTCTTTCATTTGGTCTTTTTAACGACGATGATGTTAATACAAAAACACATTAGGTCTATTCTACATATAACATCAAATATGGAGTCTATATCAGCATTAATGAGCCAGATGCTTCGCTCAACATTGTTAGAACGCCAAACCAGTAGGAAAATAACTCCATTCATAAAACAGAAACTTATTCAACAGACCTTTTTAACGAGGGATTCTTGGTGCTGGGTTTGTTGCAATGGATATAAGATCCAAAAACACAGCCGGACCGAACAAAAGCCAGGCAGTTGCACTGATATGAGTGACGTGGAAGAAGAGAGAGTGGACACCATATGGTTATGTACTACGGTGGATATGGAACAGAGGACCCAGTGCCAATGCTACCAGCAGAGTCTCCTGGAAACTGGAAGGGATACAAAATACATACTTAATAGCTCGGAAGCCCTCATCAAGAATTCCATTTACTCTTCAGCAACTATTATATAAGTTTAAAGATTATACACATGTAGTAAATGCAATTTCTGCGTCATTGCTACACTGTTATTTACTTATACATGCATAACTGAGCGGGCACTTTAACTATTCCAACTTGTTTACTCCTGCCAGTGCTAATATAATCTCTTAGCAGCGAAGATATATATGAACAGCGACAAAGCTGCCCAGTGTTAAGCAAGATGCAGGATAGGCCTTCCACGTCTGCGCTGGAGCTACGGGGAGATGGCTCGTAAATGTGCTTTGCATATAGATCTAGATTTATGGTGTGATCACAAATAATTTCCACCAATTTCTTTTAATTGGGCATTGGTGTGATGAAAAGCATAATACTGTAAAAAGAATCAATAATGTTAAACACCTCAAAATTTTTTGACAAGAGAAATTTTGAATTTACTGGATTGTAATTATGTTGTATTTGAACTGCAAAAAATCTCATTGAGTCGGACTTATAGCTGGCTCAATGAGGAAACAAAATACAGAAATAATTGATTAGGTTAAAGTCGTACGGTATTTCTTTCGACTTCGAATTTATTCTTTCCTGCAATTTGCAAAGTCAACAACCAATCACGCCGGATTGAGCTACCAAAGGCCTAATGTTTTTTTTTTTTCTAATTTTCTTTTAATTAATATTATAATTAAATTATAATATGAAGTTATTATTAATATTTATAGATCAAATTATTATTAAGATTAATTTATATTAAATGTTACGAAGTACTCCGGATCGGAGGTTTTCCCGAAAGGGGTAATTTTGAAATTTTAGAAACAAAGTGGCAGGAGAACATTGCAATTTGTAGATATTATGAGGACCGAATGTAAATAGAGAATTTGTATCGGTTAATATATCAATTCGTTTTGCATCCCACAACGAGGGGACGAAATAGAGACGGAGAGAGAGAGAACGTGAGAGCTTTCTTCGTCGCAAGGGAAAAAAAATATAAATAAAAATCAACGAACAACAGCTAGCTGTTTCTATTTTCGCCACCACGAAACTCTCCATGCATTTCGCTTGACACACTTTGTTCTTCTTCTTCACTGTAAGATTTCTCTTTAATACGGCCTTTACTTTGACTGGTTATTATCTCAATGCCGTTACAGGAAAATAAATATAAATATTAATCGTGGCGGGAACCAATTTTTGGGTACTAATTTCGGTAATTTTGATTTTATTTGTTGAATGCAATTGAAGGATTCTATAGTGTTCAATGTTCATTTCTTTGTTGTACATATATAGCATTGGTGGTGGACTGACCTGTCATTGATTGCTTGTTCATGTGACGATTTCAGTTTCGTGGGTCCGGCGATCCCCAATAACAGAACACTCTTGTGTTTCTTTTATTTTATCTCAAAGTATTCTGTTTGGTTAATCTGAAAGAAAGAAATGAAATAGCTGAAGAGCTTTGATTCTTCTTGTTTTTATTTTTTATTTTTTGAATGGAAAAAGAGAGGTCTTTTGGTCGAGTCAAAGAGAAGGCAGGCATCTAGGGTTTCTGTTTTCTGCTACTTTTACTAAATCTGTTTAAATTCTGATTGCATTTTGCATGGTTTAAATTGCGCTTGGTAAAAAGTTAGCATCATTTTTAGTAATATCTTTATTTTGTAGCTTTTGATTTTTGTTAACTGAAATTGGTTTTGTTGTTCATTCTCGTTTTAGGGTTTTGCATTGCGTTGCATATAATTTCTGAAGTTGACTTCTGCATTTCTTATAATTGCTGAATTATTCATGTGCATTTCTTGAACATGCTGTTACTGTATTTGTTACAGGAATGTAATTTTTTATATTGCGTTTGCACCTATTTGTGGGTTTTTTTTTCTACAGGTGATTTCTTGGGCGGGTTTCTACTATGCCTTTGTTGAAAAGGAAGCCTTTTATTTTGGTGGAACCACCTCAAGATTTGGAGCCGCATGAGCTGGTATACCAAGTTCGCTTTACAAAAGAGATTTTTCGGGACTATCAGTATCCTTCTTCTGATATTCTTGATGATAGTTATTGTCAATTATTATTTGGAATTTGGCTGATGATATGACTATTTCGACTAGATATGTTGATTTGATGTTCTGCTCTTTGTTCTCTAAGATAATTATATCATATCAAACTAAGTAATTATCGTGGATTGTGTGGGTGGAGCCTTTTTGCTATAAGTCATGAAATTTCACTTTCTTTCGTGTTTATACAGCTTTGCTGAATGGAGCAATATCATTTGTTTGTTGTTCTTGACATTGACCAGAGAGTATTTGAACAGGGTAAATTTATATCGGAACAGGGTTTGGATGTGTAAATCTACTGGAAAAACTAATTTGACCTATGAAGAGGCCTTGGTGTCAGAAAAACGTGCAGTGAAGAAGCTTCAAGAGCTTCCCGAAGTGCTAGTGGCACCTGCTCTGCATATCATCCAATTTAGTAAGAATTCCCTCCCTATGTGATTGATGGATATCTAGATTTGCTATATAACCTGTTATATTGAAGTTTTGTTACAGTTTTTTGTTGCCACATTGAGTTACATAGTAGTCTGGGAGTAAAGTACTGAGGTGAGATATCTGTTTGTTCAATAAACCTTGGATTTGAAAAGTCTATTTTCCCATTTTCAGTGGTTTATTTGCCAGTTCAATAATGGTTTTTAGGTATTGGTTTATATAACCTTGGACCCAGATTCAAAAGGAAAAAAAAAAAAAATTGGACTTGGTTATAGATTATGTTTGCAATTAAGGCGCATCTAGATTGATGTACTTTTCTTCTGTCTTTGTCAAATTTCATCTGAGTTATTGTTTGTATCAGTAATATTGGTTGCAATATATAAATAATATAACCTATGAGCAAGGAGCAAGGTTTATTATTGGTGGATCTTTTTGTTTTTTATAACTACTTTTTGATCCATGTCAAATCCTTCACAGATATCATGGAATTGTATTACATTACGAGTGTGGAGTGTTTGAGGGATGGAAGAGAGTACACCTTTTTTTGTAGTCCATAGGTCCAGCTGGCCTTCGGGGCCCAAAACACGAATACAGAATAGACATAAAAGTTGTTTGGTGTTCAATGAAATTGTTTAACCGATCACAATGAAAAGGTGGGTTGGTGCAAAGCAATACCTTAGAAGAAAGGAGCCGTAGACATGATTGTTAAAATCCTTATTGCCTTGTGGATTTTTGGACTCGTTCCTAAGTGTGTTGATTTTACGTATCATATCTTTCATCACTTTCAGGTTTCTAGTTCCCTTGAAATTTCAATAAGCAGGCATTTCTGTATAATTTATCAAAGCTATCTGGCAGGTATGCTTTCCTTGAAAGATCTGGCAGATACAATTGCTACAAATTTAGAGGAATGCTTGTATGTCGACTCTGAATGTTATGGAAGGAAGGATAGTGGTGTGCATCTCTGCAAAATATTAAAAGTTGTGAAGGCAGATAACAAAATTACCAAATATGAGGTAGCTTGGCTTGACAAAAACAAGAAAAATATGGAAAATGGCTTGTTAGATGGAGAAAATCTTGTAAAGAAGAAGTTGCCTTTTAGTAGGAATATTTTGAAGTCTTTTATTCGGGAGTCCACTTACCGGAGTTTCCCTTGGGTGCTTCATGAGAAATTGGCACGAAAACATGGTATCTCAATTGATCCCCCGCAGGAGTTAAGGAGCAAAGTTTTCTTCCAAAATGGACTTGTTGTCTGCAAGAAGCGAAAGAAAAATGAAGAAGTAAGAAACAATGTCACTGTAATTTATACAGTTTCAACTTTGATTGCTAATGGATTAAGTTCATGAAATAATGTTTGTCTTATGATTTTCAAATTTAGGAAATGAAAGAAGAATCTGGAAGATGTAAATGTAACAAAGTAGGAAGTGACAAACTGGAAGGTAAATCTATGGAAAAGAGTAGTAAGGTTCTTTTTGCTTCAGTATACACAAGATCTTTTTTATATTTCTTTTTAGTCAAATTGGTTGCTTGCAGCAGATCTCTGTTTTGGCATTTTCTTTCTGTCTAGAATACGTGGCTTTATAAGGTATAGGAGGTTGTGAGACTGTTAATTTCTAATTGAAGGCTCACTCTATGACTTACTCCCTTCATTTATAGATGATGGTCAGCAGAGGGAAGAACCTATCAAATATCCAGTTGATGACCTGTTGGTGCAGCCGGGTGCAGACGATCCAGTTTTCAGTGATCGCCCCTTGCCTTCTAGGGACTTCAGTGTCCCAATGGACTGTGTTGGGGATCTTCTGATGGTTTGGGATTTTTGTACTTCTTTTAGTAGGACGCTGCACTTGTGGCCATTTTCTCTTGAAGACTTTGAAAATGTTATCTGCCATAAAGAAAGTAATTTGGCTCTCATTGTGGAATCACATTCAGCTCTTTTGCGATTGCTCATAAAAGACAATAGTGAACGTTTTTGGCATATGAAGAACAAAAAGCGAAAGGTAGACCAAACTTTTTACTTCTAATGAAATTGTATTCTGTTAAGATTTTCCTTAGGTGGTTCATTTTTCATTCTCGTAATTGATATTGTTTCTTCTGATCCCTCACGGGACTGTTCATGTGCTCGCAGTGATGCTTGATATTAGTATGTCCTGATGATCTCTCTCTCCCTTTATCAGATTACACTAGTCAATTGGGCGGAGTATCTGTGTGATTTCCTAGAGATTATCAAGATTCCTGAATTATGCTCTAATATGACAACCATTAAGCGGGGTCATTATGGTCTTTTAGATGCTAATATTAAATTGAGAGTCTTAAAGGAATTGGTGAATCAAGCCTTTGAAACAGATGTTTTTAGGGATAAGATAGATGAGCATATCGATCAGCGGCGAGCACTTGGAGCCACCAGAAGAGAAGAAGCATTGGAAGCAGCTAGAAAGGAAAGAGAAGTGAAGGAACAGTTGAAAATTCAGAATGGGCATACCTCGGAGAGTGCAAAAAACAACATGCATGAATCTTCAAAGAATAATTATGTTGGAGAAGATGGGGAAATAGCAGAGAAGAGTATTGCAGAAATCATCGCATCTCAACAGAAGAATCTGCTGTAAGAAATATAGTAGTGCTAAATGAAACCAGCCTTCCTTCTGCCTTTAGAGACTAGCTCTTTAGGCACCCTTTTGTTATCACAATATTATCATTTACTGAAGTGACTAAAAGAGATAGAGGTTTAAGAACACCGACAGCTAATCATTTTTAAATGTCCAACCACCTAAACTCTCTCTGTTCTAAAACCTAACTTGCCATAATGTTTTTGACAAATATAGACCTTTCAAAGTGATCTAAGATATATGGTTGGATTCAACTTATCAACATTATGTCCAGAAGAGTGAGGACCAACAAGGCTGTTTCAGTCCAAGCTACTGAATATTTTGAATATGTTTAGTTTTTGACTTGCTGCATGGAGTTGTTTATTTGAAGACAAGTAAAAAGGAAAACCCAAGTAAAAGAAAATTTTATAAATGGTCTGAGTGTGCTTAACAATCAGTGAATATCGGGTGTTTAGACGGTTAATGGAGAATATGTTGGACCACTCTTTTGTATATTAGAATAACATTCCTAATGAAGACATAGCTTGACTTGAAACTTAAAATTTTGTGACAGTGAGAATAAGCACTCGGATGCCTCAAAGAAGATGGCCAAAAGGCAGAATGTGGATGTGGAAGTCCAAGAAGTAAATGGAAAACAGTTATCTGGGAAGGAATTATTGAAACAGATGAGCAATGACAAAAAGGAAGCAACAGAGCCGAGGAGTAAAGATCAGAGGGTTAAATTCTTTCTCTTTCTGATATGTGAAGTTTGTTTCTGTGTCTATGTCTTTGTATTTCACTTCATTAATCTGTTGTTGACATTTTTAATGCATCAGAGAGAATATTTTGAACGGGAGATGGAGAAATGGGTCATACGCACCAACCCTTTGGGTAAAGACAGGCATTATAATAGGTACTGGTGGTTTAGACATGATGGGAGATTATTCGTAGAGAGCTCTGATTCGAAGCAGTGGGGTTACTATAGTTCCAAGGAAGAGGTAATAATAGCTGAATAGCTGCTATGTTGATTATCTTGGTATTTACTAACTCCCTATTGACATCTGAAAACAGCTTGATGCATTGATGGGTTCTCTGAATTGCAAGGGTGAGAGAGAAAGGGCCCTTCATAAGCAACTAGAGAAGTTCTATGCCAAAATGAGGTGAGTTGGTTCATTTTAGCAATGATAGGTTTGTCATGGAGTAACTTCACCTTCTTTTACCTTTTCGAGCTCCATTTTTTTTTAGTTGAATATATATATGGCATTTGTTCGATACATGAGATATTAAGAGTGCTGAACCTTTCATTGACTGGCAATTTTGTAATGGATAAATGTTTTTAGCAGACCAAACACAATTTATACCGTTCAAGGTAGAATGATGCTAAAATGCAATGTAAGAAGGCAGATTTTTTCTCTATTGCTGTTTGTGTGGTAGGGTTAGGCCAGCCAATCAATTTGTGTGCGGCTGTTGGTACATCCCGAAGGCTGCTGGTATAGCTTCCTGTCATCATTTTGATTCCGCTTTCAGAGAGTCAGAATTTTTATAAGTTTTCAAGTTGGTTTCAATCAATTGATGAATATCATATGATCCATGTGTAACTGATTATACAACTAGAACTATGATAACCTTTTTTTCTCATGGGTGGTAATTTTTACCATTAATATTTGTTAAAACACTATTAATATTTGTATTGATAATGCTTTCCCTAAAAATGTTTCTACAGCTCTGAATTTGAAAAGAGATCAAAGAGCTTTGTTGGAAAGATTGCAACGGAGGAGGCTGTGCTCCGGAGATCTACACGGGTGCGGGCAACACCAGGGGTAAATCCTGCTAATGCTTTCCTCAGATATGTCAACAAGTGGAAGCAAGACTAAATTGGAGGCTGACCATTTGAGTTTGATGGTTAATTTCCATCTAATTTTAGATTGGTTACCAAGTTCAGAAAAGAAGTGCATATTTTGTTGGTCTGAAAATCTGGAGTAGAGGGAGATTTTGGTGCTCAGATGGGACAGTTTTTTTTACCCACTCGTCTGGAGGTTTGCAATCGTAAGCTAGTGCTTCACCCTCGGGTTTTCATAGACGGACATATTTCACATTCTTTCATTGTTTTTCCGGATTGGTGGCAAATCAAATATCAAATTTTACAATTTTTTGTTCTCCCCCATGAGAAGATTGAATGTTGCCGATCTTTGGAAGAGAATTTTTTTTTTTTCATTACTAATGAAAAATCCCTCAAAATCGGGTGTTGAATTCTGATTTATTATCTATCTATTTTTCTAAAGATAAATTCTACACTTTGAATATGCATGCCTCCATGTCATCTTAAATGTAAGATTACATTGGAGTAAGATGACATTGGAGAAACGATGAAAATATAACTCCAAGACATCTATCATATATTCATATGTTCTGTTAACACAAGTTGACAAATCCATCAGCGGGCTTAAATTATAGTGAAAGGATTTTACAGGAGCATGCACTGCTCATAAGGGTAAAGCAGGAGGCTAATCATCTGACTCTTGTGAAAGGTACAAGACAACAACATAACATGAGCAACAGTAAATTTCCTTTCTTCAAAATTCAAAGTGCCATTAATATCAGTGGCTTGCTCAGTTCTATTGAAACAAAGATTTTGTTTTCCAGGAGTAGTCTGGCACAAAAACCCACAGAATGAAAAGCAAAGAACTACATTATCTCAACAACAGCACGACTGAGAATACTCCCCTTATTGAGATCTTCATAGGCTTTGTTGGCATCCTCGAATTTGTATTTTCTTGTAACGGCATTGGTGAGATTGAATATACCTGATTCTGCGAGTTTGACCAACTTGGGAAGATCTTGTCTTGCTCTTCCTCCATAGGATCCAATGACCTGTATCTGCACCAGGGGAGCATTGCTAGAAAGGTCAGAGTTGCTAACATGGAACACAATAGAGTCATCCTAAAATTATGCTGAGCAAATTGTATAACATTTAAAATGATATAAGCCGGACACAAATACTAACTGGTTTAAATAAGCAAAGCTATTCCGTCAAAGAAAGGTCATTAATGAAGTGTCAATATGAGATCACACTGAGTTCTAAGATGTATGTTCACACTCACATCGCCAATGTCTGATAAAGCTTAAGCTTCTCTCACCTCAGCTCCAAACATACTTATGAAAAAGAGAGAGGGGGGAAGAGAGAGAGAGAGAGAGAGAGAGAGAGAGAGAGAGAGAGTTCTTTTCTTAAGGTCTTCTAATTATACACCAGAAAGCTGAAAAAGTGTAAGCTTCATAAAAGAACAAAACTTAAAAAATATATATATTCCAGACATGGTATTTTTGCCCCTTTGTCCCTACAGACTGCAATGGCTCCACCTCCATCTACACGGAAGATACAAGGAGGATATTACAGTTTTTAGTTTCCATTCTTTACAACATGCAGATGTATTGAACATAACTTCAGTATAATAGTTCATTGAACAGATCAACTTTATTTAATACATTTACTTTTATTCTATCTTTGAGTTTCTTAACGTTTTTCTTCCTATTATTCAAGTGAATCTTAATTCCCATACTTGGGGAAGGAAAGACTGAACCATGACAATAGGTGTGGCTCAAAGAAATCAAAATATAGACAGTTGATTCTATCAAATTGCATACCTTTCTACGAACAAGACGATTTATATCCACCTCCCCAACTGCACCAGATTGTGCAAGTCCAATCATCACAGCTTTTCCTCCATCTTTTACACTCTGTACGCACTGCAAAAATGTCTGAGGTTTTCCCAAGGCTTCCACAGCTATGTCTACACCCATTCCTCCAGTTATTTCCTACCAAAAAAAATTTTTTAAAAAAAAGGAAAAAAGAAAAAGAGAGAGAAACTAAGTGAAAAGGCTTTTCTCTCAGTTAACGGCTCTAAACTTATGGCAAACAACGATTAATTCCAAAACCTTATTAAAAGGAATAGGCAACAATAGTGTTCATCAGAATTATCATCATCTAAAAGAAACAATATTCTTAAAAGTACAGAGAAAGAAAGAAGTCATTAATAGTAAAGGAGGAAAACTAAAGACAAATATCATACAGAAACAGTAATATCAAGCGTAAAAAATATATACCGTTGTTAAGGAGAGAGTGTGAACAGCTATAACTGTAGTGTTAAGGGCACATGACCAGTATGACATGATAACAGTCCAATGGGGAAAATGAAGCTAATATCAACGATTCCCATTTACAATGAACAAAACGGAACATAAATAGAATGAGTGTATGCAAGCAAGTGTTAAACGCATAAACAGCTGTTTGAAGTCCACTGGATAATTTCAAATAAATCTTGGAAACAGAGATATTCAACTAGTTTAGTAAGAGAAAGTAAAATGCATAAGCCTCCATGGACATAGATTTATGCAGTTCATCAGACAATTTTAATTGAGATGCTTCAGAAAAGTGTACATATGAGGCAAGTATAGTCATTTTTTATAAGTGGTACTCTCTTATTTAGTTAAAAAATTAAAGAGATGTGATAAGCACATACCCTAATCTTTTCAATAGCATCTTCTTGAATAGCATTTATGGTGTGAGTGGCACCAAATGTCCTAGCCTTCTGCAGTTTTTCATCATGAACATCCACAGCAATAATATCAGACGCACCAAATGCTCTTGCTAACTGCAAACAACTGGAGCATATGATGTAGTCTAATTATGTTGGAGGTGGCCCAATTAAAATCCATTAAAAAATGAACTGAACTCCTAAAGTTACTATCCGTTCCATTTTGACAACTCATCCACTCCCACATGTAAGATCAATAATAGTATAATTTTTTTTTTTTTTTGGTTTACCTTGACCCTACTCCGCCTATTCCAATCACAGCAACAGAATCACCTGCACGCACCTCTGCTGCATGGGCCATAGCACCATAAGCAGTAAAAACAGCACATCCTAAAATTGCAGACTCTTTGTATGGTAACGAGCCAGGTAAAATGGACAACGCATGTGCTGGCACGACACAGTATTCAGCCATGCCTCCCATACTATACATAAACACCGGTTTTCCTACAAGATGCGACATATCATTAACAATTCAACCTGGATGCGTATATTACAAAGACAATACCGAAGAGATGGATGATTCCCCAAAACCAACACACACACCTCCTCCTCCCCTCTCTAGCATATTTACAGAAAGTGAGTAGCAAATTGTGCATGGATGTTAGACAAAAGGTTTGATTTAAAGTGATCAAAGAAAACATTGGTCTTGCATGCCAACATGTCAAATTATAGTCAAACAATCAGGAGTTTTAACAGTGTAAAACAAAGCATCAGCACAACTTATAAGTATAAAACATAAAAAAGAAATAATAATTTACAGAATTATTTTTTTAAAATACCACTATTGCGGAGGAACAGCCGAGTTTCGCCATCATAAAGGGTTCCTTTAGCCCGGTTATAAGCGAAGAAATCTTCGCATAAATCATCATGGCCCTATTATTCAATGAAAAAGCAATGCTATCAGCCCAATAGATTGCTATATCTTCTCCCTCTATGAAAATGTCAAAAATTAAAACCAATCCTAAAAGTCCTCATGATAACATATAGACTATCCAAGCATCACCTTAGAACAGAAGGAACAGTTGCCGCAAGGCATGATAAAAGCTCCGACAACACGAGATCCAACCGGTAGCCTGAAAATACAAATAGGAAATCTGGAGATTAATAATCAAAGAATATTGTTGGTCTTGTTATAAGAAAAATAAAAAAGCTAAAAAAATCTGAAAACCTTTGAATGGTTTTATTATCAGTGTGGGGACCGTGTTCAACAACCTCCCCGGTAATCTCATGACCCACGACGCATGGATTTGAAAACGGAATTTCACCTTTAATTACATGAAGATCTGAGTGGCACACTCCACAAGCTGCAAACCCATTTCAAGGATATAACTCAATTCAACTTATGATTCAAGAAGGCAAATGGGCATTTCAGGAATAAGAAAAGGGGCGGAAAAGAAAATTTCACCTTTGGTTTTGATGAGAATTTCACCAGCTTTTGGTCGAGGCATGTTGAATTCTTCGATGGTGAGGGGTTTATTAGTTTCCCAAAACACTAGTCCACGCATGTAGCCACCTGAACTCACGTGATATGCAGCAGCTGCTGCTGCTGCTGATGATGATGATGATGATGATGGTCTCTTAATAACATCATTGTTACCGTTATTGATTTGATTAATGTTTCTGTTTAACAAACAAGAAGATGATAATACGGAGCCATTTTTCTTTGAGGGAAAAAGCCTCTTGCAGCCACTGCGAATCATCATTGTGTTTACAATGCAAGAAATGTTAATCGATCAGTGAAAATTTTGTTAAATCCCGGCGATGCGCTTGTTTATCGGTGCTGACGAGTGACCAGGATCGGAGAGAGCCTTCATTATGTGTTCTCTCACTACATTCCACGTCATTGACCTCATCTGCTGCAATTAAAAATACATAACAAACTTTTATTTGTTTCTTTTTTTTTTTTTTTTTACTTTTAAAATTTTAACACGGATTTAGAAATTGTACCATAACCGGAATTATTATAACTTTTTAGTCCCCTTTTGTAAGGAAATGATAAACAATTTCCCATTCATTCTCAACCCACATGAGATGTCGAATGGTAGTAATAGAATTGTAGATTACCTAAGATGACACGATTTTAATGAATCATATATGATATGAGCTGATAGATTACACTTACTCTAAGCTCAGAGTTCGAAGGATAAGTATTGAGTATTCACTCATACGAATACTAGTTCAATTTTTAATACATGGATAGAAAGAAATTGCCTCAAACCAGGCCCTCTACCAATGATTTATTGTAGGTACAATTCACTTTGACCTCAGTGCTAAATATAGTATCAGATATCTTCTCAGACGCAGCCATCAGCTCAAACAGTCGCATTGCCTCTACAATCTCATCCAATCTCTTATGCAGCCAGCCCACTTCCAGCCTCATTGATTCAAGATCTTGAAGCTCAGACAGCATGGACTTGAGCTCACTTTCTTTCAAATCTTTTAATTTTGCTTTTTGTAATTTTTGGATGATGCTACAAACAATCTCCAGCAGAGACGAACGGCATTGCTTGGATTGCAAGCAACTGTTGGCGGCAATGTCTCCGTGCTTCGAAAAAATATCTTTAATGATATCTGCAAATTCTGCCTTAACTGAATACTCACCAACATTTGCCATATCAGCTCTCTCAGTCTCAGTATGGGAAGATTGGTCTTGAACCTCAGTTCTAGAAATATTATTGCCATTCTCTTGCTGTTCTGGCCTATTATCATCTACATTTGATGCCAATGGAGGAGCAGTTGAGTATTTTTCTTGTTCTGATTCCTAATACATTGAAGAGTCCATTAGTATACTATAGCGCTACCAGATCAAAATTTCAATAGCGCAGATACAGAAGGGAGTCACAGACCTCTCCGGAAAAATGGAAAAAGAAAAGAAACTAAAAACAGCAACAACAACAACAACAATAAACAATAACAACTCTTGTTAACTTACCTTTCTCTCCAAATATGTGATGAAGTCCTCAACGGAGGTCTTTGAACCTTGTGCCTTCATGAGTTCACCGGCAACCTCAGCAGGGGAAGCTTTCACCTTTTCCATAAGTTTTTCAATGTGACAATAGAGATCATGATCATAAATATCCAGGTAGTTCGCTGCTAGCTGCTTGAAGGTGGAGAATGTACAATAAGAGAGGTGTATGTGCATGTCCATACGACCTGCTCGCAGTAATGCAGGGTCGAGTCTGTCTTTGTAATTAGTAGTGAAGACAGTGATCTTTTCGTCTCCACAGCAACAGAGCAGGCCATCAATGGCATTCAGTAGTCCAGCAAGAGTCACCTACTTGGATTACATCATAGTTAATGTAAACATAATGTTCAGATGATGAGGTTTATGCCGCAAGTGCAATTCTGCAAATTGATAAAGATCCAACTGACTCTGTGTTACCCTCGTTACCTACCTAGTGTAGTCAAGCGATGTGGATCTAACAATGAAAGTAAAGAAAGGAAGCCTTAAAGTATAGTTGGTCACATTGTGTTTGGTAAGCTCTATTGAACCTGTTCAGTTCTTCCAAGTTTTAGAAGTCTCTTCCATCATTTACATTAAAACCCAGAAATCCTTGAATGTCACACAGCAAAGGCTCAATTACTGAATCGAAGAAGTTAATAGACCACAAAATCTTAAAAGCCTACGCACTCATCAGCCCACAGATACTAGGACAATAATTTCCCGAACAAAAAGAAACATCCACAAAAACCTCAGTGGAAATAGTGAAACAAATTGCTTGAACCGCTCCGTTCATAGTTTGGGCTAAAGTAACTTTCAATAGATATTCAAATTGCTATTTCTCTACGCAATCTTACAAGCAATAGACAAACGAAATCGTTCATCAAAAAGAAAATCTTTTATCAAACACACAAATGAACGCTGCTCAGAAAGCTACAAAAAGAGGCTCAAAAAACTGCAACTAGTAACTAAAGTATGCAAAGTCAAAATAAATTATTGATACCTGGGTTCCCCGATGGGAATCAGCTGGCTCATCCCCATCCTTAGTCTCGCGATTCTGTAGTTTGATAGAACAATCGATATCCTCGACAACAAGAATCGAACGGTTAGGCACATGGAGCAGCAAGTACTCAAGTGAAGAATCACCAGTGACAACCGATAAGTTCAAGTTGTAAATATCATAATTCATATAATTAGCTATAGCAGCAATCAAACTAGACTTGCCAGTTCCCGGTGGCCCGTACAACAAGTAACCTCTCTTCCAAACTTTACCAATCTTCCTGTAATACTCCTTCCCCCTTCTGAAGCAATCAAGGTCATTCAACACAGTCTGTTTCAAGTCGCCGTCCATAACCAACGTGTCAAAGGTCATCGGATGGTCGAGATGCACTCCACTCGAGCTCCAGCGGTCATGCCTTATAGTGTGAAACCTCACTAACCGATTCCGATCCTTGAACACCTTGGCCATTTCAAGAACATGAACAAGATACTTCTTCTTGACCAACTCTGCGTGCATTTTGTGAAACTTGAGCTCGTACCACTTCGTCTCGAAGTGGCTGGTTGAGTTGACGTCAGAATTGAACTTCCACTTCATGGTCACGCCATGGAAAACGTCGACGATCTCGGAGTTCCGCTCGAGGCCGTAGGTCAAGCTTCTGACGTTCTCGTTCTTGCCGACGGTGAGGCGTTGGGGGAGGACGGAGTTGGATAGAGCGTGGCCGTCGAGGTAAGGAACGATGGCGTAGAAGAGACTGTTAGTTGAGCCGTCGTGGGATTCTCTAATGACCATGGTGATCTCCGTTGCGAGGCGGCGAGTGATGCTCCAGATATAGCCGCGTAATTCTTCCGGAATCATGTCGTTGAATGTGCTTCGAAGTATGGCTACTGAGGCCACCACTGAGAAAGCTGACCCCATCTCGCCTCGCCTTAGCCAACTCAATCAACCAACTGCACAATATTAAGAATCGTCCTTACACACACACACACACACACACAAGTCAAGTACTTTTAATTTAAACAAATGCTATATGTAAATTGTAATGTATTACTAGGAAATAAGTTGTAAATTATCACAGTGGAGGAGTCCCAGTGCATGAATATATGCGATACATAAAATGTAGGTGGGCTTACAGAGAAGTTCAAAGAAAGTTTCCTCCTTTTGGACTTGTAATTTCTAAATCAACTACCCACGCCTGGAGTGGAGAGGAAGCGAAAGAGCATTTGTCTTGTTCACATAAATAATGGAGATTCGAATGTCCTGAACGAAGGTTTTGTTCTGGTGCGCTCTTCGCTAGCGGCGGACAGTGCATCTGTCCTTTCAGTCGGCTGCTACTTCAATTAAAATAAATAAACTGTGTCTTTGCACTTTTTGTGGACCGGCTTGGCGATGATACACGCACACACTTGAAAATGCAAACTAACTGATGTCCTTCATCATACGTTTTATTATTATTAAATTTATTAACCGTGAGGTGTTTCCAGCCGCATAAAAAACATGTCAATGTTGCCAACTTGCCATCTCTTGTATGATTGGAAGCAAGTAATTTTGTCCTCACTGATTCTACTACCCTATTTTCTTCGTTCAAGTTGTGCGAAACTAGGAAAGTTTGACACGCTTTGTACTAAGATTTATGAATCCACGTCCCACGACAACTTTGCCATTCCTACTCAGCCTTTCATTTTAATTGGAACCGTGGAGTGTGAAAATTGTTAGGTAAGATTTGTCTCTATCCATTCCATGTTCTACTTTACGATGTTGGATGACACGAAAGATGAACTCAGAATTCGCAGCACTAATACAACTTTTATGGTGCGTTTATTTTCAATAAATTGGAATGGGATAAAAAGGATGTTTTTGATTTTCTCTAAGGATAAAGCGTTAATTTTTTCCTTATTTTTATTTTTCCATTCTCATCCTCACCTCTCGTGAAAAAGAATTTCTATTCCTCATTCTCATTTGACAATTAATTTTATAAAAATATACGCTCAAAATAAAAATGATTTCTCGTTGTCATTCCTGAATCTGAAAAATAGACGCACGCTAATCCCGTGTGCCTCCTCGTCCATCCATTTCAGCTCGCACCCAAAGTGCTAACTACGTCTGAAAGAAAAAAAAAAAATTTCAATTAGTGGCGGCCGTTGTCTTACCGGGTTTGGTCATTTTGCAACGGCACTGGCCCAAAAGTGCAACCAGACAAGTGAATGCGGGAAAGCCACTACTCATCCTCTAAAGGCCTTAACCTTTCCTGTTAATATATAAATAAAATAACAAGATAAAGTCAGTGAAAAACAAGAAGTACGAAATGTTGAACCTTTTGTCTCCACTTTTGAAGTACATAGTTGAAGTGGAATGCAGTTGACGCATTTTCCTCGCCATTTTTCGAGTCAGGGCATGGTATGATAATGCCTAGATTCAATTCAGATATATTTTTTAACTCCTAGGTCAGGCTTAAAATGTCCAGTGCCAAATCCATTTTTTAGCTTGAGTTTTTATGCCTAGATTTTATATTTTATAATATTACATATGTATATATTTTTAAAAAAATTTTGTAATTTTATAAATTTTGAATTTAATTTAATAAAATTAGACATGAAAATATAAATTTTGAATATTTAAAATTTTACGTATATGTAATAAATAGGTCGAATAAATATAATTATTTAAAATAATAAATATTTTATATTTTTTGATAAAGATCAAGTTCTGATCCAAACCACCTACTTATCAAGTGATGACTATAACCGACCGAACCTCATCTTTGAGCTGGGTATTAACCTGCTTGCATCATGCAGGTCCAATCCCGGTCCAATCTGGGCTAGGTATTTTTGACACCGTTAGTTATTTCCAAATAAATTTACCGTATAAAAATATTTAAACATCTTAATTCTTAAAGACTTAAACTGAAGAATTGAACTCGGCTACTCAGATCGAGGCTAAGGCCCCTTAACTTGATGTTAGGCCTAGCCCGACACCCAAGGTTGGCGAGTTTATTAGTTGGTGAGCCAACAAAGACCATATAAATAGATTCATAATTCCTATTTTAAGATTAATTAATTAAAAATTCTACGAAATTTTTCCTACACCGACATCCCAATTCGATTAGCACCCACTAAAAACTGTCAATATTTTGCAGATTGGCAATGCTCAGCTGTAAAAAAGTACAATCGTCAGTCGATATAAGTCAGTAGTTTTTCATTATATCTATTCTGCATTTTGTTTTCGTATCTTTAATTCGCGTGCCCAACGTTGCGGTTAGAGCATAGGTCCGGCGGGACTGGCCGCCTAAGTTAAGATTTGTTTATTCAATTCGTAATTATCAATTTTCAATTTGATTCAAGAACTAAATTAATAATGTTGTAACTTTTTAAAATAATTATTGATAGATATACTGTAAAAATAATTAATTATAAAAATAATTAATAAAACATTTAATAAAATTTATTTTTAAAAATTTTGTGAATATTAAAAGTTGTCGTACGTATTTGATAAATTTTACTATTAAACAACTATAATAATGAAAATTATTAAAATAAAAATAATTTTAAATTAAATTTTTATGTATAAACATGTATATTTAATGTATTTTATTTTATATGTGTGTGTATAAAACAATTAACTGAAATAAATATTATTATTTTGTTATCTCGATATAATTGGTAATAACAATAATCTATTTAAATTTAAGGATTTTATCTCTTAATTGAATAAGAATAATTTGGATTTTTATATTATATGTAAGGATATGTATGGAATTATATGAAATATTAAACTAATTATCAAAATCAGATTTTGAAAAGTCATTCATTTCTTTTTTTTAAAAAAAAAATTGTTATAGGATGGGATAACTTTGCTAAAAGTGATTTTTTTAAAAAAAATTATCAAATACCAAAATTAATTTTTAACTTTCTAAACTCACTTTTAAACCTCTCAAAAGTAATCCCAAAGAGCTTTAAATAGCTTTGGATTTGAACTTTCAATTCATTTAATAAATAGGTCAAATTCCATTTATTCACTAAATAAATAAATTAATTAAATTTGGGTTTGAGCTCACTTTGTTTATTAGCTTATGTTTTGTTTATTAAACATAAACAAATTAACTATGAGTGTAATTCATTTAATTAAATTACTTGTTTGTCTTTATAACTTTTAAATGTTAGAGCAAAAATTATTAAGTTATAAGGTTATTTTTATAATTTTTTCTTGATTTTAGTTATTATTGGATATATAATAAAAAAATTTAAATGAATTGAAATTTATTTTGATTGGTTTATTAATTATGTTAAATGAATTAAACGAATCAAAATAAATATTTGTTCATTTAACAAAAATTTATTCATCAAACAAATGTAATTTGAATTATGAAGCATGGAATAAGAAATTGTTTAATAAATGAGATAGAATTTAAATCTGCCGGATTTTGACATAATTTGTTTAGGATTAGTCACGAATTCGTTCGCGTAGCGTAGCCATAATGGATTGCAACAACATTGAATTGCTATATCAGATCCAACGGCCTATAACGAAACGATCAGAACTGATGTTTGATTCGATCTGACAGAGCGCTTTCTGATTTGTTAGAAGGTGCCAAGACAATGGTGTCGGAGGTGCAGAGGAATAAAGCCAGCAAAGTCATCTAAAACTAGAAGTCGAAAACTAAGGGAAGAGAATCCATGACTCAAAAAAAAAAAAAAAAAAAGGGAAGAGAATCCAAGTCCAGCAAAGCGCTAGAACATTTGCTCAATTCCCAACGAGCTGTCTATTGTACGACCCCTCCTTTTAGATTTCACTGTTCATCAGCACGTTCGAGAGTATCAAGTACAACTGATACTCGCTCTCTTGCAATAACATCTGTGTAAATAGCAACATTCTTTTTGGGACTGGACCATGTTACCCTACGGTGAGCCACCTGTTTAGTACCTTGAGCCCCGAGCCTTGCTTTCAGAACAAGTAACATGAATGGTTTATCATGTGATGACTAGATTGAAAAGATTGGTTTGGGCGAGACCATGGTAGTATCCATGTTACCTTGTGTCATTACATCCGAATTTTGTAGTTAAAGCATGTTTGGACGGGAAGAGTATTAAGAGAGGTGATCTCTTAGTAAGTAGTCTTGTTGCACAATTAAAATGAAATTGAAAAGATTAGTCCATGTTTTGAAAGAAATATTAAATGTATTTTTGGAATTAAGGTTAGACAATTATAATTTAAAAATATAATATTAAAGTATTTAGTAAATACTAGTTATTATATCTTAAAAATTATATTGATATAATTTTTTACTTATATGATGAAAAATGTATTATAACTTTAATAATTTTATCAAAATTATTATTAAAAAATGACATTACTACATACTACTAATTTTTGTTTCATAATTATAGATTTTTTTCTACAACAACTGTATCTTTTAAGTTATAACACCTCAATCTCAAACAATTTCTAAATTAATGCAAACAATTAAAAGATTTTTTTAAAATGAAACTATTTGAGAAAAGTCTTGAATATCTCAATATCCACTTTTGCATGTGATTAATCATGTGCCTTTTAATTATCATATACACATATATGTACGTTGTGGGTAGTCATATGAAATTAAATCCCAAAAAAATTAAGCAACTAAAAATCAATTTCAAATTTATTTACTCCCTTTTAAAAAAAAGAGATACATGTATAACGTGCAAAGCACTTAGTATTTTTCTCAATTGAAGATCAATATTTTATTAAGAAGTGAAGAAAAAAATTTAAGAAGTAAAATAAAAATAAAAATAAAAAAGGTTTTCATAAATTTAGCAAAATATATTGACAATTACAATACAACTGGAAAAAGGAAATACGCAGTGAAAATGGAAAATGAAAGAAAGCCCGGCAACGAAGCCCCCCGCCGGTCCAAACACGTGTCCGAAAAGGACAGAAGCGTTGGTATTGGCAGGTCACCGCTGGGTGTAATTAGACTAATCCTTCCCCCGAACAGCACATAGTGAGCAGCTTTAGCTTTATCGTGGCGTGCCGCAGCTGCTCCCATTACCATTAGTGTTTAATTCGCCATCGAAAGTGAAAAAAAGGGGAAAGAATCCTCCTCCCTGTCCTAATCTCAACCTAAATAAGTTACAATTAGCGGTAATAACAAAACGCTAATCATAAAGCTATAAGAGAGAGAGACAGAGAAAAAAAAAAAAATCTAGCAACCAATTTTGTGTCTCTAATTTTATTAGCTCCGTATACAGTCAGTGAGTTATAGTCAATAGTCAATTTAGTCATCATCATAGCGTTGATTGAAATGCTGAAGTTATTTCGTGTATATCAGCTCTTCTTAAGTTTTCTTCACATAGTCTCTCTCTTCCTCTCCGTCCTCGCAGGTACGCTGTCGTTTTATATTTGTTTCTTTTTCTATAGAACAAGAATTAGGAAATTTTTTTCTTTTCATTTAAATTCATTTTCGCTTCACCTGTTGATCCGTTCATTTCGTGTTCGCGTCTTGTGTTTGTTATGTTAGATCTTTGAGGTAACATTTGTTTCAACTGCTTACGATCTGACCACAGCAGAATTTATAATTTTCAAGTACATAGTGCTCCAAAATTTTTTAGATAATTTGCTTGTGTGAGTTAATTCTAGCAGCTAAACGGAAAATGTTTAGGAGCAAGGTGACAGTTTTGATCACTTGTGAAAAATCTGAACTAATCAACAATCATCTTTCCAGAATCACCATATAGAAAGAGTCTACTGGCAATAATATGCTAATACTTTGTAACTTGCATTCTGAATCAAATTAGACAAGATTAGACAAGAATTTATACAGACATCAGTGTACTTATCTGCCATCTGGCATGTTTGTATTCATGTAGAAATAATTTGTAACCAAAATAAACAAGGGAAAAAATTATACCAGTGAAGGCAGGACAATTAAAGAATAAAATCCTGGGTTTATTTAATTAATTATTTGTTTATTTGCTCAAAACTCCACAAATTCAACAAAACTATAAATTTTTTAAATAATAATTCTTTATTTTTTACATGACTATGCTAATTTTATGAAGAAAAGTCATAAATGACTTGATGTTTTTCATTGAGAGAGGATTCCCTCTCTTTTGTCAGTTTGTGCATTATTCACACTATTCACAAGGTCTATTAAAAATGTTTCAGCGCCTTTACCTTGGTGTTCAATAGAAAGTGCCATCCTATGTATAACATGAAAATAATAGTATCAGTGTACGTTTCAACATTTGTTGTAAAGAATATTGAGGGAAAAAGAAAAATTATTTCCATTGACTTATCTACTTCTCGACTAGTTCAGAATATATGTGTATACGTATATGTGTCTGTACATATATATACAGGAAGTGTTTGACTTACTGATTGGGAATAACTTAATAAGCTACCATGGCCTCATGATTGAAATCTTCTGTGAGTAAGCCTTAATCCATACAACTAATTGTTGTACAAGTTGAGGTATGGGCCTACAATCTGATAAACAGTGAATATAAAATGAATGACAACCTATCATTTATGTATGCAGCTGAAACTATATGTATATTGACATTACAGTTGTAAGGTCATTTACTCTAACATGCTATGTAGAAACTGAAATAGGCTTAATTTTGGCACATAGTTTTTATGGCACTATATGGTTTGTATTCTGTATCTAACCTCTGTTTTATTCTGCTCTATAAAAAATTAATGAAGTACTATGGCTTTCATCTTACCTTCAATTTTTTTTTCCCAAAAAAAAAAAAAAAAAAAAATTGTTTTGCAGAGTAACGATGATGCAGTATCAACTTCAAAGAAGTTGCGAACGTCAGATTTTCTTTTAGTTTTCCCTTCGTTGAGAAAAAGTATGTTTAATTTATGTCAAAATTTGAAAATTAGCTGATGATTATCATTGTTGTTATGTAACTATTCTCATGTTGTATTTCATTAATGCTTTGTGGCTTCATGTCTGCCATGTGATTGAGATGCCAGTTTGTGGGATTTGAAATCTAACTTAGAGTTAAAGCCATGCAATCACTCTTTTGGAAGGAAGATAATCAGTAAATAAAGATGTTTTACACAGTTAGATAATGTTATTACCGTAATGCTGGTGCATCAGCGTGTTGAATTTTATTATATACTGGATTGATGTTGGGGTGGTCATGTGGTGGATATGGATGTCGTCACATAAGTGGAAGTTGTGCGGACAGGGATCTTAGCTAATACATTGACAGTGTGTTGACAAATAGAAACCTTATTGTTTTTAATTTGCCATATACGCATGTTTACACTTCCTAATGCATTAACTACACATGTTTACACTTCCTAATGCTTTAACTATGGAAAATAACATGATTTGTCTGAGACCTTTTTTCTTTATTGGGAAATTCATCAAGCTGCCAGTCATGCTGTGACAAATGTGATAATTGGCTTTATTAGTGCAAAGATTAGTTATTCCTTGGTATTGTTGTTGATTGTGAATGAGATGGCCTTGGGGGAATTTTGATTTTTACATCAAATTATGAGTGGTACCTAATCAACTGTGATAATTAGCTTCAGCAAACTCTGGAATGATTAGTCTTCTGCAGTAGATTTTAATTTTATATTAGCGAGGTTAACAATATTTGCGAGTAATTGTCAGTTATTTTATTTTTTTCTGGTAGAAGCTTTGATGCATGGATCAGTGAAACTCAATTAGCTCATTAGATATGGTTGATAATATTTTTTTTTTGGAAAGAAAATGATAAAACAGGTTACATGTGGAGTGTGAATGTTTGTCTGAGTTGCCTTTCTGATCACTGACTTTTTCAGCGAATATGGTTGGAAAACTTTTGACTTAACCCAATAGTTGTCCACTCATTTGTTTGACTTTTTTTTTTTTTGCCGTACTTAGATCATTGTTATTCATGCTCTTTCCTTCTACATATTTCTATCCCCAGATATAAGCAAAAAAAATGGCCACTGAGCTCGTTAATTCTGCAACAAGTGAGAAACTTGCTGATGTGGATTGGACGAAAGATATTGAAATTTGTGAATTAGTCGCTCGTGATCAAAGGTTTAACTTACAGAACACTCCAAATTTTTTTATTGGATAATACTTGTTTATGGTTTTGGTTCATTTTTATTGTGCTTTAATGTTGCATTGATTTATTTATTTATTTTTTAATGTTTCATTGATGAGTTAGGTTTGCTTAGAGGAGATAGAGCTGAGCTTAAATTAAATGTGCTTCTAATCCTCTTGTGGCTTGGTTTTCATAGTGTTGGAACTTCTGGAAATCATGAAAAAAATTAGTTCTATAGTTGTCCAAGGAAAATGCTCATCTTTAAAGTAGACAGTTATGGGGTGCTCATTGATGATTTTCTTTTTCACCTGTGGGAGGCTTTTGGACTGTGAAGCTTTACTTATGTGACATATTGCCTAATTTGTTGTCTTAATATTTTGCTTACCATTGTTTCTGATTCTTTACATGCAGGCTTGCTAAGGATGTGATTAAAGCTATTAAAAAACGCTTGGGTAGCAAAAACACAAATGTACAACTATATGCTGTTATGGTGAGCCCTTTTATTGTCTTTTATTTACTTGGTATTGTGAAATCCTCGTTTCCCCTATACTTTTCAAGTATCAATATGACACTGCAGTTGCATTTTCCTTTTCCTCCCTTAAAATGCTCAAGATCTGGTCATCAAATGACTGCAACTTCAGCTTATTTCTTGCTTTTTTTTTTTGGGGGGGGGGGGGGGGGGGGGGTGTCTACAGCTTATTATTAGATCATTGATTTATTATTCAATAATGCAGTTGTTAGAGATGTTGATGAACAATATTGGAGACCATATTCATAAGTTGGTTATAGATACTGGGATTCTCCCTATTCTTGTGAAGATAGTGAAGAAAAAGGTGTAAGCCAGTTTCCTAATGCACAATTTGTGATGTGTGGCTGATTTTTGTAATTATCACTTAATTTGCTTTACTTTCTTTTCTGACAGTCGGATTTGCCTGTACGAGAGAGGATATTTCTTCTTCTAGATGCCACACAGACCTCCCTTGGTGGTGCTTCTGGAAAATTCCCTCAATATTATACAGCTTATTATGAATTGGTGGTAGGTACAAACTCAGAATTTTGCAATTTTGGTTTTGTTATTTATTAGACATAATTGGTGTGATGCTAGTTTCTTTGTTATCAAAGTTTGGTTAACTGAGGAAGGATCTTTATTGGTTTTTCTCCCATCATCACTGCAAGTGCTAGGAAATTGATATAAAAGAAACTGAAATGAGATGTTTTAAGTTTCCTGAAACGTTTACTTCTACTGTTGTAAAATGGTTTTTGTTTATAGAGCTTAAGGGATTTCATTGAAAGTTCTTTTGGCTGGGGCGGTTGCAAATTCTATCCTACATGTCTGTCTTTTTCTTTTACTTGCTTTCCTGGAGAGAGGCAGAAACTATTCAGTAATTTTATGTCTTATCTCCTTCTGATGTGCTGTATTGGCTGGTAAAATTCTTGTTGAGATAATATTTAGTGGAATTCTTCGTATTAATTTTTTTTTTTTTTTTGCAGAATGCAGGAGTACAGTTTCCTCAAAGACCTCGTACAATACCATCAAGTCATCCTTCTTCCGATGCAAATAAGAAAGTTACACTTAATGGAGCACTTGCCTCCTCTAGAAATGAAGGTGCTACTCTTGCTCAGCAACCAGAGCCTCAGAGTGTTCCAGAATCCAGGTACATTTTGTAAAATTTTTTCTGCTATTTTTCGTCCATTTGAAGCATAATCACATATTAGAAATGCATTTTATGTATAGCTAAGCTTGAGAGAAATTAATTCGCAAATTTCTCTTTTAATTTCTTTTTAATCTTCTTAGACTTCCAATTTTCATTTTCAAGATTATTTTCATTTTCAAGATTACATCTATTTGATTATTGTAATTGTGATTAATTATTAATTATACTTCTCAGCAATATTGTTATTGCTTATAAATGATTTCTTGGTTTTCTTTTCTGTACAGTATTATTCAAAAGGCTAGTAATGCATTAGAGGTTCTAAAGGATGTCCTTGATGCTGTTGATACTCAGAATCCTGAGGTATGTTAGTAAAATATGATTAACAATATCTAATGTCAATCATTTTTGTTGTCTCAAAATTCAGCCATGAATTCAATTCGCATGTGTCATTTTGACTGTAATTTTAGGTAGCAAAGGATGAATTTACACTTGATCTTGTTGAACAGTGTTCCTTCCAAAAGCAACGAGTTATGCATCTTGTAATGACTTCTCGGTAAGTGAAGTTCCTAGCTTCCCTTATGCCTTGTAATTATAATAAATTTGCTTCTTAACCCTTGCTTTCTGAACTAAAGGAAATCAATGTTATAGATATTATGAAGGACAAGATGGGCATCTATGTGTTTTTGCATTTATGTGAGTAGATGGTGGGGTTGGGGATGTACATTTTTTCTTCTTTATTTCTTTTTATCCTTTTTCAGCTCACTGTAGTTAGAATAAGTGTTTCGAGAGGATGGGAAGATGAAGGGAAGGGAGGGAGTGGGCCGCTTATGAGTGCATCCTTTTAGACCTAATTTTAGTTATCTTGTGACAGATATTGTCACTTACTGATCATTTTGTGTGCGTCTGTTATAAGGGGTGAGGTTTGCAGCCTCGTGGGTAAGGGAGACAGAAGAATTAACCTGTCATTGTGCATATACCTTCTGTACTAATTTAAGTTGATGATAGATTTAATTAGTTTCTGATAGTTGTTATTGTTTCTTGTGTAGTGCTTGATACATTTTCTTTTGGGTGGTTCAATGGATCTTTGCTCCATCTTTTGTTGTTTTACATCATTACATACTCTTTATTTCTGTTTCTTATCGACATACATGCTAAGTGTTTTTCTCTTGAAACTTGAATTAATTGTTCTTCCTTTACAAGGGATGAGAAGGTGGTTTCTCAAGCAATTGACTTGAATGAGCAGCTCCAGAACGTCCTGGCAAGACATGATGTCCTTCTCTCAGAGAGGTCTACATCAACTGCCAATCATGTGAACCATCAAGATGGCCATCTGTTGACTAGGTCTACCGCCACTGCCAATCATGCTGTCAATTATGCTGACAATGAAGAAGAAGAAGAGGAAGAGGCTGAGCAACTTTTCCGGAGGTACTTTTATCTGCACTGATCTTCAGTGTGACCTTTGTTTCTTCTTAGATAATATGTGTGCTTTCTACCAGCCTGCATCTGATTGTTGCTCAAGTTAATGATGCATGGCTCTGATATTATCCTGGGCAAAAGCTTGCTTAATGAGGGTCTGACTGCCTTACAACTGTTGTATGTTAAAATGGTCTCAAGTTTTTTTTTTTGGTTTCCGGTCATAAGTTTTTCGTTTCACTTCTGAGTTTTGCTTTTCAAAGAACAAGTTCATGAATATAAAGAAAAATTTGGAGAAATGTGACAATAAGCTTGTGTTGGCAATGAAAAACTCGTGAAAATTTTAACATACAGCGGTTGCAAAGTAGCATTTCCCACTTCAAAATAAGCCTGTTGAATATTCCTCAGTTTCTTGATGAGACCTTCCGTGTTTTGGGCAAAAAGAAATTCCCATTTCTTGGATATTGCTCTCTCTTTTGACTGTAAATCACGACAGGATGCGGAAAGGAAAAGCATGTGCAAGGCCTGAAGATGAAGAAAACTTGCCAGAACGACATCCCTTGGGCGTTCTTGGATCGTCAATTCCAGCAGTGAGGCTGAACCGACCACTTATACGTCCAGTGCAAGCAGAGCCACCACATGAAACCAATGCACATCCTCAATCTGTTACAATACCGCCCCCACCTGCAAAGCATGTTGAAAGGGAGAAATTCTTTCAAGAGAAAAAGGTTGATGCTTCTGCTGCAGCTGGTCACATGAGGGGCCTCTCCTTACACAGTCGAAATGCCAGCAGTTCTCGCAGTGGAAGTACAGATTTTAGCGATTGACCATCAAAAAGAGATTCTGCCCATCATTCTCTCCTTTAATCGATGGATATAAGATTGGCTTCTCATTGTGTGCAAGTGCAAGTGGTTTTTGCCTTTTGTGTCTAGTGATTGTAGGAATTGGTGGAATGGGGTAAAGCATTTAGCCGTCAAGTTTAATGATAGTCCTGCCTATATGAGAATATTTGATATGCGGTTCTAGATCTCAAAGCTTCCCATCGGGGTTTGCACTTTTAAGCAAACTGCTACGCTGTTTCCACTGTAAGGGAGTTCATAATTATTATTATTTTTTTATTAAATATTTGTGATTTCATTGAGACATAGCATGAAAGCGCTTTAAAATTCATGAAAACGTGCTTCAATCATGCTTTTACCTAATACCTACACTACACGGCAACACAGGAAATGTACTGCTGAGTGGTGATTTTATACTGGGAAGACGAGTAACAAGTTGGACAAATGTACTTTGTCAAGTTTTAGGGTCAAAACTGCACTTTTCCAGTTTTCCCTTATAATTTGTGCAGAACATGTGACAAGAAAAGTCTTTAAAATAAAAAGAACAAGAGTAGCGACGGTTTTAAGATATACACTTGAAAAAAAAATCACTAATTCGTATTTGGAAAGAAAAGTGATCGGGGAATTAAAGTAAAAATTAATAACACACTTAAAAATGTTTTGGGTTAATTTCGAAAAAAAAAATTCATTAAAAATAATATGGTTTTAGGTGTGTTTCTGCCAGTCTTTTATTAGGCTTTAATTCAAATGTAAGTGTTCATTTAAAAATCGTGTGTATTATTGTGAAATCAGTTTAAATATCAATGTCCCAATTATTTCATTTCATCTGTTTAACGTCTTTGTGTTTTTTTATCTTTTGGGTCATATTATTTACAGGGTGACTTGCAAGTAAAACGCATAAGCTAATCGTGGATCCTATCATCAATTTTTGAAAAATCAGTGTACCTTTCCACAGTAAAAAAGCAAAAAAAAATTGCTCTTTCGGACAATTGTATGGACAGAGAGCTTCTATTTAAACTGTTAAAAATGAACTGCTCCACCGCCCCAATAAAATCTGCCTCTGCTATCTATAGCTTCTCCTCAGCATCTCACCTCAGGCACCAAACATAATGAAAGAAACCATAGCTTTGTACCCAGGTCCAGCGTTCCACCACATGATTTCAATGGTGGAACTTGGCAAGCTAATCTTGCAACACAGGTCAAACTTGTCCATAACAATCCTTGTTCCATCCATGCCCCTGGAAGAATCCAAAACTTGCTCGTACATCAATTCAATCTCACACCGACTCAATCCGATCATCTCCTTCTACTACCTTCCCTCCATCCAAATCCCCTCCGAGACACTATCCAGAGCCGACATCGCCATCGAATCCATCAAACTTAATTCTTCCAATGTCTTCCAGGCCCTGGAGAATATCTCTCTCAATTCCAAAATCCTGAGTTTTATAATAACCTCGACTACCAACTTCTCTTATCACCCCCACATCCCAACTTACACTTACTTCAATTCCTGTGCCTCCACCCTCGCCGCCATCCTCTACTTGCCAACTCTACACAACCAAATCACTTCAAGCTTCAAAGACCACCCAAGCTCTCTTCTATTCATTCCAGGATTGCCCCCGGTTAAATCGTCTTTCATGCCCGAACCTGTGCTTGATCGCCAAAAGCCCACCTATGATTTCTTCCTCAACTACTCAACTTCGTTATCCAAGTCAACCGGGATTATAATCAACACATTTGACTTCCTTGAGCAGCAAGCAATCAAAGCTATTGCCGATGGTGCTTGTGTTACAAATGGCACAACTCCACCGCTGTACTGCATTGGACCCTTGATCGTGGACGCCAAAGATCGCGCTGGCGGTGTCTCCGATCATGTATCTTCCGAGTGCTTGTCGTGGTTAGACGGTCAGCCTAGTGGGAGCGTTGTGTTTCTGTGCTTTGGAAGCAGAGGTACATTCCCTGCTCCACAGCTAAAGGAAATCGCAATTGGACTGGAGAGGTATTTATATAAACATAATATTTTTATTCATGCACTTCCATTTTATAATAATATAACAACATTCAATTGATGATCTTTACACACTCTACCTGTTCATTGTTCCTCTAGTAACTAATACATTATATTATATTCTATGACGTGCAGGAGCAATCAAAGATTCTTGTGGGTGGTGAGGGGTCCATCACATGCTGCAGAGGCGGAGCTACCGGAAGGATTCTTGGAGAGAACCAAAGGGAAGGGACTAGTGGTGAAGTCATGGGCACCTCAGTCTACTATTTTGGGGCACGAATCGGTGGGAGGGTTTGTGACACATTGTGGGTGGAGCTCAGTGGTGGAAGCAGTGACGTACGGGGTGCCGATGGTTGCATGGCCTTTGTATGCAGAGCAGTTCCTGAATAGTGTTGCGTTGGTGCAAGAAATGAAGGTGGCAATGCCAATGCTTCTGAATGGAGAAGAAGAAACCATTGGCAAGGGGGAAGGGCTGGTGAGTGCAGAAAGAGTGGAAGAGAGGGTAAGAGAATTGATGACGGGATCCGAGGGGAAAAGCTTGAGAGAAAGAAGCTTGGAGATGAGAATGATGGCTGCCGCCGCTTGGAGTAATAATGGTGGTGGCTCGTCGTTTACGGCATTTTCAAACTTGGTGGCCTCTTGGAACTCATTGTATTCATAAATTCCTAGCGATTATGATGGTTTTGATGCACCACTCATTTTAAGTTTGAATTTTGCAATGAGCAAAACACACCTCTGCCCACTTTTATACGTTTATTGTTATTATTATTATTATTATAATATATTTTTTTTGGTGTGGAAATAAATTGTGCATGCCCTTGTGGGAAATTTGACTTGTGTAAAAATAGAATATGATTGAAGTTGGTGTCACTGGTTATAAATATCTGTGCAGTTGACTGATCGGAAATTTGTGTATTTCAAACAAAACAAAACAAAAAAAGGGCGCATGCCAGGAATGTTACTATAGCAATTTTTGAGATGACAGACAACTAATAATATTTTGCTAATAAAATGAAAATACCCTAAACAAACAAAACAAAAAAAATAAAATAAAATAAAAGATAAGGAAGAGAGAGAAGTGGTTGTTGGCTTCATTGAGTTCTCATGTGTCACTCTCTCAAGTCTCATGCACTCACACGCTCTCGCCTAATTTTTCCCTTTTTCCCCCAAAATATAGGAGAACACCAAAATATCAAAATTCGCTCGCAATCTTATTAACCATTCGTTTGCAGCCTCTTCTTGGTTATTAATCTCGATTTAACAACATCGCATCGCGGTGATTTCTTTTATCTTCTTTATTTATTTATTTATTTTATTTTGTACAAATTTATCCTTACCAACTGTTGAAGATTTGATTGATTTATTATTTAGTTTTGGCTTAAACGACTACACAACAGTGTATGAAAATGCAGATGAACAGTGCTACAGCTCCGTGTCCGCCTTCTTCTTGTTCTACTTCGTCTACATTTCCGCCGCCTCCTCGCTTCACCTCTGCTTCTCGCAACTCCAAGTCCCCATTGTATGTCTGTTTCTCTCTCTCTCTCTCTCTCTTTTTGCGCTTTTATGTTGTATTGTGGACATTGACTAATGGGATTCTATCAACTGGGTGTGCTCAAATTATAAACTTTTCGTTCTAATCATCAACTGGCTGTGTGTCTGTATGAGTTTTTCTCTGCAGAAAATGGTGATTTTTAAATTTTGATAATTCTTGCATCTATATAACTGGTAGCAACTCCCTTCCTTTTTTTTTTTTTTCCAATCATAGTTATGCCTTTCTTTGCTTATTGAATTTTGGGCAACTTATGACTGAGCTTTGCTTAAACTACTATTTTTTATTACCTTTGTTTTTACTTTGTGCTTATTCATTTATTTACTTATTTATCGTCATTGTGAAAAGTGGCCTTTTCACATGTTATTGTTTCTTTAGTTAAGTAGTATGTTGTACTCATGCTGCATTTGCCAATATGAAAATTTACATAATTGGGTTTCGAGTGACTGCTTCATTGGATATTAATTAATTTATACAGAACTCTGTTCCTTGTCGATGGGCTTATGTTATATGTTAACAATCAACGTGATTTGTACGATTTTGAAATTTGTTGTTATTTGCTCTCATAGGCCATTGCCACGGGGAATATGTGCCTCACAGAGGGTGTACCATTTCCCTCGGGTTCATAGCGAGGCCTGTCTTAGTTCTAATACCTCAACAAATTACATAGTTTCCAGATATTCCTTTGGATGGTCTGAAACACAACCAATACTGCCTAAGCAATTGGTCAACAAAGATTTATCGCCTTTGGGGGCTTTGGTGACCTCTAAATCTCAAAATGTCTCAACAGCATCTCTTGTTGGTGATGAAAAGATTGGCGTGTTGTTGCTCAATCTTGGAGGACCTGAAACACTTGAAGATGTGCAGCCTTTTTTGTTTAACCTTTTTGCCGATCCGGTAACATTATCCTTTATTTTTCTTTTTGAAATAAAACTAATGTTTCTGTGCCTGTTCACTGAATCTAATAAGTGTAGGTTGTTTGGGGGGGGGGGGGGGGGGGGATGATTTTGCTGGACCAGTAGTATCACTCAAAGAAAAGATCAATTATTTAAGTTTCTAGTCATAAGTTTTTCTAATTTTCCTTGATATCATTTTGCTACCTCTAAAATTTATGTATATTATGATGTCAGCTTTGTCCTCTTTTCCCAGTACGTCTTATGCACAGATTAGTGCTGCATAAGACATGTACTGGGATAGTTTATATTAGTTGAATTTGATAATGTATTTGATCACTTTCTATATTCTGTCTGTAGCATATGCTTTTTTTGTTGGGTTCTTGCTTAGTATGTTTAATTTTGAACTGTTCAGCTTAATATGTAAGTTTTATGTAGCGTTATTTTAAGTATTTCATACTTTGACATCAACATAATCATTGAACTTTGCTGAACTGAACAGGACATCATACGACTACCTAGGCTGTTTCGTTTTCTTCAAAAGCCTTTGGCTCAATTTATATCTGTAGTCCGGGCACCCAAGAGCAAAGAAGGCTATGCATCAATTGGTGGTGGTTCTCCCTTGCGACGGATAACTGATGCACAGGCATGATTTATTGGAAAAAAAAAATTACCTTTCTTCTGGATTTCGATCATTTTCTTTGCATAAGAATGAGACTGTATTTGAAGCTTTACACAAATGTTGATCTAAAAACAGCGCTCTCATTTTTGTATGTATTTCTGTTTTGTCCTTTTCCTTTCATTGGCTATCATTCCCTGCCTTCAGGCTGAAGAGTTGAGGAGGTCACTTTGGGAAAAAAATTTGCCAGCAAAGGTGTATGTCGGTATGCGTTACTGGCATCCATTTACTGAAGAAGCTATTGAACAGGTATCTTGTCAGCTTTATGTAATTTTCAGAATCATTTTCTTTTGCTTTGTTAATTTGATTTTTAAGACACTCTCTTCTGGATCTTGTTTTCTTGTGACTTTGCTACACGCCTACCAAATTCTTCAAAGTTGTGTTTTTTCTGTCACATAAAGAATGGTAATTAGTGATTTATTTAACACTAATACATCTTTCCCTTACCTCAGGTGACACACAAATATTCTTGGGAAACACTAATAATAAAATCTGAAGACATTGTTCTTTGGTGCATTAGAATTTTTTAGGTATTTCTGGTTGGATCCACGAGTGACAAGAAAGAAGCTGTCCTATTCTTTTTCAATAAATTATATCAGCTTTTGATTGATTATCCTGCATTACTTGATCTCTTACCAGAATATTAATATACTGTTAATAGTCAAAAACTTTTTGTCTAGTCAAAAACTTTTTGTCTATCTATCAGTTGATACCAAAGCTTTGTGTAATTAACTTAATATGTTGTATCTTGATAGTAAAACTTGGTGTTGATTCTTTATTCATCCTGTAGATTAAGAGAGATGGAATTACAAAGCTTGTTGTGCTTCCACTTTATCCTCAATTCTCAATATCAACCAGTGGTTCAAGCCTTCGCCTCTTGGAGAGTATATTCCGGTGATGGATGATATCAAGCTGTTACCATGTTATTATAGTATAAGGATATTATTAAACTAATAATCTAAAATTATAGTTGGTTTATTTTACAGGGAGGATGAATATCTAGTGAACATGCAGCACACGGTTATACCTTCCTGGTACCAACGTGAAGGATACATCAAGGCCATGGCAAATTTGATTGAGAAGGAGTTACAGAACTTTGACTTCCCTGAGAAGGTTCATCCTTGGAATTCAACCCTATTTTTTGTTCATTTTCGTTCCACTGTTATTTCATTGTTGTACATGTTGTTAATAGTTAATTGCCTGATGTTCATAATCTTTACTATATGCATTCTAAGTGACAGAGGTTTTTCTTTTGACATATAAATTTGATTCGGCTTACTTGGGAATGTCTATAGGTTATGATATTTTTCAGTGCGCATGGGGTGCCACTCGCATATGTGGAAGAGGCGGGTGATCCATACAAGGCAGAGATGGAGGAATGTGTTGACTTGATAATGGAAGAGTTAGAAAAGAGAAAGATAACTAATGCATACACTCTTGCATATCAGGTAATTTTGTAATTGTAGAGCCACACTAGTTGGATTCTTCTTATCTTGATTTCTAAACAGAGTTACTGACTGGTACTCTTAATTTGAATGATGTTGACAAAGAGCCTACTGTCTTGGACTTATTGGAAAAATTGGATTCAGTATTCTTTATGAGTTTTTGTATTCAACATTTATAATTTGTTCGTGCAAACAAAGGAAAATTACGAGACATTGGCATAATTAATTTTGTTTATTTGACAGGAGTCAGGTGATGATAAGGACTAATGAAACAATATACCTAGTGCGAAGAGACTTATAAAACATGTATTTCATGTATCCGTCTATATAAATGATTTCTCATTTTTGTCTAGCAATTAAATATTGTACAATCTTTCCTGGTAGCTTCAGAAATAGCCATTAATCATGAAAAATTAATAGGAAGTCAAATTATGAGAAAAGTCATAAAGAGAAGATCCAAACAAGGTGGAGGTGGGTGGGATTTATCAAGAGCAGACATGGGAGGATACTGGATATATAAACTTTGAAAGGAGGATGAACATGATAGCTCCATCAGAGTCATTGAACTTAGACATTAAGATGACCTCCATTTAGCTACCGGTAAATCTAACGTGTTAGGTTATGGACAAGGAAATTTAAGCTCTAACTTGTCCTTTCACATGCAAGTCATTATTTTCAAGGATATTACTTAATTTCAGCATCTCATAGCTTGCTATAGTTGTTCTCAGATTTATGCAAATGGATTCACAGATTTGAACTAATTTTCATCTTTCTTCTGCTGAAAGGTTGGGTTATCTCATTAAGATCATCTGTAAAGAATTATTTTCATCCATTCGGACTGGTGCTACTAGATTCACATTTTAAATTCTTATCTGTTTTTCCATGTCATAGGAATTTGATATTTAGCATTTTATTATCATGGTGTGTAAGTTTGATAGTTAGCTAAATTTTCTTACAGAGCAGAGTTGGGCCTGTGGAATGGTTGAAACCTTATACTGATGAAACAATAATCGAGCTCGGGCAGAAGGGAGTGAAAAGTCTTTTGGCTGTCCCTATTAGGTAATATCATCATATCATTATAAGCGTTATTATGCCACCTGATAATCTTAGTTTGGGCTTGTTTTGTATTGCTGCGTGATGATAAATTGTTAGTTGAATTAGTCCTTTTTTTGGGCTATTTTTACTATTATTTTTGGCTATTGAAAATAAAGTTGGCTATCTATTTGTGCTTGTGTGTTTGATTGCAGTTTTGTTAGTGAGCATATTGAAACTTTAGAAGAAATTGACGTTGAGTACAAAGAGTTGGCTCTAAAATCTGGTATAGAAAAGTGGGGGCGTGTCCCGGCATTAGGATGTGAAGCTACCTTCATTTCAGACTTGGCTGATGCTGTTATTGAGAGTCTACCTTACGTTGGAGCTATGGCTGTCTCTAATCTTGAAGCTAGACAGGTATCCTTATTGCTTGTCTGATAGGTTTTAGAAATGAAGTACTTGATAACCACAAATGTAATATTAGAAACCTTTGTAAGCTCTCTGGCAGTGGCAGTGGCAGTGACAGTGACAGTGACAGTTACAGTTAGCATCACATTGTTGACCGGAATATTTGTTCTCACCTGATCCCTGCAGTAACCATGCATCATAAACTCTTATCAGTCTATATTTTAAACAAGCATTGCTGATTTGCTGCCTTTTCTAACATTACATCTTGTTGTCTGATTGAATGTTTGGGATTTTCTGCAGTCTTTAGTTCCACTTGGCAGTGTAGAAGAGTTGTTGGCAACATATGACTCAAAACGTAGTGAGCTACCTCCACCTGTGACAATCTGGGAATGGGGTTGGACTAAAAGTGCTGAGACTTGGAATGGAAGAGCTGCTATGCTGGCAGTGCTTGTTCTGTTGGTCCTAGAAGTCACCACTGGAGAGGGGTTTCTGCATCAATGGGGCATATTGCCCTTGTTTCAGTAAATGGAGATCTAAGTATTCTCTCTCTCTTTCCGGTATCAAGATCTTCAAGTGTAAATTTGACACATTCTATTAGCACTCCACCCTACTTTTTCGTGATTCACTGGGTAGCATTGATGTCTTCCGTCATTGTAGATTGGATTTGGTTAATAGTTTCAGACTTTCTGTGCAAGTTACACCACACCGCACCACTGTTGGTGAAAGCAAAAAGAAAATGAAAAAACGGCGTATAGATACTGTAATATAATATGGTTTTGTTATGTCTGCACTTGATGCAATTTTCTCTGAATGATTATGTTGTGAAGTTTTGACCTCTTTAGTGGTGTCTAGTTGTTTAACTTAAGATGAATGTTGCAAATGACCGAGGAAACTGTTGTTATAATGAAATTTTCCAATCATTTAAAAATCAATGGCGGATATGATTTTTTTATTTTTATTTTTAATATTAGACAACACAATTCTACCATATTAGAATGAAGTTTGTCGAGACTTGTTTTGATATAATTCAACCTATTTGGAGTCTAGACATCAATAGAAAGTCTGTTGAGACATGTCTTAATATTGTTTATCTAAAATTCAGTTTGAAAATTAGTTTGAAACTAAAATGGAGAAATTCTGTTCCCACAATCACATGGAAAGACTTGAATTCTTAACTTAAAAGATAGAATGAAATGGTGTCAACTACTAGACAAAAGAGTAATTGATTGTATGATTTTAGTTGATGCATCTATCTTTAGATGCGCACCCTCCGTTGTGGTTGTGAAGATGAGTGTTGAAGATTATTTTGGATAAGACTCTTTAATTGATGCATCTTATTTTTCCTTAAATTAAGAAAGGATGGTGTTCTCTCCTTGCAAAAGCTTCCGAGTAATTTTCTTAGTATTGTACTTTTTTCAGAATGCCTTACTTAAATCATTAGTCCCTTTTTAGATATAGAATTATTTATTAAGATAATTACCTTATGTGTTAATGCAAGTAATTTATTTTCATTTTAAAATAAAAGATTATTAAAATGAAAAAAAAAACTTAATTTTAACAAAAGTAAATTATTGTCATCGGTTTGTAAATCGTGTTTGTTTTGTTTCATTGTCCTAACCCGAAATACCACCGCTGTCACCGTAACAACAGGAGTCCACAACTCGAAAACACGTCTCATTTGCCGGTTAAGTTTTGGTTCATTATAGACTTATACTGGGGCTGAATTACCTTAGGTCTCCTAGGCTCATGGATTAATAATAATCAATAATTACTATGTGCCAAAATAAATCTTAAACAAGTAATTATCTACACTGTTTCTCTACAACTACGATTTGACAAGAAATCACTGAACCATACCCTTTAACACTAATCTTAATGGTTCTTATTAACCGTTTTATATATATATATATATATATCCATGGTAGTGAAAAAAAAAAATGTACATGCATAGTTTCATCAAGTCACAGAAATATGAAGATCCAGTGTTTTCTAGAGAGGAGTAATCTTTGGACATGCAACTATCATTATTAGTTATTATACATAAAAATAGGAAACACTAAAGTCACAAAACTATGATTCTTATTAAAAGAAATAATTTGGCAAAGATTGTACTATCTTAATTAACTTGATATTCTCCACTTGCATGCACCTCCTTGACCCTCTTGTCATATTCATCTTCTTCTTCATCTTCTTCTTCCACCTCATCATCTATATCTTCCTCCCCTTCTTCTTCTGCTCCCCAGCCAAAGTTCTTGACCGGCCTAGAAGATGGAGGTGGGTTTCTCGCCTCTCCCACAATTTTCATTATCTCCTCCACACTTTGTAGAGAAAAGCTTGGGTTTTCTCTCTGGTAATAAACTGATTGAGCTGACTCCGTTAGCTCCCTAGGTAAGTTCTTTAAGAACCATGGGTGATTCTTAATTTCTTCAAGTGTAATTCTCTGCAAGAGAACATAAATGAAAAATGATTTCAATATGGATTGTGTTTCAACACAGTACTGCAAATCATAGAAATCAACAGTCAGTGAGGGTGCATTGCAGTTATGAATTCATCATGCTCAAGAGTTGGACTCATTTGACTAAAATGCACAATAATTCAATGGCCACATCGCATAGAATCATTTGAACTAATATTATAAGTTGTCCATGTATGTGCATTTGCTCCATCATCAAACTAGTTAATACTTTTTCAAAAGAAGATATCCTTGAAGGAGAACTAAAGGTTAAGGTGTGTTTTAAGATCAAGACTTCATAATCTTTCGTGTTACCAAAAATATACCGACTCTTTGGGCCAGCATATATGTCAGCTAAGCACATTAGTTCTCCTTAAACTTCAGAAACACAAAAAGCAAAAAGTAATTGAGGAATTCATTAAAACTAAAGTGCTGACAAGATTGGATGGAGGCCAAAAAGCAATCTTCTAGAACCTAATAGAGAGTATCAGAAAGCCACAACACATTATAGTCACGGTATATCATGATGGGGCTCAGTGGCTCATTGAAATGATGGAAGCTAAAGTAGTAACTTCAAAAGTCATATGTACCCTTGATGAATTTGCGACAAATATGCGAGAGAGTAAGTGTCTGCATTCTTGAGATATGTGAACGTAGTCTGGGATTCTGTACTGAGCTGCCATTATTTTCTGCAGAAGATAATAAAATGGAAGTAAAAACTTTAAAAATAAAGGATGCCGGAAATTTATGCATATCATAGAGAAGGCCAGTTATTACCTGAATTGTTTTCCTGAAATTCTTAGGGTCATCTTGGTCTTCAAAAGGGTATGCACCAACTAGCATAACATAAAGAGTGACCCCACATGACCATACATCTGCTAACTGAACAAAGGCAAGAAAAAGCAACATATTAGCAAGACATTTCCAAGCTCATTTCATTTTTTAAGCAAAGGCTGCAAAAGGTTTTTAAATTGCAAGCATGCACAGCAAAGAACATTCAGTTAGTCATAGAAGTGAAACTATTTTCAAATTGGAAACTTCTTGCAGATAGTTACAATGTGATTATGTGAAGAAGAATATACAAGTAATATAATAATAACATGAAATTGTGCACACATGAGAAAAAATAGGTCTCCCGGAACCCTAAACTGCATCAAATGCGGTGGGAAGGACTTTGCTTATCCTTGCTGAAAAAGAAAAACTATGATATATCAAATGTTTTGGTTTCATTAAATTTAGCCAAGATTTTAAATAAAAAATCCCTTTAATGAATGTGTGTGACTGATAAGCATGCACTTTATACAGAATCAAACCAATATTTGTTCTTCAGCAGGAAAACCACCACAAAGGTTTTATAATGTATCAATTTGCACTAAATCTGTCACTATTTCTTTACTTCACCTATATTCCTTGTGAACTCATTGAAAGCCTCTGTATTTAGTTTTCATTTTTGCTCCTTACCTCAAAGACCCCCCAATTTTGTTCTGAGTAGGATTACATTGAAGGTTTCCTTTTACTACATGAGTATAGCTTACTAGCAGAAACTATTATATTTAGTTGGTACAAAATGAAATAAGAAACTTATCTGTTTAAAATTATGCCAAATTAGCAGGCCTAAGCAATCATCCTGTCGATCATTATTTTACAATAGTGCAATCGTTATGCAAGCCTTCAAGGCAAGTCAGAACCCAGACACATGGAGTGGCTCTAAAGTTAGTGCTAAATTAAAGTATTAACAGAAATATATGAAAGCAACAATAAATAATAAAAGGAGTATCTGATAACATGCAGTACTTGGTTAGCACGTGCATTAAAGTTTATTTGGTTACAACGAGTAGAAAGGCATAAAATAATCTTGTCCACTTGGACTAAAAGGCATAACTTCCTTTCCCTTAAAGAATTTAAAATAAAAATTGTTGCGTCTAAAAAACAACAGTTGGCTCATGTTGTCAGACTGCATAAAAAAAATAGTGGACTCACACCCATCCCAGTTAGTATATTCCGCCTTTTTCTTGGTTACTTAATAGGCATCCAACACAAATGTGGTGCATTAGATCCAACAGTGATCATCTAATAAAAAGGCCTATAATTTCTCCACAAAAATAAAATAAGGATTAAAATACATACTTTTCCATCGTATTCTCTCCGAGAAAGAACTTCCGGTGCTATATACGCTGGAGTTCCAACAGTTGATTTGGGTCTTGAATGCAATAAAGACGACTATTCCAGAATAAAGAAAAAAAAAGTGAACAAACAAGATAACAAAAATGGTTAAGTTTCATATGATTAGTGAACTAATATTACAGTAGTTGCAAACCTTAGAGTAACCAAAGTCACATATTTTCAGACGTGGGGCAGCACTGCCATCTAATAGGGTATTTTCCAGCTTCAGATCCCTATGGCATATTTGCTAAGATAGATAGAAGAGCAAAAACAAACAAAATAATACAGTCGTTACTGTAGTTTAATTTACAGAAAAGTTAGATTTATCATCGTTTCGATTAAATAAATTACCATTGAATGGCAATAATTGACACCCGAGATCAGCTGCTGGAAAAAATATCTAGCCTGCAGCAATTAAATAAGGAAAGCAACACATAACTAAACTAAATAAATGTACACAAAAACAAGTGAAAAAGACAGTCGAGTGGGAGAAAACCTCATCTTCACTGAATCTACCGGCATTGCAGATTCGATCAAACAGCTCTCCGCCGGCAGCATATTCCATGACAATGGCCAAATGAGTGGGAGTCAAAACCACCTGAAAATTCCAAATCCCATTAAATCAGAACTGTTAAAATTTGAGCCTGCAAAAGCAATTCAATTGTTCAAAGTTAAAAAAAAAGAAGAAAAAAAAAAAAGAAAGAAAGACGTGCCTCCTTGAACCGGATAATATTTGGGTGCCTAAGGGATCTGTGATTTGTAATCTCTCTACCTACATTCTCATCTATCTGCAGCCTCACGAAGCAGGCAAATCAAATTGTCGAACAGATAAAAAAATAAGAACCCATTAGCTACATTCAGCTAAAGATACAAAGGTCATAATTATTTTCTAGGAAACCAAACAGAAATAAAGAAGGAACCTTGCGGCCTCTTTCAATGTATTTCACGGCAACAAGCTCTTTGGTTTCTTTGTGTCTCAAAAGCCTTGCCACCCCAAAATTCCCAGCTCCCAAATCCTTCACCACTTCATATTTCTCCATCCTGTTAACTTTCTTCTAACACCCCAATTCAATTTCTTGAATCTTCTCTTTGACGAGCAACTGAGACTCGGAGTCTCTCAGCTTTTATAGCCTTCTTCTCATTTTTTTGATCCAAATCCAAGTCCTTACAATAAAGATAATAATGCAGTTAATTGCGCTGGGATTTATTATTATTATTTCGTTGGAGTGAGTGGGTGGAAAGTGAGAGTGTGCGTATGCGCGCGCTCGCACGTGGAGGAGAAATCAAAATAATAATATTATAATCAATGGGTAGTAATGGAGTGTTATGGGAATCCATGTTCAACGGCTTGATCCAATCACTGCCTCTTCAATCATCTTCATTATCGTTTACTTTTCTTTTCTTTTCTTTTCTTTTCTTTTCTTTTCTTACAAATATTTTATTTTCTTCGAGTTGCCTTCTTTTATGACCGCGCTCGGATCTCCAAACACGGCGTTCAGCTTGGAGACCAAACGCGGGGGATATTTTGACTTTTCGGTTGCCGTTTTTTAAGCCATCGATTTTACTCTCCATCTTCACTTGTGAATTTTCTAAATTACATTGTTGTAACTCACAACCTAACTAAAACGGTCAGTAGGCCCGTGTATAGTTTTTAGTTAAAATGTAAGTTACAACAAATGAAACTTAGCAGGACCTGTCTCCACTTATAAATTTTTCTATTGTTTTCTCGTTTTGGGTTTTTAGTATTTAATTATCTAATTTTTAATCTAATAAAAGAAATTTACGCTTCCCACCCATAAAACAGAGGGTTCCAGTCTTCTAAAATTGTGAGAATAAATTTAAAAAAATAACACACACACATTAAAGTTAAAGTAACGCACTTTCAATGTTACTCTGAACATTTTATTATTTTGTACACTTATCTTTAAAATTTAAATAACTGAGTTTTACTCTATATACTCTTAAAAATATTAAAACTACCCCAACTTACCTTTATTTACTCCAAACACAGATAAAAATATTCAATGCATACTTAAATCTACTTTGGTTAAATTGTACATCAGTGTTGTTTTGCCTTTTCTTTATTATTGTTCCTATTGTTTGAGGAATAAAATTGGGTTATCACGATAAAGTATTTGCTCAGACATTATGAGGTCACTCGTGCTCTCCTTAAAGTAAAATGTGAGGAAATAGTTGATAGGCCACCTCGATCAGGAGGTAATTCTAGTCACCTTGAGCACATCACCTCGACCAAGAGATTATTTAGTGACCTTGAGTACATCACATCGACCAGGAGATTATATAGTCACCTTGAGTACATCACCTCGACCAGGAGATTAGTCGGTGACCTTGAGCAGATCATCTCGACCAGGTGGTTACCAAAAAGCAAGACTCAGTCAAAACAAACCACTCATCCGAAAAGTCAGGGTACAAGTTTGATCCATTAATGGTTATTGGCATGATTCTGGTCACCTTGAGCACATCACCTCGACCAAGAGATTATTTAGTAACCTTGAGTACATCACATCGACCAGGAGATTATATGGTCACCTTGAGTACATCACCTCGACCAGGAGATTAGTCGGTGATCTTGAGCAGATCATCTCGACCAGGTGGTTACCAAAAAGCAAGACTCAGTCAAAACAAACCACTCATCCAAAAAGTCAGGGTACAAGTTTGATCCATTAATTGTTATTGGCATGATTTAAGAACGTGAGTTTTAAGTGTTTATGACCCTAGAAAAATCAAGCCAATGGGGGTTCTCTCTCTCTCTCTCTCTCTCTCTCTCTCTCTCTCTCGGACTAATAACTCATGGGATCATTTTCTCTCTCTACCACTGGAAAATTTCTCTTTCTCTCATAATTTCTTTTCATTTAAGATTGATGATTTTCTATTCTTTTCATTTAAATTTACTTAAAAGCTTTTTGTTTAAAGCAATTACAATTAAGTCAAGTGAATTGTGGCACAAGTTTTTCCAAACAAACACAGATTACTAACTCGAGCGTCAAAGGGTTCACATAGGGAAACTTCTGGTGCCTCTTACCATTCTTTGTGATTTCAGGTGCTTGCAAATCATCAGCTCGCAAATTATCTGCTCATGATCGCTGAATGTTCTTGGAGATTAACAAACCACTTTCCCACCAAATAAATTTAATGTTGATGTAGGAGTCTAGATCCGTTAACCGACTTGACCATTTTTTAGCATCAACATTTGACACCGCCTGTGGGGAACGCTACAAAAAGCCATCATTTTCTCTAAAAATTTGGATCTGGCCAAAGCAGAAGTTATTAGCAAATTAAATTGATAAGAGGAAAGATCGATTGAACATTGCCCAGAGGCCAAATGACTAAATTTAGATCCATATTTAAGGGTTTGAAGCAAAAGCTTCATATGAGAGTACCTGAGGGCATATGTTTGCAAGAATCAGAACATGTTAGAAGTTATATTTTTATTTACATGCAAAATTTCCTTGAAATTTTAATTATTTCTCGAGGTCCTGCTATGTGAGATGAGGATAGCTTATATTTATTAAATTGATTATGCTTATATAAGGGCTAATGGTATAACTCTATCAACTTGATTCCTTGAAACTTGCTCAATATAAGAATGGTTTATAAAAGGAGAGCTAGGGTAGCATTGAGAAGTTAAGTAAAGCTTATAGATGAAATTTATTAATATTTTAAAAGGCACAAGAAAAAGTAAAGAGAGTCAATAAGGTATAAAATCTTAAGCTAACAATAGTTGTTTAAAGTTGCTTAAGTCAGTATATGGTTAAAAGCCTTAAAACTTATTTTAGGTAAAGCATAAGACCGTAAACTAATAAAAGTAGTTTAAAATTGCTTAAGTCAGTTAAAGGATAAAAGCCTTAAAACTTACTCTAGGTAAGGCATAAGATGTTAAATTGACAAGAGTTGTTCAAAGTTGCTTAACTCAGTGCAAGGTTAAAAGTCTTAAAGCCTATTCTAGGTAAAGCCTATTCTAGGTAAGGCATAAAACCTTAAACTGACAATAGTAACTTAAAATTGCTTAAGCCAGTTAAAGGTTAAAAGCCTTGAAACTTGCTCTAGGTAAGGCATAAGACTTTAAACTGATAAAAGTTTTTTAAAGTTGCTTAAGTCAGTATAAAGTTGGAAGCCTTAAAGCTAATTTCAGGTAAGGCATAAGACCTTAAATTAATAAGAGTGGCTTAAAATTGCTTAAATCAGTTAAAGGTTAAAAGCCTTGAAACTTGCTCTAAATAAGGCATAAAACTTCAAACTGACAATACCTCCCTACCCATGGCATGGTCAATAGAGGAAACAAAATAAATTGCTTAAAGTTTTAAGTTTATAAAAATTATAAACTTTATAGTTTCTAGTCTTGATTTGTTTCACTCTCAACACTGGATACTGGTGGACTAGTGGGGAATGAAATAGGGTGACAACGATAAGATATTTGCTCAGACATTATGAGGTGACTCGTGCTCTCCTCAAAGTAAAATATGAGCAAATAGTTGATAGGCCACCTCGACCAGGATTCTGGTCACCTTGAGCACATCATCTTGACCATGAGATTATTTAGTGACCTTGAGCACATTACCTCGACCAGGATAATCTCGGGCAAATCATCTCAACCAGGTGGTCACAAGAAAACAAGACTCAGTCAAAACGAACCACTCATTCGAAAGGTCAGGGCAGAAGTTTGATCCATTAATGGCTATTGTCCTGATTTAAGGACATGGGTTTTGGGTGTTTATGAAAATCCTAGAAAAATCATGCCAAGGGTCTCTCTCTCTCTCTCACTAGCAACTCATGGGATTTTTTTTTCTCTCAACCACTGAGAAATTTCTCTTTCTCTCGTAATTTCTTTTTTTAAACCATATATGCAACGTGAATAATTTCCGATCCGAGCAAATGAATTTTTTATACACATGAAGGAGCAAGTTTTAGGGTTTAAAATAAATAATAATCGTAAATAAATAAGTGTGTTTGATGGGTGTCCAAAATAATAATCTTATACTTAATTACAATAAATTGTTTTTAAATGTAAAATACATTATATGTATTTTTGCAATTCAAAAAAAATTTAAAATATAAGTATTTAAAGTATTTTTTGGAGTACAAATAGTCCCACCCTAAAGTTTGCCACATTTTTTACCTGTAAAGTTTATCTAAGTCGCTTACGCCTATGTTTTATTAGCAAGTGTGTGTTTAAAATTATTATTTAGTTTGTGTATATAGTTTATGCAAATTGTTTTTTCTTTTTAGTGAATTTTTGAAACATTCAAATTGTTTAATATGACTTTATTTTATTTCTTAATTTTATTTTATTTATTTAATAAACATATTATGAAAAGTAAATAGACTAGTCGAATAATTACAAAAAAATAAAAATAAACAGACTAATCGAAAATTATAAAAAAAAAAAATATCATTGATAACTAAACAACCCAAATTTTTTTGTTAAAGGCTTGAAGCTCTTATTAAAAACCAATATCAAATAAACTTTGAGTAGTATGTTTATCATCAGTTAACTAATTAGGGATTAAAGAGAATAAGTTGAGAGTTTTAATGTATGTGTATATAGCCATGCAATGCTCCTTACGCCAAAATCATATGGTTTCCTTGGATGTCATGAACCATTTGATTGTATTGAAGATAATCAAACGGTTCATATTTCAAGGAAACCCTATCTTATAAACAATTAGAAATCAATAACTTTTTTTTTTCCTTTGGGGGTTAGTTTTGTTTCTTCTGCCAACATGGACATATGGTATTAGGTCAAGAAAAAGGAAATAAAAGAAAATAGACATTGGATGACCAAATTAGTACTGCATTTTTTTTTTTGGAGAGTGCTAATGGCTATTGATTCAATTAGTAAAATCTTAAGGGATCATATAAAAGGTCTAACATTTTGAACGGTATTCATACTATTGAGAGATGGGTTTGATTTTGGTTATTACAATGTCTGAAAATGACGGAGCTACCCTTATACATGCTTTATAGGCATGTAATATTATTTAAAAAAAAAAAAGAAAAAGAAAAGGACTAAGATATGCTTGAGATTAGCATCATTGTTGAAGCACAACCATCCAAACATACCCACAGCAGGTGCCACGGATCGTAATCACACATCAAACACGGCAACGTTTGTGTCTTTGTGGGTCGTGGCATGTGCAGGAGTTCATACTAAGGCCTATCGAGTCAAATCATGGCACCATTAATTGATTCATTTTTTTTTTCCAAGTCAGATTCGGATATGAAGACAAATTATGAATTGTAGGATTCCTGATTTCCTCTTAATCCTCCATAGCAGGAAGCATGGGCGCCAAACTGCCAATGCCATGCTATTTTCTTCTGATGTTTGAGTCAGGCACACTGGCCCAGACTCTTTGAATTCGGTCACAATAATTTATATATAAGGGCATTTCGTCTTCAGTCCCAAATTCGGAATTTTTTTTATTTGATTGTATTTTTGTTTTCCCCGACAATTTGCTACTCAGTTTTGGGTGTCAATTTATTTATTTAATTCGCTAAAAAATGACGTGGTATAGATTACGATAGTCATATACGAAGCTCATTGGACAGATCTCTCTCAACCCAACAGCCATTTTCGAGAATTGGGCTAAGCTCAGCCCAATTCAAAGTCCGTAATCCCAAGAGCAATACTAAATACTCGAAAATTTCCGTGCTACACTCCTTTCCTCTGCATGAGTCCGATCCCGATTCTGCATGAATTTGAGGGAGGCGTGCAGGCGGCTGTAGCTTCACTTTGTCCGAGAAGGTCTTTGGTGCTCCGCAGAGATGGCAAAAATATTCGGGCCTAGTCCAGTCCGTAAAGGGCCTGTCCAGGCCTATGGGATTTAGGTCCGGTCCACATCAAATGGGTCTAGTCATGGATTAAAAATTTAAAAACCCATAGTAGATAGACCTGAATATAGGCTCATGAAAAAAGTCTGGCCTTTTATAAATAAAATTTTTTATTTTATATATTATAGACTTTATATTTTAAATTTTATAAATATTATATATTTTATAATTTTATAATTTTTTATTTAATTATTTATCTATTATATGTTGTATAATCAATTAATCATTTTTAATCTAAGAATTCTTTTATTTTTTATTTTAAACTCAATTAAAAATTCATTTTAAAAAATTTATCTAAGCCCAGGCCCAGCCCGAGCCCTTAAACTGCCATCCTTAGTGCTCTGCGAGCATTGCTTTTTATTTATTTATTATTTAGCAAATGTGTATACATATTATCGTGATTAGTTGAAATACACATGGCAACGAGTGAATAAAAAGAAGCAATAGTTTAAGAGTACTCAATAATTTTCCCTCTAATTCCAATTCATTACTATATAGCATATTTACATGGCCCACCACATTACGTCCATTCAATATATATATAATTATTTTGAAAATGACCAATCATAATGAAAGAATAATAATTACTTAGCACATAACATATATTTATTGGACATTCTCATTTATATAAAATTTTCTACTATAAAATATGTTTCCAAATAATTGAATTGCTTGGCAAAATACATGTACTCATAGGAGTTCTTTGGATAATTGAAATCTCAATATTTCATTTCGTAATTACCGAGGTTAAGAAATTGTAGATAATGAAGATTAAAATTAAATTAGAATTTTAAAACTACCATTTTTCTTCATCTAAAAGTAAAGTAATTAAATTAAACATAGTTATTTCATTTGGAAATTAAAAAATTCGATGGACCGATTTAGATATTTCTTCGGAGTTAGATGGGTTTAATAATTATTATATGCGAATAATTTGATGATAGTGGACGTTCCTGAAAAATAATCATTATTGGCGTAAACTGTAATTGTTAGATGTGCAGTTTCGCCAACCGCCAGTCAGACATACGAGGAAATATCGGACAAATTAATTTACAACGTGGCAGCACGCTATTCCCAACCGCCTTCATGTGATACCGAAGAAGTAAGAACAGACGTTACTCGTGCAGTCCTACTAAGCAAATGGTGATGAGGATGGGGTCTCTCAGGGCCCACCCGTTAAGGGAATGATCACGGCCACCTCTTTTTGAACGGTCGAGATATATACAAACAAGAAATGGGCCCCACTGACAGAACAGGATCCTATGCATTCCCACGCATCAACGGTCTCGTCTCAATAGTAACGCATTTGTTTCACTTTTGCAATTGCAAGCAATGATGAGAATTGCATGCATTTTGTAGGCCCCTCAACAGCAAATAAAATTTAAGCAAACAACGGGCCGTTTACATTAATGGCCGCTATAATCTCCCCCTCATGCCTATTAAAAAAAAAAATTGCCGCCTCACACGCCGATGATTTATGTGCAACAACAACAACCGTTACCGAAATGATCAACAAAGCGGTGGACTCATTGTAAGTAGTGGGTCCGCACAAAAAGGAATTATTGTACAAGCTGAAGCTGCCCATTTGCGCTTGACAGCTTAAACCCTTGAACCAGAACCAAAACCAAAACCAAACCGCCACTTATTTTCTTATATAAAGTCTGCTCTTATTTCCTCTTACTTCATTCCCATCTCAGAATCACCATTGCCATTAATCTCTATTTATTTGGTTGGGCTCTTAATTAGAAATAATTAACATCAGCAGCAGCAACTATGGCGGAGGAAGTTCAAAAGACAGAGGCCCAAGAGACAGTTGCTCAAGTTGAAGAGGTGGTGGTTCAAACTGATCACGTGCAGCCGGCTGAGAAGACTGCAATGCCGGCGGTAGAGAAAGAGGCATCGGTGACACTGCCGGAGACTGATGAGGCTTCTAATAAAGAGACTGAGACCCTGAAATCCAGTAGTGGTGATGATGCTGAGAGTGATCAGAAAATGCCCGAGTCTGGTTCTTTTCAGGAAGAAAGCACTAGAGTGGGTGATCTTCCCGGTAATGAAAAGAAAGCGTTAGACGAGTTTAAGCAGGTTGTTCAAGAAGCGCTTAACAAGCATGAGTTTAGTGCTAAAACAACACCAACACCAGCACCAGCACCAGCACCAGCACCAACAAAAGAAGAAGAAAAGAAAGAGGCTCTGGCTGTGGTGGCAGAGGAGGAGAAGACGCCAGAGCAACCTTCGGAACCAACAAAGCCAGAACCAGAAATTGTTGCTCAAGAAGAAAAGGAAAATGAGGTTATTGAAGAAAAGACAGCTCCAGAAGTTGCTGAAGCTGCAGAAGATGATGGTGCCAAAACTGTAGAAGCCATAGAAGAGACCATTGTAGCCGTATCATCTTCCGTTCCACAGGAGCAATTGCCTCAATCTCCAGAGCCAGAGCCTGAGGCAAAGCCTGCTGTCACTTCAGAAAATGAGTCAAAAGACACAAAGCCCGAACCCGAAATGGGGCCTGAAGAGGTTTGCATATGGGGCATTCCGCTTCTGGCTGATGAGAGAAGCGATGTCATTCTCTTGAAGTTCCTGCGTGCCAGAGACTTCAAGGTCAAAGATGCATTCACAATGCTCAAGAACACAATTCGATGGAGAAAGGAATTCGGCATTGATGATCTGATTGGGCAAGACCTGGGTGATGATTTGGAGAAAACGGTTTTCATGCATGGACTCGACAAAGAAGGGCACCCTGTTTGCTACAATGTGTATGGGGAGTTTCAGAACAAGGAGCTTTATCAGAAAACGTTTTCTGATGAAGAGAAGAGGCAGAAATTCCTGAGGTGGCGAATTCAATTCCTGGAAAGGAGCATAAGGAAATTGGATTTCAGGCCTGGTGGTATTTCTACTATTGTCCAGGTCAATGACTTGAAGAATTCTCCAGGACCTGCTAAGTGGGAGCTTAGACAAGCTACCAAACAGGCCCTTCAGTTGCTCCAGGACAATTACCCTGAGTTTGTTGCGAAACAGGTAAATAGTTTTAACCCCAAATATATTTATATATATATATATATATATATATATATAAAGTAGTTCATTATATACTGATTAAGTGTTTTTATTTTAATTTTTTAGGTGTTTATCAATGTACCATGGTGGTACCTGGCAGTTAACAGGATGATAAGCCCATTTTTGACTCAGAGAACTAAAAGTAAGTTTGTCTTTGCTGGTCCATCCAAATCTGCAGAGACCCTTCTAAGGTAATTAGCATCTAAACTTGTTACATGTATAGTTGTTTTAAGAAACTGTCAATCATGTTTACATTGTTAATATATTTTTGTTTTTCTTGGCTGATGCATTTAACTTTGGATTGTAACAACCTGCAGGTACGTAGCAGCTGAGCAAGTACCAGTAAAATATGGAGGGCTGAGCAAAGTAGGTGAATTTGCTGCCACAGATGCAGTTACTGAGATAACTGTGAAGCCAGCAGCTAAGCACACTGTTGAATTTCCAGTTACTGAGGTTAGTTTTTTTTTTTTTCTTTTTTCTTTAGTCTTGTGGTCAACACCTATCAGTCAAAGGTTCTTTTTACTTTTTAGAATCCAATGAGGGAATGCAACAATTCAGCTTTGGGATTGTAATATTCAAATACAGCATCTTTTCTTGGATTCTCTGGCACTACTACTAGTATCATTCTTATGTTTTCTAGTAGAAAAATGCATTCCAATTGACTTGTTCAACGGCAGGACTTAAAGACTGGTGCTCTAGAGAAAAGATAATAAAATATCAATTACATATTCTTCATTTAATCTTGATTTAATATATTAACCATGGGTGGTTTCACTTCCAATTGATAATATGTGTAGGAATGCCATTTGACCTGGGAAGTGCGGGTAGTGGGATGGGAAGTGAGGTATGGGGCAGAATTTGTGCCAAGTACTGAAGGAAGCTACACAGTGATAATCCAAAAGGCTAAAAAATTGGCCTCAAATGCTGAACAGCCTGTGGTCTGTGACAGTTTCAAGATTGTTGAACCAGGCAAAGTTGTTCTCACCATTGACAATCCGACCTCTAAGAAGAAGAAGCTCCTCTACCGTTTGAAGACCAAGCCTTCTTCTGGCCATCAAAGCTTCAAGGACGAATTGTGTTGTGCCTAATTTTCACTGATGAAGAAAGAGAGGTCGAAAACTGGAAATTGTTCTTGAATTTGCTTCTTATTATATATGTTAAATTATAACTTTTTGGAGGGTTCTTTGCAGAACTTATTAAGACGTATTTCTTGCTATATAAATTTCAATTCGTTCGTTTGTCTGGAACTTGATTCAGTATAGCTATGGATGTTTACAGGGACAAGAATGTAAATCATGCTTTTATTTTATGCTATCTATATTCCCCTTTTTTAAAATTTTTCAACACACTTTTGAACCTTTGGAGGCATGAAATAACGAGACACTTATCTTGTAAAGTGGATGTTGATGACATTTAAGACCAAAATCAATACTTTGATCTCTGATAAAGCCTCCATTTGTATCTCATTTCATCACTGGCCGCAGTAACATGTCATGTAAAAGCAATTGCTCTGCAAAGCCAAAAGAAACTAAAAAGGGCAAAGAGAGGTGTGCAATCTGCAATGCGAAAGACTTTAGGATATAAGAAAGAATTGTTTAGATTGACAATTATGATACAGTGTGTGTGCAGCTGTCTACTATCACATAATTAATGCAGCTCTTTCCATGGACCCTGTTCTTAGCTTCTTTATTTCGTCTGGGTCAAACGAAGTGACAATAAAAGATAATTTCTGATCTGTCAAAGTTAAAGATAAAGGGCAAAGCAAAAGCATGAATTGATGAAACATAATGCGGTCGGGCACAGAAATGGCAGCAAGCAAAGCAGGTGCTCATTATATTTGTTTGCGATGGGTCCAATCCAAGGCAGCACGATTGCAATTTCTCAAATCTCAAATCCTACTAACTTCTCGTGCGGCCCGGGGGATTTGCTCCAACTTAGTCTGCTTTTTTAATTATTGCATATTCAAATTGGACATTCAAAGTTCTTTAGGCTGATTTATATGACCACAACAATGGCCTGTCCCATGTTTCCAAGCATACTTATCTTTGTGTTTCGTGCATGTCTGCTGCTTTTACATATGGACCAATTAAGCTGCCCCTACTTGCAGGTTATGCGCAGGAGATGCATTAATAATTCACTTGTAAAATATTTCCATCTTAAATAAAGATGAAATAATTCTTTATGCATATGCAAATGCTAAATCGGTGCGGCATAATTTGAAGAACTACCCGTGAAAAGTTATAAATGCGATTAATTACATGAGATTCCGGTATGAGCAAAATAACGCATGCTCCTACACGGTTCTGGGAGTATTCCTATCCAAATAGGCTTTGTATGAACAATTTGTGTTTCCGGCAGGTACAAAAGCAATATTTACAAGAAATCATAATAATTGTCCTCTATTTATATATTTTTTTAAAAAAAAACCTCAGCTTATGCCAGAATTTAATCGGATATTTAAAACTATTGATCAATGAATGAAACCTCCAACAGAGAGTCTCATCTATGAATTAAATCACTCTAAAATGATGATACAGTCACAAATTCTTATACAAATATTTGTACAAACTGATTTGGTATTAATTTATTGGTTGAAAGAAAATATAAAATAATGAAAACAAATCATATGGACCAAGTGATATTTAATTCAATAAATTAAACCATGGCATATCAGTTTGTATAAAATAAATTTGTATAAGAGTTTATGGTTATATTATTACTCTTTTTTTTATTGAGAAGGAATTGTGGTGTTGGTGCTTCTCAAAGCATTCACAGAATAGTCCTGCTGGGCCAGTACGGGGTTTAAGCTTTTGGGCTCAGAGGACCCAACAGCAAGGCAGTTCGTTCTTGGGGCATACTCAATAGTTTTAGGAACTGGAATTATTACTATGCTGTTTGCCGCTTTGCACGTCGCTTGTAATTTTTTAATTTTTTTTATTACTTTTCAGAATTGGGAAAAAAGAGTAAAATCCCTGTTGTTTAACAAAATTAATAGAAACCTTCTCATGTTTTAAAACATATCCAAACCTCTTGAGCGTCAAATTTTTTTGTTAATTTTACCATTTTACTTTTGGTGATGTTCGAAATATGAATACATTTATTTACTTAATTAATTAAATAATTTTTAATAATAATTACTTAAAAATTAAATTTAAAATTATAAAAAAAGTAAGGGAATTTTCATGATGTTTTTAAATAAGTGAATACTTTTCTAATCATAATTAATTGAGAAATTATAAACACATACACACACAAAACATGTACCCACATTTTTTTTTTTGGGGGAGAATAGTACGTTGAAAAGTTACACACACACACACACTATTTTTATGTTAAAATACCCTCAACTTAAATTTAACTTTTCAATCAATTGTGATTTTTTTTCAGAATTAATTAATTATAATTCCCTTACTTTTTTCCCCACAATTTTGTACGTAAAATTTGCAATTGATACGATTAAACAAATTTAATTAATTAAATAATTAAAAGTATTTATATTTTTAACCTCAAACAACCACTAAGGATGAAATTGTATGATGAGTAAAAAAGTTGACACTCATGAATTTTGAATAGTTTTATAAAAAAAAAAAAAGGGAAAAGAGGTTTCCACTCTTTTTTCCTTCGAAAATGTCCTTATTACAAATGAAAAAAAAAAAAAAAATCATTTTTATTTTATTTATTCTCTCTCCCTACCCGTACCACACTCCCCCTACTCCATCCAAACCATGTACCCCCGCCTATCACCTTTTATCTTTTTTATCATCAATCAATCACCTTTACCAACAGATGGTGAGTATGAATATTGGGTTTTGTTAAATTTTACGAACAAGTGATAGATTTTGCTATTATTGATGATATTAATTATGCTTTATGTGATTGATTAAGGTTTTATTTAATTTTAATTTAGGGTTTAATTAGGAATCAATATTTGGTTTAAATTATGAATCAATTAAAAAAAAAGAGAGAGATGTGACAGATCAGAAGTTATGCTTTTGAGAGTTCGAGAGAAAAAAAATGTAAGAAATGAAGGCTCCTGAAATAAATTAAGGACTCGAATATCACCATTCTTACATTTTGTTCGAACTATTAGGATTGAATTATTCGGACAGTTTGAAATTTGAAGTCCATACAGAACCTGCCTAGCCCAAAGACAAACGAGGTACATATATATTGGTTTCAAAATTTTGAAAGAACAAGAAAAAACCCTAACCTACCATGTATCATCAGAAAGAAAGAAACTTAAAGATAAACAGCGTCGTAAATAGGACCACTTTCTCTCACACGGCACGTTAGTGGTCGGATTGCAGACTTGCAGTGCGCATGGTGAAGCGAGCCAAATGGTCCATGGTCTTGTAATTCGGGTTACCCACCCGCCACCCCCACTGCGGCTCTTATATTATGCTCAGTGGCCACATCACATTACCATGTCGTTTTGCATTTTGTGCAGTCGAATTATTCACTGCAAATCATCAGACATTGCACGTGAACAGATTCTCGCTGTCAAAGCAAAAATATGGCGATTCCCCATATACTACCATTACCAAAGACGGAGAGGAGGAGGGCCTATTGCCTTAAGTTCAAATTTAAAAACCAAAAAAAATGAATAAGCACAGCTCTTCGTGAGCCATGTCACATACAGATAGACTTGTACGTCTGCCCAGTGCACGTGACTAACGACACTTTAATCATTCTTTCTTCCACTGGCTTATAGCTTCGGCAAACTGAAGCATCTATATATCGCGGGGTAAGAAGCCTATTGTTGTTCAACTTCTGGCTGATCACTCTCGCATATTACGTTTGTGATTGTGGTTGTGAAAATTTAAGAGTTAAAAGAAAAAATAAGTATGAAGAGTTTCTTCGGGATTTTCTTGCTGCTGCTCATTCTGTTCGCTTCTCGTAAGAACCTATCTCTTCTCCATTTACATGCATGCGCCCATTGCATTATTTCTTTAAATGTTTCAGGAAATAGCAGAAGATATACAAATTTATTCAATCACTCTTCTCATATACACATGGGCGGCTGATTTAATAAAATGACAGTGATATGTATATAGCTTTTGTATTATTATTATTATTATTATTTTGCATCTTAATTTTTTTTCTCTATTTCTTGCTGTTAGTTTTGTGTTTAATTATTATTAATTAAAATGGCAGAAGAGATGATGGTGCCGGCAGAGGGTAGGTTATGTCAGTCACAGAGCCATCATTTCCATGGTGCGTGCTTTAGCCACCACAACTGTGCTTTCGTCTGCAGAAACGAAGGCTTCTCTGGTGGCAGATGCCGCGGAGCCCGTCACCGCTGCTTTTGCACAAAGCTCTGTTGATTTTCTGTTATCGGTCTTGCCTGCTTGCTCTCTTTTGCCACTTGTTCATCAATAATGCATGCCCGGCTACTCTTTTGTGCTAGTTTTAAGGGTAGTGTCTGAGGGCTAGCTTAATATTAGTTACAAATAAGGAATGCTCTTTCGTTTTGGTTTTTCATAATTTGTGTATCATCTAGTATTGATACTCCAGCTGCATGCATGCCTAATGAAACAGCATATCGTCTTGTAGGGCTTCTTTCACTTGTGCGGATGAATGAATGAATGAGTATGAATTCCCATGTCCAATTCGGGATTTAGACCGGATCAATGATTTCTGTACTTTTCTTTCTTTAACTAAAAAATAAAAAATTAACAATATAAAATATGATTGGCTGTGGGTTGTAGCCAGCTTCATTAATTATTATTATTATATCTCAGAGCTTTGTTTTCCTTTTCTATATTGCAAGAAACTATTTCTTAATTGGCGTTCGAATCGGTAACTCAAGCGGAAGCAAACTTAATTATTTAGCAACATTTAATTAATACGACTGAAAGGGTTAATTTCTCAACTCAACTTTAGTTTAAGGCCAGTGTTTGATTGAATGCATTTACTTTTAATGGTAGGTACATTTTCCCATCTCTTGACTTTATGTAATTTGTTCTTATATATCAAGGAAACTCTTTCTAAGGCATGCTTAAAAATAATTGCCATTGAGATGCATTTTGTACTTGACAAAAAAAAAAAAAAAAAATTTGTGGCTTCGTCCCTCATTATAATTGATTGAAGACTTGGTAAGGAATTAACAGAAAATGACCAATACTTTTTGCAGTAACAGAGCAGTCATGACTTTTCCTCAGTTATTGCACTGTAGAAGAAAATGAAACGAGTGAAATTAACAGTTGGAAATTATATGGAAAGAATCGTACGCAAGGTTTGATTTTTTTAATTGTCGTATGTATTTAGAGGACTTTCAGTCCTTTACTAGCGTCTGATCGTAACTTTCCAATTTAGATTATGTATTTTCATTACATCTAAGAAGAATCAAATTAAACTTCATTGTGAATTGCACAACTCTTATTATTGTACGTACGTGTCAAAGAGGCAAGGATGGACATGCATGGAGTAGCCGGGTGCGCGTCACTGCAAGCTCCACTTTGTACACTTATCTTTTTTTTCGGCCGATACGCATTCATTCTTCAGAAATCTTACATGCAGTGACTCGAGCTCTCCGTCTTAGCTCACTTGCAACTACTTAGCTGCTTCATTTCTGATAAAATAAGTTACAGTAAAAAATCTTGATAACACAACCGGAGAGATGGTTAAAATAAACAATTTAAGTTTAGTTTTAATAGGTTTTAAGTATGAGAAATTAATTTTTTAAAAAATGATATGAGAGTACTGAATCTACAAAGAAAGGAGAAGAAACAAAAATTATTTCAATAGAACAATTGGACAGATGAAGATTGAAGTCACAAACGAAAGAAATAAACAAATGACTTGAGGAGTGCCAATGGCTTTCATCTTGATTTGTCGGGCTCGTGGCCTTGTTTCATTTGGGCTAAGCACAAGTCAATTACACAGTTTTCAGCGAAGAGTTATACTTTCCGCACCCCTCCAACATCCTTATATACTTTCGCGATCGTGGTTCTATTGCTACTGCAACGTATTTACAAATCATGAATCCTAAACATTTTTTAATCATAATATATGATATAATTAACTTTGTTGATGAATTCAAAATAGTTATGAAATAAGTAAAGAAATAAAATATCTAATCACAATAATTTTATGATGAAAATGTATGTCTACAATATTTATTCCAAATGAAGGTGAAATTTAATGAAAATTATTTTTTAATTTCTGTCCTTTACTATGATTTCACAAAAGAAATGAAAAAAGAAAAAAAAAGAGGTTTCTTAAGAGTTTAATGTTTATTTCAACTTTACTATTGAAGAACACCAAATTATAAATATAACGACAATAAAATTAATAGTAAAAACCCGTCCATGTCAACATGTGATGACCAGCTAGCCTTTCGTGGGTTGTGGTTACCTGTCTCTATTTCATTACATAGTCAACAAATTTCAATTTCTAGGGGTAACGCTAATACCTAATTTACCTACCACGTGATCAGGCCATCGGTGTAGGGGATCTACGTGTGATATACATGTGCTTCGACACAATATTTTATAATGAACTCCCAAGTTGCAACCAAAATCGTACCTTGGTTAGTATTTCTTATTTGCATAGACACTCCAATTACAAGTTTTAAGTTTATCAGAATTCTGATTTCACGGGAGATTAAGGAATCAGTATAAATGTACAATTCACGTTCAAAGAAGTTCAATTTCAAAGAACACGCTTTTGGATGAGGTTGCTTGAACCTATTAAAATACTCTTTTCATTCATATTTTGATTTTCTTTTTAATAGTCATGGCTATCTTGGAGATGTTAAGGTGTAACTCTAACAGCCGTACGATTATAGCCACTTCCTTTGACGGTTTGGCCATGGTTATGATCGTACGGCTACTACAGTTGTTCGAAGGTGGAGCAACTCCAATATAGCCGAACCCTTTTTTAATTATTAAATACCTATAACATAAAATTAGTATTACCGACAAGATGATGTCATTAATAAGGGTCTTTAATTAAAAGGAATTTCTCTTTGTTCTCATCTATAACTTACCTAACTTAAGTATACCTAAAGGTGGGCAAATAAATTGAGCCACCAGATGAACCGAACTGATCTAAATTAGTGGTTCGGCTCAGTTCGATTTTTGAGAAAATAGATCGGTTCAAAATATAAAAATAAAAAACTAAAAGAATTAAAACATAAAAAAGTTTTAGAGTAAAAGAATAAAAGAACCAAACTGAACCGAAATCGAATCTAAATTCGATTTGTTTTGTTTGATTTATATTTTTTAAGAAATTAGTTTGGTTAAGCTTGATTCAGTAAAAAACCTAACCGAATTGAAATGTACCCATCCCTAAGAAAACCTATTTAACACAACTCGTCTGGTTTTAAAATTTTTCGCTCTCTTTATCTCTTTATACTTCCTCATGTTGTATAATTTTCTTCTGGTTCCCCGATCTAATACTTTCTACTATTATAAATCTCTTACCTATTTGGATCGAAAATCACCTGTATATTGCCACGAGTCTCACGTTGGACGCCAAGTACACACATACGTACCCAACATTATATTTGGATCCTTATCATTAAAGTAATTAATGAACAGCCCTATACGTGTATCTGTGAATATTTTATAGTCATGCGAGACGATGCGCTTACACTGTTCTGGTGTGCCTAATCTGATGCGCCGTGGACCCATTTTTCAAATCTTCGCATGTTGGAATTGATATTCGCGGTCAAAAGAATAATTTTAGATAAGAATATATTGAAGAAACAAATCAAGAAAAACAACAATTAATTAAAAGTAGAAGAACAGGGACCATTGAAGAATTAAAGGAAAATTGATGAGGGGCAGTGGAGTGAGAAGAGCATATAACAAAAGAAAGGGCCCACTTGTTGTTCTCAAATAGATGGAGATGGGGGTGGGTCACCAACCTAAAAAGATTCTCCAATTTCTGCCCTCTAATTTAATTTATATAAATGTAATTTTCACAATCTTTCTAGAAGATTTACGTATGCACATAATACATAGATAAATTAAACAGTAAAGTTAGGAACAACCATACTCCCTAAATTATGTTAACATGGCCGGCTTTAGTGACATACTCTGTTTCTAGAAAATGGATGAGATAGGCAAGCAGGTTGGTTGATTTGTGAAAATGACATAAATTTCTAAACTAATTATAGTTGGTAAATTCATTTATAATTATTAATTTGTTCTACTAATATTGATCGTAAGTTGAGTCTAGTCAAGGATTCTTTTTAATTAATAACTCATCGTGGGCTCTCATAAGTTATAAGCCAACGATGATGTGAAAGGACAACCGGATACTTTCTTTGAAATAATTAATAATGGCATTATTTGGTTTGATGACCATTCTTATTCACCAAATTACAATAAGATTTAAATTAATTAAAGAGGTGAGCACAGTTTATGTTTCGATATTTTATATATGGTGGGGGAAGTTAGTTACTTGAATTAAACCAAAATTGACAAGAGTGGCATGGGTTGAGGAGGTCTTCTAGAATCTCTCTTTTTAGAAAATTAATTAATAATTTAATTAAAGAGTTGGGTAGAAAGGAGGAAGACCAAATAATGGAAAAAGTTACAAGTGAAGAAGAGATAAGAGTGAGTTATGATGAGTTGGTGGTGTGACGCCTTGCCTTAATATTTTGCAAATGATTTTGCTACGGAAGAGCCTCTCATTTTTGTCTTGTTTGCATGAATGGCCACCGAGATCATCCATTGTCACTCTCTTTGCTTTTCAGTCCCCTTTTATACTTTGTATAGAAAACAAAGGTTTCAAGGCCAAATCAACTGGTATTTCGATAATTTGAATCTGCCAATGTTCGTTTTACTACTCCTAAATAGAGAAAATATTAATGAGATATATCGTGAAGCAACCTTGAAGGTGCAAATATGATTTCGCTGGCAATGCTTTCATCTTATCCCATTTAAGCTAAAAAATATTGTTTAAACTTTGTCAAAAAAGGAGCCACTCGGCCTTTGGCCTGGTGGTTAGGCCTGCTACCCTCGCATTTCCACTCACAAATGTATTATGAGGGTAATTTTTTCTTCTTTTAATAATTGAGTAAAGACAATCTTCTCCCTTACCAAGTGTGAGTGGAGTAGACATCCCTCGAATATTAGAGAGGGTTAAAAATCTGAGCAGTATTTATCTCATATAATAGTCTCATGTAATATAAGTTGTAGTTTGAGCAATAGTCTCATGTAATAGAGGGTTAAACATAGTCTCTTCATGTAATAGTCTCATGTAATATGAATTGTAATAGTCTCATATAATATGAGTTTAAGAATTGATCTCGACATCTCTCGAATATTAGAGATGATTAAAAATCTTAGCAGTATTTATCTCATGTAATAGTCTCAGGTAATATGAGTTGTAGTTTGAGCAATAGTCTCATGTAATAGAGGGTTAAAAATAGTCTCTTCATGTAATAGTCTCATGTAATATGAGTTGTAATAGGCTCATATAATATGAGTTGTAGTTTGAGCAATAGTCTCATGTAATAGAGGGTTAAAAGGTTTGAGCAATAGTCTCATGTAATAGAGGGTTAAAAATTTGAGTAATGCTTCGTAAGAATTGATGTCGACATTTCTCGAATATTAGAGAGGATTAAAAATCTGATTAATATTTATCTCATGTAATAGTCTCATATAATATGAGTTGTAATTTAAACAATAGTCTCATATAATAATAAAAAAAAAACATTGTCAAAAAAGGAAAAACACAACAAGATTCATCTTCCACAAATATGATTTTAGAAACATCTCGATACTCCACAGATCAATGACCACAAAACACAATTAATGTGATTTACGCATAACAGCCACACGATACACTCACCATCCAAACACCCACTGTCAGCATCAATTTTACGTTATCATCACCAAACACTGATTTCATCACACCATCATGACTCAGCTTTCAGTTCGCCACCAAAAAACTGACCAAAATCCACACCATCGATGATCGATATCTTATAATATTTCCTCCGATAATTCAATGAAAAATAGATAATTACTTGTGAATTATCTCTTACCTATAAAGATATTTAAGAGAATCCACTAACTAAAATTACCTACCTGTATATAGAAAATAATCATTATTAGGCATGTTGCGCACTAACTAGCTAGAAATAAGCAGCGTGACCATCGTTTTGATTCACATAGATTTTAATTGAATGTGTTGAGAACAAAACTAAAGTGTTACTTATAAAGTGGGGGGAATCATAAATTGAGGTGAAAGGCACAACAAATGCAAAAGCAGGAGGATTGAAAGAGCAAATAAGTGAAAATTCAACAACATGAAAAGTAGAGCTACCTACCAAATCCAGCACTAACTTAATTGCAACCACTCGTCTTTCTCACCAACTCGGTCAAATACCCTTTAAGATATAAAAATAATAAATAATAAACAATAAACAAAACAAAAACAACTTTTAAAAAACACCAAAGGGTCCCCGGGTCAATTGCTTTGCCCCCTTCTCCCTTCTCTCTCTCTCTCTCTCTCTCTCTCTCTCTCTCATTTATATTCTCCTCTTCTTCATTCCTCACCAAGTAACAACAACCTCTCTATCAAAAAACAAAAAAAAAAAAAAAAAGAAGCAACAACCTCGACAACAACAAAAACAATTTCCCATATTCTTAATTTTCTCTATTTGATCAGATATCAAACGCAACAAAACATGGGCAGATCCCCGTGTTGTGAGAAAGAACACACCAACAAAGGTGCTTGGACTAAAGAAGAAGATGATCGTCTTATTAACTACATCAAAGTTCATGGCGAAGGCTGTTGGAGATCCCTCCCCAAGGCTGCTGGTATGTGTGTGTGTGTGTTGCCATTCATTCATTCATTTGCTTCTTTTTCTTTTGGTTTTTTCTTTCATGTATGTATATATATATAACCTTTTTATTCCTTTTGGTTTAGGTTTGTTGAGGTGTGGCAAGAGTTGTAGACTTAGATGGATAAACTACCTAAGGCCTGATCTCAAGAGAGGAAACTTCACTGAAGAGGAAGATGAGCTCATCATCAACTTTCATAGCTTGCTTGGTAACAAGTATGTATCGATTACAAATATTTTTGCATCTCAAATATCAATAACTTTAACTGTAGTATTTTACAAATCTACAATTAATTAATTATTTGGATCATGAAATTGTCAGATGGTCTCTAATAGCTGCACGGTTGCCTGGAAGGACTGATAATGAGATCAAGAATTATTGGAACACTCACATCAAAAGAAAGCTTTACAGCCGTGGAATCGATCCTCAAACGCACCGTCCACTCAATTCTGCGCCGGCCCCCGCCCCCGCCCCCGCCAACAGCAACAACAACAACAACAGCAAAAGAAATAATAACACGAGCACGAATACTAAAACCGACTGCTGCAACAAATTTGAGATGAATGTGCAAAATAATCGCCCAGTGATGCAGTTAGTGCCTGAGTTTATAATGAGTACTGGTAGAAGCATAGGCACTGATAAAAATCATAACTACTACTCATCTTCATCAGCTGAAGATTCGTCAAATAATACTAGCGGCAGTGGTGTCACGACAGAAGAAGCTCATCAAGAACTCAGTCTTGAGCTCTCCATCGGGCTTCCGCAGCAGCCTCGGATTATTAATCAGAAACCAGCAGCAGGGGGATCATATCAGTTCTTTGGATCGAATACTGATAGTAACCCTAGTACTGGCGCTACTCAAACAGCAGCTCTGTGCTTGTGCTACAATCTAGGGTTTCAGAATAGCCAGTTGGCATGTAGCTGCAGCAGCAAGGCCATGTCCGTGTCAACGATAATAACAGCCGATAATAACCTCCACAGATTTTACAAACCAGTTTCGGATTCTTGAAATTGTGAACTCAGAAATTATAAATCTCTAGCCGAAGAAGAAAAGAAGCAAACCCTCTTTTCGGTCATTTTCTCTACCCCCTCCTCTTTTTCTTTCCATTCCTCTCCGTCTCATTTCTCCCAACTAAAAGTGGGTAAGTGTTTAGAAATTTTCATAAAGTTCTCGGTTCATATAGCTTATTATAAATATAACAGCTTTATTAATTTTACGCGGATGCCATACTGAGTTTTCTTTTTGGTTTATGAAAATGACCACTGGAATTTGGAAGCTTTGCTCGGTTCTGAAATTCTAAAATTGTACTTGTTAAGAGTCATTGAGCCTTCTCAATGGCGCTGAAGAATTGACTTTTAGTTTATTCGGAAGATATTAATAATTTTAATGACTTGTAACAAAATGAATTAAAGAAGCCAAAACCCAAGAATCATAAATTTTTTCTGAAATACATGAAAAAATAAATAAAAGGAAAGCATACTAGTTACATATTATACATCGAATTTGGATCTACTTCTAATGTTTACCGTACCAATCAACACATAACTCATATTAGTATTGAATCCAAATTGCATCAATTTTGATCGAAATACAACAATTGATATGTGCAATATTAGATGACCAAAATCACCTGAATGAATTCAAAAACGTGGGGCAAATTGGCCACCTATATATCTGTTGGACTAACATGTAAAGTGACATAAACCTATAAATAAATAACTTAATAAAAATGAGATCTGAAAAATTGATAGAATATATATATAGAGAGAGAGAGATGAAGATATAGCTGTGGGTGGGAGTGTGATGAGAGAAGAAGAAGAACATGAGACTGAGATGAGAGGTACTTCGGTAGTTTGGTTGGTAAGAAGAAAGATGGGTGATGTCAGCCGCACAACCAACCATTTCTCTTCCCATAAATCCCTGCTGGATCGTCTTCTGCCTCGCTGTCCTCTAGTTAATAGATATGCTTCATTCGTCTCACCCCTTTATTAATTAATTGTTTTTGTTTAATTTATTATTTTATTCATTCTGCAGTCTCTATGACTATGATTGGCTTATTTAACTGTTGTTTTGGTTGTTCATATTTATTGTCTCATTTATTTTCATTCGGAATATCTCTGATTAAAAAAAAAAAAAAGAATTCTTTTGAATTAATTTATTCATGCAAACGTTAGAAAAATCTTAATGGTATAGCTTCGCGGGTCTGTTGCGCAAGTTGAAATTAATTCAACACTCTTTTCTCGATTTTTGGAAATGTTTTCCGTCTCGTTGGGGTTTTGTATTCTCCAACGTAGAGCGGTTTTTAGAACCATTGGATTGGATGTATGTAGTTAAATCTGAAACAATTGTAACATCGTGCATCCAATATTTTTGGGAGATGCTCTACAGCTGAACCCATTTTTCATTTGCCCTTTAAATGAATAAAAGTCCTTGTACAAAGTCTTTTGCGAATTCAAATTGCTGAAATATGTTTTTGCTTGAATGTTACACAACTTTTATAAAATTATTTCTCCAAAATGTAAATACACGGTCGTGCTTTCCTGTCAACTAACATGTTGACTCTTGATAAGATTAGTCTATCTATTGTGTTTAAGGAATTCAATTAAAATGAAGAATCCAATAACAATTCTCAATTTATAATGGAAAAATATATTCTGTATGACTATATCATTATATTTTTCACTCAAATGGAGTTATACGTACACAGCTAACTATTAGTTGAAATAGCCCGACACCTAAAATACGTACATCAATCGCTATTCAAAAAGGCAATTCCAAAGCACCATTTATGTATTTTGGGCATATAATATTCTAGAAGGTCTTGGGCATTTAACAATCACACGTTTACACCCACCTAACCACTTTGTTTTATTCGGATTGTTTGGGATTTGTATGGTGTTTAATTTCGACTAGGGGTAAATTTTGGATACCTCCCCTGAGGTTTGGCTTTGCTACACTTAGACATAATTTATCCATATATTGACATATCAACCCCTGGATGTGTATGAGCGTTAGGCAGCTGTTTGGTGTGATGGTGAAGGTACAATAATACCCTTCACTCCACGTTACGGCTTTCAAGAATTGACAAAATATTTTGCACTGCAGACGATCTCTTAGATTCTCAATTATACCCTACTCTTAACTAGTGTTTATTTCTCGAATTAAATTGAGGATCTTAAAGAATAAAAATTTTTGAGATTACGAATATGGAGTGTGAGTAAGTTGTTTATTTACATTAAAATAGATTGATTTAAAAAAAATAAAAATTTATTTAAAGCAAATAGTATGATTATTATATTATTTCCTTTTGTGAACGTAATACAATTATATTCCTTCTATATTCCAAAAAAGGATACGTGATCTACAAAAATTACATATTAAAATTTCTAAACAATAACATATAAGAGTATGACTGTTATAACATGGACCGTTTTCCTTAATTCCACTAAAAAACACCTTAAAATAAAAATATCCACGTGTGTGCACATGTATACAATATTATAGTAGACCATAGTAAAAGTGCAAGCACATACGTAAGAATTTAAATAAAAAGAAAAAACCTCTTCACAAAATTTAAGGAAGAAGCTGTTTTATTTCAAACTCTTGTAGCGATTTTGTTTGAGAATTTTGATCTCTCTAGCGGCCAAAGTGGCATGTACAAGTCCATTAAAAATGTTGAAGAAGGCGGTCGGCTTATTCGACCAGAAGCAAAAACGGTGTCGTCTGCATGGAGGCTGAGTCTTAATAGCTTTCGGTTGCCTCGACAAAGAGGGCCTGTTGCTGATGATAGTGGAGGTGGCCATTGGAATCAACTTCACGTTGGTTTCTTTGGTCGTCTTTGTACTCCTAGTACTATATATGAAGCTCTGTTTTCTTTGCTTTCTTCTTTGTTCACGTTTCTCTATTGTTTTCGTTTTCCTTTTTCGGGCATTAACCCCAAAAAAAAAAAAAAAAAAGAAGATTTTGGAGGACGAGAATCTTTATCACGTTCTCACTAGCTTTATGTCAATTACCGTGCATTCTGAGAGCATGGTAATTTGGTCACTTAGTTACTGTGCATCAGCTTTTTTTAGATTTAGAGACTGTAAATTTCTGCTCCTTAATGCTTATACGCGTTCAGGGGTGATACGTCAATATATGGATGGATTCTCTCTAAGTGTATCAAGGCCACAAACCCCGGGGGAGGTACAAAAAACAACCCATTTCGGCTCGGCTACTCTCACTCGACCTGTTTTTCCATATTTTTTTTAAAATATTTTTCTAAAACTAGATAGGTGAGTAGAGGTAAATTAATTTTTAATCATTTACTTTTGTTAGAATTTAAATTAAATTTGGATGGTCAGATAAACAAAATTATTTAAAATATATTACGCTAGACCCGCCCTTAAGGATAACTTTTACTTAATAGTTAATTGGTAAGAAAATACTATATTTACAATTTATATGGTAGGAATTTATATCGTGCTCCCTCAATCAATTATACAAGCACGTTGTTTTGAGCGAAAAATGCCCGCATCTATGCTTTGAGTGGACAAATTAAGTTGCGTTTAGAACTTTTTTTTTTCAACTTTTATTCTGTCCTTTTAAAAAAGGAAAAAAGAAAAATTCTGTTAAGAAGTGGTTTATGTGTCCATATCTATGAAGTCACATGAGTGGCTGATTAAAATATGTCACCACCAATTATTTTATGTGGCTTCAGACAAAAGCTAAGAATATATATATGTTTTTTTTTTTTTTGAAAGGAAAAAGGAATAAAAGTTGGTAGAAATCAAACCAAAGTAAGTCGTGGTCAATTAGTCAATGTTCCGGGATGGCCACGTGGTTGCATATGCAGCGCTGAAACATTTTCCAACAACGATAGAGAGGTCCACGTGTGTGCATGCACATAAATGAATAAATTAGCAAACAACTGAGGAAGAAAAGGGAGAAAATTTGTTAAACTTCACCATCAATGAACAATAATGATAGATCATCATAAATGCATCGTGTCAACGGCTGAATTTAGTAAACTATTCTTATCAGGGTCATTTTTTATTTTTATTTTTTGAAATTCTCATCACTATCCTTATACTATCGTAATATTATAATGATAAACTTGTAAAATTTATATCCATGCAGTAGATAATATTAAATTGTCTCGTTGAATTCTGTGATAATGGATTATTAGCAGTACTGGCGCGGATCCAAACACTTAAATTAGGGTGGGACCAGTTTTGATCAAAAAATTTTAATTTAATTAGAGGTACTTATTTTTTTTCAATGTTCACAATGAGTCCAATATTTAAAATAAATAATTTATTATTATTATTATTTAAATTTAAGAAAAAATAATAGAATTTGAGTTTTTGAGAATTAAATATCTAAAGAAACAAAATTATATGACTATTGAAATTTAAACAAATCTCCAAAATCTTTAAAAAATATATTTTTACCACTAAACTATAAGCATTTTGTTATATAGAAAACGTGCCCAAATCTTTTTTTTTTTTAACTCTTTCAGAAAATGTTTGAAATACATTTAAAAGAAAAAATAATGGCTCAGAAGAACTGAAGCCCCCCCTAGATTTTAACTGAATTCGCTCATAATTAGTAGTCCAATCATTTATTATTTAAATAATAAATTTATATTGCAGTCACATGAGTTAGAATACAAATTTTATATCTAACTTTACAAGTTTATTATTAACTTTTATTTTTATATTTTGTCTCTAATTTTATATCTAACTTTACAAGTTTATTATTAACTTTTATTTTTATATTTTGTCACTATCCTTAAACTATTATCAATATAATGATAAACTTTAAAGTTTGTATTCATGTAGTAGATAACGTAACATTATCTCATTAAATTCAGTGATAATTGATTACTCATTTACCAGCTAAATGATGAATTTTTATCACTGTCACAAGAGTTGAAATACAAACTCTATATCCAACTTCACAAGTTTACTGTTAACAATATGGATAATTAAAGTCTTCGTAATAATTGCTAGTTCAAGTAATTATGATGTATAGAGTGACTCACGCTAGAGGATCTGAAATTTCTTTAATTTTTTTTTCCCGTAGTTGCCTGAGATTATTAGGGATTCCTAAAATAAAGGTGATTATATAAACAATTTTGCTTAATGAGTTGACAGTAAGGGAGAATTGCATGGTATATACCCCATTTCCTCCAAAACGCCTAATATATGTCTTAAATTATAATATTATTAAATTTTACACATATATACTTTAAAAAATCAGAGAAAGTATAAAAATAACCTTAATTAAATTCTCATAAAACTGAACTCATATCCTTGAAGTCGAATATTCTAAAAGTCGAGTAAATAGTCGACAATACTCAACTTCAGTCGAACCATGCACAATTAGTAATTCAGCATAAAATTTCGATTTTTCCATATTACTCGAGTAAATAGCCAATGATACCCGACTTCGATTTAAATGAATTTTTTTTTAGAGAATTCTCGACTTTTTTATGTAAGTCGAGTAAAGAGTTGAGAATACTCAATCTTAAATTAACTTTGCTCATGTATTCATCCAGCACAAATTCTCGATTTTTTCATGAAAGTCTAGTAACTAGTGGAGAATATTCGACTTAAATTGAAATAAAAAAAAAAAACCCTTTTAATTAAGTCAAGTAAAAAGTCGATGATATTCAACCTCAATTTAACATTGTTCAAGTATTCATTCAGCAAAAATTCTCGATTTTTCATGAAAGTCTGGTAACTAGTCGAGAATACTCGATTTAAATTAAAATAAAAAATTTCCCTTAATTAAGTCGGGTAAAGAGTCGATGATACTTTACTCCTAGACTTACTCTTATTTGACATATTTCTCGACTTAAATTGAAATAAAAAATTTCCTTTAATTAAATCGGGTAAAAGGTCGATGATACTTTACTACTATGCTTACTCTTACTCGACATACTTTTTGACTTAATACTCAACTTACATTATAACTGACTCGACTTACTTTACTTCCTTACTTGACTTGTCGCTCGACTAGATATTCGACTTACTCAACTCCTTTCAATTTTTACTCAACTAAATACTCGACTTCTTCCTCAAATGATTTTTCAATCACTCATAACCTAAATTAATGTCTTATATCCCTATATTTTATGCAATAGTGTGTGTGTGAGCACAAAAATGAATAATGTACTATTGAAATCATAAATTATCAACATATATACTTGTAATTAAATCAAATTAAACCCTAAGCATACAAAATGTTCACATTTCAAACATACATTATCCACTACTTGATAATGCACCTTTTGAAGAGTTTATATTGATAAAAAAAAAACCTTTATATTGAAGGTAAGAGATGAAGTAGTGATAGAGGAAGAAATAGCGAGAAGAGGAAATTGTAAGGAATAAATGGTGAGATGAAGAAAATGTAGATAAATAGTTTTTTAAGGATATTTTTTACTTTGTTCACATTCACGAGGCATATGTATGTAATAGGATATAAATATGGTCTTTAGGGGCAAATGAGACATATCTAAATAAAAAGCCCTGACAATAACAAGAACGAGACAAATAGAATTTGTGTTGGGTGGAAAACTAAGAATGTTTGCGAGGATCATGAAGCGCAAATCCGAGCTCAAGCCCCTTCTACCAGATATTTTGCTGGTAAAGTAACTAACATCCAATCTTTTTTTTTTTCTTTTTTTGTCAAAAATTGTCTTTCGCACCAATCTTAGAAGAAGAAGTCATTTAACTTAATGTTGTGCATGTATTTTTAAAAACAATTAAAAGAATATTAATAAATAGAGTAGTGTGTCAATCAGGGATCCGTTTAAAAGATAAAAAAAAATACATATTCTAATACACTTTTTTTTTGTTTTTTAGCAGATCCCTGACTTTAATAAAGTCAGGAATTCCTGACTGAAAAACTACTCCTAATAAATAACCTGTTTTGATGTATAAAAGTTAAAATTTTTATTGTCTACTGGGAAATTCAAACTTTCAATTTCAAAGATAAGCAAAATAAATCTATATAGGTCAATTTAAAAAAAATATTAGAGGTATTTTTTTGACCGCGCATAAAAAATAATGCACATGCTAAGGAAATAATTATGGTAGTTAAGGATAACAATCAATCAATCACCTTGATTCGTTTAAATTCATTCCTCTTAAATCTTCATGTGATTGCTTCTATTGTAGTTAATCAACACGAACACGCGCTTAACAAGGGAAAAGGTCAGCCAAATTGAAACTTAATTTTCTGCATTATTTATTAGAGCAGACAACGGCTTGGGTATTCTGGGAAAGAAAATTCAAACCGTCCCACCATCAGCATCCAGGTATTTTTAACAATATGAAATTCATAGTGAAAAGACTACTGGTTTGTTGGGAAAAGAACGTCACGCCCACAAGCAACAACAAATTAAATTAAATTAAATTAAATGAAAACCAATTTAATAAGAAATTTTAATTAGCTAACAAAAGCTTTGGACTTGGGCCACCCAAATAAGATGGACCCATCGTAATTCAACTAAAACTTCATCTTCCTACGAGCAAAAATCTTTTCCTGGAAACATTCTATATCATCAGATATCAGTCAGCACGAAGATCAAGTACCACCTCCAGAGGTTCCCGAGGATTCGGCAACATCCTCTAGTCCCAGTGTTATGGCTACTTCTTCAAGCACATTTTACCTCTATCTGTTGAGCCATCGACAGCTCTATTTAGTCTTTTCAACCAAATTTCATAGTCAACTGGATATGGGGTCCGCACAGGCTGCCACATAATCGGCAAACGCCTTCAAGAGTGCTGAGACCTCGCCCACTTGCTGCTGGATTGATCGCTTTCCCCAGTTTCTCACCCTCCATTGCAAAGCACATTCAATGGAATCCACTTGCTCCGCGGTTCCTCCACATGCAAAATATAAGAGGTAAACAAGACTCTCGGCATCAGATGATGTCACAAAGCTTGCCATGCCGCGGCGAATGGGATGATGAGACCTGTAAATTTAATGCTGGGCTGTCCCTGTCTTCCAAAACTGCACGCCCCCATGACATTGGCATGTATGAGAGTTTGCTTCTTGTGCCTTGTGTGTTGACAATGTGCGTTATGTTGAACATTTGCCAATGCTGCAGTTCGCAGAAAAACTAGACGGTCCCGCCATTTAAAAAAAAAAGGCCATATTCCCTGGACCTCACTCTTCACCTCCTCTTCGATGAATCTTCGTCCATTTTCCAGTGGAAAAAGAGAACTCGGTGTCGGTGAAATCGAAGATTTATAAACGCCATACCGTCTAAATGTAAATTTATATGACGACACGCCATCTCCAGCAAAATCATTAGACGACTGGTCATGAATGGCAAATTTAATATTGTTTCTCTTTGGTGGTGGAAGTAGGACCAAGAACGCTATTTGTGATGTTACAAACAAAGATATCACTGTCGGGAGGAATCCAAAAAGCCAAAACCTTCAAAATCGTGGCTGGCTACTCTTGGTTTCCCAAGAAATCTATTGTCTTTTCTTCTTCAGTCCCGTGACTCGACGCCGTATTGATCTCCCTTTCCCTTATCCACCTCTGCGCCTCCCACGTCACCTCCGTTGCACCGTCATTGCCATTCAAAGGGATAATAATTTCTCCACCGATCAGTTCAACGACCACGTTTTAAAGCTTGGTAATAATAATAACACCTGGACTCGTTTTGCTGATAATTCTGTTGCTTCAACTGCTTTTGGTACCGTAATGCAAACACTTTATGGTAATGGGATTTTCTACTTGATGGACTTAAAAGGAAGAATAACCGGGTTTTATTTCACGCAATTCAGCCGTTCATATATATTTCCATTTGGATTTAATATAGCTTGTTCTTTTAAACTGGTTGAGGATGCTTATTTGATAACATTAAATGTTTGATAATTATAACTTTCAAATTTCAACTTTAGAGTATCGGTCACGTGTTTTATGATTTCTACTTGTATTTAATCACAAGTAAAGGAATTAAGAACCCAACAAGGTGTTGAAGCGATAAAAACTATTTATTGAAAAATAAAAAATAAAACAAAGGCTATGCATGGGACAGTACAATTATGTTCAAGCATATGTGTGCTGTACGTTACATAGTAGAGCCCCTGGTTGGACGACAAATATGATTTCTTTTACGAGCATGTTCTTCACTGTGGTGCTGTGTTCGACATGCGTATCCATACCAGCAATCTTCTCTTTGCTTTGCATCTGCAGGTAGAAGCTACAACAAAACCACAATGAAGATTATATAACGCCATTGATTGAAATAATTATTTCTAGAATAAGTCAACATATACCTCTGATGCTTGAGATGGAGGCACTTACATGTTTGGGCATTGCAATCCGAAACCAGTACAAGAGAAAGGAGACCAATTTGTCATAACACTCGCTGCACAATATATAGAATATACATAAATGAACATCAAATTATGGTATCTTATATTAAACTTAATTGCAGATACATCAACCAACATATGCCATCTGGCTGGAGTAGAAGAGATCCACACGCTCCAGCACTTCCAAAACAAACTGGCAAAATTTAACTTTGAAAAAGAGTAGAGCATTTGCGATACTTAATAAGGATAACATGAAGATACACAAATGGGAAACAAAAGATTCGTTGGACCTTTCCTGATACAGCATTAGGAAACATACACAAATTGGCCTTCGACCCTAGCCCTTACAAACAATTGAACAATCAACCTGTGACTGCTGGTAATTATTTGATTCATCTCCCAAAAGTTCCTCAAACCAAAATTAAACTTACTCGCAAATATGACTCCTAGCAGTTATCACCTCAGCATGATTCAATGGCATCCTCGTTCGATCTGCAAAAAGAATAACTTAAACTGAAAGCAGAAAATTACCAACTTCGTAGACAAACAAACTCAATTTATTAATTATGGTAACAACCAATCAGGTTGAAGTAACACTGACCATGAAAAGTAATAGCTGAAATCAAACATTAACTTTAATTCACTTGGAATAAAAAAATAATCATTCTTAATCAGAAACCACAAGAGTGAACTATCACAATGATAAACTGTGTCAAACAAGAATCTTGATTTGTTGAAGTAGGAAAACAATCATAGAAGCAGCAACAGACCTGTCTATGTTAGATATACCAAATCAAGGAGTATAGTTGAGCAATTTTTTTTCTTTTAATTTTTTTTTTTTTTGAGAAAGAGCAATTAAGTTACTTATGTGCCTAGAGAATCAGTAGTTCTGCTTATAAGGAGGTGTATTTTAGCAAGGACATATTCATCTTTTATGAAAGAACAATAAGTACAGATCATTGTTTTGGCTGGGTTTTGGATCAATGGGGTTTGAAAGAGGTAGAAGGCTCAAATTCACAGCTTCCTCCTACTTGTTTCCTTTAATCAGTCTAATTGATTTTTCTAGTCGCTTTTCTCTGAGTTTCTTTTGTGCTGCATAAATTTTCTTGAACATAATTTCCTGACCACAATGCATTCTTCCTAAAAATAGGCATTTTTCTTTGGTAATTGGACGACAAAGCAACACCGCAAGGTCGCAATGGCAATCCATTACAAACCAAAAACTAGTGAGATATATATTAACATCAGAGGTAAAAAATAGGATGTTGGACAGCCATCAAACTATATTCTTCATCCATTCAAATAAAGATAAAGAGCTTATCCACTGACCAATCTCTCTATTGTTCAGCTTCTCAACCCAATCGGATATAACATCCTGCAATGATCTCCCCATTTGTCTAATACACCTCTCTGTAACCTAAAAAGAAATCACCAGTATGTGAGTTGAATCAAATCTTTATCGAAATAAAGTCTCAATTCATAATTCAGTAAAAAAGAATTGCATACATCTTGTTCGTGCCGATTCATTTCGTGCGCAAGAAATGGAATCCTAGAGATAGTGCGTTCTGAGATCTGCAAATAATGATAAGTTTTCACCATTGACATGCTTGATAAATCTGACCAAGTGTATTAACAAGATCATATTTCACAAAATTTTTTCCACAGCCGAAAACATAAGTACCACCATTATACCTATAGATTTTCAGCCACTAGAAACAACAGCCACTGTGACACATAAGCTCAAGAAATTACTTCAAAAAAAGTAAAGGTGACATTAATGATACTGGTCCATTTTGTACTATAAGAAGAAAAAGGGGTTATCTTACATGTGTTAGGAGGATTTTTAATCAGCTCCAGAATCTTTTTTTTTTTAAAAAAGCTCAAGAATTAAAAGGATCGCAAAGCTGCATAAGTGAGGCTATGGTCATTGGATGAAGCATGTATGCAAATAAGAAGAAAAGAGGTTCCTCATGTAAGATAAAACTAGGTATTTGTATATTAATCAGCCGTTGATAACTGTAAAGAACACTATGCCCATGATAAAATTTCCAATAACCCATGCTTATAAACTCCAAGGCTATCCATTTCACAACAGTAAATCTAATTTTCTTTTTTCTAAAATGAAAAATTCTGAACTAAATATGAACTAAATAAGCAGCACTTACTGGCTTAAAAGTTTCATGACTGCACATAGGTTGGGAGTCACTTCTAGCAACCATTTGAGCATGCCAATATGCACCACAAAATGCTCTATCACATCCCAAACCTGCTAGTTAAGATAATGGAAATTGGGGTTCATATCTAGAATGGCTGGCAGCACTATAAGCAACTGTGATTAGCCAAAAATAAAAAAGTGTTGAACCCAGTTTTCCATTTAAATAGGACCAATGCTGGTTAGAAAATTAATCCTAGTTCTAAACATAAACTTTGACAGATTCATTGTATGCTAAACACAATACTGAGTGTCTGAGTCACTTCAAAATTTGACTGTCAGAAAATAATAACCTCAAAGAAGATGCAGCAACCAATATCCAAAGCCAGCTTTCCATGGATGATTCAAAATAACAGACAAAATGAAAGCTAGAAAGCAGTAATCATACACACAATAGATGCACACATGCATGAACACTTACAGTGTTGTGGTACACTGTCATTCCTGGACGGCATCATTCCGCCGCATCCCCGACATTGCAAATGCACTGTGTTCTGGTTGCAGCGGAACCCATTAATTTCGGTACCTGTGGTTGTTAAACTAGTTAAATATAAAATCACCAAATAAGAAAACAACATAACTTAGACTAACAGTGAGAGCAAATATGTTTCAGGATAGAAGAACTTTCATTCATATCAGCCACATTGTTAAGACAACAGTTGCAAAACATGTTCAATAAATTATTACTAACTGTAAAAATAGTAATGTCACATGCAATGAAAGAGAAATTCAAGGCTGCTGGCTGAGGGAAAACACACACACCCCCGACCTTGTACAGTACACAACAAAATAAAAGAAAGGAAGACAAGTAGAAAAACGAAAAAAAAAAATTCTCTGTTACCACATTGAGGACATGGAAGCTCAATGCTATCACTTTCTTCATCAACTGGTGAGTGTGCCCTCTTCCGATGATGTTTCTTTCCATTCCTAATTACCTAACATAAATAAGAGGAAATAATTATAAATGAAAATTAAACACTCAGTTAAGTCAATGTGTTTTGTCTTCCTTACAACAAGAAGATATCACACTTATGACAATTACAGAATTATACAGCAACCACCTACAAATAAAATGCATAACAAGAGTAGCAAATCTTACTAGATCAATAATCAACTATATATGATAAACAACCAAGAATTTGTCATGCTAGGGCATAATATTGTTTAAGGAATCTATGGACTGGATATACGCAGCAGAAGAATAATGTCCGAAGAACTAAAAAAAGATATGAAGCAACAGACATGACACATGTGATGTAAATCCACAAGGACAATGCATTTCTAATTGTCATGCAGAAACAAGCAAAGTACAGCAAAGTGAAAAAATGTGTTCCTTCGCATATACATCTGTTAAATACAACAAGAAGCCATGTCATCACCTGAACCATAATTGAAGCCTTGTTATGTCGAGCCCAACACCAAGACTTCATAGGTTTGAGGAGTATCAAGAACAGAACACAAAAGACAAAAATTACTTACAAGATTTGATTTTATATATGCATAGGAATCAAGAAGTGCAACTTCTTCATCAGAACGCCTAAGTGAAGAATGTGCTCGTAGTATACTCTAGAAAAATCAAGCAGTGAGTTAGATAAAAATGAGAAAAAAAATCAATGATATAGAATCATATCTTCTCTAAACAGGAAAGACTGAAAGAGGAGCATGGGAAGTGTGAAGGGAACTTCAATCCACATTAACAACCCAAGATTGCACTTATGCATAAAAATCAACTAACATGATAATATTCATTGACATCCATCCAGAAAGTAAATCCAGTGCTGTAAAAGAACTTAATTTCAAACCATGAAGCATTGTGCAAGGAGAATCAGCAAACATTCAGTCTGTTTCTAGTTGGCTACTTGATACTACTGCTTCAAAGAGCATTCAAAGTTCTAACACAAAGTTGTTGGCATTAATAAATTACATGTCTACCCCATGATCCAAATTTATTAATATAACTATATGGCAAATTTCGTTCGTTACTTTACTGTTCAAACTTTCACTTCACAGAATGAGAATATTATCAGCAGCAATATAAAACCAGAAAAGGAACCAGCAATAATTGGACAATAGAAGAGATGCTTTAATGGAAAATCAAGACAAAAATTACAAGCATAGCATAATAATACTCTGAATAATTAAAAAAACTATCATCCAAAAGCAACCTACAAAACTCCAAGTGCTTAATGACCTTCTACATTAACATCATAAAGTTCAAAACAACAAAGGAAGGGATTCCTAGTTTCAAGAATCAATGATAACAATGTAATACAAGGTGCTACCTGCTCAATATTATGCAAATAAGAACAATGTAATACAATGTACTACCTGCTCAATATTATGCAAATAATGGTTTCTTCCAACAAATTGTACAACTGCTCTACAATGTGGACAAAGTACAGTCGAACGTTTTTCCTGTGATCGTCTTAACCACTCAGAGAAGCATCCATTACTGCAGATAACAGAAGATGGATGGATTTAAACTAAACAAATTGAAACTGAAAGCTGTTATCGAAAAAGATAAAGTATAGGTTATTCACCAGAAATTATGAAGGCAAGGGGCAACTGTAACAACATCATGCCATATATTCAAGCAGATGCAGCATTTTGCGTGCTCGATGTCAATGCATATCTGAAGAGCCAAACAAAAGATGATTATACCACTATTGCAATTACAAAGAAAATGAGAAAAAAGACATGATTTTGAAGGTGAAAAATACTGATGATCATTGTCTACCTCCAACTGCTGATTGCAGGATTCTTGTACAGGTAATACTTTAAATCTGAAGTTCAAATATCCTAGATACATCAAGGAAAAATGTTAAATGAACAAAAGCAATGGTAGAGAATTTAAAGAGCAGAGATAATTGGGGAGGGAAACAAATCAAGGGTATAAATAACAGTGTCAAGACAGACAGAAATCAACACCAAAATACCATTCAAAAAAGCTTCGAAGTCTCAATTTCTCAACACTTGAGCAAGTATACATACCTACTTATCTACAAAACCATGGTCTCAATTCATTCTGATTTACAAAATAAATAGATCCAGCAGCACCATAAAGGTAATTTGGGGAGCCCTAAAGAAGAATTAATTACCTACACTCATAGACCATACTTGTACTTGAACCAACAAGGGGGCAGCAGCATGATAATGGAACAGCAACAATACTGCTGAAAATTAGGTTCAACAGTGAACACAAAAAGTCCTATTTAACATCCTTCAAGACCTTATTTAGTTTACAATGGGCAGCACTTTCCATACAGAAAAGCCTTCTAAATCCATAAGGGCCATGTAACCTTTGGATTCAGGTTAAAACAGAGGATGCTTTCCCCCCTTTACCCTAAACAAAACAAGGCAATTGAATCAAAAAATTTATTGACAAATCTAAACCTAAAGTTAGCCTCATCTTGGGTGCTTCAAATTTGCATTTCTTATAGAAAATAGAAAAAGAAAAATAAACAGGAAACTATGATAATGCTCAGTACTAATCTATCTGATACTATCAGAAGGAATAGAGGATACACAACACAATTAAAGTTTTTAAAATATGATAAGAATTAGCCTGTATGAAGTTGTACATAAAATCAACTATCACAGTACGTAACATTCATAAAGTAAATGAGTACTGACCTTCCCTATCAGGGCCAGGAATAATTTCAGTTCCACACTTTATGTCAACAACCTCTTCATTTTGGACAATGGTATCATCGACAAGTATTGCATTCAAACTATATGAAATCACATGCCCAATAAGTGAGAGGAAGTTGTGAATCTTCTATTGATAAGAAAAAAAAGACGCATTTGCCCAACAAGTAATAATTGCCATATGATATACACTCTAACAACATGAGGAAGCCAAACATACGTCTGTCCTTTTCTTGGTGTAACAAGTGCAAAAAAAATGGAAACTGTTTACCACCTTAACCTTCACTATGTTTTTGCTACCAGAATGTGGTTAAATTAATTCATACAGCTCAAAACTATGGGTTATTCCACTCTTCATTATTCACAGAGTGAGTGAAAAATGGTTGGTACCACCTTTTCCTTCATTGTTGATGGAGTATGATAATACTTTATTAGTGGTGAAAACGACTTTCTTAGTTTCTTTGAAATGTCATCCAAGTTGACACATATATGCAACCCTAATAGAAACCGAGTACCTTTTATTTTGCATCATAGCCGAACGTAGATCAGAATTCCTAGTTATTTTGCACCATTCATGTTTGTCAGAAGAAGAAGAAGTGATCTCCGAGCATATAACCACCTCATTTGAGCTTATGTCAACATCGGCAAACCTTGAGTCTGTTGGTTCTGCAATGATAACACGAATCAATCAATATGAAGAAGTCATAAAATTAAATGAGTCAATGCATTAGCACCAAATCAAGTGTTTTTGAATCTCAGGCAGCACGTTTTTAGTTGTTATAACTTATTTAGTAGCGGCTGAGAATCAACATCTGGAAATAACAAAGTGAATAAGAAGTTCAAAACGTGAGACTTAACATAATTGTTTATAATAGAATGTCAACATGGTGAATCCACAAAAGACCTCTATTAGGGATTGCCACCCCATCCACTAATAATACCTTTCATGAATCATATGCGGTCAATAACTTGCCTAAACAATTCATATCCAATTGAACAGCTGGACTAAACCTAAAAACTCTTACTTGAAGGCCGCCCTAGACATGGGAGCTTATTATCATCATACAAATATTCCTGAAGCAATTGAACTGCTTTATTTCCCTCAAAATTTCTATGACGTGTCCCAATTTGCATTCTGGGTTTATGTTAAATGTCACAAACCTGATAAAGGCTCTAATTATGTTCACCTTGCAACTGAAGTTGTGTACATTTTCTAGAACAAAATCACTTACATGAATAAATTTGCAAAAGACAACAAAATAAATATTTAAGTGCGCAATATTTCGGAGTGCATGCATCGAGGCCCATTAGCCCAACTGTTTGGTAGGCAAGAAAGCGAAAGAAAAGAAAGAGAGAAAGAAATAATGAATCTTTCATCTGTCATTTAGTTTCAAGAAAACAAAATGAACATTTGAACATTAAAGTAATGGAAATACCAAGCTTTGCCCAGATTTCACGAGAGGTTTTAGACGCAGAGCATTCGCCAACTTCAGCCATAACTTTGACTTGTATTTTGATCAAAACCTCCCCTTTGTTCTTCGGTTGGTTATGTATGCTTTTTCTCATAACACATAAGAGGGTGTTTGGATTTGGGTTTAAGTATTTACACGTTACAAGATGTAACAGCGTGCTTAGGAAGAAGATTGCTTAGGAAGAAGATTACGGACCCAGTTACAATGCCGGTCGTTGTGTTTTCTAGGGCCCACTTGGTAACCCATTTTACAACTCCACCTCCTCAGACATGAGACTTGAAGCTACGGATGGTAAAAAAGCCCGAGACTGGCCCGGCCTATAAAGGGCCCGTCCAGGCCCGCGGATTTTAGGCCCAGCCCGTCGTGAATGAGTCTAGTCATGGACTGAAATTTTAAAAGCCTACAGTGAATGGGTATAGATATGGGCTCATGAAAAAAAACTCGAACTTGGTCCAGACTTTATATTTTATAAATAAAATTTTTTATTTTATACATTTTGGTCTTTATATTTTAAATTTTTTTATATATTATATATTTTATCTTTTGTGTATTTAATTATTAGTCTATTATATATTGTATAATTAATTAATCATCTTTAATTTAAGTGTTCCTTTTTTTCTATTTTAAATTCTATTAAAAAATTCAAATTAAAATTTTTATCTAAATCTAAGCCCGGCCCACCCTCTGGGCTTTAGGCCCAAGCCCGGCCCCGGCCTCTGGGTTTTAGGCCCAAGCCCGGCCCCGGCCTCTGGGCTTTAGCCCAAGCCCGGCCCGTCTATGTATGGATGGGCTTTTGGAGGGCTTGGGCTTGCTGTCAATAATTTGGGCTTGGGCTTAAAAAAGCCCGGCCCAGGCCCTTAAATTGCCATCCATACTTGAAGCCTTCTTTTTAATTATACTTAATTGAATATCAAAAACACTTTTCTTTCCAAATAAACACAATTAATTTATGAAATTTTCAATTTTTTATATTTTTTTGTTCCTAAAATTATTTTACAGCCTTATTACCTTAGCTTCCACAAACAATTTCTGTAGGCGATAAACTTATTAATACAAAATCAATGAACTAAACTGAATATCTTTAAGATTATATTGAAGAAAGTTTTAGGATGAGCATAAAACAAAATTCATTACAGAAAATTTACGAAAAAAAATTTACCTTTATGAGTTTGATGAGATAGAAAATAAGAGAGTTTCGAGAGAACATATATAAGATGTAATAGAGTATTTGTCCTTAAATATAATTGTAATAAAAGAGAGGTTTTAAAAAAATTTTGCTGGCAATATCTCAGTTTATACTTCTACCTATTATCTGAATATACTATGAAAGATATATGGTGTGCCAATAGTCCAACTCTAAAAATAAACATTTCGTCAACTTCTTGTACCTTATAATACTCTATGGATGAAAGAGGTGGCCGAAAGAAAGTATGAGTAATTTTATAATTTTAACAGATTAAAGAACAAGGTTAAAGATATACACACAAGTGCATGCATGCATGCACACTAATATAGTATATTTTATTTTGTAATATATGAAAATTTGTATTTCTTTATCTTTTAACTTGTTCCTGAATTTTTTTATTTTTCTTATTGTAAAATTATTGTAGAAAGTATTGTATAAATTTTTAAATTTTGTTTATACAAATTAACATGGAAATGTTATACTACTATCATATATTAATATGTTTCATATTTCGTAAGAAAATACAAGAAATAAATAATATGAGAATAATTGTATAATATGTCGTATATGTTTGTACAAATCATTAGTAGAGCTATATGAGAAACTTGCAAATAGCTTTGATGTAAAGACGATGTAAACTTTTGAAGGGGATGAAAATCAATTTTTTTTTCGTACTTAATTAAACAACAATTACAATCAAGATACATTTACACCGAATCCAATCCAAAAATGGCCACACAGTTTCTTCAATCTCTACCATTCCCCAACTTCATAAGCTTCACATTGTTGAGGAAGAAAAGTTCTAGATTCTAGGTTCCAGAGTTCCCACTTCCCATGTTCCATTTTAGGTAAACTATGCCTGTTAATATTGACTCTCATCCAAAGACTATTACAAAAACAAACCCAAAAAGGAACATATGATTAATAGTCATCAGATATCATTCAGCATGAAAATCAAGTCCCACCTCCAGAGGTTCCTGAGGATTCGGCAACATCCTCTAGTCTCAGTGTTATGGCTACTTCTTCAATCGTTTTACCTCTATCTGTTGAGCCATCGACAGCTCTATTTAGTCTTTTCATCCAAATTTCATAGTCAACTGGATATGGGGTTCCACACAGGCTATCCACATAATCAGCAAACGCCTTTAAGAGTGCTGAAGCCTCACCCAGTTGCTGCTGGATTGATCGGTTTGCCCAGTTTCTCTCCCTCCATTGCAAAGCAGATTCAATGGAATCCACTTGCTCCACCGTTCCTCCACATACAAAATATAAGAGGTAAACAAGACTCTCCGCATCAGATGATGGACAAAGCTTACCATGCTGCAGTGCATGAGATGCTGAATACTGCAAATTTATTGCTGGGCTATCCCTGTCTTCCAAAACTGCACGCCCCCATGATATTGGCATGTATGAAAGTTTGCTTCTTGTGCCTTGTGTGTTGACAATGCATATTATGTTTTCAGGGCAAATATCACCATGTTGAACATTCGCCAATGCTGCAGTTTGCAGAGCAACTAGACAGTCTCGGCAGCATCGTGTTGCCTCCTCAGAAGACAAAGGGCCATCATGAGCAAGCACAAGAGAAAGTGGTTCTCCAACTGGACATGTCACTAATATTGGAGTTCCACACCATGGATGATCACAACGGCCACCTGGGGTCTGTTTTTTACAAGAACCAGAATGCAAAATTCGACCAGACGCAACTATTTCTGGCAAATATTTGCTTGACACTCCCTGTTGTCTCAAGATGTTTAACACTTTTGTTTGCCTCTGCACTTGGTACCATAGACTCATATCTTCCCAAGATGGCTCTAGTCTGGATGGATGAGCACCCACATAGACAGTCAACAACTCAGTGGGATTATCTACAGAAACAGCAATGTAGATGAAATGGTTCCCTAGTGCAAAAGACTCCTGTATTTGGAAACTTTTTTGCCCCTGCCTTTGATCCTCCAAAACCAATATTTCACCCTGTTTGAACTTTAAGCGTGATGCTCGCTTTCTGGAATAAGGATTATCACTTTGTTCAACTTCAACAATCTCACCTTGCTGATGGCTAGCCTGTTGGAAAGGTACCAGTGCATTTTCATTGTCAATTAATCGGCACTCAAGCCTACGTTTTTGAAGACGGAGGCTATGATCTGAAGCCAATGAGGCTATTGATTTTCTTGGTGGTCCATTCCACTGGACAATAGAATAGAAAGTTGCCAGAATAACCTGTAGAGTTCCAAGGTCTCCCCAACTTGCATTCCCTAGCTTGTTCCATATCTGGTCTACTGAGGAAACATTTATTTCAGCATGACATTTCAGCCACTCTACCACGGATTGGTATGGGTTAGTTGAATTGAATTCAAGTTTTCCAATGTCACCACCAAGTTTTACTACACCACCAAATTTTGAATCAAAAACCAAAACAAAGATAGAATCATTGCCAATGGTGCAATACTTGCTCAAACTCCTCGATATAAGCACATGAATACCGTAAAATAAGGCTTCACAAATGCTGGTAGGAGATAACTTCAAATCATTTCCCAATAATATTTCTGATCTAAATAAGGCAAATTCCATCACCTGATCCCAGTGTACATGTAGATCACTCCCAGTTTTTGATATCAAAGACAAACCACAGAGATCATCAATCCTTCCTCTCGATATTGCCTTCTCTACAGAATAAAACTTGGATCCAGGATGATGGGGACAAGATAGAAAGAAAGGCAATGGTCCACTTTTACGCCAAAATGTACGCCACAAGCCATTCACTATAGCATGGAGGAAGTCTTCTACTGCAAGAAACTCATCTTCTTTCAGGTCATCAGATGCATAAGATGAGCACGGCATACGACATAGTTGCTGAAATAAAACCCCCTCCAATGCTAAATCAAGCTTGCACAGTTCATCCATCAGAAACGGAGACCTGAAAGACTGCTTCCCAGAGGCTGCATCTGGAAGAGATTTTTCAAGAACCCAATCCTCAAGACTGTGTGTGAATAGTTCTAGGTCAGTGAGTTTCCTTCTAAAATCCTTGAGCATCTTGTACATTCTTCTGGAAGTAGGAATAATCTGGCTTGAAGCTGAAATGCCAGATATACTGTGGGCAGATATAACTGCATTTCGTAGTCACCATATACCAGCATTAGTAGTAATAAAAATATAATGAATAGAAATAAATGCATTATATAGGAAAAGAATGAATGCAAATATGGAAACTTCACCGATTATGATTTATGAAATAGGTCAAGGAATAATGTGCTTACAAAAATATGATTGATATGTTCAGATGTCAGACTGTACTGCCATAATACATCATGAAAGCAAGCCAACAGAAAGTTACAGGATGAAATTACCAACTTACTTCTTAAGAAATTGCCTTTTTTGTTCTTTTTGGTGTTTAGATAGGAAAAGCAATTGCTAAGCTCTTAGCGTGCACATATGAGCACATACAAGGTTGTGCAATTGCAGATTGGCTTTTCCCTTGCTTAAGTACGAGGAAACATCCCCTTTTCTTCCTCTTAATTTGATAACTCATCTGATCAGAATGATTGGGCATAAGATCCACTTAATTTTCTAGATTTACACAACATTTGTTTCTTAACTATTCCATCTGTGCAGTTTTCAACCTTACCCTTCCCACTGTAGCACTTCAAACTTGGACAAAATTACTCTTATGTTATTTTCTTTCTTTTCATTTAAAGTGAAAACCCAGAAATTTTCGATAGTGTATTTTCTGTTGAAGGCACAAAAACATTCTTAACTTGATTTTTATTTTCCTTTCTATGCCTTTCAAGTACTTTGGGAAGAACTTTCGCCCATAAAATGTAGACATGAGAACTGAGAGGAAATAAGCAAGACCTTGAATTTCCAACATTTTCTATCCATTCTAGACCAAGATAAGCTTTCTAATTTTAAGATCAGAATTTCAGTTACGAAACTAACAGAATTTCAATTACGAAGCTAACCTTTCCCAACCAGGAACAATGATCAAAGTATTACAAGGCATTTTCCCAATTCTTACTTTAGGAACTAGTTGTGTATTCATTCAATTATGATAGAGGCAGTAAAATTAGGAAATATTTCCTTTTTCTTTCTATTCGAGATGTTAACTATCTTATCTAAATACTATCACAAGGTCAGATGCCTCCAGCAAAGCCAAACTTAATCTATTGATTATAATGTTTTATAAGTTTCTCTAATCCAAACCAATGTTCAATTGGCTAAAGAAGGTTTGAGACAGTGGCTAACATGCGTGCCATTAATAAATTATGCATAGAAACAATCGAGCAAAAAGACTATGATTTAGTGCATAATTTTAAGTGAGGTAAATGAATAAAAGTTGACCCCTGCCCCATTAGATAAAACAAGGAAAAAAAGGAAGCCATTATTACAAACCAGAGTTAGATTTTCTGAACTTTCCATCCAAACTCCGTACTGGAGATGCATCAAAATCATTTTGCAGAAAACCTGCATGTGTTCCATTAAGAAAATGGTGAGAAAAAAGTATGCTTAAGCAGAAAAGCAGTTCACATTTAGACAAGTAGCATTCAATTAACCAACAAGAAAACTCAACCAGGAAAATGAGGAACGGCATTCTTGCACAATACGATGGAAGAAAAACGAGAAACAACTGTAAATGAACAAAAACTAAAAAAATATCACATCTAACACCTACAATTAGAAGTCAAAGAGAAGACACACCAGACCCTGATTTCCTGAAACTTCCATTAAAACTTCTCACTGGAGATGAATCGAAATCATGTTGTTGAGAATCTGTGTGATGTTGATTGTTAAACTTTTGCATCATGCTTGAAAGCTAGAATGGAATTGACACCAAGGTCGAGCTCACAGATAACTTTTAGAAATTTCATAAATGAAGACCAGCACATATAACAGGAAAAAGGATGATTCCTCCTATTAGCATCTCTCTTGCACATAATTCGCCATCGAGGAGATTAGTAAAGAAGGGACATATATATTCCATATGCATTGATCAAGTTCATTTACGAATCTGTACAAGCTACCTGCAAAGTTTATTAGTTTGACCCCCAGCTCATTGTCGTCGTTTAAAGATTCAATTTTTGTGAGTTGTCTTGATAGTAGTTAGCAGCCGGTATAATCATACAACCATACACAATGCACATCTTAGTGGTTTAACAACCAATCATTGAAAGGCTAGAACTACCTGCCAAAATTCCAACTACCAATAACTTGAGCTCCGCTTGTACACAAATACATGCCAGCATAATGCTTACAGATACAATAAAAAATAAGATCATGCAAGCTACTTACATAGAGCTATCAAGACAAAAGAAAAACCAAAGCTTCTGTTCTAACTTCTGAACGAATGAATTGAAGAAAAAGGACAAAAAAAATCATTGTAATAATTAATAAGGAAACTCAAAGTAAGAATGCAATTTAAGAGATGAGATTCCAAGATGAACTGATTAATGAATAACTTAAAAAAAACAAGAATGCCTCAACATTTCATAAAAAATGCACTTACTTAACTTCATGGCGAGAATTTGAGCAGGCTTGATCTTGAACAACGCTTGAAGTGTGAAAGAAAGCAGAATGGCAGTTGACAAATCTTTGAGGAAGGCAAATCAAGTTTTCTTCCAACCCAGATGGTGAAATGCAAGACATAAGAAGGAGGGCATTATTATTGATTTGTTGCCTTGCCTCTTGCCTGTGGTGTGGAGTTTGTTTGTTTGTTTGTTTAAAGGAAAATGAAAAAGAGGGCTGTCAAGTGAAGTGAAGGTGAAGGCGTAAGGTGAGAGAGGGAAGAAATAATGTTTTAAAAGCCGAAAACAACAGCAGCAAAGACAAGAAACGAGCCGGAGGCAAATAAATCTATTCTCTATTCTCTTAAACTAAAGTCTAATGAACTAGACTCAAAAGCTGATTGCAGGTCATGTTTTTGTCCCCACTGGTCCATTACAATTGCCACGTGGTCCCACTCACACTCCTGTCTTCTTATTTTGACCCTTTTATGTCACGCGCTTATCACTGATGCAGGAATAGGAAGAGCAAACCCCTCCAACAATCTGCCTTTTGGATAATTTTTTTTTTATAGGCTATTTTTTGGATATCTATTCTCGAGATAATGCTTAAATAGAATTAAAAGCTTTTTATTTAACATTTAAGTTTTAAAATATTTCATAATTATAAAGGATACCCCTTGGCCGACCGGGAAAAAAATATTTATTTTTAATGGACAAAGGCACAAAGCCGTGAGAGGTGTTTACAGTCTCCATAGTTGAGCGTGGGTGATGAGCTGCCTATCAGGTAAGGTTATCACTTCCCATATATTTTTCTTGAATTTTATAATGTGCCTGTAGCTGGACGTGTCAGTAGTTTTCACCAATCACCATCCGCGCTTGTCTGCCATACCACCGTCCCTTTGCGCTTTTGAACAATACCAGACTTATGACTTGTGTAATGCACACGTATGGGCCAATTGGGCCTGCTTGTAGCCCAATGGTTCGCCGGTGCCTTCAACAAATAAATGTATACAGCTCAATGCTAGCGGCAGGCGCAAAAGCTCCTTCCCCTCTATATAAAATAAAATGTATGATTTACCCAAAAATAAAATTAAATGTATGAAACAGGGATAAATTTCTGCTTGGTGAAAGTAAATTTTTTATTTAATCTCAATCAATTGTTAGATCTTACTGTAAATGCATGTATTTAGAATTTCAGCAAATCTATATCCACGGCAACTACAAGTGTTGGTCATAATTTGAAGGACACATTGATGCCAATTAATTATGGCAATAGTCATATTGTGAACGTGTTTGACCGCAATTATGTTGAGTAGTGCGACTGGGCATGTCGAAGAAGAGAATGATAACTTTCATTTCCCAGTTGCTTCATTTGTAAGTGTAGTGTAAATGTGATGAATCATATATGCCCAGTTGGTCCTCATTACAAATAATGCACGCATCGTTGCTAAAGTTGACCCAAGTAATAATCCCTTATGATCCTGTCCGTCAATTTCATCCATTTTCTATGATTTACTCTTTTTAATAAAAACAATTTGTGTTTTCTTCATCCTACGTAGTTAGTTTTCCAGGCAATGCAAGCATCTCATTCATGGTGGCGGTTCTGTTTCTGTAAGTCGTGTGTTATATTTTAATTTTACCATTTTTTGCACAAGCTCTACAGAACAGGCCCAGCACCAAAAAGTTAGGAGACATGTCAGTCCGCATGCATGAAGACAGAAAGATGAATATTAACAAGTGAATGCAGCAATAAAATTATTACAATGGACACATATAGTATTAGATTAAAAAAATAAAAAATAAATAGGATGAACTACTTTAAAAGAAATTGAGATTATACATTTATCTTTCAAAAAAATTCTTATCGTATACTTATTTCAAAATCAGTTGCAATATTTAATTTATTATTTAATAATTGATAATAAAATTAATTAATATCACCATGCATATACATAAGTGCAACGTTTTCTTTATTAATATAATGATGACTGATTCTTCTTATACTCTTATACTCTGAAATTAATCAAACATATTTATACATATAATTATGCTAATTAAAATATAAAATCAATGAGTTCACGACGAGTCGCAATTGGAATTAGACTCTATTTTGTTTATGACGCTAAATATATAGTAAAAAGTATACTCCTTTATCGATATTTTTTCCTCGTGGATAAACTAGTGACTCTATTAGAGAATTTTAATTCCAGAGTCCATAATATAAAAATTATAAATTTTGACTATGCTAAAACATGAAATCAGTATAAGCGGAAACGACAACAACGACAGCCATAATGGAAAAAATCATAAAAATTAGTAGGCAAAACTTAAGTTAAAGCTGCTGTAACTGTGACTTAGATAGATCCAAATTAATAAGCTAAATGAGGAGACCAAATATGAAGCACGCATCGAAATTTATATAAAATTTGATTGACACGTCGACCAACCTATGCGTTGACGTCAATGTATCACCGACCTTTCTTGGCGTTAAGCTGGTGGGTTGGATCCAGGACTTGTCCACACCGGTGATTGCTTTGTTTAGGAACGGATGCTTACACTTGTGGGCGTACTTAGAATACTGGCGTGGATTTATTTAGTGAGCAAGCTTTCATCAGGTAATAGCCCGACCCAGTACCACATCCTGTCGCTATCGGTTTCGTTTTGCGTGCTGAGTTCGCAATGCGACGTGGCAGTCCTATCTACTATCGCTTGCCATATAAAAAACAAAGACGTAGGTTTTACAAACATTTCAAAAGGGCCCCACACAATGACCTCTATATAAACGTTTGAATTTTTTTTTCCTCTATTGTACAAACTAAAAACCTAGCAGAAGATCCAAAATATACTTTCTGAGTTTCTCAGCCGCCAAAGCAGATCCAGACACCGCCTTTCACGTTTGGGGTAGGTGCTGGTTGCTTCACAACTCCAACCCATCGATTTATATCATTTTTGCGTGCAATGATCCCAAATTTACTCTCTTGCTTAACGTTCTTTTGAATTTACAAATATTCATGCTTATTGGTTTGGAAAATAGAAAAAAAAAGATTAATTTTTTGTTAACGGGGATCTGGATCATTCACGCAAAAATGATTTGACTCGTGAGTTGGCCTTGTGAAGAGACCAGCGCTATCAATAGGAGGGATTTGTTCCCTTCTTTATGGCTTTTAAGGTTTGACTTTGATCCTCTTTTGTTACTTTCTACGATTTACTATTGTTTTTTTTTTATTATTATTGGCTAGTTTTGTTTCCTTTTTGTTTTAAAATTTAGTTATTATGCGTTTGATTGCAATGGTTAGAACTCTTTGTGACAGCAGCTATCCTAGTTCGATATGTTCTGTTTACACTGCTGATCAACAAACTGCTAATTTTATGAAGACTCCCCTACTTGATCATGATGCTTCCCCTGTTTAGTGTGAGACACGTGTAAGGTCTCAGTTTTATATAGTATTGGATCCAGATTATGGGTAGTATCTTTGCAGGGATTTGGAAAGGCAATAATATGGAAACAGTAAATTTGAGATGGGTATGATACAAAAAGAGAGTAAGATTGAGGGGGCCAAACGGTGAATTCTGCCTAAAATGTTCTGAATGTATTAATTATGTGTAAATCTGTGTTCTTTTCCAAAGCTTTTTTGGCCGCCGCTTGTTCCTTCCATGGTATATTAGTTGATTGTACATTTAATACAACTGAGATTAAATGTGCTAAAAGAATTAATTATCTGTAGGACAGTATTTTTACCCCTTTTGTTTCGGCCGCCACTTGTTCTCTCCATGATATATTAATCAATTGCGCGATCAGTACAGCTAAGATAATATCAAGTTGTGTTACAATAGGAGACAGAGCAACATAATGGAAAGAATGAAAACAATTTTTTGCCCAATCTCGCGTGCTTATAATTCGGATTGAATTATATACCTAAATTGATTTTTGTTCCTTTCCGCATCAACATCCCTGCAAATTCCAAGTTTGGAAGTTAAAATCATAAAGCCTCATGGTTGGTGTGTCTTCATAGAGCTATTAACAAATTGATAGTATAGTAAATAAGAATTTGATATGAATTTATTGAAGAATATGGTTGGACTTATGGACATTGAGATTTATGAGATGGTTCAGACAATTTTTGTTCATTGGCACCCTACTTTTCTCTGGCCCTCTTAGCATTTCGTGGGTGTTTCCAGTGCTAAATTTGTTGCCTTGAAAGGAACCAAATCTAGCATTGCACATTTAAGGATGGCACAGAAAGAATTTGGCTCAGGAAGTGGAGAAAGTAGTTGTTAAGTATCTTTTTTAGACTTACAGCTTAGTTGCTCTTTTCTTAGCTCTCTCTTTCTCTAGTGTGTAACTGTTGCATCAATACTTTTCCTGGTTTAACTATCATTTTGGAAACCAGTTGCTAGCATCTGCCTCTGTTGGTTTGAATACAATAAATTATTGTCCTGGGAATTTTAAGGGGAAATAAAGAAGTGCTCAAATACAGAATAAATTAGAAAAATTAGATATTGTAGAATAGTGAGAGCTCATCAAGTTGCTGTCATTGAGGAAGAGAGTGTATAGAAGATTATGATAATAGAGAGTTATGTGATTTTGAAAGAAAGTTTAAAGACGGGGCTTATGAGTTTCTAGGGGTCAATAGAACATCCTTTCCAAAGAAATTGATTTTTGAAGTTACAAGCTAAAATCATAGGGCCTACTCTAAGATTTATGATGAAGATCAAATTTAGGATCCGACAGCATTTAATGCACTGTAGGATGAATATATTGATTGATTGCTGGATATCAGAGTCTAAATGCTTGGAACTATACAATGATGGATGAGTAAGCATTGAGGCTTCAAACGCGATTCAGATGAGTTTATTTCTGAAACCATAGCTACACGCACGCACACGCACGCACACGCATATATATAGTGGTTAGTTTCAGGGTACAGGATTGGAGTGTGTTAGAATTGAAAGATGATGCTATTTACACCTTCATATATGCTATTACCTTACGTTTTTGCTGGTAGCAAGGGGATTCGATGTGGTAAGTAGAAGAAAAAGGATTTAGGGAGCATCATAAATTCTTCTGGAATATCAGTATAGCAACTTCCATTATGATGCAATCAGAAAATGCAAGTTATATAATTGTGTTCCATTTCTTAAAATTTCTTCAGAATGACAAGTGAAGATGGTCTTGTGTAGATCTTTAGAGAAGACTTGTCATTTAATCCGCTTTGCTAAGCCACTACTAGTTTCCCGTCGGTTGTGCTACTCCTATTCCTCTTGCCTTGAGTGGATAGATCGATTAATGAGTACGTGTGATTTTGTAATTCACCTGAAATGGCAATCTTCATAAATATGATTATCATTTCAGGAAGCTCAGTTTAGATGAATTTCATATTCATTGGTAACTATGGTTATTTGGTAGGTGTTCTTTGTGGAGAAGTGCACAGTCCATTGTTGAGCCTGGGCAGAGCAACATGTCACGTGAATTAAGCAGTTAAGGTTGTCCGGAAGAATTGTGAAGCTTGAAATTCTCTCTCCTAATGTAGCTTGTTCCTGCAGCTATAATCACTTCTTGAGAGTTGGGAGGCTGAAAGTTGCATTGGAAACTTGAAGGTCTCCTTGTCTTACATTTTAGCTTTATCCTATCAATTCTGCACATTTGTCAGTCTGGGTCTTCAATGCATTTTGCCTTATATAAGATTGGTTCTGTTTTATCAACACCACTGTCATCTGTATTTTGATTTTGTTAACTTTGCTTTGGTTTCCTTCATGCAGAAGTATTTCTGTGATAAATTTAAGAGATTGGTCATCAAATTTCTTGGTTTTGAGAGGACTTGAGCCTCTCTCATCAATCCATGAATTAATGATAGTGAAATCCCAGGAAGAATAATCTTGTCTGTGATAAAGGCTTTGGAAAAGCAATTTTGTTTTTATTATATATAAAGAGCCAAAAATTTCGAGAACAACAAATGGGAAAAGTACTTTGAATTCCTCCAGTTCGGCAAAATTAACACAGTCAACTCCGAGTGAGATCAGAAATACCAACCACATCCCTTTGTTTCTGTAAGTGAAAAATGAATTTATTTGAAGGTTTTGAAAAATTTGGATTCCAGCATTGTGAGTTTTGCAATATTTACTGTGGATTAGTTTCACTGATTCCAAACAACAATGAAGCTCTAGGAGTCTTTCTTAGGTCAACGAGTGAATTAAACGTTGCTGAGGATTACATGACCTTCAGAACCATAGGTGGCTGCATTTTACATTACATGACCTTAAGACTGTACAATTAACATTGCTTGAAGAATTAAGCATGATGTGATTAACATTTTACAACTGTGATTAACGTTTTACCACGTAATTCTTCAAAATGAGTTAATATATATTAATTAGGATGTGAGACAAATCAAGCAGCTTTAATCATTCAAGTCGAAGAGGCAGCGTTTTTCATAGTGCAGTGGCATAGACATGTCCTGTGAGTTCTGGAACAGTACAGTTGTTGAATTTACTGAATGTATCAATCTGGGCAGCCAAACAACGTCTCGCACTTGCCTCAAGGTCAGTGTTTGCTGCAAGTTCAACCCCATGCATGATATGTCGACCTGTTGCCAAAATCACAATAGAAGAAACCATCACAAAAATGTCAAGCTCATATAAAGATTGTAAGTTAAATAATATTAGTATTACAGTATCTATGATGACTTGACACAGCATTAGGAAGAAAACTTATACCCTTTTTATCTGAATAACAAATACTTATAGCCAAAAGCATTATATTGACTCGGCGTGATTCACATTTTACATATACATGAACTATTACACATTAAAACCTTCTCAGGCTTATGATTAGAAAACAAATTGTCATTGTTCACATTCTCAAAAGGATATATTTACTGTGTTTCTGCGGGAGAGTGACAGTAACAGTGTCCTTGGAGGCCATCATGTTTGGAACTGTAAAAGAAGAGGGGATAAAGAGATTCTTTAAATGTAATGTTGTAACGGTTGATTACTAGGCAGATTGCAAATTGACTACTAGGGCACCGACCCTGGTGTAAGTTCCTATTTGTACCTTTTCAGATCCCCCACATATAAAAGGTCTAGAGGGTCATTAAAAGATTTCAAAATACAGAAGTGCTTTCATATTCTTCAAACTAAAATTAGCAGATACAGAATTAAAATCGGCAGGCGCTTGCAAGCAAAGAATATTAACATTGTGCTAAGTAACTGATCACTTCATTGTTTTCTCACCCGAGACTTAACTGTGTTCAGCATATTCTTTTAATGAGAGCAAACAATTAATGTCTTCAAAATCAGTTCCAAAATCGTAGATTTTAAGATATTCTATGTAGGCTACAGCTAATTTCGAGCTAGGGTTAGTACCCAAAATTTTGTTTTAAGACATTTGATGCAACTTCCAAGGACATAACTTTCCAGATACTCAACAACTTCTCATATATTTGTTCAGTTTCCATGGCCACTAAGGATGTACAAATCATAAAACTGAATCATTTGAAACAAAATATTAAAAAAAAAAAAAAGTGATCGAAATCCATAAGATCGATCAAAAGAAACTGAATTTAGAGTTTTCATTTACCAAGAAAGAACCATTATATATGCAAATTTATTAATCTCAGTAGCTTCAATTGGAATGTTGTAATCCTTGCATCACAAAGAAGAAATCTAAAAAACCCTAGAGGATGAAAATGTATGATTATGTATTCTTTCGCAGCTATTATATATGTGTGTGTGTGTGTGTATCAGCGTGAAATATAGAGCCTTCACTTCAAATTGGTCCAAAATTGAAAATACTTTCACTGGCTATAGAGCAATCTCTGCTAACAATTAGACTGGTTTTACACTAGTTGCGGCCGGTGGATGCTTTCTCAAACTCTTAGAATTTCAAATTACATCAAATTAAATGTCGTAGACCTGTCAGTAGACTGCATTTGCTTCATCAATAGGGTGAGATTTAAGACAGATTTTATAATCAGGCTAACTGACCCACAAAGTAAAAACCTGTCATCTCATTAAAACAATTATCACAACTCTCATGCAAAGGCAAAGCTTCATTAATCATTAGTATTATTGAGAAAGAGTAATTTAATTACCTCAGCTTCGTTGGAGAGACCAAGCTTTGTAACCAGGTACTTTTTAACCGTGGAAATCGTCATGTTCTCGTCTCTTTTGTCACCAAAACAAATAATTAAAAAATATTACAAAAGTAAACATCAGCTTTTTCCATGCATTTTCACTGAACACCATCATTAGCCTTTTGGAAATTTATGTGCAGAAATGACAACATTGAAATGAAATGATAAAATCACGTATGCATTCTAACGTGCACCACTTACTTCACTCTAATATACGCCTTTGGTACTTGAGGCAGTCCATCTCCAAATCTGCCCATGTTCATATCAACACTTTATTAATTATAATATATATTCCAGCAAGTAATTGCAATATCATTGACAAACAAGATATTGCAAAAGCTAGCCCTTTGTAGAAGAGACGAAAATGAACTTCAATGATATAGCAAGGTTGAAAAAGGACAAAAAAATAACGATAATGATGAGTCACAGAAGCCAAAATAATTGTCAACATGAAGTTTATGACAGTGGTAAGTGGGCAAGAAAAAATCAATTTAATCAACCAAACATTAATAAAAAGAGAGTTTAACGTAAATGAATTGTTCTAATTTTCAACATTGTAAAAGAAAAGGAACCAAGAAGGGTACGATTTGCTAATTGCTCACCGGTTGGTAGAAGAGATAAGGGTAAACCAAAAACCAGGGTGTGGTCTTCTGTAATCATTTGAATCAGTGATAAACTTTGGCATTTGCCAGTGACGAAGATGATTACTTAACTTCATCTGCCACGGACATAATGGTATTTCATGATCCTGATCCTGAACTTGGCATAACTTGTTGTGATTATTACTAGGCGGCTCCCCATTCATACTCCTGACACCCTTTTGATCCAACCCTACACTTGTCCGTGGCGCTAACCCTAACCCTAACCCAAGCCCTATCCCTATCCCTAAACCCGGCTGTATTTGCTGCTGATCATGACGCTGTTGGTGGTGGACAAGGAATGGTGAGGGTGAGGAAGAAGAAGCTAATGCAGTGCTTGAAACTGGGTGCAATTGTTCATGTACTGGTTTCTTGCACCCAGTAGTACTGCTAAACCTTAACCCTAACCCTAAATCTAACCCAAGCCAATCTCCTCCCCTTTCATCTTTTCCTAGTTCCCCACTAATTACTTCTTCTAATGGGTTGTGATTTTTGTGCACTTGTTGAGAAGAAGAAGCCATAACTGCATGCTATTGCATTTTCCACTTCAAGAATCCGTTTGGCAAAAAGTTCAAGGTGATGGTGTCTGGTTCAGCTCTTTATGGAACTGTAACCTGTTATACTGTTCATATGTACAAACATACTCCCAAAAAATCAGCAAAATAAACCCTTCCAATTTTTTTTTTTTTAAATGTAAATAATAGACAAAGTTAATTATTAGCTTTAAAAAAAAACTTTCATTTTCAATCAACCTTTGGTCCTTTCTATGCTCAGTTGGGGATTGAAACAGAGAGAGAGTGAGGGGGTTGGGGATTTGTTTGTTGCTCTTTTCCGAGGCACGAGTGATTTCACTGCCATGCTCTTTCTTGTTGTATTTGTATCTGAACAGAGAACAGTTTTAAGAACTAGGATTTTGTTGTTAGTATCATCAACAGCTACGCCAACACGCAACGTACATATATTATAATACACACAAACACACACCCAGAGAGAGAATGTGAGAGATACTACTGTACCTCTGCGTGTAGACTTCGAAAAAGTCGTGCCTTAATTTGCTGCTGCTTTTTCTAATTGTACGAATGCATACTATCATACATATAGCTCTGCATCAGCCCCAGCGCATCGATCCATTCAAAAACTATTGCTCCAATTTTGGCTTGCCTTCTTAGCAATTGTCCCACTCTACCCCACAACAATCAAGAAAGAGGGAAGTAAGCATAAAATGATTAAGGTGATAAGAAAAAAAAAATTATAACGAGCTAGAAACTAGAGTTGAAGGTAGAAAGATAGCTCGGGTAGCTTTAGGCAAGCAAAACGCTACAAGTTGTCAATTGCAGAGATGGGGACCCAACATATATATCCAGCATGAGTCAGTTCAAGGGGGCAGAGCAGGTAAAGGAAAGACTGATGGGATGGCTAATTGCTATAAAAAATTGTACATGCTCAATTGCTTCCCTGTGGCTATGGGACAATCAACTGTTCTAAACACTGTGCCTCACTGGATGGCCATGCCCTCGGGTAATGATATTTTTTTTCTGGGATCGAATTTCTTTCTTTCGTCTTCTTGCTCAAATGACAACCACATCCTTGTAAATTTTAGAAATTGACAGACTGGTTGTAATTTGAGCAAAGACAATAAGAAATTCTTTTGAGTCTAACTATCCCAAGTTTGCCATCACATCGTGCACACAGGCTGGTCCTCAGACACTAATATTGATGGTTTTTCATTTCTTTTTTTCTTGGTTATTTACCTGTATTTACATTTACCCTTAAAGATTTTAATTTATATCCTCCTTTTTATGTATTCATTTTATTTTTTTATTCATATTCAAGTAATTTTTTTTTAAAAAAAAAACTATCCCAAGTTTACCAATGTGCTCGTAGTCCATTGGCATTGGGCGCATGGATTCGAGTTTTAACAGTTCTCTCTTATGTAAATGTTTATTTGTCTCCTTGCATTTAGAGTTGAATATATCTCTCTTTAGTATTAAAGTGACGGTGAATCTTTTTCTAGTATTAAGTGAGAGTCGACTTTCGAGCTGTGCCATAATAGGAATATTAAGGAGAGAGTTCCGAACGATTTCTAATTATAAATATTAATAGATCTCTATTTATAACATATCAGTATACAAAAAAAAAAAATCCAAAGTTTAATTCCATTGTATTCCTTCATTTATTGACAAATATCAACGTGACTCAACATTTTTGTATATATTTCTATGATATACCCTCATAATGTTAACCATTATTGTTAAAAATAATTAATTATATAGAATTTAATAAAGGAGCTCATTGGGCACGTAGCTCATTGGCAACTCATGGTTGGGACTCAATTTCTCTCCCAATAAAATTAGATAGGGTCTACTTATTTTTTTATTATTTGAAGTATATTAGATATCTCATTAGTATTAAGTGAGAGTCAAACTTCACGCTGTAACATAATAAAATTATTAAGGAGAGTACTAATCAATTTTTTATTGTAAATATCAACGAACTCTAATTGGAATGTATCATTATATTAAAAAAATAATAATAACACTTGTAAGGTATCAATGTTACAAATCATTTAATTTTTAGTCTTGTGGTATATATTTAAATATTATTTTCTCAGCTCATTTATGAGTTTGGAGTTTATATCATGATTTTTCTGGGATTAATATTCTATCACTTAAAAATGGATTCGTGCTATTATGCTTTCTTTCTTCTTTTTTTGTCCCTTTCCTTTTAAACATAGCACGGGTGTAAATTTCCCCGACATCTGTGTGAATGGGCAAATTTAAATTCTAAACCTTCTTAAGCGCTTTTACAATACGATATTTCCCATAATGGTTACTTAGAAATTTTATTTTTCTTTTAATTAATTTGGTCCTTGTTGTTAGATTAAAGCGAGCCACAACCCAATTCTATTAGGCAATTCTCCAACACTCCTTTTTGTCATGTGACTATTATTATTATTTTTTAAATATATAACATGCACTACTATTAACTAAGTTGTTAGTTTATTTTTTATTTGAAGTTTGAATCTTAATTATTTTCATACATTTATAGTTTTTATTTTGTTTGTTTTCTGTCACTTATTATCTTTTTTTTAGAAGTCTATCATTTATATCTAATTATAAGATGTTTAGATTTGAATGAAAAAAAATATTAAATATTCTGACTTTTATCATAAAGACAAAATATTTAAATGGAACTTTGATATTCTCTCTCATCAATACCATTTTATATAAATTATGCTTTTATTTTTTATTTATCTCATTTTTTTTGTTACATACTGTATTCAACTATTATTATTATTATTATTTTGTGAATAAGGATTTTAAACATAATAAAACTTTAGATGAATGTGTTTTATAATAGGCCTATCTCTTTATATATATATATACATATATACATATATACATATATATATATATTATATATATATATATATATATATATATATATATATATATATATATATATATATATATATATATATATATATATATGTATATATGTATATATATATATATGTATATATGTATATATATATATATGTATATATGTATATATATATATGTATATATGTATATATATATATATGTATATATGTATATATATATATATGTATATATGTATGTATACTATTTTTACAATAGATTTTGAATTTTATTAAAAACATTAATTTTAATTCAAATGATTAAAACAATTCATGAATGACTTATGTAATTAACAAGAAAAAAAAATGTCAATATAATATACTAAAATTAACATTATAAGTATTATATATTAATGTTAAAGAAAATACATATTTTATATTTTTTTATTTTTCATGCTTTGCTAAGGTAAACATCATAATTTTTTTTACTAATAAAATAATTTATGTACAACTTATCATGTGTTTAACCAATAAATATAAATATTGTTAATATTTATGAGGTTCGTATATATCAAAATATCATAATTTCAGATGTTTTCTTTAAAAAAAAAATTAATTTAACATTACATTCAGATATTAAAAAAAGAATAAAAAAGCATGTTCTTCAGATATATGTATTTAGACCTATTCAGACTTCGATAAACTTTAAACCCATTCAAATTTTAGAAAAAAAAAAAAAAGTACAAACATACGCTACTAAGTTGCTCTCCCAACAAATTAATAAGAATGAAGTTCAAAGTCTATATTCTTTTATCATTCCAACTTCCGAAAGGTTTTATCATTTTGTTTTTAATATCAAGAATGTTAATAAATTCGAACCAACTAACACTCAAAATAAATAACAATAACATGGTTAGCATTATGTAAAGCACGTTTTAAGCAACGTAGAACGATAAAGAGACTCAACAAAAGAGGGAGGATAAATCTCTACACATATACTCTTTCCAAGAATGTGCGAGAACTGATAGAATTTTGGCGCACGCAGAATTAACTCGAACAAGTTTCATCTACCGATTGTGGCTTTCTGAATGCAATAGCAACATTCAACATGGGGTTAAAGGAGTAGACAAGTCTTAACTGCTCAAGACAGCTGATGCTTCACACCAAATATAAAAATTTATTAGCTACAAAGACGAGGTTCAACCAAGGTTCTTCGTTAGCTACGACAAGACCAGACGAAATAGAACCTGGACAAGAGTTTTAAGCATGAGAAGATTATAGTGAACTCAAAATAACTTGAGGGTATATACTTGATATATATAATTTTATAAACTTTAAAAAGAACTTAATCAGTTACACGAAAAATTGACAATTACAGAGTAAAGGAATACGTATTAGAAATCTTGATCCTAAAATTATTACAGAGAAAGATATCATCCTTAACAAAACGGTGATAGAACCACACCGTTCACCGTTTGTATTCTAGATATCATTTCTTTCCAGAAATACATTCATGGTTAAATAAAATCAAGAATCCATAAGATTTAAGAACCTTCGAAAAGTTGATTCATCACAAGGCAGCACAATTCCCCTCTCTCTACTGAATCTATATTCCTCGGCAGCTTTCTCGAGCAGTTCCTGAAACGTAGGATCCTTCAAATATGATAATGGAATCACAAATCTCCTCATTTCCTCTCCCACATAAACCACAAAGTGCCCCTTTGGGGCTCTTCTCACTCCCTGATCCTTTCGTTGTTTCTTTAGCATTTTCTAGTTATTATCGATGTGAAAAGAAACAACTTATCTTCACAAAAACACTAGAGAAATTAAGATTAATTTGAGAGACTGGTCGATGAGTTAGTTACGCCAAATGGGTGTCATTTATGTACATACAGAGAGAGACGCTAATGATCTGTCCATTTTTTGTTCTTCGGATTAAAAGAAAACAGTATGCATACAGTTACACATGTTGATAACGTGATCTTTAATATTATTTGAGTACAATGCTCCGTGTACTTCTTATACTTTGAACTAATTACTCAGTATTTCATTTCATGTATTTTTAAAACATATTCAAAATATTTATGTCGTTATTTTATAGGTGTTAGAATCTGACTTTTTATGGATAAAATAGTATTTTTATCTTATACAATATTTTAAAGTTGAAACAAATATGACATACAATATATGGAAATTAATTAGATGGTAATCAAATAGATTTCGACTGAAATAGATATATAACATGGACCATTTGCTACTTTTGAATATAAAGCGATTAATTGGATAATTAGCTCAAACTATAAGTATAAAACATGCGTTTATAATTAAGCTTCTTAGAACGGGGAGAGAGAAGCATTGTAGTATAATGGTGTTTGCGTGTGGGAATAAAAATGGCTACAAATGGGATCACTGTTGAAACATGAATCATAGATAACATTTTTGACTTGGAAAGAGCTAAAACGGCATGATGTCAATGACCAAATGCAAGTTTAGGTCGATGATCCAAACCAAATGGGCAGGGAGCTGCTGTTCACTGGGGGGTTCGTTTGCTTACAAATGAGGTAGTTCTGCCAACCAACGACACGTGGCGGTGCCAACTTTGATATGACTTAACATGAATGAGTACTTTGTGTTGCGTAATAAAAACTCAAGCACGCCTTTGGGTCATCATCTAGCTAGCTAGCAACTGTCCTTGTCTAGTCCTCACAAACACAAATATAGTCCCCATAACCATAGACGTGCGATTTATTTATCTTGCTCTAGGCATCTACCAAGCTTGCTCCGACAAGCCACATGCAGCAGATCTTCATTAATTCTCCACTGCATCGTTTCTTCAATGTAGGCAGGGAGGAATTAATCAACGAACTGCATGGGACGTCACTTACAAAATCTTCGCTTTGGAAAGAAGAAGAAAGAAAAGAAAAAACTAAATCCCCCTGCCTTATCCATATATCACGGCGTGAATGCGTAATCTAGCCATGATTCGTGGTAACTTAATTTCGAGTCGAGGCAATTCTATGTTTGAGTTATTAGTAACTTATTATGACCAATGAAGTCAAAATCTGAACGCTGTATGCATGCATGTGCACTGGATTGGGTGAAAATGCTTCGAACTAGTCGAAAACTGAACATCTGAAAGTCATGTTAAATTAATGCGTCAAATTGCCATCATGTGCAATAAACAGCACGAGATATTTAAGTTAATTAACTTGAATAGACTTAACGACGGAGTGGGTCTCTTCACATAGCAACGTCTATCATCATCCAATTCAGATGTGGACGGAAATATTTTTGCGGTGACCACCTATATTTTACCCTAGTGCTACCAACATTAATGTTGTTTGGCTGGAGACGCAAATATTGACAAATATTTTACCCTAGAGCATTTTTGACATTTTGAATTGCAAATATATAAGAATGTGCTAAACACAACCTCCTTTTTTTGTGACTGATTAGTATTTTATTTGTTGCTACATTGAGCAGCAATATACATCTTAGGAGCAAGATGAATGTAACTCGCAAACCAAACTAATTTCTCGCGTGACATAGACACTGTTTGGTAGTTACGGTTGCTATAGAAAAAAAAACTGTAATTATGAACTAGAAGTTAAATAGTATATAATAAATATAATTTTTAAATAATAATTTTAATAAAATTAGTAAAAATATAATAGATTTTTTTATCACACAACTGTAAAATTAAATCAACTTAACTTTCAATTTACAATAACTAGTGTTAACCAAATATTTTAATACCGCAGTGTTTAAATTATAGCTGTCCAATACCCGATCTCAAATAGGACAAGGACATTTTTTTTTATCTTCGAAAGTAAGGTCACCTCTAAAACTACAACCTTTAAGCTTAGAGTTTCAGATTTCAACCCAAAGTCTATCGTCTAGTTGGTTTTGCGTTTAAAGAATTGTTAAAACATCTACATCACGACGTCGTTCCAATTTAACACCACTAACGCTCATGCCTTCAAGTCGCTTGACCACCACAAAGTTGGTTTATTCTCTTTATTTCAACCTTCACAGATAGCGACATGCATCTGCAAAAATGTAATTTAGAAATCATAATCCATTTGTTCATTTATTTATTTATCAACTTCTAGAAAATGTTCCATATTCTTTTTTTTTTTTAATTTCAAAATGCACCCACCTAGTTTTAACAAATAGAAATGTGCGCAAAATAGTTTATGCTTGTTTTTGGCCCAGGAAGGCGAGCAAGCAGCAGCGCTAATCAATGTCCGACAAATTTTCCACGTGGCGTAGATCCAATGCAATATCTATGGGAGCATGTACGCATATGATTATACGATTTTTATTTTTATTATGAGAATTAATTATAAGATCCAAAATCAGGAAATTATATTTATAAGAAAAAAAAGGGGTTTAGAGATTTTGGCGGTTAGGGTTTTAGATGCAAAAGTAAATAAAAAATTTTAAAAATATATAAAAAGGTTTATTTATTTTAAGTACTAATAGATGTGGTACTGGTAGTATAAAAGAGAATATATATTTATATATTTTGGCAGAGGAATAGAAGAGAAGCTGTGCTACAGTGTCGGCCACTCTGCTATTGTTTTCTTTTCAGTTATTTATTTCTTTGAAAAATCCCCTTAGGTATTATTATTCACTTATTCTCTCTCTTCTGATTTTGTTTTAATTTTTATTTTTCACTTTTTTTTTTGGGTTCACTAATGGCAATGATTTACTGATCATGTATGGTGTTGTTAGGTTTTTATAATGTTTTAAATGTTGAAGGTGCCACCCATCTCCGCTCAAGGTATCCAAACCCTTTAAACCCTAATCCCTTTTGTATTTTCTCTTGTAACTGTTGTGACTGTTGAAACGGCTGCGTTTCACTTGTTGGATCAGACATGGGTTTGTCGGGATTTTTCAGTTTTAGGGTTCCTATCTGTGATTTCTCCTTATGTATGAGTTTGGAAGGGGTAATGTGGGGTTTGTTTGCTAATGACATAGACTGGTTGTGAATTTCTGTTGATGATCTCTTTGCCGAATTACTTCAGGGGTGGTCGTGCTTGAATTTTTTAGTGGTAGATTATTATATTTTTCAAGCTACAGTTCGGTATTGGTGTGGATGGTTAGAAAATTTTGTACCCCTTTATTACTTCAAAAGTTAAAACTGATGCAAGAAACAATCAGTTTTTACAATTGTTGATTTGGTGTGAAGTTGTTAAGACAGTATGCTGCACACGTTTAGATTTGTTTCCCGTTTTCGAATGAGGCTATTATGTTTGTCTAAGTAGCCCTAGAAAATGCTCAAAACTTAGTTTGGCTTGAATTTGTTTCTGTTAAGTCAAATATTCCTGATGAGTTTAATTTCAGCAACTAAAACCATCAACAGGGCATGAATGCGACCGGGCTTCTCTCCTTTTTGTAGCATATATGATATTCCAAAAGATATGGTGTCAAAGTCGTCGTTATTAGGAAGAAGAATTGAATTCCAAGGTTGCCATGAGGTTATGTTTGGTGTTTTCTGTTTTTTCCTCTCGTCAAAGCAACCAGTTTCAACTGATTTGGTGCTCCTTACTTATTTTTTGCCACTTGAGGTCAATGATGCAAGTATTTATGTTTTCATCTTTTTCAGCTTTTCCTTGCTTACTTTTTTGTGGTTCACCAATTATGGAGTACATGGCATTAATATGTTATATAAGCCTGCTTCATTTGATTACTGGTCTTTCCTTTTGCATCATCTGCCTGAAATGTGTATTTGTATTATTTATTTGTTCCTCACTCAATGGGTCAGGATAAGATTCAGTTCCAGATTGTCTTTCATTGTTATTTAAGTGTCACATGTGACGAGATTTTTTTTTCAATCTTTCTGAGTCATGACTTCATGGCTTGTCATGCCTAGTTAAGAAGTTGATTAATTTGTTTTCACATCATTGCTCTGTGGCTGTTGTATGTGTATACCTTTTCTCTAATACATTTATTGTTTGCATTATGGCTCATAGACTTAAAATTCAGTTAACCAGATTTTCACAAAGTAATTTTCAGATATGTAACATCACACAATATTTTCTTTATCTGGTTGTTTTCCTTGTCTCAAAATTCTGAGGCAACCATAATACTGTGACTGGCTATCAATTAAAGTCATGACCATGAAAATCCGTGCTCATACCATAACCTGTCATCTTGCACTTCAAAATAAGGAGATTTTTTCTAAAATGAATTTTTAAGTTCCTGTACAAATTTGTGGCAGACAGTTTAGTTGTTATACTATATTTTCTAGGAACTAATTGGTCTACACTCTGCTCAGAAAATTAATTTTACAATGTTACTGCCATATATTTCTGGTATCTCTGAATGTTGTTTTTGTTCTAAGGCTCTTCAGAAGCATTAAGAAGCTGTGGGAGGCTGGATGAGACCTCGAAGAAAGGGCTGTGTTGGTCTGAGCTTAAGCGCTCTGGGATGTCACAATGGGGTGTTTGTCGACTAGTTAAATTCGAGAACAAAAATGATGACCCTCAAATGTCATCCATTGATGTAAAGGAGGTTGACTATAAAAAAGATGATGGAGAAGCTGTCACAGCCAAATCCCCCCTCATACCGGAAATTCGGAAAAGAAAGAGCCTAATCCTTGGCCAAGATGGGGAAGAAAGAGGTGCAAAATGTGCAAATGTAAGGCAACAAAGCAGTAATCTTGATAAGTGTAAGAAGAATAAGCTTGAGAAATCCAAAGAAAGATGGTCTGCGGATAGGTACGGGTACATAATTTGACTTGTTCTATCTAGTGGTCTCATTAACAAATGTCGATAGTGTTGTTTTAAGAATAAAGTGCATGCGTTGAAGGTATAAGCTGGCAGAGCAAAATATGCTGGACATCATGAAGGATGAAGGAGCTGTATTTGAGAATCCAATCTCTCGACCAGCCCTGAGAACAGCTGCTCGAAAACGCATTGGTGATACTGGCCTCTTGGACCACCTATTGAAGCACATTGATGGTAGGGTGGCACCCGGTGGCACTGAGAGGTTTAGACGGTGTTACAACACTGATGGAGTGATGGAGTATTGGCTGGAAAGTGCTGACCTCGTCAAGATTAAGCGGGAGGCTGGTGTGCCAGACCCTAATTATATTCCTCCATCTTGGTGGAAGCATGGTGGGGGCACCTCACAGGATTCTGTTTGTTCTGAAGAACTTAAGCTACTTAAAGCAGAAATGGAGAAAATGAAGAGGTTTGATAAACATACTTTTCTGTCTGAAAGATATCTTTTTAATACATGGTGTTTGGATTTCACCTTGTTGTGTATTTGTTTTGATTGATCTAAGTTCTTCCTTGCTTCCTTTCTTTTGTGATTTATCGACAGGGATATGCGCGAGATGATGTCCAAGCAGCAGGAGCAAGAGCAGCATAATCCAATTGAGGTATCTGTTGACCAACACTTTGCTAAAAGCTAATGATAAGATCCATGTTCACTTTATAGAATCCCATTGCTATCTTTTTCAGGAGATGCACAAGGAATTAGTGAAATGGAAAGCTAAAACAGACCAGCGCTTGATGGAGATCTCAGGTTCTTTGAGTGGCATGCAGGTAAGAAGGCAATATTCCACCTCAAGCCTTTGAGGTCCAAAACTTTATGCAGAAATAGAAAGATCAGATGTCAATGATGCTGTGCTGTTCCAGTAAAACTTGTCATTTGTGAGGCTGGGATGTTTTCCTGCTCTGTGTGGCAATTTAGCTCAGTGAAGTGATATCTGACATATATTCTTCAACAGGACATGTACAACGATTTGATAAAATGGAAGGCTAAAATTGAACAACAGCTGTTGGAAATTTCAAATTCACTTAGCACTATGCAGTCATCAAAGAATTGCACTACCTTGAGCCCTTCATATCCTGAAAGATGGGAAGATTGGTTGGAGAGCACCAACCTGGATGATATTCAGGCAGAAGATTTTGTACCATTGTTAGGGAATGGTGATCTGGTTAATCTTGGTGGGGAGATACCAGTACGAGATCTGTATTCAGTCCCACCACCTCAGTTGAAGACCAGTAGTAACCCTTCTCAGGATTCTGTTTGTGCTAGAGAGTTGGAGCTGCTGAAGGAAGAAATGGCTAAAATGAAGAGGTGATTAAACTAGTTGAGTCAAGTTTGTGAGAAATCATGGCTATTTCTTTGATCATATGCGTGATCTTAACTTTCATTGCATAAACAGGGATGTGCAGGAGCTAGTACCGAGGAGGCAAGATGAAGATCAAGCTAATGTCACCCCTGATTCTTCTCTCACCACCAATTCAAAATCAGACCCTGATAATGCGGTACTGCTTTTTCAGGTAGTGTGGTTTGATAAGTTGAATAATTTTTCAGGCATCTGTAGATATATATTCTGCTCTTTTCATCTTTACAAAACCCCACTTGTGAGTGTCTACTTTGACAGGAAATGTTTAAGGAGTTGATTGAATGGAAAGCTAAGATGGAGCAACAACTTATGGAGATATCAAAAACTGTTAGTGCTATGCACTCTCAAAGCTATAGGCTTCGTTGAGTTGAGCCCTGCCTTGTCTATGATAGAAATGATAGGATAGAATTTGAGCAATATGCTTCATGTTTTAGACAACCGTGGTTATTTATAGATTAGTAGGAAATAGTTATTGTACAGGACATACGAGCCAATGCATGAGGTCCTCCAGTTCTAAATCAGCGGACCGGTAGGACCTATATCTAACCTTATGATGTGTCGGCGTCTGATTATTAACGTATACCAATCTGAAGAGTTACATATGAGCAGCGTATTGTTATGTTTTTGCATTACTGGTTTAGGTTTAGAAGAAGTGGGCACCATTTTGCAAGTTGTGTAGATTTTCTATAGGAAATATGTGTTTTGACACACTGAACTCAGTGCCTTATGGATCTAATTATCTATATATATATTTTCTTTAATATGATGTATAAAGTTATATTTGCTTTGGATAGCAAGGGATGTCAACAGTTTTCCTTTTTTTTTTTTATTTGTCCTCGTCTACTGAAGGTCTTCAAAGTGATGGACAAGTTAATTTTTCATGTTTGCATGCTTTTAATCAACAATAATCTGGTGTCTAAGTTTATTATGCCGAAATAATATTGTTAATAAATGGGTCAATTTGCTATTGTCATGAAATCCTTTCGTGCGAATGGTTGCTGCATTTGAAGTTATTTCTGCACTCGCCTCTTTCCACAACCATACAGTGGTCCTTGAACAGAAGTTTCAGGCTATAAAATGTCCCATTATGTATAATATAAACAGTGTCTACATATTATATCCTTTCAATTGATATTTTAATTTTATTTAAAGGTCATTAAACTTCTATAAAAGAAATATTACAATGGTTGATACAATTTATGGCATGGATTGGAGGTTTATCTAGTGTTTAAATTTACACAATAATATAATAAGATAACTCGAGTGCTTTGGTGGGATCTGTTGGAGTATATTAAAAAAAAAAAAAGAAAAAAGAAAAATGTGAACAATCATAATCACGTGTGAAAAAGGACTCAGAATTTCTCGTAAATGTGAAACGATAATAAACTAAAATAACACAAACACAAGATTTTGTCACTCCATCCAGTTCCCGGCTCCCACCAACCAACAAGCAAGCATACCGCTGAGTCACTGACCCAATATTTTATTATATTGATTGTGCAATGCATTTAATAATTATATCTTCGTGCTGATGAGTCACGAACGACAAGTAAATTAATTGAATTAATTAATTAATTAATATTACATCATTTAAAATAATTTTTTGAGATTAAAAATATAAGATATGTAGCAGTATTCATGCGTGATACATAACTAGCATTTTATACGTGCATAATTTTTTCCAATTTTCATTTCCTTAAATGTTCTTTCAACTCTCTAGATCTTGTTTAAGTTCAGGTTTTGTTCTTGATTTTATTAAACTCTTTTATTGGTTTTCAGATTATACTAATGTAAGTTTCATAGTCATACAACAACAATTATGATTACATTCACAATCAACAGACGGATTAATTCAATATAATCGATCCAATTTTTATCTTGATTAAAGAATCGTTGAATTAATTTTTAATTTAATTAAATTGATAGACAATAAACACTCAATAATTAATTTTTGAATATTATAAAAATAATAGAGAAAATAAATAATATGTATTAATTTCAGAAAATTGACAATTCCTTTTTATAATTTAAAAAAACAACAAAATCTAATCTTTTCCCCAAAACGGGCAATATATTAAAAAAGAAAACAAAAGAACATTGAATAATGGCAAAAATCCAAACAGTACCAAATCCAGCCCATAGGAAAATGTCAGACAAAGCAAGCTGTAATCGCTTATTGGAGAGAGAGAGAGAGAGAGAGAGAGAGCCGGTGGCAAAAAAAAAAAAAAGTGATTTTTTATTTGAAATAGAAAATCTAAAAGTGATTCCGGGGAGAAGAGAAATAAATACACTCTTTTTTAATCTCCAAACGAAAATAGCGACTTTTTCTTTTTCACTTTTTCTCAAATAATAACATAAATTCCATATGTATCACAAAGACCTAACTCCACATAATTGACCAAATTAATTTTAATTATGTTCGAAAAACTTATATGAGAAGGATACATTCTATTTTTTAGCAGTCATTTAATTAAATTTTGATATATGTATATGTATAAATTAAAGGATGAGATTTCTTATTGGAACGCAATTATACATATATAGTAATGTTTTAATAAGGAATTCTTATTTTAAAATAAAGTAAGGAATATTTTTAAAAGATAAAAAAATACACAATTCAATACAATACCTAATATAATACATTATATTAAAATATATATTTTTCTTATCTTTTAATTATCCATTACTTTAACAAAATAAGAATCCTTTGTTATATAATTGTGATTAGGTGCACGATTGCGCACATGTCAAGCTCTTAATTAAGGGAGTTAAGCTATGGAACCCACAGTCCTCCAATAGGAAATTGACATGTGCACAATCATACACAAGCTCTATATATATATAATAATTCTATTACAGAGAATTTTTTTATTTTAATAAAGTAAAAATATTACTAATAAATAAAAAATACATTCTCTTATATATTAAAATTTATATTTTTTTAATACTTTACTAATATTATTCCTTTATTAAAATAAAAACGTTCTTTTATATATATATATATATATATATATATATATATATATATATAACTCGCCTATCATGATAGAGAGAGCAATAATTTATAACTCATGTATTTAAATTTTTTCATAGTATATAATTTGAAATTGATCCTCTAAGGATATCTCGTACTTTGTGTTTGCAATAAGTTGATTGTAAGTAATATTAAAATGAGAAAGTTAGTATTTTGTTGACGAAGTTTCTCATCTATATACAAACTATTGAAATTGATTAACTGTGAACACACTTTGCACCTGCAGTCTCTCAAGGTCGAGTAATAATATGGGTAAGGATTGATGTTTAGCCGATGAGATTTTTCATTTCGAAAGCAGTTGTCATTGAGGACTTATATAATATAAATCTAAAAACTATGATATTAATCGAGACAACACAAAAAATCAGGGACCTAAATGTTATTATCTATAATCTGAATCAAGCCCAATATTCAGCCATAACTGAAAAGAAAAGAGTCGTTTTAATGTAAGAAGCCAGCGAGATGGCGAGAATCTAGCAACGAGAAGAAGAGGCTGCTATTGTTTCAGAGTCAGTCAACAGTCAAAGGTCATTCTTTTGAATTCACTTGAGAAGAAGGAGATCACAAACAAACACAAAAGCAAGAACCCAAAACAAGAAAAATGGAAACAAAAACAGACCCAGCAAGAGTTACAGCAGCATCAATAACAACAACGACAACAACAATCACAAAACCCAGAAGGGTTCTTCCTTACAACACCCAAAACCTCACTCATGATTACACAATCGGCAAGAAACTCGGGCAAGGCCAGTTTGGAACGACGTATCTCTGCACCCAAAAGAGCACAGGCCTTAACTACGCCTGCAAGACCATCCCTAAGCGCAAACTCCTCTGCCAAGAGGACTACGACGATGTTTGGAGAGAAATCCAGATAATGCACCATTTGTCGGAGCACCAGCACGTGGTGAGGATCCACGACACGTACGAGGACAAATCTTGTGTGCATATTGTGATGGAGCTCTGCGAGGGAGGGGAGTTGTTTGACAGAATAGTAAAGAAAGGGCATTACAGTGAGAGAGAAGCTGCTAAGTTGATGAAGACGATAGTTGGTGTTGTTGAGTGTTGCCATTCTCTTGGGGTTTTTCATAGAGATCTTAAGCCCGAAAATTTCTTGTTTCTCAGTGTTGATGAAGATGCTGCTCTTAAAGCTACTGATTTTGGCTTGTCTGTTTTCTACAAGCCCGGTTAGTGTCTGTGTCTTACTCTGCTTCTTGGAAATTGACTTCCTCTTTATTTATTTTTAAGATTTTGGTAATGCATTCTTATTTTGGTTTAAGTTTTCTTGAGATTTTGGGAGATGAGTTTTCTTTATTTGTTCTTTCAATCAAAGAACTTGGCATTTTTACCACAATGTCTGTAATCATCATATTGTAGAAATTGATAACTTCTGCATTCTCTGTTTGCTGCAGGACTCAAGACGCTTACAACATTTTTTTCTTTAATCCTTTAAATTTCTTCAGATCTTTATTATGTCAATGATGTTCTAATAAAATACTCTAGGTGAGTTTGGTTGGCGATGTTGTAATAAAATACTCTAGGTGAGTTTGGTTGGCTTTTTCCTTGAGGTTAGAAAGATTAAAGTATGATCTAGCTTCAAAAGGAGGTTAAAGAAGCACCGCATCATCCTTAAGAGAATGCCCTTTTTCTCATGATTGATGTCTGTGTTACTTGGTCATGATGACGTGACTTTGGATGAAGGTATCTGTTTGATATAGGAAGGAAGCAATATAGTAAGTAAGACTAGATGTTCTGGTTCTGAGTAAGTTTATTTATTACAAATTCCTGGGTTGTCAACATACTCGCCTGCAGTTCACAAGATGTATGAAGATCGCTAAATTTAGCTTTGTAGGCATTGATATCAACGTTATTTTTATTTGTTTCTTCATAATGTCGGGCTTTCATATACCTATGGTGTACCTTCTCATGTTTTATAATTCTATAATTTTGATTGCCATTTCTGTTTGAAATAAGCTCCTGGATTCCTTTTATGTCATTGTAGATGAGGTCTTTTCTGATGTCGTTGGGAGTCCTTACTATGTTGCACCAGAGGTTCTACGCAAACATTATGGACCTGAAGCTGATGTTTGGAGTGCTGGAGTTATTTTGTACATCTTGTTAAGTGGGGTGCCACCCTTTTGGGCAGGTACCAATCGCTGGGATTATAATTGATGAATAATCGAGTGTTTGACATTTACTCTGCATTTCCATATCATATCACTAATGTCCTTTTGCATCCCCCCAGAAACTGAAATAGGGATCTTCAGGCAGATTTTAGAAGGAAAAATAGATTTCGAATCTGAACCATGGCCTAACATTTCAGAAAGTGCCAAGGATCTGATAAGAAAAATGCTTGATCAGAATCCAAAGAGAAGGCTTACTGCTCATGAAGTCCTTTGTAAGTCTCTTTCACTTGTTTAAACTTTAAAACAAGCATGCTAGGATTTTAGAAGATGTGGCTTAACCAAATCCTACCAATTTAATTGCTAATAGATGATATTACACTTTACATCAGGCCACCCATGGATTGTAGATGACAAAGTTGCCCCAGACAAACCTCTTGATTCAGCTGTCTTATCACGCTTGAAGCATTTCTCAGCAATGAACAAGCTAAAGAAAATGGCTTTGCGTGTAAGGCTTGGTTATTTACTTTTTATCTGTGCCTGACTGTTCTTGCTCTATGGAAAACATTGGCCTTAAGGACAAACATGTACTTGCTGTTTTCAATCATGAACTAAGTTTGAACTATTTGGGTGCTTTTATATTAAATAGGCTGACTACCAAGTGAGTAGTTTTGACTGCATTTAAAACGTTAAGGGTCTCAGATCTTTGTTCGCATTAGCTGAAATATCTTTACAATTGCAATTGTGTAATGTTGTAGGCAACACTATATCTGATGCTGCCTAAAGTAATGCTTGATCCTAGTGACTAGTTCCGTAGTCATTAATTTCTCAATGTCCGCATCTTATATGAAATCCTTCCTACTGTACACTTTTTCTAAATTACAGTTTAGATAAAATCATTTGGTTTGCTGACTCCCTGTGTAGCTGTGCATTCTAATTTGTATTTCTTGGTCCAGAAGGGTCATAAGTTGGATTACGATCTTCACCAAGCATTAGTATGAAAGCTGACATGTATGTTACAATCTCTGCAATTTTATCCAAAGATTTCTACCAGCGGTGCTTATTGCTGTGGACATGTTACATTCCAGAATATACTAAGGAAGACTATGTATTCACATTAGCATGCCGTATCTACTTTGTCTAGGCCTTCTTAATAAACCCAAAGGCTTGGAATTATGTATCCGGGCCTGAATAAGTTACTGGTGAAACACATTCACTACTTCCAGTATCGCCAGTTTGATCATATGAGGTTACAGCCATTTCCATCATCCATGCTTAAAATACTGAGGGAAATGAGACAATAATCATGAGATTTGCTGTTTGAATACTGAAACAGGTCGCATATTTAGATGATGGTAATTGAGTACTAATATACTGACCAACTTGTAGGTCATAGCTGAGAGGCTTAATGAGGAAGAAATTGGAGGTCTGAAGGAGTTGTTCAAAATGATAGACACAGACAACAGTGGAACAATAACATTTGATGAATTGAAAGATGGCTTGAAACGAGTGGGCTCTCAGCTTATGGAATCTGAGATTAAGGATCTCATGGATGCAGTGAGAAAAATTTTCAGTCAGTTTTCTATTAAAACTTATTGTAATCTGAGCTTATGATGTGGAATTTTTTTTTTTTTGGTATGGTTGGTAGGCTGATATCGACAACAGTGGAACAATTGATTATGGTGAATTTCTTGCTGCTACTTTGCACCTTAATAAATTGGAGAGAGAGGAGAATTTGCTTTCTGCCTTCTCATTCTTTGACAAGGATGGTAGTGGTTACATAACCATTGATGAGCTTCAACACGCCTGCAAAGAGTTTGGTATAAGTGAGCTTCACCTTGATGATATGATCAAAGAAATTGATCAAGATGATGTAAGCATATTCTTCTCTCCTTGACCTTTACAAGACTAACACTAACTATGTCTGCTCATGATTTTCTATTTATGAAGTCTATGTCAAATTTTTCCAAAAACCATAATTTTTTCTCTAAAGCTTTTTGTTGTTGGAGATCCAAAAGGAGTCTGGCCTCATCGTGAAAATGATTCACAAAAGATTTGGTAGAAGTTTCACTGATTTTCTTCACATGACGTGTTACCTTGGCTATCTCTAATTGTGCAAATGTCAAATAGAGATTCAAAAGTTCTCTTTAGAGGAATTTTTGTTGTGGTAAGAGTTGGAACCATGGAACCTGGCCTGCACCTCGCCTCATTTCAAAAATACCATGCTAGCAGTATGGTGACACAGTGGCTTTGGCATTGTGCAACATTTGAAAGAGGAAAGAGTCTATGTTGTTGATCTGTTTGTCTTAAGTTACTATTACTTCATAATGATGAAAACTTTGTGTTGCAGGATGGACAAATAGATTACGGGGAATTTGCAGCTATGATGAGGAAAGGGAATGGAGGAATTGGGAGGAGAACCATGAGAAACACAATTAATCTGGGAGATGCTTTAGGATTGACAAAGAATGGATCTAAATAGTAAGAATTGATTGACATTCATCTAAAAGTGACAAGATAGAGCAGACAGAGAGAAAAGTGAAAAAGAAACAACTTGCTAATCCTACCTTTACTGGAGGCCTAGTTAAATTTTGAATTGCTTAATGTTTGGATTTTTTCGCTTTATAGAAATGGCAGATGAACTTTCTGGTGAATTTCCACCAACCTTTACTTTAGTAATCATGTTCTCTTGTTTGATCTATTCAAGATCCTACCATGTGTATCACAGTAACTCTCTTGAAGCCTGTCATAAAAGTTGGAGTAATGCATGTGTAATGCCATTGCATTCACCTGGAAAGTAGGTTAACTAACGTATGAAGATCCCTTAAACAGATTTGCTTTTGAGTTTTGAGTGATAGTGCTTTGTAGAGAAGCATCTAGCTGTTTTGCAGGTATTTTGAAAAGTATAACAAAAGAGAGGGAAAGAAAAAATAATAGCAATAAAGATCTCAAGTGTTTTGGAAACTATTATTAACAAAACAAGTTCGATATGTTTTAATTAATTTAATTACCAAAGGGTAGGGAAATTGCTATATTGCCCTGAGAAGTACATGCTAAGAAACTAGATGAAACAGAATTCAAGAAAAAGAGACATTTCTAGCTCTAGATGGCAATCATTCACAAGCCGTTACAAACTCCACTGAATCAAAGAAACCATCATAATGTACGAAAATAAATTGAAACTTGTTTAGTCATTGGTGCATCTCCGTATCTAAAGAGCAACCAGTAAAAAGCAACAATTTTACATAATTGTTACATTGTACGGCAAAGTCTCAGAAAGAACAGGTACCGCATCCTCCGATAAAATCATTAAATGTATCTACAAATTTCTCTTTTGTATAGATGGTTTTATTAGGCCGACATATATGTATAAGAAGGGTGGCATGGCCCACTCATCTAACCATTACCTTATTTTGTCGAGCAACTAATAAGAAAAGCAACAAGTAGCCAAAATCTAAATGCTTCCGTATCAGTCAATCTTACAGGATGTTCAAATGAACCTCAATTATTAAAAGCATGATTGAAGAATAAGTGTACCACACTATAATAACATTTATACTTATCTGATTATAAATACAATACTTATTCAAATAAGGCATTAGAAAGGGAAGGCAGTTACTTATTCAAAAAAGGCATTAAAAAGGGAAGGCAGTTCCAAATATTCAGATAAAGGAAAAAAATTACAGAACATTCACAATTTACTAGAGACGGCAAGGTATTTAGTATGACGCCCCTGGGCAACAATTTTCCCAGTATCTTTCTTTCTGAGCTCAACACTGACAACAGCAACAGCCTTTCCAACACGTAATACCTTGGACTCTATCTCAATCTCCTCCTGAATGAAAAATAACAAAGAGGCAAACATTCGCTAGCACATATTAGTGCATGAGTTTCTTCAAAACGTTGCAAAGTATTTAGCAAGACAAACCGTATGTGAGAAAAGCATAATCACATCTCTCATCAACAAAGACTATGAATATTATAGCATACTCCTTAAATCATTCTAAGCAACTGCACTACTATCGATTCTGATGGAGGCTTTTTAAAAAGCCATGAAAGATAACATGACGCACATGTGCTGAACAAAATGACAGACAGACTCCAAATCGTGGGTTTGTGATTGGGCAAGTTAAAACAAAGGAAGATCTCACAAAAACTTTCGTTTTTCGACAGGTATAATATAGTCTTCTTAAGTCTTTATATTTATATATATATATTGTTAGTTTTGTTCATTTTCCCCTTCTGTTCTAGGATCGGAAATTCCCAAAGTCCATGAATAAACTGGACAAGAAAAATAAATGCTTAGAAGAGCAAATATGGCATGTTTACTCTGAAAGAAGAATTTTAAATAAACCTGCTCTCTGCTCCAGAAAATTGACCTCACTATTTGCAGATTAAGGAGCCAACAAAGCACAAATTCTGATTTCATGGCATATCCGAGTCTCTTTCGAGGAATTCTCGCATTTGGGACGATTTGCCAACATGTTGCTTAAGCCAGATAAACAGAGTAAAGTTATCAATGATTCAATTTCACCCTCTTCCTCAATCCACTATCATCTTCATCTTCTCAAGTACCATGATCTTGGCTTACCAAGGGGTACCCCTACCTAAATGATCAGAAAGTAAACAGAATGCAGCTGTATCACTAGTCACTAGACAAGGCCATCCCTTAAAATTATGGATTAAAAGCAGAAGACCAGAAGAACTCATCCGATTTGACACTAGAAGGAGATCATGACTGAGAAAACATCTATCAAGCATCACAATATTCACAAAACTGAGCCACTACACTATTCCTGTAGCTAAAAGAATTTATGATTCAAACATCCCCAGATATTCAAATACCATTTCTCGACGCTTTTCAATCACAGAAATCTAAAAACTTTACCCCACCAAAAGCAGCGTCCAAGTACGAAACATTGATCTCCACCGAAACACCAGTCGTCGGAGCTCCAACGGTGTAGACTGCGGCTGACCCCACCAAGTCCACCAGCGTGGCAGTGGCCCCACCGTGCATGAAATTACCAGCGTTCTACAACAATAAACTCCATCAAAACCACCATAATCAAAGACTTATATATAAGCGAAAACAAAGATGTGCGTCAGTGTGAAATCAGAGAGAGACAGAGAGAGACAGAGAGTATTGTGGATGTGCATGTGAGGGTTACCACTTACCAGTAAACGGGGAGGGACATTCATAGAGCATATGACGCGGCCAGGTTCGATGAGGTCAACGCGAAGGCCTTGCATGATAAAGCGTTCAAAGAATCTCGAAGGCATCTCCTCCATTGTCGATTTGTTCTTGTCCTCATCTCCTCCTCCTTTCTCCAAATATCTCTTCACTGACTCCAACTCCATTTTCTTTCTTTCGCCTCTCCTCTTCTGCCGTCACACTCTTTTCCATGGAGATACAACTTTATCTTTTTCCCCTTTTATTAAAATTAAATGGTAAATTTCATGCAGGTCCGCACTCGGATACATACCATTTATGCATAAATGTGGCATAATCTCAGTCTATTCCGACATGTCATCTGAGTGATAAAAATGTAAAAGACAAGTCATTTGAACGTAAAACTATAAACGACATTGGATACAAGTATAACTTCAGATTATATAATTTTAGGATGGGAGCTGCTAAGTTACAGCTTCTGTAACTTACAGCCGTAACTTTTTCGAGTGAACAATAACTACGTGGTGTTACTGTTCATTCAAAAAAATTGCGGCTGTAAATTACAGCAGCTATAACTTAGAAAAATCCTTTTAAGATAGGCTTTTACGCGAAAATATATATATATATATATAACGTGTCATAACATAAGATAAATCACATTTTGATTTTCTTAATTATTTCTTCGCACATAATTATTTCTACGGTACTGCATACAATATTTATTTCAAAAGTTAGAATATACCTTATTTGCTCATAATATAACATAAACACATGATGATAATATGGACTCAAAAGATCGGTGCAAAGCACAAACACTAGTTCGGCACTTCTCAGGTATTATTTCTGTAAAAATTGGAGAGCATAAAAACATTCCAAGTGATTAGCCGACAACATATCTCCAAAATTTTGCAAAAATTTGATTTTAATGCAATTAATATTTACAATCATAAATCATAAATCATAAATCATAAATCATAAATCGATTGAAACTCTCTTTGATAATTATACTATGGTACAGTCTGAAGTTTTATTCTCACATAATATCAAAGGGATATTAATTGAACCCCAAATATATGAAAAAATAATTTTAGAGTATGATTGTCTTTTACTTACAGACAGTCTGTATTATCCATCTGAAATGACAAAATAAGATTAGCTACCCTTATCAATTATCAAAATCAACATTATGGAGAACTAATCAACAATTACAAATTGGAATTAATATTGCTCTAACTAATGGACTCTAAAATCATGGCTTCCCTTGATGATAGAGGCATGCAGGTTGAAATATATCAGAGATAATACAACCAACTAATGTATGTATGCATGTGTATTTAGATTTAATATAACCATTATTTTAAATGATAATTTTTCAAAATAAATGTAACACTTGTCATAATATGATTTGATTATTATAATTGATATACTGTCTCTTATGTATTTTAAAATTTAGCAGTAACTTCTCGGTAGGAAGATTGGCCTCTTAGTGAAGTGGTCCCATTCAAATGCGCATCTCAAAACAAAAAAAGTGTAGATCTGTATCAAGGTTGGCTCCTAGGACTTTTGTAATTATTTATCAGTATATGTGGGGTAAATTTCGTCTTTAATGATTGCAGATTTTTAAGCAATACTTAGTTCTATAAAATACATTCTCGAAAGACTTGGGTGTAGAGTTTCTAACGTTATGTTTGTATATTATAATTTGAATACAGAAGGGGGGAAAAAAAGGTTGACTCATGTCGACCATATGAACGAAGAAAAATAAAAATAAAAATAAATTTGACCCACGTCAACTATAAACATTGTATAGGAGAATAAAAAGAGTACACATAATAATATACATGTATTAATTAATTTCCATAAGGCAATAAAATTTTTTAGGCAAAACTTTGATAAACCACTGATTTTTGCAACTCTGACTAATTTTCTTCTTTCCTATTGATCAAAAGAGATTTTCTAATACAATACTAATTAAAACCCCTTCCATGATCATATATCGTTAATTGTTCTTGATCTGATGAGTGGTGGTGATGGAGAAAAGTTTCTTCAAAAACTTGGTCACTAACAGCGCAGCTTTGCTAGATCTCTTATCGCGTATCATCCCACTTCCTGTTGCTTGCTTACAATAAAGCTCCACCATCTTAACGCGAGCCGCCGACTGGTCTTTCGACAATTTAACTGGCGCCACAGCAGCACCCTCTTTCATTTTTTCGTCCTTCAAGGAACAGACCCTCTGCAGTTCTTCATTGAAGTCTTCCCACAACATGTCCATCTTCTCCTCGCATTCCGAAAACTGATCGTCTGCTGCTGCTTCTTCCTCGTAATAATCAGCTGGATAAACAGCAGACGAGACGCGCCACAACCATGGCGTAACCGCCATGTTTGGCAGCTGGTAGCTCATCTTTGGAAAGCTGAAATCCTCTGGGACCATACCTTTCTTCAGTTTGCCTTTTTCACCCACAAAGGCGAAGGGTTTCGAGTTTGATAATATTGCCAGATATGCTGATCAAAAAGCAGACGCAAATTTGATATTTATGTATGCAAATAGCGGATATTTGTTTTATATATGCACACAAGTCAAGTATACACTGATGACAGAGTTGGGGTGATCATTCACAGCTATGTATCGCCGGATTATTCGGAAGGTTCACATCACGTCATGCGTCTTCATCTTGATTTTGATTATTGAAAATGATAGGTAACGCCCCCAAGAATATCCAGAAGGCAAATAAGTAACAATAATGAAGTGGTTGGCTCTTGGCCGGCGGTTTTTTTGTTCACATACCACAATAGTAACACTAAATGAACCTAGATACATAAGGATTAATTAAGAAGCTCATATATATCACGAGAGCAAATCCTAATTACCGGATATTGTGCATATAAATGTACACACGAGAGTTAACTTGACGTGTGCTAACTCTAAAAGCGCATGTGATCTTATCAATTATCGTATAGAATGACTAGTGGTGAAATTTAAATGGTCATATATATATAAATTCTCATGTGCAGGCGTACTCTTTTTTTTTTATGCGAATATGTTATTAAGCTGTATGATTTAATAGAGTCAGTGGTCAATTCATTATAAATCTATAAGGTTTAATAGTGTTTATGCACTGATTCTATTAAATCATATAACTTAATAACATGTTTGCATTAGAAAAAAAAAATGAGGGTGCCCGCATGAAATGACTCTCTCTCTCTTTCTCTCTCTCTATATATATATATGTGTGTGTGTGTGTGTGTACATACGCACACTACGTATGTATATACATATACATATACATATAGAAATATTCAAATTCAAGATTTTAAAGTATGGAAAACTCAGGAAAAATGTATAAACCATGCAGTTTAAGAGCTTTAAGTTTTAAGTTTCTTAAACTCCACGGTTTTAAAGTTTTCTCAGACTTTTCTCGCATTTTAGGATTCCAGACCAAAAAACTACCTACCCTCTCTCTCTCTCTCTCTCTCTCTCTCTATATATATATATATATATATATATATATATGTATGTATGTATGTATGTATGTATGTGTATGTGATGTATGTATGTATGTATGTATGTGTATGTGCGCCAAATAAGAGATAGTACCATATACATCATATCTCCTCCACCACCTGAATGTGAATCAAATTAATTTTAGGAGTGAAAAACTTGAACAAGACGGCACATAAAAGGAAAGTAATGAATGACTTAGAGGTCAAGTCAATATTCAAATGTAGAATTTACATATACAAACAGCAACTCAAAATTTATTTCCATAGCAATTTATTAAGAGGGACCGGCCTAAACTGTCTCGCGAACAATTTTGGTAATTTAGTTGTGTTGATTAAACTTACCGTAATAACATTTGTTTAATGTTAGCTTTTGGACGCATTTTGGTATAACAAAAATACAAAATAGCTGTCATATATATATATATAGGTATGTATTATATCAAATTAACGTTTTTGGGTTTCTAGTTGGCCATGATCTGGTGAAGAAAATTTCATTTGAAATCGTAGATGTTAATTAATTCAACCGGTAAGCTCTTTTTGAATGGTATAAGAGGGGTTGAGATTTAAATACTTTTCCATGTTAAAATGAAGGAATCCAGTTAAAACATTCATCAAGTGAATAAGATGAGTTTTCACTATTTTCACAAGGATCTTGGTACGTATGAGATGCAAAATATAAAAAATTACTCCAAAACAAAAATCATTTATATATCACATTAGTCTTAAAAATATCAGCGAGAAAAAGAAATTGTTTGAGGGGATTAGTGTCCCATCCCCATCCAACCGAATGCCCAATAAGTGCTACCAGCTGTTTGTTATTGCAGCTGTGTTGACCAGCTCATTAAGTTGCGGTCCTGGTCACCCATTTGTTTTATAGTTTTTATTTTTCTTTTGCTTTCTTTCTCTTTAGAAAGTTGGTCATCCATTTGTTAAATCATGCTTTTCGTGTCAATTTTTTGTTGGGTTCATATGAAAAGGTGGTCTAGCTCATGCTGTATGATTGGCAATTTGGGTAATATCATTATTGTCACAATTTATTCGTTTGACGATTAATACAGTAATATAATACATTAGTGACCAAAACCGAAATATAATATCACCATAAACGAGTCATAAATCAGTCAGCCCCCCCCGCAATTAGAAGCTTGTTAAAGCTGGTGACCTGTTTAGCCGTCCATCAAAATGGAATTTTCTTTTTCTTTTTCTTTTTTAATTCTCTGGAGAACATATCAACGACGAAAGGCAGAATCAATTATGGGAGTTGAATTAGATAGGAAGGTGCAAAATTCAACCAGAGTAACTGAAATTCCATGCCTTTTTCTGGCAGCTGGGCAACAAACTGAATGACGTGGCAAAACCAACGGCTGAAATTACATTTTGTGAGGTTACGTTTTGTTTGTCGCAGTTGGCAGTTCAGCCTTGGCATGACATAACTTCCTCTTTTCTTTAATTTCTCTTTCTCCTCCTCCTATTTTTTTCCCATAATTATTTTTCTTCTAAATTTCAACTAAATGTAGCAAAGGTTCACGTTTGGGCAATTCTCGGTTAATATCAGAGGGCCTCTTAGGTATGTCTCCAAACTTCATATATATTTTTTTCTTTTTTTCCCTTTGCTTTGTAAATGTGTTTTCCTGCCTGTTAATAGAATTGGATTAAATGCAATGGAATTCATAATTGAATTGACAACAATAATCAAGCTTTTCAGCTTCAGCCTAATTGCAGTTCTAATGTTTCGTTCTTCTCCTGCCGTACGTTTCTCATGATTAAATCTTGTAATATCTTGTGCGAATCTTGTGATTATTTCCTAAATATCAATTAGTTATGAGGAAACTTTGCATGCCAAGACATCAAAATTTTATTTTATTTTATTTTTTTGGAAATAATAAGGGTATGTCAAAACTTTTAGTAATATGTTGATCTAGATGAGCGAGAGTTAAGAAGAATGCACGTCTTTGCATGATCTGCTTCGTCAGTTCACGAAATAATGAAGAAGCTACTTCCAATAGAAAACATGTGCTTGTCAAATATAGAAGATATAGGCAAAGATCATCTTTCGTTTTTACTTGTTCATTTATTGACATACGAATCTTCACTTTTTGGTTCAGAGAGATAAAGCATTCCCTATATTGAGTGAAAATTTGACGCACCTTAAAAAAAAAAAAAGGAAAAATTCCTTGCGGGTTTGAACCAGAAATCTCAACCACTTAGAATAGCTTTTTGACAGGTCGTGTCAAATAATGCCTACCCATCACTAGAATTCTGTAAACAACGTCATTCTCATGAGGGTATTTTTATACAATGTGTCTGAGATGCCTTCCCCTTTGTGTGTGTGTGTGTGTGTGCGTGTGTAATTTCTCTATCTTTGTTCTTGTTTACATTACAAGAAGGCCACACTTGCTTGAAACTTGTGCAATTTGCAAGTCACAAGATATGGCCTATGGGGACCTGAATACATTGGGAGCCTTTAAAGACCACGAATTTAGATCTTCCATTCCTATTTACTTTAGCCTATTAGAATTTGGAAACTCTTCAATACAAACATAAGAACTAATCTGTTATGCTTCCTTTTTCTTGCATCACTATTGCAGGTTTTTATTGTTATTATTATTATTATTATTAGTATTATTTTTTATGTTTCTAGAAAGTAATATACCCATACCTGTTTTTACTGCGATGGAATAGAGTTAGGTAAGTCAAGCCACTGGCACACACGTCCTTCGGTAGCACATCTATATATATATATATATATATATATATATATATATATATATATATATATATATATATATTGCAAGTTTGATGTGAAAATGATGCTACAAAATGAACTTACCATTTTATAATTGAAAACTTTTTGCAGGTTAGGGCCTATCTGATACGGCGACTAACCTGTCAAATGAGATAAACATCCATGGAAAATCCGGCAACCCAAGGTGCAGCCGGTTGCAAACCATTAACAACTTTTGTGCAGACAGACACAAACACATTCAGAGAGGTAGTGCAGCGTTTAACAGGCCCCTCAGAGAGCAGCGCAGCTTCGCAAGATAGAGCAGCCCCAAAGGTAGCAGGCATAAAGAGGCAGACTTCTAAACTCCACGAAAGAAGACAGTATACCAGGCCAAAGCTTGAGATAGTTAAACCACCTATCATCTTCAAACCTGGTTCATCTCCATCTAAATCAGGAACTCCCAGTTTTCCTGCAAGTCCTGTTGGAACTCCGTCTACAATCTTCGCAAAACTGTCCATAATGGAAGACGAAAACAACGTAGAATCAGCAATATCTGCATTGAATAGCCAAGAAGAGGAGAAAGCCATCAAAGAGAGGCGATTTTATTTGCATCCATCACCACGGTCTAGACCAGGATATACTGAACCAGAACTACTCACTTTGTTCCCTCTAACATCTCCAAGGACAAGTGAGAAACTATGATTTTGATACAGTACCTCTCCTGTTAAAACTTTGTTTTTCCCTGTAAACAAGCACATATAGAGTACATATAGGAAGAGCAGGAGGATTTAGTGAGGAAGACTCATCTGCTTTTTCAGTGTTTTATTGTCTTTGATTGTAACAAATTATCATTTATCTGCCCATGAGTTAACCAGATATATTGTTTATTCTCACCATTAGATTGTTTAAACCAGATATATTGTTTATTCTCACCATTAGATTGTTTAAAACAACAACGGAGTAGACCTATAGTGATCTGACGCAAAATTTGGCCTATCCAGCATCTTTAGATCAAAGCATGCTTGATTCAACATAAGCAAAATTTTCATTCTTAGGGTTCTCCAGCAGTCTTGTACGAATTATATATTTTTAGTAGAATAATTTTTTTGGCAGAAAATGTGAACAAAAGGAGTATTGGAAAAGGTGAAAATGCTCAAAAGAACAACTAGAACAATCGTAGTGGAGATAGTGAAAAAGCAAACTGAATGAAACATTGAATAATTAGTTTTTCACAAGGATAGATGCATTCTGTCATATGGGTCTTTCACGAAAGAACACAACTCCTAACTTAACAAGGAAAACATTACATTTCAAAATGACAAAGTTCTGAAGTGAGGTTTAGGCTTGAAAAGATTACAACAGACTTGAGTCTGTCACTTAGTTCGTTGAAATGCATCATAGCGATTTTAGAAAGGCCACTGGATTCTATTTTATATACCTGCTTTAGTAATCCTCAGTGTGCAAAGGATTTGCCATGGACTGATTGACCTTCTCTCGCTCCTGTAGCTGTAATTCAAAAGCCGTTTCCTTTGCATCCCTTTCTTTGTGAATAATTTTGATCTGGTCTTCAAAATACTGCCCTTGGTATTCCTTCTAGTCAAAATTGAAACAACAGGTTAAAAGCAGTTAAGAGAAAATAACATAAAATTTACATCATCAGTTTTCCTATTAACTGAGTGGAGAAAAGAGTAAATTGCATAAAACTGGCAGCATGAGCTAGTAAGCTAGTAACTGTAGATTTTATGCTGTACGGATTATGTGAAATCGGTTTCAACTTGGAAAAGAAATCATATGCAACCTGGAAGCTGTACCTCTTGCTTTTTCAGTTCCTATTGCATTTTGAATGACTTTGTTAATCAGAAACCCTGTTTTTGAAATAGCTAGGCTGCAGATTATCCACAGTGATTCCCAGCATTTATGTTCCACATTACTATCTCTGCAAGCACTAACACTCCCATAGAATGACACTAACTGACATGACAGTCAATATCAACAGAAAATGTGAAAATACATATATAAAAGAAACTGAAATAAAATATCATATTGAGGTCACCTGACTTCCTATCTAAGGGGTGCCGTCAGCGGGTTAAAGCCAAGGAACTTCCAAGGAATGACTTTACAAAATCATTTCGCCCATGAAGATTTGGAGTCATCAGATAATTCGGGGCAAGATTATGTTGATGGTCCAAAAAATTGGACCTTGTCATTTGAACTTAAATAGCATGCCATGAAGTTGGACATTCATCTAGAAAGTGAAATAAAGGACATAAGACGATGACTATTTCTGAAACTGACATTTTTAAGTCACTACTTCCTCTACTACTCTATATGTCAATGTACACATTATATTCATTCATGTAGAATAGCGTACCTATCAGCTAAAGCACGAAAGGATTCTATCTTTTCAAGATATAAGTAATCCAGTTCAAAACTATTTTGCAGTGACATCCTGCGACTTCCACTGAGTCATCGGATAATTCGGGGAAAGATTATGTTGATGGTCCAAAAAATTGGACCTTGTCATTTGAGCTTAAATAGCATGCCATGAAGTTGGACATTCATCTAGAAAATGAAATAAAGGACAAAAGACGATAACTATTTCCGAAACTGACATTTTTAAGTCACTACTTCCTCTACTACTCTATATGTCAATGTACACATTATATTCATTCATGTAGAATAGCATACCTATCAGCTAAAGCACAAAAGGATTCTATCTTTTCAAGATATAAGTAATCCAGTTCAAAACTATTTTGCAGTGACATCCTGCGACTTCCACTGTTACACTCCAAATCTCACAAGTCTATGAGTTGATATAGATAAAATGAAATTGATCTTTTATTTGCTCATCCAATATATTCAATACCCAGTAAATCATGTCTCGTTGAGGGTGAGAGTAGTCTCCGGCCATGAAGGCATTGCTCCTCCTTTCCACTTCAATCCAGCTGCATGCTGCTGGCTTTTTCAAATCTCTTGTCTTCATCAGTTTCCTGATCTCCACAACCCCATCCCATCTGGCATCTGCTGCATATAGGTTTGACATAACCACATAGTTTCCAATATTGTTTGCTTCCATTTCAAATAGGCGATTTGCCACAACACGACCCAATTCCACCTCATGATGGATCCGGCAGGCACCTAGTAGTGTTCCCCATACATTGCAATCTGCTTCAACAGGCATCCTATTTACTAAAGAATATGCATCACTAATCCGTCCTCCTCGAGCAAGAAGATCCACCACAGAAGCATACTGTTCTGGGGTCGGTTTGATCCCATGAACCTTCTCTATTGAACAAAATATCTCAAGTCCTTCATCAACAAGGCCAGCATGACTGCAAGCAGATAACACAGCAGTAATGACCAGATGGTCTGGATTTACACCCGATTCAAGCATATCCGAAAAAACCTTTAGTGCTGCCTTTCCCATGCCATGCATGGCATACCCACCAATCATAGCAGTAAACGTAACCACATCTTTTTGAGGATGCGACTGGAAAATCTTAGAAGCACTGACTATGCTGCCACATTTCGCATATAAATGTAGCAGAGCTCCTTTCAAGCGGACACCATCGAAACAAGCTCTTATGACATATCCATGACACTGCCTCAGCAAGTTGACTGAGGCCATTTGAGAACATACTGGAAGGAGACTCATAATAGTCACTGCATCAGGCTTCATTCCTTGAGCTTGCAACTCAAGAAATAGACTAAGAGCTTGATTAGGAAAATCAAGCTCAGCATAAACTTGAATCATTAGATTCCAAGTAGAGAGATCCCTTACATATATTCTGTTAAATGTCATAAACGCTTCATCAGCTGATCCACAGTTTTCATAACCTGAGATCATTGGATTGAATGTGACCAAATTTCTCTTCTCCAGTAAACCCTGGAAAACATTGACTGCATACTTAATGTTCCTACATTTTGCATATGCACCAAGTATTGCATTTCCAATATTATGTTCAGTATCACCTAGTAATAAACCTGTCTTAATCAAATAGCCATGAGTTTCCTTAACCATATCTACTCTCAGCACAGTAGTACAAAAGTGAATTATGGTTAAGATGGTAATGGAGTCAGGTCTTATTCCTTCCATCAGCATACAATTTAAAAGGTTCAGAAACTGAGTATTATATCCACTTTCTGAAAAGGCATCAAGCATAGAATTCCATGATATCAAGTCTCTCCTACAAATCATCAAAAATGTCTGATAAGCTGCTTCCATGTCATTGCATTTTGCATAGAAACTAACTAGGGCATTCCCCACTGCAGCATCCTCCTCTAGGTAAGGATGACGGAGAAAATAGCCATGGATTTCTTTCCCAACCTTCAAGTTTTTTAAGTATGCACAGGCTGGAAGAAGGCTGACGAGTGTAACAGAATCTGGCCGTATCATCTCTTTGGTGATTAATTCGCAAAAAAGATTCAGTGCTTTTAACCACTCATCATTCGATGCATATCCAGCAATAATAGCATTCCAAGAAACCAAATCTCTCGATTTCATCCTCCGAAATAATAGTTCAGCTTCTTCCATCCTCCCAAATCTCAAGTAGAAACTCACCAAAGCATTGCAGACCGAAACATCTGCTACCAATTCAGCCCTACGCAACACATAACAATGAATCTCCCTTCCAAAGAAGTAGCCCACATCCTCATCCAAGGAAGCACAAATGGGTAGAATATTGAGAATTGTAGCATAATTTGGTTTTATTGATCCTCTCAGCATCCAACTAAACAATCTAAGCGCATCACCCAGTAACTTATTTTCAGAAAACCCAGAAATGACTGCATTCCAAGAAACAACGTCTTTGTCCCCAATGCTATCAAACACAGCGTATGCGTCATGAACCAACCCACATTTTGCATACATAGATGTAAGAGAATTTCCAACCAAAGTGTGTCTTTCCAATCCAAATTTGATCACATATGCGTGCAGAATCTTCCCTGCAAATATATCTCCTAACCGTGCACACACAGGAAGAACTATAGCAACAGTCACAGAATTAGGCTTAGGCTGATCGCGGACATGCATATTGTAGAACAAATTCATAACACGAGCATCGTCAACACGAGAACACGCAAACCCAGATAATAAAATGTTCCATGTGACAGGATCAGTGTTGCCCACTTGACCAAACAGCTTATAGCAATCATCAATGACTCTGCATTTGGCATATAAGTTAAGCAGCGCTTTGGACACAGCCTGGCAAGAAATATGGCCAAGCTTAGTGACATAGCCGTGAAGAGCCTTGCCCAGTAAAATGTCAGCGAGAGAAGTGCAAGATTTGAGAACAGCTGAAAAAAGCTGGTGATTATGTCTAGCACAAGGCGAAGATTGTATCTCATGAGCGAAAAGGGAAAGGGCTTCCTTGTGCAAATCATCTCTGCAAAAACCGTTAATTATAGTGATCCATGATTTGGCATTTGGTTGAGCCATTTCTGCAAACACTTGTTGGGCATTTCATATTAAACAAAAGAATTATCAAAAGATTTTGAAAAATTCAATCAATAACAAAACTATTGCAGTTGCAGAGAGAGTGTACGCGAAAGAAGAAAATAAAAAGCGCCAAAAGAGTGTCAGCATACAAAATCTGGGCCCGAATATCTCCCTTTTTAATAGTAACTTCTTAAACTTGACAGTAATATTAAAAACCTTTTTTTTTTTTCGTAACAGATTGTTTATAGGACACAGCTAACAACAACAACAACAACAATTATGGACACTAAAATTAATTTTTAATTTTTTAAATTATTTTTAAACTTCTCAAAAATAATTACAAATCAATCCAAAACCTAATTAACACTAAGCCATTGACTCAATAGCGAAAATTATGCTTTCAACCTTAAAAGTCATAAATTAAAACTTTAATGAAAATAATTTCTTTTATATAAAATAAAAATATCTCTAGTAATTATTGGATAGATTTTTGAGCCATTTGCTCGACAGATTTTTGGTGGTACACTGCAAATTTATGCGATATGTATAATGTTCTATATATATATAAAATAATTAAAAATGAATATCGAGTGTGCGTGTTTTACTCTTGAGATAAGAGCGCTGGCCGCTGGGCTTGTACACACAATCAACACAAATCGGCGTCATTGGGCTTGTAGGTCAATAATGGGCCGGTGTCGCAAGGGGTATGTACGCTATTCTGATTAAAGTTGGAAACAAAGTGGAATTCAACTAAAAGTGAGAGGTGGCAAAGTGCTGGCGCTCTCTGAACCGTCACAAAGGCCTTTTCTTTTTCACTTTCTCCAATTATAATCGCGATACCACCCTGAAATAAAATAAAATAAACAAACAAATCACAAATAAATATCATTGTGCGGATCGCGTCCTTTTTTCATTTTAAAACTTTGTTTGCATCTCAGTTTTACAACACCTGTGAACTGAGAGAGGAGAAGAAGATGGCGCCGCCACCACCAGCACAAACCGCAGGAGGCGGAGGAGGAGGCCAGCAACAGAGGCAGCAACAAGCCGGAGGTCTCGGACAAACAATAACCGGAATCATTAGAATCGCTGTCTTTTGGTACTTCGCTTCCAAATTTTTCTCCCCCAAGCGACCTGCTGGCACCGAGTCTGCTCAGCTCATGTCCAATCTCTTCCAAAAGGGAGAGTACTTGGTAAATTCATTTTCCTTGTACGTTTAGAATATTTATTTTGTATTCGAATGTTTGATTGTGGCTCGGATCGCGAGTTCTTTCAACAACTTTAGGGCTTAGATGTTAAGGGTTCAATTCTGAATATTCCTAGATTTTTTGGGGTGTTAAGTTGCATGTATCGTGTACGATAGATGTCGCGGAGAGTAGTTCTAATAGCTTCTTTCATTAACAGGACATGTGGTTATATGTTTCTGAACATGAAAAGTTCAATGACTTTGGTGATGAAGGCGCACTGATTTGGCATGAGACTAATATGCCTTATGCTGTTTGGAGCAAAGAAAGTACCCGGACTCTTTCTTTGAAGTACTATCCAACTGAGGTACTACATGTTGGTTGTGCTATATCTAACTTTTTGTCTTCTAAGTGCACAATATATTATTTTGCATGTTTCCATATCTGAGCGATCTAATTATGTTATTTATTATTATTGCATTTGCACTCAGTTTGTTGTTATTAAGATTATGATTCCCTTCTCAGGCTTCGAAGAATAATGGGAGTGTGTATGTACATGTTTTCTTTGCTCGCTCTGGTTACCCTCCGGACCCTAATGACCCTGAGTATCAACCTCTTTCACTGTTTGGGAAGACACACCGTAATATCTTCGCTTCAATGTTAATAGATTGTCTATTTCTGATTTATTGGATTTTAACATGATGTGGTAAATTTTGTGATTGAAGATCACTCTCTTTTCTTTTCTTATTGATTTCAGCTATCGTGGTATATTATCCCAAGTCAAAAGCTGACAAAAAGAGGATTCTGCTAGGGAATCCCAAAGACTCTGAAGAGGCTCAGCGGTTGGTTCAGGTTTGTATTTGACTATACTAGTATAATTTACTTTAGGATGGCATCCGTACTCTTTTGATCTATGTGCTACTGATATCTAATAATTACAACAAGCAGCTTCTTTTCATCATCAGGCCAAGTGAATGTGTCTGACTATCAGGCCTTTTATCTCCTGTATTCTATGTGTGACTTTCAGCTTCTGAAATTGGTAACATTTTACAATACTAGTCAAATTTTAGAAGACTTCCTTGCACATTATTAGACATCATTGTCATAGATATCTTTGTATCTTGTTTATTGTGTAAGGCTGGCAAAAAGTGTAAAACATTGATCGTCTGGTTCCTGGATGCCATATTCCGTTTAATTTTTGGTGTAATTTACATTTGGCTGCCTGGATCTCGTCACGTAATCTTTTCTTCACTCATATCTTTGATTATAGAACAATTTTTTCTTTTGGAAAGCAAAAAAATTGGTTTCATTGAACAGCAAAGTTTTTTTTTTTTGTAATCTGTAAAAAAGGAGGGAGTTGGGATGGGGAATAATATATTTCTGGGGTCAGTTTGGGCATTGATTTCCAATATGTTTAAGAGTGCGTTACTCTTTTTACTCTACAAATTGGATATATTTTGTTAGATAATATCTCCTTTTTTGTGTCACTCAATTTCTGCCTGTATAAGTTCTGCTGAGCTGACTGCTGTGATTTTCTCTTATACATCCTCAACCCATGTGCAATGATCTTAATATAATTCATGTGGCTTCAGGCTGTTGATGATCCTCAAGTTGATTCTGAAGATGATGGCCCTGTGGAATGGATTTCATATTGGAAGCCAAATATTACTATTAACTTGGTGGATGATTTTACACGGTATGAATGCTCTAAAGGTCAAGTTTCTGTAAAGTTTTTTTTAATAAGTGGAAAATCTTTAAAGAAAGCTCCTACTCTGCGTGATGTGACATAAATAAATATAGCAATGGGCCCTTGAGGTCTATCTTGCATGTTTCACCTATTATAGCCTGACACTTGCTATTTAAGCTGTCTTCTGGGTAAAAAAATATTGATGATTCTTTTTGTGTTTATGCATACATGTGTTTTATGTGAATTGCCTGTGGGTGAGCATTCTTTCGGTGGTTTGCTGTTGGTCATTGGCGATTAAAAGTCGGAGCTAGTAGTTCCTATGAGATTAATTTACACGTCTGGAGATCTTAAAATAGACGTAGTATAGATGTATGGTTATTAGCTTGCTATTTGGTATATTTTGCCTTATTTGAGAACTTGTTATGGGTTAAATTTTCTTCATTTAGGGTGACATTTATTGCTCTATTGGCCATTTATTTTTGTATTTTTCCCGTCCATTTATTGAATCTCTTGTTCTACTGCTAGACTAATATGTTTCCAACTGCTTCGCTGTTATTAATATTATGTATAAATCATAGATCTCTTGCTTTTAATTGTACTATAATGGTCAGTGGATAATGCAACATGTGTTTAATTAAAAGCTGTATATGTTTTTATATATATGCAGTTCAACAAACTGAAATGTTGTTTATGGGTTTAAATGAATTCAACAATATCTCTTGAACTGGATATATCTTTTTTGATGCAATAGAAGGACATCTATGTCCAGTGAAAATAAAAAATTCTGAAGATTAAATTAATGATGTTATGCACTCTTAGTTACTGTATTGTAAGTCTTGAGTGCCTGTCCTACATGTATCAAGATGTCCTGCATGAATGTGTAAATTTTTTTAATTCATCCATTTTTTTTTTTTTTTAACATTCTACGTGCTGCCTTGTTGGCATATATGCTAATTCTGATGGTTATTTTGCAGATACCCATCCAATGCTGCACCTCCAAATATTGCTCCTTGTATCCTCTAATGTCTCAAATCTCTATTCTATGGGTTATGTATATCTGTCTTCGGCTTTTCTGTCTCGTTGAAGTTTATGAGAAAAGTGTTTCATGATTTCATCCTTTGCACTTCTAACAATTAACAGATAGTTTTCCTTTCCTCCACCTTTCCTTCTTCCTCTCCTTGAATGCATACAGTGATATAAGTTACCTGTGCACAACCCTGGTCTCTCAAGCTGTAGGCCTCCAAACTAATGAATTCAACTGTGGGTGGGATATGTGCCTACGAATTGTTGCTCATTTTGATGTCTTTTCTCCCAAATTGCTTAAATAGTTGCTATCCATTTTTTCATTCATCGGCTCTGCAGAATGCTAACGAAGAATGTTCTAAGTACTTTTCTTTCTTCTCGAGGAAATTTTTAATTATAACTAAACTTATGCTTATGATCTGAACTGAAGTGAGCTGGATGCCAAAATTATCTATGGTTGTATTGTTGGTTCGACTTCATAGGATAATATGTATGTTGAGACATCTTCAAATATGGGTGGGGATTCTGTCTTTACATTTGTCGGCAAATATTTCATGGCACAATTATACTTTTTGAGCTTCTTGACTTCAGAATGTAGACTTGAATGTTGAGCCTAGCACAGGGAATTACTTCCCAACTATTTTTTTCAATGAGTTTTGGTTACTTAGAGATAAGTTGATTCCAATCAATGAGACGGTCACAGAATTGCCGCTGAATCTGGAGGTGGGTCCTATAAGCATGACAAAGTGGCAACTCTTCCTGCAGATTGATCAGTCATTCCAAATTCATCGTAGTTATGGAAGCATGCTTGAGGGCGAGGCTGATGAACTGAAGGTAAAAGCTTATCTTCTGTACTATAACTTTTATAGGAAACAAATTTTGACCATAGTCTGAACCTGACAGACACATTTTTTCCTTTTGGGACTAGCTTGCTCATCTGCTTGGCTTTAATTGTTTTAAAAGTATGTTCTCCATCCTAATAATATTCCTTTACTAGGCCTGTATATTACTAGAGTCCAAAAAGCTATTCAGTCTGGGTTTTGACAGTGGTCTACTAATCATTCTTTAATTGAAGGTCTTTTATGTGTCAGAGGATGTCGATTTTTTTTTTCAATTGATTTGATTGAACCACTCTTAATCTGTAGCAGAATATGGTTATACTTTGAATATCAACTTTTACAGCAAGAAAAAGAAAGAAAATAAGTTTCAAAATGGTGATACAGTTATGCTTAACTGGTATTTTGTTCAGTAGCTCTTGGTGGTTTACAAATTTTTTTCAATGATTTTTTCAGAGGGTGTTCCTAGAAGGAAATCCATATCTGTTGGTGATCACGATGGTTGTTTCATTGCTTCATTCTGTGTTCGACTTCATGGCATTCAAAAATGGTAAATTTAACTCTCTTCTACAAAAAGGATTTCTTTTAACTCATTGGTGATCTTCCAGAATTCTTTCAAGCATCTGTATAGAAGCAGCTTATAAGTTTAATTATTTTTTGTTGTAGATATCCAATTTTGGAATAAGAATAATTCTATGGAAGGACTGTCAGCAAAGTCGGTTGTTGTAAACTTTATATGTCAGCTCATTGTCTTCCTATATCTACTTGACAATGATACTTCCTGGATGATACTTGCAAGTTCTGGAATTGGTTGCTGTATTGAGTTTTGGAAGATAGGAAAAGCTATGCACGTAGAGGTATTATTTGTCTTTAAACATAAGACCATCTACAAAATTCTTGTGTTTAAGTTGGACATTAGGCTATGATTTATGGGAGGTAATTTACATTAAATTTGCATTTGTATAATCTGCCTGTGCATATGCCTGCATTTCTATGTAATGTTTGAGGTTGTGCATACTTCTTTTATGCCTTCTGCTTACATTATGTGTCAGATTTATGCATACCATTTCTAGGTGGGTGTGTAGCAACTCATCGTATTTGAGATAGTCCACTATTGTCACTTTCTGGTATGGCATCCTTGCTATTGATTTAGACGTGCAATGATAGAGTTTGTTAGCATGAACATTAACTGTAATCAGCATATCTATATTGCACTTGGTCAGATTTACATACATGGCACATCATGCATCTTCTCATGCTTGAAATCTTTCATGCTAGGTATTTGCTGATACTGCAACTTGGGCTGTTGCCATTTGTGCAAATGCTGAAGCTAGTAGATTATGTAGTATCTTATAAATTAATAACTGTAGGTGGTGAGCCTCTAATGATTTTCTTTGTCTCCAGATTGACAGAAGTGGAATGATACCTATGTTGAGGTTCCGAGATCGTGAGTCATATGCAGGGAATAAGACTAAGGAATACGATGATATTGCCATGAAATATTTGTCTGGTGTTCTTTTCTTCCTTGTTATATGCTCCTCTATATACTCGCTCATGTATGAGCGCCATAGGAGTTGGTACTCTTGGATTCTTTCTTCTCTCACTAGCTGTGTTTACATGTTTGGTAAGCTACTTTCTCATCTTATCGTGTATTTCTTTGCAAGACATAAATTTTACTGTGATCTCTTCTGTTGCTAACTTTCCATTTGACCCCTTTTCTTGTAAATTGAGGTCAACTTTTAAACAATTTTTTTTTTTTTTTTTCAGGTTTCATTATGATGTGCCCGCAGCTGTTTATTAACTATAAGCTTAAGTCTGTGGCGCATCTACCCTGGAGGCAAATGACATACAAGTTCCTGAACACCATAATTGATGATCTTTTCGCCTTTGTCATTAAAATGCCAACACTGCATCGGCTTTCTGTCTTTCGTGATGGTGAGACATGACAGTTCCCTTTTTTACCCCTTTGTCTTTACTTTGAAATATACATGGTTGTTAATGAGGGGCTGGTAATATGGTGATCTGATTCAGCTGGTGAGGGTACTTCATACCTCTAGAATACCTCTAGAATGAGTCGTGAGTTATTGTGGTGATGCAGTGCTCTGTTCACAAGTTTACCTAGTCATGCCCTTTCTTTGGTGGGTTATTTTCTATTTTCAGTCTTCTATTTCATGGTAAAAGGCTCAGGTTCCCAACTGTAGTTGTGTGTGCTTGAGTGGTGAAAGTGGTCATTCAAGGGAAAATCAGAACTTCTGGTCCATGTCTGGACCATGCTTTTGAGAACTTCACTTTGGACGACTATGTAAGTGGTGTGATGGGTACTTGTACCAAGTCTTTGGACTCTTCTCCTTGGAATCTTGACAATCTGATTAGCTAGTCCACACTAGTTTTGGTATTAGCATAGTCCTTATTTGGAAATTGGGATGCGCACACCTAGTATTTTCATTTTTGTCATCTGTTGATATGGATGACATGAGATGATGAGAATAAAATTTGAATAGTGGTTGGTCCAGAAAGCTTGTTCTGTTTGAAAATACAAGTTTTGAGTAATAAGAATACCCTCATCTAGTGTGGCAGGTAACTGCCATTCATTGTCGGAAACACACTTCTGAATAATCGAAAATAAGAAATTGCCATTGGAATGTAGAATGATCTTTTCTCTCACTTAGTCATATAAGTGATCTTTTTGGTGATTATGATTATTTGTCTTTTCATGCAGATCTTATATTCTTGATATATCTATACCAGAGATGGGTTTATCCGGTGGACAAGACACGTGTAAATGAATTTGGTTTTGCTGGTGAAGGTGATAAGATTTCTGATGGTACAGAAACAGATGCACTTGTTAGTAAGGAGGATAAGAAAACCAATTGAAAATAGAAAGGTGCAACTTCGAGGGAATGATTTGATAAGAAAACTAACTGAGCAGGGTTTCAGTAATTATATTTCAACAGATTTTGTGTAAAATTTGTTTAGGATAAAAATTGTTCTTTCCATATTTTGTTTTAGATAATCACATTATAATGTTATTCCCAAGGGATTTGATTTTAGGTCTTTTCCTCGCTATTAGAATTTTTGTTTTTTTTTTCGTTTTTTTTTTTTTTGCCTTGTGGAAAGAAATGTATAAATCAGCAGCATAATAGAATGTTGTTGGAGCGCCTTCAAGGATTCCATAGCAGCTGGATAGTATCAACAGATGCGGTAGCTGTTGATAGAGTGGCTCAGCTGACAGCCTGACATGCATACACTTTTTCCCAATTTTAATTTGAGCTATGGAATTGTTTTCAAAGTGTTTGCTAGGTTGTACGTTTCATGTTTGTGTTAATATTTTAAAGGAAAGGGTTGTACATAAAGCCCGTCGCGTTTTCAGAACAGTGTATTTACTATCTTCTAATGGTAAAGAACTGAATATCCTAGATGTTGACTCATCCCCTATTTAGTATTGCACCTCAATATCCTTGAATCGATTCTCTCTGTTTGAAAACGTGCTTTCGTTCACATTTAAAAGTCAATTTCCTTATCTCAAAAAAAAAAAAGTCAATTTCCTTATTAATCATAACACAGTACTTTCGGACATTTCCCAACCAAGAATCGGAGTCCCTGCAACTTTGGAATTGAAAGACGCTACCAGGAGATCTTGTCAATTATTTTGCCGGTTCAAGTGAAGCACCAAGCTTGCCCTATACGCAAAAATATATTGCAATTGCAAATTTCTAAAAATCCAAGGCTATTTTGGTTTGAAGGAAAAGAATTAATAAAATTCCTTTGTAATTAAAAGGATTTTACAGTATCTGCAGCCCACCCTATCGTCGAATGCTCATGGTTGTTACTCTGTTTTTCAATAACTTCTCATGCGAATATATTATTGGGAGGGCTTTCCTTTTTCAAAGCTTCGCCATAAAGCTCCTTTGCAATTGATTAAACCAATCGATGCTGAAGACTTAAATATGAGGAGAAACACACCAAAATACTAAATGTTAATCCATAAAAGATCTTTAAACCACCAATATAAATTGGGGTCCATTTTTCATGTTGCTATATTCAAATGTTTATACCTCTCTTGAGTTTGTAATTCGAAGAATATTTCTTTCAAAAGCAAAGTCTTAATATTCTCAAGATTCTATGATCAAATTCTATGCTGCTCATCTAGTTAGTATGCTATTTTTCTAACACCCTGGCATCTCAGCATCAAACACTGTCAGCGGCAACTTCTGTGATATGAGTGGAGTACTTCTCCATCAATTGAGTCAACTCAGCATCAAATCCCTTCTCAAGTTCAACCTCTTCCTCCCAATGCCTCCGCCTCATTGCATCCATCTTCTCTCCGTGCAATTTTATCAGCTTGTCCCTAGCAGCCACAAACTCTTCCATCTCTTTGTCTTGAACCTTTACGAACTTAGCAATTTCCTCTGCCCTGCAATCGGATAATGAAATGTGTAAGAAAATAATGAGAGCATCATTACCCAAATTGATCAAGCGGGACCCAAAGAACCAAAGCATAAACCTTTAATTTAAAGTGGCATTTCAACACAACTTTTTCTTTTCTAACAAATATTTACCAATTGGAAAAAAAATGTGATTCTGTTTCAGATACCAAATCTCTTGATAATATACCTGCGCTTATAGTCCTCAGTGTTTGTACGATTAGCAATTGATTGCTTAACCTTCTCTCGTTCCTGTTGTTGCAGCTTCTCAAAATTCTCCTCCTTTGCATCCCTTGCTTCATGAATTATTCTAATCTGGTCCTTAAAGAGTTGCTCTTGAAAATCCATCTAGTGAAAAAAATCAAACAGTGAGTTGAAACTAAATAAGGGAAAATAAAAAATAAAAATAGAAACATTTTAAACCAAATTTCAAACTTGAAAAACAAACAAACCTCACTCAAATTGATCAAGCAAGTTTATTTAATCAATTTAAAATAAATAGCATAATCAAGCACTTCTTAATACCACATTATCAACCAGTCAAGAAAAATGTTCTTGGCAGACTGCCAACTTTCATCTCAACTTGGATTATAACTACTGTATGCCACTTGGATTTCATACCTCTTCTTTGTTCTGCTCATGTTGCATTTTGGCCCTCTGTTTCACAATGCGGTTTTCCTCCATGGTTTCACGCAGCTTCTCACTCACAATACCAACAGTTTCTTCAAGAGCTTTTGAGTGCCTTTGTTCTTTCACAACCCTATTCTTCAAATATATGAGCAGTTGATTATCCTCGCTCATTTGCCTGATCTGATTCACAACCATCTCGTGGTATGATCTCATCTCAAATTTCAGCTTTGTTTTACCTAATCAGTTACAGATCATGTCAGACAAAACAAGATATCATATTATGCAAAGTAAAAATCTGTAGGAAACTGGAAAGCGATAATTCATCCATTCTAAACAATCAAGGACCCTTAGAAGATTCAATTCAAGCATGCCAGCCTCCAATCAAAATTGCATCTCTAAGCATGTCCGTGCACGTGTGTGTGCGTATGCGTATGTGCGTGTGTGCGTGAGAGAGTGAGAGAGAAAGCAGGGAGAAGAACCGTGGCAATGCTGGTTGAAGATATCCAAGTCTTCTTTCAATGCCATGAAACCGTAAAGTTGGCGCTTTCCACCAGCATGGAATAAAACTCTGCGATTACTGTTATTCCACGAATCTCTATCTGTTCCTTGCTCAGCAAAATGTTTATGTAGATGCTCAGCCTCTAGATAACCCCCTGCAGAGCTCTCGAAGATCAAAACACTCATCCCACGGTGCCCCTGGGGGCCATAAGAGTGTCGAGCCCTCACAGCAGCATACGAGCTGAAGTATTCAATAAGTTCTTGATTTCCCATTCCAATCCACTAAAAATCATTTCATATTAAAAGAAAGTGTTATTGTGGAAATATGCAGAAAATTATCTCTTAAAGGATATAACAAAACAAGCAGCAACTTAAATTTAATTGCACTCTATTTTCACCTATGCACAGAAGCAAGATAATGTGACTATACCTTATCATTCTCATCCTTGTCAAGCCTTGTGTTCATGATAATAACCATTGGAGGCCAGACAATTTCATGATCTTTTTCCGTATCCATCAGACCTTTCCACTTGCCAAAAACTTCACCAGCTGGAATAACTGAAGTTCCCCGCCTTCGCAACTCTTCATCCAACAGCTCAGCAAGTTCACGGTGGAGCTTCACCCTCTTTGATCCTTTAGTTTTGGCATGAGTCATTAAAGGCTGCAGGCCACGGTACCAGTCAATGGCTCCAGGACCACCTTGGCAAGCAGGACAGTGCCACTGCCTCGCTGGTTCATTGATCTCCTCAACTGTCAGGCTTTCCAAACTTTCAAAGAATTTCTTGAACCACCGGCTTTTCTTACGTGTGTCATGACTCTTCTGACTGGCATCAGAATCAAAGTCATCACTCAGTAACTCATTATCTGAATCATCTAAAACATCAGAGTCATCATCTTTCTCATCGTCATAATCATCTTCAACATTGTCTTTGTGGAACTCATCAAGATTACCACTCTCTTTATCATGGCCGTCTTCTGAATGTTTGAATATAGTAGAACCAGCTCTAGATTGCCAATTCCAACCATGCTCCAGAGGAGGGCGAATCCCTGTTTGTGTTGCCATGTTGTTTGTCTCAGGAAGCCAGTTGGTCAATTGCGGCCTTGCATTCACTCTGCCAGCTTGTATCTTAGAATCTGCATTTAGAGTTGTCCAGGTTTTGGCAGGAGCCTTCCCTGAGCCACCATTACCCCGCATTCCTGGTTTCCGAGTGCTATCCAGATGTCCCCATGCCTTATAATTAGAATTCTGAGAACCAAAGGATTTGGTAGTCCCACTGCCAGCTTTGTTTTTGGACTTCCTCATGTAAACCTCCCACCCGCCATCATCCTGTGCCGAATCCAGGCTGATATCTGCTACAGATCCGCTCAAATGATCAGCCGGGGAATTGGAGACTTCAGTCACATTTTTCCCCTTCACAGAAGGGTTGCTGCTGCCAGCAGCAATTGGAGACTTTCCACCTCTTCTTGCACTCATCTTAGTATGAAAATACTCTACAAGATAATTGTTTAATAAAACAAGCAAGTCAAATCTTAATATTTAACAGTGACAAAGCATAGACCAGAAAGACAGTAACCTGAACATCAAACAAAAACATCACAGAAAAATAACTAGATAAGAGAAATAAATGCAAGCAAAAGAAAGAAGATTTAACAACAAAGAAATTTCACTATCAGCTGTGAGAATTTCTGAAGATATTGTTGTAGTATCTTCCATTTCCTCCTTTATTAGCACCAATTTGAAGAAAGAAAGGGGGGAAACGCAAAAGCTTTATAAACAAAAGCATCAAATCAAAGTACCATCTAAGCAATAATATGAAAATTTTTTTATCATTCTTTTGCTCAGGCAAAAGAATTAGTTAAGATAAAAAACCAATATAAGGAGATACACAGTCTACCAAAAGAGACCAGCGATTTAAAAAGCTTTCAGAGGAAGCACTTCTCCAAAACATATACAAGAGACTGGAAAAACTCTCCCCAGCTAGACAACATAAGGAGATACTCAGTCTGCCAAAAGAGACCATCGATTTAAAAAGCTTTACGAGGAGGCACTTCTCCGAAACATATACAAAAGACCAGAAAAACTCTCCCCAGCTTCATGATTACTCAAATTGAAAACAGATATATCTATTAAAAACAACCTTGCACCCAATAAAGTCAACAAAATCACCATCAAATAAATTTAAGCATTGGTTTCCACTTAAAATGCAACAAAATAATAAAAACTCCATACATATGTGTTGCGACATTAAGACTTCCAAAAGCATAAATGAGGAAATCGTGTTTTCTCTCATCTGATGGACTACAAGGTAGAATCAAAAGATGAAAAAGCAATTTCTCATTAGTTTTATATTCCAGAAAAATAAGCCGTTCTTCTCTTTCATTTCCATAGTACTAAGAAAAAATTACCTCAATCAAATCCAGAAACAAACTTAATAGCTTACGCTAGAACACATCTTGATTCACAAAAATAAAAAAAGAAATGGAGAAACACAGAAAATGTTCTTTAATAAGCGTAAGATACGCAGAGAAGAACTGCCGATGAAAATGGAAATGACAGATCTAACCTTCTATTGTAAAGAAAAAATCACGGACAAATTTTAACCGAGAAATGGTTCGATGTTACCTTCGACTACCGAGCTAAGATCTCTTCACCTGTTGAAAAAGTCCAAAAACAAACGAAAAACGCACCGCATTAGACTTTGAAACTAATTTAGAGAAGAAAAGGAGAAACACACAGCAAAAGAAACGATAATTTGGAGCGATCCTCACGGGAAACAAGCGCCGACTTGAGTGGAGAGAGTAGAAGAGAAAAGTGTGTAGCGGCTGAGTACTCGAGACTGGAGGAGAGAGCACGCTATAAGTGAGTGAGACACAGACTCCGAAGAAATTTGCAGACTGGGCCCACTCGATTTCGCCCTCAGTCTTTTATCATTTTAATCCCCCGTATTACTTGCTCAATGCCCTTTTTTTAATCTTCGTTTCATTTAATTTCACGTAAATTTTATTTTCTAAATTAATTCTTCTAGCAATCGAGGACGAGGAATACTATACAAATAACCAAAGAAAAATTATGAAGAGACAATGCAATGTTGATTTCTTTGTACACTCTTTCTTTTACCCTAATTAATTAATTATATGTAGAATTTGCTCATGAGGATTTTGACATTTTGTGTGATCACAAAACAAATTTTGTTTCTTTCCACATTCGAGAAAGTTCACATACCCATATGCGATGCAATATCAGCATTTATTTTCTTATTTATTTTCTTGTAAAATAAAATAGAATAATTGAATAAATCAGGACGAGATCCCAATTAATAGCGTCCTTTTGGATATCTGATAAAAGTACTCTATTAATGTGGAATATATTATGAATGTACATTCAATTTTTTTTTTTTAGTAATTGTCACTTGTTAAAGCTACATCTTTATCCACAATATATATATATATATATATATATATATATATATATATATATATATATATATATATATTTTTTTTTTTTTTCCTTGTGCGTTCAACCCTTGATACTAAAAAAGGTTGATTCTAAATTTTAAGACAAGAGTTGTTTAAAATATGTTTCTTTTTCTTTAAATTCTAAATTGAATACAAAGAAGACTAATTTTGATTTCTATCTAATATATGTAGAGAGTTGTTTAAACCACGTGTCTTTTTATTTTGTCTATGATAGTGGGTGTAAGAAAATAAAAATTTTCATTTATAGTCTTCTATTATTTAATTTAATATTGTATTTGAATTTAAAAATTAAAATTGGAAGAGTACATAAAAATTTTTTACTTTTCTCAATCTGAAGAACAAGATCTAACAAGAAATAATAATATGTAGACGCTCGGGTGCGCGGAAGCTTAAATAAGAATTTCATACAAATTCATTATTATGCCATATAATATTATAATATTTTTATTCAATTAATTATAATACCATACGATGTAATAATAGTATTTAGGTATGCGCACCTGAAAATTTGTATTGTTGCGTTAACTTCTCCAAGAAGGCTGAATGGTTATCAAAAGAATAAAATAAAAAAAAATAAAAAAAAAAAAACAGAGAGAAGAAAAGAAACTCCTTCTTGCAGAAGGAGTGGCTCATTGATTGTGACAGGCAAAGGCTAAAATCGTATTTGTGCAAAGTGATTTTCAGCATTGTAACAGAGGACGACCATTCTGTATATATCTATTATCCAATGGGGAAAAAGTTGCTAATCATCGATAACCACGTGCCATCAACGGGAAAATTCCCTGTTAATGTTGACTGGTTGGCCTTCGTTAAATGAAATTGGTCAAGTCCGTGCTCTTTCTTTTTCCTCCTTATTTTACCGTAGTTTAGAAAAATAATATCACCCAATTCCATAATAATAATAATAATATCAAATCCAAAATAAATTGGCTATAAGATATTTTACATGGAAAATATTCAACTATCGTCCCAAAAATATTTTTGAGAGTCCAAAGCTAGAGTAGGGGTAATTCTAATTCCTAAGAAGTGATAAATGTTCTTTTCCCTCAAACAAAAAAAAAATTACAAAGTGTATGTACAGAATCAACGACTCTCTTTTTTAACCTTTTCCAATATCTTTCTCTCGTAAACACATGATGCAGCAATGTAAACATATAATTAAAAATCATCGAGCTTATGTTATGATTACGAGTATTAAATATTATGCATGTCATCTACACATGCATATATAGGCTATTATTTTGTGAATTGTGTGATTATGTATGCAACTTACGAATTACACATGATATTTGTAAGAAGAAAATGTAATCAAACTAGAGCCATTTGTTTCACATTCATAGGATAGCAGTCGGATGATCCACCAGAGTACGCCCTTCGCGCAACAATCTCATTAAAAGCTTGTGATGGATGGTAAGCATCCCAGAATATATATAGGTCTCTATCGAAACAAGGGATTGAAAATGGAAGGCACGTAATTTGCCCTCTATTTCTTCCTATGCCACAACAACCTCTATCGGTCACACTGAACCCTGCAACATGTTACAACGAGATTTACTGTGGAAGATTAATTTGATGCACAAAGAGAATTTGGTTAGTTATTACCGTAAGAATCAGGGTTATTGAGTATCTCTGTAAACAGTCCATAAGTGTTGCCGTAAACAAAAGCAGCCTTGGTGTAATTGGAGTTTAGCTGATCAACAAGAGCCATGAGTCGAGTGTTGAATGCTTGAGCCATATCGTTGACATAAGCGACACACTTTCCCGGCGGAGCAAGTCCGGTGGCTAGTTGATTCGGCATGCAACCCAGAGGCCCGATTGCTGCTAACAAGAACTTTCTCGTTCCTAAATTGTACACCTCCTGAGAACTAATCACTAAAATTAAGAAACTACAGAAAGAAAATTTTGATGAGAGGGAAAAAAAATGGAAGGAAAAAAATGCATGCATGCCATAAGTAGTATCGTGTACGAACCATAATGTGGCTGGTGTAGTGATTTATGAGAAGATCAGCATACTGTTGGGGGTTGTAATTGGAGCTGGAGGAATACGCAGATGGCATGAGATAATTGTTGATGTAGTCATTGCTACCAATATTTACAACCACCAATGATTTTGCTAAGTGCTGTTGCAATTTTCTTTCATCCATTATTATGTTTTTTAGTTGGTCCAATGTCGTTTTGAAATTCTGAACCTGTTGGCTTAAGCTGAACCGATCTCCCTGTGTTACATTATCATGATCACACAAGTGTTAGCAGGCAGAAAAATAAGCAACAGTTTATTATCCTTACATTTTTTATAAATTAATATGTCCTTTAGCGTCAGGCCAACGATTTTCAAGCAATTTTATTTAATTAGGTACTTAAGTTTGAATTATGAGACGGTAGTAGAAAGTTAAAATTTTTATTTAAATTTTACCCAACACTTTATCTTTTAAAATTGAAAAAAAAATAAATTAATTATATATTAATTAAATAATTACTAGATTTTTTCCGGACTCATTGAGGATCCCCGCAGCTGCTGAAGCATAATTTACTCCCATAAGAATGTCTCTTCTGTCTGTGAAAGTATTAGCAAATGGTGGAAGAAGGGGAAGACCTAACAGATCTCCTACAAATACAGAAACAATTAACAATGCTTACATTGCAAATAGGGGATGCACAAATATATATATATATATAAATTATAATACAGCAGAGAGAAGACAAAGAACTGATCATAGAAAAGAAAATGAAAGAAAACTTTAATTATACCAAGAAAATCAATGATAGTTTTGCCATTACAGAATCTCCCAGTTGGGCCTGCTCCAAGGAAATCAATGCCATATGGCAAATAGTTTGCTCTTGCCAAAGAGCTTATGTAATTGTTGTTTTCACAATCAACCAATGAGTCTCCAAACACAAACATTGCTGGAAATTGCTGCCCTACAACGTTTCCATTCTTCCAAGCAACAACAAACAAAAAGGAAATGGTTACCGGTGGAATTATAGCAAAACTCGGCCATGGCTTTTCCATCTTAAGAATACTGTTCTTGATCTTCTTCTTCTTCTTCTTCTTCTTCTTCCCCTGTTTAACTTATCAAATGGAAGTGGACCTTATAGGAAGTTGATGCCGTAGAGGTAACCGTAAAGCATGGGGAAATGCTTTTCTTTTAGAAAAGTTACGGACGTAACGTTTCTGATAAAAAAGCAACAGTTCTTCAGTTTCTTGCCTTTTTTAATTTGGCCGTACTTTTCTTCTCATTTTTTGACTCAATAAAACTAGTTGTTATATAAAAACAAGGGTCATCTAATCGAAATAATAAAATTTCTCATATAAGAATTTTTTATATAATTGAAATAATAGTTTTTTTTTATACACAAGAACAAGATGTTTGGGGTTTTATCTCGTTCACATGTGCGGAGGGGAATTGAACTGCTGGTAGAGAAAATTAAAAAAATGCACTTTAATAACCACTAAAAAGATAAATATAATATTAAAAATAAATTGAAACATTTTTTTTGAAGAAGGTATCATACAGTTTCCTGGCAAACATTTTTCAATAGCAAAACAATCCCCCCCCAATAAAAAAATGCATGCCATACAGATGACAGAAAATGAAAAACAATAAATGGTAATTGTCTACAACGACAAAACGCATAACAAACAATTATATAATAATAAATGGATGACGCTTTCAAGAGACCAAAAAGAAAGGATTTTGTTAAGTTGCAGCAGCTGTAAGTTACAGCTGCTGTAATTTTGCGTGAACAGTACCCACGTGGGGTTACTGTTTATGCAAAATTGCAGCAGCTGTAACTTACAGCTGCTGCAACTTAGAGGCTCCCAAAAAGAAAAAAAAAGAACTGAAAGTATATCAGTACAATTTTTGGAAGATTTATTATTGTTATTTTTTCTTAAAAAAAAATCAGAAAGAAATTAAAATTAAGACATGACTATGTACTTGGGCTTGGCCCAAGTCTTACCAGAAGGCCCTAGAACCTGAAAAAATACAGGAGTGCTACATCCACCCGTCATATTCTCTTAATACCCCTTTTCTGTTTTATTATTTTATATATTTAAATTTTTTTTTTTGGTTGACTCCTCTGTTAATCCAAAACTAGCCCTCAATGGACCCTTCCCTTCAAACCACATTGGTTTCTCTATTACTATTTATATGAGAATATGAAGAACAATCAATCAACAAGAAAAAAAGAAAAATCCAGCTAGAGAGAAATTCTAAAAACTGCAATGAAGCTTTTCCTCAGATGTTAAATAGAAATTTTCTAAAAAGAATAAAAAAAGAAATTTAATTGTTGTGATGGCTATAGCATCTATTAGTCTATAGTCAATTTTTTTGTCTTGCATTACTCGTTATTTTGATTTGTTCAATAGATTATGCCTTTTACTCAGAAATTTTTCTTCAAAAATTCATTACTCTTGTATATTCTCTCTCTTTCTTTTGCCATTTTTGTTAGACAAAAAATAATAGGCCATGCTAGAGGGAAGATACATATCGTACCGACAAAGCCAAGAGGAGATAAACAAAAATTCTTATAAAAACCTCTTAAGTTCCAAGGTTTTTAGCTTCCAAAATTCTTAGAATAAACCTCATAGATTTCGAGATTCATAATCTCTAAGGTTCCTAAAAATAAACCTCCTAAAAGGAAAACCATATAGATTCTAGAGATCCTAGGCTCCAAGTTTCCAGAGTTCCTAGATTTAAAGGTTCATAGGACAAACCACCTAGTATAAAACTTCCTAGGCTACGAATTTTTTAACCTATAAAAATCCTTAGTTCCAAGGTTCATAGGATAAACATCCTAAGTTCTAAGATTTATAAGACAAACCATCTAAGATAAAACATTCTAGATTATGAGGTTATTACAATCCAAAGATTCTAGTACAAATAACTTAGGATAAACCTTATAAGTTTTAAAGTTCATAATACAAACCACCTAAGATAAAATCTAATAGGTTCCAAGTTTCTTATGACAAACCACCAAATATAAAAGCTTTTAGGTTATGAGATTCCCAACCTCAAATGTTCCTAGGATAAACCTCATAAATTCCAAAATTTATAGGACAAACCATTTAGGATAAAACCTCCCGAGTTCTAAGGTTTCCAAGATTCTAGGATAAACCTAATAGGGTAAATCTTATAAGTTCAAGGTTACAAGGTTCCTATAATCCTCTTAAGATCTTAGGACAAATAACTTAAGATAAAAACACTTCCTCCTTTGACTATGAGAACAAAGTTGCATGTTCAAGTGTCACTCACCATGGGTACAAGAAGACAAATGTCACCATGTGTCACAAGAACAATGATAACTTATTATTAAATTAATTAAGACTTAAGTTAAATCAATTTCACCTGTGAAAATACCCTCTATTCTCATTCGAAGGTAAGAAAAAAAATCATTCAAAAGGGACAATACTAACTTTCTCTATCTAAATTTTCTATCTCTACACTTATGTTTTCAAAAATCCAGTGACTAACTTGACCGTTGGTGGTTTACGTTGGCAAAACAGCCCTATAATTTTTTTCTTGTGTTTGAAGAGCATCATCTAACGAAGTCTAACGAAGTCACCCTTATCTTTAAGGAAGTGGGCTCCTATGAGAAAATTCAGAGGCCTATTAAGATTAGCTCAAAGGAGAAATTCATTATCGTTTGATCCAATAAAGAGGTAGTTCAGTCCTAAAAGGCTCATCATTGGTTGAACTTACCATCTAATGGGTTGGAATAAAATTTGCACCAATAATTTCAAATAAAAAAATTAGAATTATCAAATAAAAAAAGAATAAAGATATAAAAAAACTATATTTATTAATTATTTGAAACAAAAATTTAAGCTACCATAGTTTTCAATGACGATGAAAGTGATGCATAAGCATTAAAGGTAGGCATAACCAAACTGGAACGTGAAAAAATGGTTCGATTCAATTTTTCGGCTCCGATTCATTATTTTTTAAAGCTAAAAAATCGAATAAGTAAATACCGAAGCAAACCATTCGGTTTTCGAATCAAAATTTACAAAATCCAAACCGAACCGAACCGATGTCAATAGTATTTTTGTAATTTTACAATATATATACACACATTTCACGTGTTGGCATGCTCCGCTTGATATCACAAATCGAACCTAATTCAATAACTCCCTAAGTTCCTAACCCTTGCTACTGCCGTGCTGCCGATTGCCGAATCTACCACTGACCCACTACTGACTGCAACCGTTGCTTCACCATTATTGATGCCGCCTTCATTCACTATCACCTTTGCTTCACCCTAAGTTCCTAACCCCTGCCATCTTCAATCTGTTGTTGCTACCACTGCTCCTGCCGACCACGACCTTTGCTCGATTGCTACTTCCAGGTAATTTAAGTTGCTTTATTTACTATTTTTGTAATATATTGTTGATTCATGTTAACTATTAAATAATCAAGATGTTTGGTTTTGTGAAATTTATATTTTATATATTACTATTGTTGCTCTATTGTCTGCATGCACAAATGTTTCATATCCAAATCTCAACAAGAATTCATAAAGAACATATAAATCAAGTGGGCTACATGTTATTTACGTGTTCAATTTATGTCTTTATGATGACATTTGAGCATTTTTCAAATATCAAAACAACATATTTTCAAAATTATGTAAAGAAGAAAAGTTTCAGTATCTTCACATGCTGGTCTTTGATAGTGGATCCTACAAATTCTATCAATCTAACTTATGCAACTTGGCCATCAATTATATATAGAGAAATTAGAAAGTGTTGAGGCAAATTAAAGTGATCATCAAAAAAGTATATTAATTACTATGCGTTGATTAATTATTTGAGATCAAATGTTTAGGCATCATTTTCAAAGCTACATGGAGGAAAAAAAAAAAAGCAAAGTACAACTATTTTGAAAAAGAGTATGCAGGTGAAAGTGCTAATGAAACTTTAGGCTTAAGAACGCATTTAGAAAGAATGTATCCTGTGTATAAAAAAATGAAGCCTGCAATGGATGAAAATCAACGTGCTTTAGCTCTTGAAGAGGGTGTTGGCAATGCTAACTTTATTTCTGTAGGTTTTTGTAAAAAAGCTTGTAGGAATGCAGTCGTCGTAAAGATGATTATTAAAGATATGTTGCCCTTAAGGTTTATGGAGGCTGAGGGGTTTTTGGAGTTTATAACTACTTGTTGTCCAAAGTTTGATGTACCATCGCAGAGGACAATTACAAAGGATATTCTTCAATTATGTGAGAATGAGAAGACGTTGTTGAAAAGTTTGTTCAGTGCAAATTATCAAAGGATATGTATCACTTCAAATATTTGGACTTCAATTTAGATATGTAATTATATGATGGTAACAGTCTATTTTATTGACAAAAAAGAGAGTTGCATAAGAGAATACTTAGTTTTGCACTTATTTCTTATCATAAATGAGAGGTCATTGGGTAGTTCATTGAGAAGTGTGTGATTAATTGGGGTATTGAAAGTTTGTTCACGAATAACATAGACAACACAAGTTCTAATGAAAAAGCAAACAATTATTTGAAGAAGAAATTAGAAAATTGGGTTCAGGATTCTTTGGTTTTAAATGATTCGTATTTGCATATGAGATGTTCAGTATACATAATAAATTTGATTGTGAATGATGGGTTGGATGTGGTGAAGACATCAGTAGATAGTGTTCACAATGCAGTAAAAAATGTTAGGTCTTCCCCATCAAGGTTATAATAATTCAAAGCTTGTGTTGATACGGAAAAAATCTCATACAATGGGTTTATGGTGTTAGATGTGCCGATAGGTGGAATTCAACATTCTTGATGTTGAGATTTGATATTTGAAAAAGCATTTGACAGATTGAAAGATGAAGATAGGCATTACGTTAATTGATTTGGAGCTGACAGAGAGGATGAGAACAAAAAAATAGGGTAGGGCCATTGTTGGAAGAAGATTGGGAAAATAGAAAAATGTTAGTCAAATTTCTATCAATTTTTTATGGTATGACTTTGAAATTTAGTAGTTCTAATTTTATGATTGTTAATAATTATTTGAATGAAATGTGGAAAGTTCATATTCATCTAAAGTCTTTTGATGATAGTGATGATGTTTTGTTAAATTACATGATCAAACCTAAGATAATAAAGCTTGTCAAATATTAAGGTGATAATTTATAGAAGGTCAACATATTATTAATCTTAACAGCAATACTTGATCATCAATGTTAAATAAACTTATGTTACATGGTATTTTAATAATTTGTATGAAACCAAGAAGGTTGAGGAGTTGTGTAATAACCTTAAAGAGTTGTTAATAAAGATTTATCAAAGCTACTGTTTTAGTGATTGAAATAGTTCTGCTAAAACTAATTGCCTTGTTCAAAATAGTGGGATTAGTGAATGTGCTCGCTCCTGTTCTGTTGATCATCTTGCACAATATAAAAAGATGAAAACAAGTACACACGATGGATATGGTGAGCAAAATGAGGTTAAAAGATACTTGCCAGATAACACTGAGATGATGAATGACAATTTTGAGATTTTGAATTGGCATAAGTATCCATTTTTGTCTCAGATTGCCAAAGATATTTTGGCGATTCCAATTTTTATCATTACTTCAGAGTCTGTATTTAGCACTATTGGTTGCATTTTTTACCTTTTTAGGAGTTCTTTGACTTCTAAAATAGTTGATTCCTTAATTTGCACTCAAAATTGGCTTCGATCAACTTTTTTTTGGAGATTGCATAATAAAGCCAACCAAGAAAGAAATTGAATTTTATAAAGTTGTTGAAGCAGGTAATAACATGATTTGTTAGCTTTGGATAATTTATTTGTAGTGGTTAATATTCTGAATAATGATTTTCATACATCTATTTTATTTCATTGTAGAATTTGTGAGATCAATGCTAGCACAACAACCACAAGCAACAGAGGACCAATTGGCGATTGAGTGATGCTCTAGAATAACATGTATCACTTATACAAATTTGATATATTATTTTTGTAGTTATATTTATGTTTACTTATTTTAATTTTATTTGTGTAGATTTAAGTTGGGAAATGTGGATGTTGGAAGTTACCAAAGTTGCAGAAGCTGGTCAGAAAGGGAAGCAAAGTAATGGTGTTTCTTATGGTTGATTTTTTATTTTTATGTTGTAATACTTTCTCATGGTTATGGATTTTGCTTTGTACTTGGGTATTTGACTGTTTCTTATTTTGTTTTGTGTTATTGTTGGGATATTTTTATTTTTTATGTTGTTATGGACTTACGTTATGGATGATGTTAAGTTAATTTGGTGATGATGATGAATGATTTGGTGGTATTAGTAGTTGATGGTATATTTTGATGACCGTAGTAGTAATTGATGAAATTGTAGATTGTACATGTCTTAAAAATGAGGAGTACTGGCTTTGAAAGAAAATGAAGCAAAAAATCGAATAAGACTTGATCGAGCCGAATTGGAATCCAAATCGTTAAATTGAACCGAAAACTGATTTATTAACCCGAACAGTTAAGTGAATCGTTACTAAAAAACTGAAATCGAAATGAAAAACTGAATTGAACTGAAATCAAATCGAACCAAATCGAATTTGGTTCGGTTTTTATTTTCCTTAAAGATCGATTAGTTCTTTTCGAATTTTCGACCCGAACCGAATCCCAAATTTTAGTTTATTCCGAAACCGAACCAATACACCACCCTTTAAGCATGGAAGAAGAATTTTGTCTTTTCATGTGACTAAAATAAGGTTAAAGCAATATATTTTAGCTAACGTTAAAGCAGTAAATTTACAAGAGAGATTTTTTTTGGGACTATTAAGGGTGATAAAAAGTACTACTCCAAAAAACTAATCAAGATTTGGGTTTGAGTCCTTTTAAAAAAGTAAATTCTCTTGAATACAAAAGAACTACTAAAGTGAAAATCTATAGGAAAATCGAGTAATTTCACATGTCATTTACACAATAATAATGAAAATTTGGTTGTATATAAAAAAAAAATCGTGATTTGGTGTGCCCTGTCGCACATATTATTGTGTGCAATATGTGCACAATATGCTATGTGTCATAATTTTATTGATTGATTTGAGCTAAATCATGTGATTTATCACGTATAATAACATGTGTAATAGTGCGTATGTGACTAGATTCCTATATTAAAAAATAGAAATATATCTAAATTTTAATCGAAATTTGCACTTTTTAAGGAATCATTATTAGTTATTTAAAAAACGTGTTGCCAAACGTAAGATTATAATAAATTAATTAGTCATCTAGGAAAGCTCTAGAAAGCCAACATATAAACTTGAAAATGTTTAATAATAAAAACAGATATTTTTTATTTTTTTTGAAAAAAAAAACAGAGATTTTGAATCCTTCATTCTGTACCCGCGCCCGGCATTGTGTCCGCACACCCATTAAGAAGGGAGTTTCCCTAGGACAAGTAAAATTACCACTTTCCCATCCAGTATTTCAGCAATAGCCCTGTTCACTCGCTATTTAAGCGGACAAGGAGTAAAGGCTCGACACAGAAACAAAAAAAACAAAAGAAGACGGGGACAAGGCGTGGGGGTATTTAAGTAAATCCATAAAAACCGACGCCCTCCCAGCTTTTATTTTAAAAGGTACATTTATCGCTGAACACGCTTAACAAAGAAGTTTTCGATACTAACAACTTTCTCTTTCTTTCTCCTATTCTCTTTTACCCAAACCGCCTTTACGTTTCTGTCGGATTCGAATACCGAAGAAATATAAAAAAATTAAATAAATAAAAGCGAGAAATAAACTTAAAGCTAATCTAAATAACTAATCAACCAAATAAAATCAATCACAGAGTTTTGATGAATCATGATCTATACTGATCTCATCTGACCAAACATAAAACCCTACACAATCTCATTAAACGTTCCTTTTCATTTTCCCTCTCAAAACATTAGCCCAAACCGAAAAGAGTACACACTACACAGAATCGCATCACATACAAATCTCGCTCTCTCTAATCTCCACCGTACGATCAACTATCCCCCTGTCGCCAGATCCAAGATATGGTTGTGAACGGCAGGCCTTTGAAGCGGATGAAAAGAAGAGTCACCGCGGATCTCAACGACTTCCTTACTTTTCCTTCTACCGACGGTTCTGGATCTGCTCCAACGGCACCGTTTAGAACTAATATTAGATCTTTTTTGTCTAATCACGCGTTGATGCCGCCACCTTCATCCCTGTTACCCCACCTTCTTACGTGGCAGATACTGTTCCGAGTCGTTGACGCAACGGACGGTTCTGATTCCACGTCTCCGCTCACTGTGTGTTTGGACGTGGTGGAGGAAGACGTCGCCAGATCCAGATCCGTATACTGCGATCAATGCCGAGTTGTTGGTGAGTTGACCCGTTCCGAGTCGGTTTCTTGTTGACCGAGTCTCTCTATTTTTTTTCCTTTTTTATATATTTTTTTTATGTTGCTCTACGCAATTCTAGGAAAGTCGTGGCATTTTTCTTCCCGGTAGCCGGTCTCGAAGGCGGGAAATCAAAGATTCTTTTATTTTTGTAAAGTTTAGCGATAACTTAAGCGGTTATATCGTGAGATGGCTTTTTGTTAATGAACGGTGGATATGAAAATCTCAACGGATAAGAACAAACAAAGTGAAAAGTTCTAAGTGAAGTCTGTGGACGCTTTAGTTTATACCTGGCAATTTATCACGAGATGTACGGAGACGCGTTTACATGTTGAATTTGCGGGCAAGGTCGGGCCCTTGTGTATACAGTGATGTTGTTCTTCTTTAGTTCACCTTTTATTTTCTTGTGCCATTGTGAAGGACACGTGGCAGTCTCAAATCATATGGGCCTCGATATTGATGTGACTGGACACCACTCTTTAGCGGTTGCGTGACAACTAGTATTTGGTGGTCCCACGACTGAATTTCCTACCCAGAATAGCCCTCATAAATTGAAGTATTGACAGTTAGTTATTTAAGTGTGTTTATAGGATGGCATGCTTGTAAATGCTGGGACATCCGTGGTTGATATTTGAGAAAGTGAACATTAAAAACTGATACTAATGCTTAATTGTTACTATTCGTTTGCCGTCGTAAATTTCTTGGATACGTCATCAAATGGGTTAATACTCGATTAGTTTTTTTAAATATTTAAGCTGATCATAATATACTGGTAAACATTGATATTAAAATGCAAATTTTGTTTTGACCTTCAGATATTCAAGTTTTTTTTTTTTTAAAAAAAAGCTTATTTATTTGTTTATTTATCCTTGGTCTTTCAGTCTTTCTAATGTACTCATGTTTTGATTCATTTTTTTCTCCCGAGAATCTTATGTTTTGATTGATAAGGTGTGTGGCTCAACCTGTTGTCTGACGTTGATGATGAGTTTTCGTTATAATAGGAGTATGACATAAAAAACTTTGCAGCTCTACTTTTGTTTGTGAATGAACTGAGAATATATGTTTCATGAGTTCCATCTACTAAATTTGATTCTGGACTTGTTCAAATGAAGTATTTTTAATATTGTGAGTTTTGTCTGGCTTGAATCAACTGTGACCTTAACCACATTGAACTGACTTGTGGTTTCTTCGAAGAACTTTTAGGATAGGAGGGGAATTGTCATTTTACTGATGGACTGTCATCATGCAGTGCAGCTTTCTTGCAGATATTTAAATATATTGCACATATTAGCAAATTTCAGTCAGTAGGTTTCTTATTGTGCATTTTTAATTTTGATTTTTAGGTTGGAGTGGCAATCCTGTAAGCAGTAAACGCTACCATTTCATTGTCAAGGCTGATGGTAATTCAATTGGTGGGTATAACAAACCATGTACGTGCTGTGGAGATGTCCTGCATTTGTCAGAATCCAGGTGAGTGATTTTGTTCTGTTTACTGGTAGCCATTGTGACTGTCCTTTGCATTATAATTTAACTGAATAATAATGATGACAATGTCTCACTGATTTCGATGCATAGATGTATTAACCAGTATTCAGGCAAAAGAAGAATTAATTATTATTTGTTGTATTTTTGGTACTTCAACCAATTTGAATTTTCCTACATTATTTTTGGTTTTTTATTGTAAGGTGCAAGACATGCAACCATGTGGCAACGACAGATGATGTTGAGGATTGGGTGTACCACCAGTTAGAGGATACTACACATCTTTTACATGGAGTGATTCATGCCAACGGTTATGGCCATCTTCTTAGGGTCAATGGCAGAGAAGGTGGATCCAGGGTCCTTTCAGGTTGTCATATCATGGACTTTTGGGATCGGTTATGTAAAGCTCTTGGAGTCAGGTTAGGGCTTCAGATAACTATAATATGCTAGATCTTCCTTGTGGTTAGTTTTTGTTTTGTATGTTAATAACTCTGGAATCATCAATTATCTAACAATAGCAGCGAGTTAGAATCCAGCTAATTTGTCTATTTCTTTTATTGAATAGAAAGGTTAGTGTGATGGATGTATCAAAAAAGTATGGATTGGAGTACCGGTTGCTTCATGCCATAACCAAAGGCCATCCGTGGTATGGTGACTGGGGTTATGAATTTGGTGCTGGTAGTTTTGCTCTCACTCATGATGCCTATAAATCAGCAGTGGAAGCCCTTTCTACCATACCATTGTCCATCTTTTTTTCTCAAGGACGGAAACCTCGCACTCATCTGCAAGACAGAATATCATTTTACCAGTCATTATCTGAGTGTGAGCTTGTAAATATAAGAGATCTATTTTCTTTCTTGATGATGTTAATTCATGATAACGACAAGTCTTCCTCTAGCACTCGCATTGATGATGCAACTTGCAAGAAGCTTAGTCCTTGTACCCCAGGGGTCTTGCACTCTTGGACTAAGGGGGAAATTGAACGTGTGGATGAAGCCATGTTTAGAGTACTTCGGGCTGTGTCTGGATCCAATTGGGTTAGTTGGCGAACTCTTAGGGGTGCAGTATGCAAAGTGGCTCGACCAGAGCTACTTGATCATTGTCTCAAGGAACTTGGAGGAAAATTAGCAGCTGATGGGATGGTGGTTGCAGCCAGGTGCAATCCGGATTCGGGTGTATTTGAGTACAGGTCAGCATTCTCTTCCTATTGAAATTATTTATGTCAGCTATTTTGTTGAATGATCTAGGCTTTCTTTTTTGTTATAATTCAAAGTTATTTCAGATACCACTCTTTGCTAAATTATATTTATTTTGATACCATAGGTTGGAACTGTGTTGTGCTATTTACATTGAAGCCTTTTTAAATAGTATATTTAGAACAAATTGTTTTATGCTTGAACCTTGGGGAGTTTCCTGTCATTTGACTTCTCTGTTTAGTTCTTTATGATTTGTATTTTTTCAATGAGCAAGATGATTTAATCTATTGTTGTCTGTCACAGACTTGAGGCAGCTAATGAATCCTCCAATGGTGTTACATCTTGCAATGATTCTCCTGTTGTTAAGCGTCCATCTCAAGAAATTCTCATGCGAGACCTGAAAATCTTTTTTGAGAGTCTGCTGCATCCACAAACCATGCTAAACTATGGACCGGAGGCAACAAGGGATCTTGCTGTCAGTGCAGCTACAAAGCTTATTGATTGCAAGCAGTTTGTGAAAGATTACAAGCCTGAAAAGACTTCCTCAATTAATGACCCATACACAATCTGCCTCTCATGTCAGTTAGAACTCGTGGATCCATCCGAAGACAATGTCTCAGATCCACCCGCCGAGATAATTGTCTTGCCTAGAAATGCTACCGTTTCTGACCTCAAAACTGAAGCATCAAGGGCTTTTCAAGATGTATATTTAGTATTTAGAAGATTTCAGGCCGAAGAGCTTCTTGGCTATAGTGGTGTAGATGATTCCACCCAGGTTAAACTCTTACTAGGGGCCGCAGAATCAGTTCGAGTTCGAGGGAGATGCCTTGGGAAAAATGGGCTTGGTAAATACAGAATGGAGAGAGGCATTGAGAGATGGACGGTGGATTGCATCTGTGGAGCTAAGGATGATGATGGGGAAAGAATGTTTGCTTGCGATGTGTGCGGTGTGTGGCAGCACACAAGATGTTCTGGCATTCATGACTGTGATGCAGTTCCGGCTAGGTTTGTTTGCTGCAGATGCAGAGGCACTGAACAAATGTTGAAACCCGGTCGGTTCTGCAAAGATGAGTCGACTTCTGCAGACGACGATGGCTGCTTTGGGAAGAGCGTGGCAGCACCTTTTAAAGTTCGCTGAGAATTTTAACTGCTGTAAAGGTGTTCTCTCTTTGTCTAGTAGAGGATTCCTAGGGCCTAAATGGAATGTGTACATAAAGAAGAAACAGGCTCAAATTTGTATCGGGGCCGCTGTTTTCTCCGCTCTTTCCAAAATGGTAGATGCTTTTGCATTTTGCTTCCTCTGTATATAAATTTTAACCGGTGTCAGATTTACGATATTTTGCAAGCGTAACTAGGAAAGATAGCAGACGCTAATAACTAACTGATGGATTTAAGAATTCGCAGTTGCTTGTGTCTCGCTCCTCTTCTTGTTTTTTCTTTTAATTATTATTGTCGATAGAAAAATGCAAATTTAAAATCTGGGTGATTCTATGAGTTTTATTGAAGTATTAACCTTGCTCAAAAGATGAGTGGATTGTCAAAATGCATTTCTTAAATATTTCTTCAGGGCTTATAATTCTTGATTGTCTAGTGGTTTAGTCTATTGCACCTGTTTGTTTATCTGAGTCCTCAATTTCAGTTTTCTCTGAGTCCCAGCACGGGCCCCTTCAATTCCTCGTCTAATTATGTGAGTGGAGATGAGATTATAAGCGAGTAGAGGTACATACATCTCTCATAATGTGAATATAATTATTTTTTTTATATTAATGAGAATATATATGTATCTCACTTTTTTCAATATTAATGAGAATTTATATGTATCTCACTACTAAAAAAATTAATTGTGATATAATAGAATGGATCAGAATTAGGTCCAATAAATCTTTCATTATAAATACTAAAAGACTTCTAATCGTATCATTATAAATAAAATAAAATAAAATAAAGAAAGAAAAAGGCAAAAACATATATGTAGAGGCGGCGGCCCTGAAGAATTTAGAGGAAGTGGAAAACCTTTCGGGCTTGCGTTGAATGCTTGATGTAACTGGTCAAAGGCAATTGGCTTCACATAGTTAAAATGCTATAACCGATTGATCCCAGAGAATGAAATATATATAAAATAGATTCATCCAAGGACTTGCTACTACATATTTACTTGTATTAACTTGAAACTTAAACCTATTGTGGAAATTGATAAAAACTCTAAATGTGGAACATAATTAACTTCAAAAAAAATAATAATAAATTTCTTTTCTCCACTAACTTTAAGTTACGCTAATATTTGTTGTACTTTTTTACATAGCACATCAGCACAACACTTTAATAACAAATATATTCTTAATTTATAACATTTTTTTAAAATTGAGTGATATATCCTTACTTTTCTTTCTCAATTTTAAAAAAGGCAACTCAAAGAGTAGGTAGATTCTCTACAATTTTAAGGCGTCTTTTATATTCCACTTATTGCGGTTGCGCTAATAAAAATTCACCCAACAAAATTCTAAGTTTGTAATGTTAATATTTTTTTAAAAAAATAAAAAAACATATTGTTCATCTCGTTCAAGTTTAACGTGTACAAGGCACTCATGTAATGATGATACGCTCCACAGAGACCTGTGTTGCTGCCATACATATTCATATATACGCGTTCAAAGCACTCATCATATAAAGAATAAAAGAGATGGAATTGCACGCGTAAAATAATCTTTATTTAGGACTTAAGTTAGCTCCCCACTTTCATAAAAGACGAAACTCAAAGTGGGTTTCCAAATTTCTAATGGGAACCAGCTGCATTGCATTGCGTTTACTTTCTTTTTTTTTTTTCCCCCTTTTTTATGGGAAATAAAAGTCGTAGCTATCCTAATACTTTGTATTACCGTAGATAAATAAACTCAACATCTGTCCGGGGGTAGAAAAAAGTTTCTATTGGAAGTTTCTTCATTTATCAAAGATCAATTTATTTATAGCTAAATCTTTGTCTAAGCATTAATAATTTCATGTGCAAGCAGTTGCTTATAATTTTGGAGTAGTCATTGTTGTTTTGCGGAATAATGGATTTTTACTCTTTAGCTACAAGCCTCCAACTACATTTTAAACTTTGTAGCGGCATAGTTTTGCTGAAGTTTCTCAAATTTAATTTATGTTCGATTTTTAGTTTAATATGAAAAGACTCATAATAATAAGACTCAAAATTACCAACGTTAGTTGCAAGTTTTTTTTTTAATATTGATTATACATCTTATTATAACGTATATTTACAACTGTTATTACAACAGACAAATACGCACTGAAACTTACAATATTACATTAATCTTTATAAAATATTTGTCCAAATAAATACCCCTCACAGAAGAGGGATGTCTCTGCTCCACTCGCATTTTGTAAGGGAGAAGTAGTAGTTGCAAGCTTGGAAATGAAGTATTGTATGTTTCATTCATTATGATACCTGAAACCCAAATTACATTCAGAATTAAACAAAATAAATAGCGTTATAAACATATCAAAATCTTATTAAACATAATTACCTGTCAGAGGAAATGCATATACACACATCTGCTTTAAAATCTAAAATTCAAAATTCCTCGCTTTTGCTTTCTTTTTTTTTTTTTTTTTATTGAAATTTTGCTTTTTCTTTCTAGTGTTGTTGACATAGAATATAAAGATTTAACGATGAGTTGAGAGTGTAACCTGAGGTCAAACGTTATAATATTTTTTCGCGGACGTTTGACAATTCTAGCTAGTTTCATTATTATTATTATTATTATTATTTCGTATCGTCATCTCCAAGTGTTTTAATTTCTCTCCCCTAAACATTTAAGTGGACCAATGAGGTCTCTCATCAGTGGAATTTTCTAGATAAATAATTTTATGAATCACTAGATCGGTCAATTAATTAACGTTTAATTTTGATATTGGCCTCTAGTTTGAAATTACGTGTTTGTGAATACAAGATTTTGCTTGCTTAGATTTGACGGTCGACAAATTGAAAAAATGGTTAAATTTGTTACGTGTCTTCCTACATGTAATTGACATGCATAAAATTAATAATTTAAAATAATTATCATGATATTAGCCATTACAGATTAGGTGGAGCAAAAGGTAGTCCCACTATCTCAATAATTCCACCGTTCCATTTTCTCTCAATAATCATTAGCATTTATAAATATACATAGCCTTCTTCACAATCTTCACTACACTATCTCCGAATTAATTTATAGCTCCATTCAATTTCAGCCTATTTATATATTTTTATTTTGTTCTACAATAAAAATATTTGTCGACATGCTGTTGAAGTTTCGCATGAGTTTAGCAAAATTAGTAATGGCCAAGTTGCTTGCTGTATTTTTGTTAATGGAAGTGATAGTGAGTGGTTTCAGGTTCGGAGTCGATGGACTCCGAATGGATTACTACATCATGACTTGCCCATTTGCTGAACAAATCGTGAAAAATACTGTCAACAGAGCTCTCGACGACGATCCCACTCTCGCTGCCGCCATCGTCAGAATGCATTTCCATGATTGTTTCATTGAGGTCCTCTAATATTTTTTTCACTTTGGTCCTTTCTTTCTTTGTTTATTTATTTGATATCGCACGAATGAAACTAATGCTTTCGTTTTTTTCTTTTTAAGGGGTGCGACGGGTCAATTCTGATTGACTCGACCCCGGATAACAAAGCAGAAAAGGACTCTCCTGGCAATCTGAGCCTGCGGGGCTATGAAGTTGTCGATGATGCTAAAGACCAGCTTGAAGAACAGTGTCCAGGCGTTGTTTCATGCGCCGATATCATTGCTATGGCTGCTAGAGATGCTATTTTTTGGGTAACCAAATTGGCTAAGCCTCTAACGTCGCAATATTATATCATATATAACTAACTATATGCCTTAACGTTGTAAAATATTGTGGAATATATAAATGGTATGCTGACAGGCCGGGGGTCCGATATATGACATACCAAAAGGCAGAAAGGATGGAAGGAGATCGAAAATAGAAGACACGATCAATCTACCGTTTCCCACCTTCAACGCATCAGAGCTCATCAGAGCCTTTGGCCAGCGTGGCTTCACTGCTCAAGAAATGGTTGCTTTGTCAGGTAATTACCATTAACATGTTAATTAATTAAAAATAGTTTCAATGAATTTGAATGAATGATTTGGCCGTATTGCGCCACTATATGTTTCGTGTTGTTCGACTGACAATGAATCTTAACCGGTGCCTCGTACAGTGGTTATATTAAAATATATTAATAATACAATATTGGTTTTTTTCTTTTTTTAAGAAAAAGAATTTGTGGGATGTCCGAAATAGAAATGGCAACCACCCACCAAATGAAATACGACCTAAAACCCTCAACAATGAAATTTCACATTTAATCAGCTTGCGAGTGTAACACTAGTAGACTTGATGGTGAGGCAGGGGCGCACACGCTAGGGGTGGCGAGATGTTCATCGTTCAAAAGTCGGTTGACGGGCGTTGACGCAACCTTAGATTCCGACTTCGCAAAGACATTATCAAAGACTTGCAGCGCCGGAGACAACGCGGAGCAACCCTTCGACGCCACTAGAAACGATTTCGATAATCTTTACTTCAATGCGTTGATCAGAAAAGCGGGGGTCCTGTTTTCGGACCAGATATTGCTGACAAATGCAAAAACCAGAGCAGCTGTCAATGGTTATGCCATGAACCAAGCTATGTTTTTCTTGGACTTTCAGCAGGCCATGGTGAAGATGGGCATGCTTGATGTTAAGGAAGGCGGTAAAGGAGAAGTTAGAGACAATTGTCGCAAAATAAATTGAAATTCTGGGAACATCAATTTGTGGTGTTTAAGGGTGTTATATTTAATTTATGTACTTGATCGATTGTATTTGTGGGATACACTTTTGTTGCTACTAGTTGTATTATGAACAACGAGTAATGCTTTCTATTTCTTCTAGACATGCAGTAAAGCAGGATTGTGAATTGTTTGTTGTTATACGGTATATGTTTACAATTGCTATATATATAATAGTTATGAACTATATTAAAATATTTACGAAACAATTTCAAGTAATAAGATATTTGATAAAATTATAAGTAAAAAAATTGAATTGATTACGTACTAAAACCAAACCGAATAGAAATATTTAAATTAATTTTTTAAGATTCTCAAACCAACTGAATCAAAAATTTTTAAACCGAACTGGTGTCCACCCCTAGCCTTTGGCACCCTTAAAAAAATTCTTATAACATTCTTTTTTAATTCTATTTCCAAAACTATCCGTCTTAATTTACAAATATATTAACCTATAAATTAAAATCAATCATCTTATCATTAAAATTTCACCTTATAAAGAGTATTTCTTTTATTTTTTTAATAAATAAATGTGTACAAATTCTGAAATTTTAAATTATTTTCTTCTTATTACATAATTTCTATCTCCATAATTGATAATTCTTAAAATTTTTCAAAAAAAAAATTCAATCAATATTTAAAATATAAATATAAATTATGAAATAGATGGATCTAAGAAATTGTTAAAAGAATAACGTATTTGAGTATTTAATTAAATTTTATTCAAAATAAAAATAATTAATTTATCTTTGTTTATTTCCAAAATTTTAATTAAAGCGCGATTTTACCAGGAATTTAAAATGGCGTCAAAAGGCCTATGCTTACTTCTAAGTACCTCCACTTTACTAAAAAGTAGTCAAGGTCAGCCTATTGGTTTGGGGTACAGTTAGTATTTTCTCAAAGAAGGCCCAGTAATGCATCCGATAATATACAATTCGACAATTTTTAATTTTTGATATTTTATCCATCCATCAATATCATCATTCTAAATTCTAATTAGCAGCAGCACGCAGGTGCTTCGTTGCTTTCAATTTGTAAAATTTGCCTTAAATCAGAAGTGAGCATTACCAAGAGCAATAAGTTGACATCGAATTATCACAGATCCAGTTAAAAACAAGAGAGAAAGTGAAAATGGAGAAGATGAATCATGCGTTTGAGAAAATGAAGATGCTAGTTGGAATGGAGGGTGAAGACGAAGAATCAGCCCCAGAAAACGATAGTAACTCTTTCGCTTTCATCGACGACTTCAATCGCCAATGCACTTTAACCACTAAGCAGGTGCAGCTTCCTTTCTTTTTTATTTTTTATTTTTTTAACTGCTCATCTGTGAGCTCTGAAGTTGCTTAAAGCTCTTTGATAGGTGAATTATTTATTAATCTCTCTTTACTGAAAAATTTAGAATTCCATCATCATATTCATATCTTGTTATATGGATATGCATTTAATTTAAAAGCTAAATGGAATGGACTGATTGTCACTTGTTTAGATTTAGGAATTCATGCTGCCGCGAGCGACGTCGGCTTTGGCTTTTCTATACTGATTCGTATGTTTGGATAATCTTTTGGATCGAAAGATTTGCTTGTAAATCTTTTTACCTATTGATTGTTAAGCTCAAATGGGTGTATTGTATTTGTTAGTCATTAACAATTCTCTTTCCTCACTTTTAACAGAGGTTGTATGGTTTTGCTATCTGCTTCTCTGTCGGCATATTCTGTACACTATTGGTAAGTATAGCCGCAGCATTAGTACTTTTCATTTTTATGTGTTCTGTATAATTTTCATTGAGGTGATGGTGATGTCATCTGTCTGTTCAGGTAAATGACTGAAGAAAATATCTGTCTCTAAATTTTGTTACCTAAGAATCCGAGATTATTTTATCAGTATTGAAATTGTTTCTTAATCATGCAAGCACGTAGTGTAAATTTCTAACTACTTTCTGATAAGTCTGCATGTAACCTTTTTTATATCGGCTAAATTTTATAAGACTTTCTATCAAAGCTGTGTTCTTCATATGTTATTAAATTCAGAATTTTGCATTTTCTTAGAAGAAGAAGGGGGGAAAAAATGGAGTTAGAATTTTTCATTAGGTGCTTTCAAGAAAAACAACGCCGACCCTATCATCCTGGACATTGATTCATGTCCTTGAGTGTTTAGCCACAGTGCTTTGACATTTAGCTACAGTCAACATGTCTTAATGGCTAAGTGCATACTTTTGGACACCCTTTTAATATATGACTGACTCAATTGGTTTGTCAACCAGCTTCCATTCCTATGGATTACAAGATAAATATGAATTTTCAGATGTAAATATTTCATCATGGAGGTAGAGTTAAGAAGATTTTATGTTTTGATTTGTTAGGTTACTAATTTCTTACTGGTGTTGGCTTCAATAAATCTGGCGGCTTTTAATGATCTTTTCCTTTTTCATGGCAGTCATTACTTGTTTTCTTTAATCCAATCAAGTTCGGAATCACATTCACATTTGGGAATTTGCTTTCACTCGGAAGGTTTGTCTCTGAATTCTGGTATTATATTGTCTATGGTGATAGGAAACCAAAAATTGTTGGCACTTGTGGGTATGTGTTATGTCATGTTGGTGGCAGTTTACATTGAAAATATGCAGAAGTGGATGGGATTTTCTTATTTTTTCTATGTTCCCAGAATAGGAATTCTTTCAAACAATACATTTCTGATTTGAGTGGCCAATGCTGTATTTTAACATCCTAGGATGCTACAATCTGGGTGTTTAGAAATCTTATTTCTGTCTTACCTGTATTTAGTCTTCCTTTCCTCTTGTCGTCACTTTACCATCTTTACTATGTATTAACTTTCTTACGATAACTTTCTTCTCCTTGTTGCATTTCTCTTAGTAAAATTGTTCTTTTATTAAATTAGTTTCTTTCGAGTTAAAATAACACGGTAAGTTATATTTTGCGAATCAGGTTCAAAATGCTTGTTTCTTTTCTCATTTAGTTAGGCATTTTCATTCACAAATCTGTTATAATTTCTCAAGTCACTGGAAAACATTGTGCTACTTTTCATAATTTTTCCTGCTGTCCAGCCTTTCTTCCGGACGTTAAGCTGGTTTTCTTTCCCGTTCTTTTTAATGGCAGCACAGCATTCCTTATCGGCCCAAAAAGACAGGTGACAATGATGCTTGATCCTGCTCGTATTTACGCAACAGCTATATATCTTGCAAGTATGATTATTGCCCTGTTTTCTGCTCTCTATGTAAGTTGCATTCTTCCTGTTTTTTCTCCTCCTTACCTTTTTTTTTTCCTTTTTTTATAATTAAATTCCAATATATAGAATATATCTCTAGACTGAGCAATAACATCTGTTGCTGATTTAATTTGATCTTTCGTTGATTGCATTGAGCAGGTCCATAACAAGTTATTAACACTTTTGGCGCTTATTTTAGAGTTCGGAGCACTAATTTGGTATAGCTAATCACTTTTGTACTCTTTGATTCGCACATCTGCTTCTTAGTCTCATCCAATAATAGGAAATTTTGAACCTTAAACAAATGATTATGTTTCATTCTTTAGCATTTTAACATGCTAATTTGACAGACGAATTCATGCCCCTATAGTCCACAATGCAAACATCATTCATAAATTAGGTGATTTTTTGAAATTTTGAAATGATCATTTCTTAAAGGGGTGTGTGTACCCTTTTATCTTATACAAATTGCAACACTTGTCGGCCTTTAGATTAATGCACTTTGAACGATTCATCTTACATATTACTTGTACCAGTTCCATCATGATATACATTATTGATGTATATTTATGTGTATCTATATATGCACTAAAATATATTAACCTTAATGCTCTCGCTATAACTAATGTTTCTGTTTCACGGTACAGTTTTCCTTGTCTAGGGAATTGAAGGTTCTGTTTTATGCTATAATTCTTTGGCAATCACTTCTTTCATCTGTACTGCTTTATTGAATCACCGTTAGATGTTTTTTGCTTGAAAAAGAATTGATTCCACTTATATGGGTATGGAAAATGATAGTCCTTGTCCTGTTGTCCATTTTGTTGATTCCTAACATGTACATTATTGCATCTCGATTTGCTCACTTTTTTCTCACTTCGTGTGTTCTTTTAATTGTCTCTGTACAATATAGGTATAGCTTGAGCTATATCCCGTTTGCAAGGTCCATGGTTTCCAAGATCGTGTTAGCTTGCTTCGACACTGAATTTTAGGCTGATAGCATTGAAAACGGTTGATGAATCATTCAAAAAGAGAGTGATCCGGTATTTACTGATGTAATTTTCCTGCAGTGGCTTGTGCAGAGGTCTGTCTTAGATGTTGTCAACATACAAAATTGAAACCGGATTTTTTATGTGATTAGTGTTGTGGAATTCAAATGTTCTCTTCTCTTCCTCAATTTTTTTTTTCTTCTACTCTTTATTGCCATTTGTGGATTGTGATTAGAATGCAGATGGTTGTGTCAACAGACATCGACCTGTTTGCTGCTATTTGATATTGATGGAACCAGTATAAGTTTATGGTTCCTGCTGAGAAAAATAATTAATTATTTTGTAGTGATAGTTTAATAGTTTATCAATTTTACTAATTTCCTTAGGTTAGTTATTCTGTGGACGTGATCAAAATGCCGACAGACTTTTCTATTATTATGTTATGCTGGTTTTGTTGGTATTAATTAATCCACTCGGGCTTGCTTATCAGGCTATAGATCATTGCTATGTTACCGTATCAACAACCTTTCAACCAACTTTCAGCAAATTGTTTCTTTCAAATTCCTTTTCTCTATTGTAATTTGGTACATAACAAAATTTACCAAGCTAATATTCTTTTAATGTTATTAATTAAACGTAAATGTTATTATTTTAATTTTAAGTTAAAATTAATCATTATTATCTATTTTAATTAGATGTAGGCATATGATTAAAAAATGTTGCTATGGTAATTGGTCATAACTCAATTATTATTTTTATTTAATTTCACCACACATGAAATTGGAAAATAATCCAATCCTAAAATTTTTATTATCCCTCAACCAGAGGCACGCATATTAATTATAGGGCGCCGTATTGTCAAGGAGTTAAAGCTTCTGCTACAAATTGGTGCCGCACTATGTATTACGTGAATCAGACAGCGATATTCATACATTAGAGTCGAGTGTGATTTGATGATTAAGATTTTATCATTACATTTGCTTAAGTCCTCTAGTCACTTTTGTTGGAGCAATGAAAATCATTCAGTGAGCTGTGACCGTGTGAGCTGGTTAAAAGAGGGATTCGCCCCTGGACGTGCGAGTCGAGTCTTTGGTTTCAATCTCTTATTTATAAATTTTCCAACAATTGATGTTGGGAGAAGGAACACTGTAGGAAATCTAAGGTTGGCAAAATATAGGCAAGCCTATCCGTTCAATTGGGTTGACCCTGGGCTTTTTTATTAAATATAAAATAATTTTTTTATAAAATAAAATAAAATTAAATTAAAGATAATTGTACAATAGATAATAGAATAATAATCTAATATATAAAATATTAATAATACAACATAATAAATTATAAATATTAATATAAAAAAATATATTAATTTAATACTTTGAACTTTTTCTTTTTTATTTGAATTTAATTTATTTTTATTTATAAATTAAAAAAGCCAGGCTTATAGCCTTATTCAAGTTCAATCTGTGCCGGTTCAGTCCATATTTAAGCCCAACTCATGTAGGCCTAAGCTGAACCAAGCTTTTTTGCCAATCCTAAAGAAATCATGAATTTCATACCGATATAAAAAAATTAGATAATTTTTAAGTCGCATATACTATATACTATTAATTTTTATTTTATAATTACGATTTCCTTTCCACTAACAACTATGACAATATCTTAATACTAAACAAGACCGTAGTCCAAATAATGTAGATTTGATGGAACCAATGTTTCTCCTATCAACAAATGTCCAGCCACATCCACCGCCCTTATGTATGAAAAAAACAACACAATATGCTTCATTCTAAAGCACACATTCATGGCATCAAATCCAGTCAATTAAAAGCAATCAAATTTCTGCAATTCTTTTTCAATTACGGTTGTACATGTAAATGCCATACATTATCAGAATCATACAAACTCAGAAACAGAAAAATGACATGAGATTTTACTTTGGGAAGGCAAAGACTGCTATCTGATACAGGAAAAGCCACTCCTTTGTCTCAACCAAAATTCAGCTTGCTCTTGAGATACGATAACAAATAGAGAGAACAAATGAAGGGGTACCTAATGAAAACAGGAAATCTTAAAGAATCTTCCCTCGCATTTTGACATAATTTTTTATGTGGAACTCCAGTAAAATGAAATAAACACAATGCCCTTTAAGCTGCATCAGCATTAATATACCCATCCTTGCGACCTTCAAACCCTGGTCGCAAGAGCTTTTTCTCTCTTTTCTCGATACGTCGCATCTTCTTTTGGTGAATCCTCTCAGAAATATTTGCTGATCGCTTCTCCTGTTTCTCAGCCTTCATCCTCTCTCTGGTCTCAATCCTCTCCTTCCACTTCCCAACATTCTTCTGATGCTTCTTGTTATCCTTCTGTATGCTCTGTTTCAACAGTTTTGGATTGTCATGCACCTTAATTCCTGCAGCTCTACTGGTGGCTGTTTGCCATGACTGCTTCTTCGCAATCATCTCTCCTTTCTCAGGATCTTTCTTTGCTTCCTCCAGTTTTTTTGCTTTTTCAAGCTCCTCGAACTTGGAAAGCTTCTTCCTCCTCTTCTTACCATGTTTTACTTCCTCTCCAATTTTAACATGAGTAAACGCAAGTTTCTTCGACGCCTCTGCTATATCCTTCTCCACATTATCTGATGAATTATTAGTGGTAGATTTCCTCTCTTCAGTTCCAGATTCTCTCTTGCGTTTCTTCTGATGAATTCCCTTCTTGTCACTCTTCTCATTCCTCTTCTTTGGTTTATCTGAACTATCAGCATTTCGACCAGCACGAAGCTCTTCAATCTTCTGTTTAAGTCGTTGCCGGAGTTCTTCATATGTCACCGATCGATCATCACCTTCAAAACCAGACATCACAGGTTTCGCCTCCGTTTCCTCATCGTCACTCTCCTTATGTGATCTTTCCTTTTCCAAGTTTTGCTTCAACAAATCAATTGTTGTTATATTAGACTTCTCAGGATCCAACCGATCTCTCCGAGCTTTCTTGATATTTTCTCTCACTTCCTTCTTCAGTGAAGCTTTTTCTTTCTTGCTGAGGCCTTGAAACCATGGCTTCTCTTTATCGTCAACTGGTAGATAAAACCTTGCCGGGACAAGCTCAACCAACTTGTCAAAGAACAGTGCATGGTCACGAATAATAGACTTTAAATCAATATCAGGATTGGCTTCCTCAACAGCTTCTAGCTTTTTCTTACCCATCTGTAAAGATATTGAAATCAAAGCAACAGGAATGAATCAACTGAAAATCACAGCGCCTGATTTCTACTATAACTATTGCAACGCAACTTACTCAAAATCAACATCCATCAAAAGAGAAAATAATTCAAGAGTATTGAAAAAATCACATTAAAAACAAGAACTATTATCTCTAGGTCACACACAAGTATATATTAATTCAACCAATAAAACTGTAATTTGATGCACGCTAGCAACTAGTATAACCTAAAATCCTGTTTCCGATATTCAAAGAAAACCCACTAACCCACTTAAATTCTCCGATATCTCAATAAAGAAAGAAAAAAAATCTTATTTCCGTTTATAATTTACTCCAAGCAAACATATGTAAAGTAAAAAGAAAATACTTCATTTAGAAAAACAGTAAATAAAATAGGCAAAAACATACCAGCGCGTCGCCGCCGGTGACGGAGATTGGAGGTTTAATAAGGATTTTGGTTTGGCGAGACGATGAATCTTTGTTGAAATTTAGGGTTTTGTGGCTGTCAACCGATGAAACACCATAACCGAATTTGGGCCCATTGGGTCAAACTCATTAGCCCACGTTATCACTTAGTACTCTATCCATCCCTATTGACTTTTAAGTTCACCTACAAATCTTTGCAATAACTCACCGACTTACATCTAATTTTCTGACGTAAAAATTCTCACCTATTATTTTATCTCTCCTAACCTCTCCCGGTAAAAATAAGTGGTTAAAATTAAATTTTAAATTTTAATGTTAACAACTGAATTAATTTTTTACTTTATTTACAAGTAAATTGACCTTTTTTTTTTCACTAAATTTAATTTCATTGAAAGAGGCTAAGGAAGAAAAAACTAGGAGAGAATTCTAATTTCAAAGAAAAACTCTTAATTTGCATAATAATATGGTAAATAATAGTTGTCACATCACAAATTATAATATTATCACATCAATTACAATATAAATTTTACTTTTATTTTGTAACAACACAATTATTGATGATCTTATGGCAAAAATAATTTTTATATGTAAACTTGTTTCACACCGATAATTTCTTTAATAGTAATGCCACACTTCTCAAATAATCTTTCAATATATTTCATTGCCAATGATGAGTGTTCATCCATTAAATGGTGGGATATTTAAGTAAGAAATTTTTATAAGTTAAGGATTTTCATCATTTAATTAATGACACATCAATTATGATGAAATCTCTTCAGATATTAAAGACAAATTATACTGAAATCTCTTCAGATATTAAGGACAAATTATACGTATACTAGTGAAAAAAAAAAAAAAACACTTAATGGTAGGTATAGCTATAGCCTCTTTATGCAAAGTAACACGGCACACTAATAATGGTTAGATGATACACCAAATAACCCACTTGACTTATTTTTATTACCATTACTATTAAATACATTAATTAGTGCATGGTTTATTCGTATATGCATTATCTTTTCATACTTCAAACATCAATGAAATTCGAAAGTTACCTTCACGTTTTACTTTCACATATGAGGCCTATATATTGATATCTTAGATCACCATTCACCAGTCGCCGGTTGATACATCAAATACACATAAAATTTAATATACAAATTATGTATCCTAATTATATGTATGTGTGGTAATATCAGTCTTGTACGCATGTTACACGTCAATAGTCGCTGAAGATTAGGAAAACTTGAAAACCGTTTACCGCCCTTGACAGATTTAAAATTTATTTTAACTGAACATAATTAATTATGCGGCGCGTAATGGAAAAGCTTTCATTTCCTTTTATTTGTTTATTCTCAGTGCTTAATGAAAATAATTATCACTAATCTGTTTCAATGAGTATTCAAATCTAAAGCGTGTTTTACCATATGATTAATCAATACTTAGTGTTGGTCTGAGCATGATTAACATGATTAAGCTATAGACTTAGGGATACGTAGCCGCCTAAAATATCACCCAGCAACCATTTTATAATAAAGAAATTATGGGAATCAATTACAACCATCCCTGAATTACTAAAGGATCATGGAGGCATCAATTACTGTCTATGATTATCATAATTAAACTCCCTAATTCTATTCAATTATCTCTTTCTAAGTGGGTATCCTAAGCTTTAACTCTACTACATCAATTTCTTCAAAATGTATGATCGGTACATGCAGTTCCGCTGAGCGATATGGGCAAAATAATAAATAAATTCTTTTTGCACATGCACTTAAATCAATATCGTGCATGTTTCTAATTTGCATAAGTAATGTTCACCTGCGATGTTTGATGTGCTATACTCGTATTTATTAACCCATTAATAGTGGATATCGTGTAGACGATAGAATAATGCGATAACTAGATGACTCTCTGAAGATTTATTAATCTCTAACTAAAAGAAATAACTCATAATAAAGAGTTAGGGCGCACATTTTTTATGAATAACATTAATGGGATAGATGATATTCTTAATTTTCAAATTAAAATTTAATTATTTCTAACTAAAAGAAATAACTCATTAACATTATTTTTTAGATTAAATTAAAACTCTCCCCTATATTTGGAAGCACTTGTAATGATGCATGAAATCGATACAATATGGCCCCTCAGTACTCTCAAGAATATGGAAAGAGTACTATATGATCTAGATAGAGAAACATGAAAGTCTCATACAAATACAAGAAAAATCCCTGAAAATTAATTGGAAACAAGATGAAAATTATATAGATAAAAAAGCAGTAATAAAAGGATAGCTGTTGTCTCACTTCAACTAATCAAATGATGAGTTTTTCTTGGCGAAACTGTGCTTGTTATTGTGCATCCAAACTTTGAGAACTCTCCTCTTGATCCCGATCTCTTGACAGAACTGCTGCACAACAGACTCATCAAGCTTCTGTATTCTCCAATCAGCCCTTTCAGCAAAGCTCAGCATCTTCTCTTTTTGTTCTTGTGTGAACTTTGTCCTAAACCTCTTTCTCATCGTCATCTTCTTTTGGTGATCATCATCCTCATCAGCTGGAGTTGGCCTTCCTACAACCACACCTCTTCCTTCATCCTTCTCATCCGATGCCGAATGCGCCAACTGGCTTTTGCCAGAGAGCATCATCATGGCCTGTTGATGACTATGATGATAATGAGCATCACATTCTATCTCTTTTCTGTGGAAGTTTCTGTGGCAGTTGCATGCCGAGCATTTTAGGGCTTCAATGGAGCCTTCTTCTCCGCTTGGCATGAACTCGCCGCACCCATCGGTGGCAGTGCCGCCAATTGCTGCTGCATGGTTCTTCCGGCATTCCTTGTACCTCACCACATTTTTGCAAGGATTTTTCTGTTCATCGTGATCCCGCACGACTAAGTTACCGTTTGAGTTTGAGCTGTTAACAATTAAGATAAATTGTTTCTCCTTTGGTGGGCTTGAAGAACTATTCATCTCTCTCACACACACCAACTTATTATATATATGTATATGTACTACTGATTATTGAGTGTATGGGAATATGAGATGTTTGCTTTCAAAGTTGACTCTTCTCTGTTGCTATATATGATCTTGTGGCAGTGGCACATAGCTAGTGATAAGAAAATCAATTATGAAAGATCACTGAGGAAGAAATGAACACCGATCTATGAGGGAAACCGACAAGTTAATTTGTTCTAATGGAAAAAGAGATATGTTGAAGAATCCTAGCTATGGCTAACATTGGATTCTTTTGGAAAATGGGTCTGCGAGAGAGAGAGGCAGCAAAAGCATTTAAATTTATTTGGAAAAACTGAAGGATAATGTATATATGGAGAATTTGGAAGGAATATATAGAATTAAATTAATTAATATCTTCTTTTTTTCTCTTTTATGATGAACAATTTTGCAAGTGAAGCAATACCAACTGGCCATAGCATATAATAATAAAATAACTTAATGAAAGCGAAAGAGAGAATAGGGTGGGGAAGTTTGAAGGAATTAGTGCTCAACGGTCCGGTACATGTACATATATTTAGTAGAGAGAACTGACTACTCTACTTTATACTAATATATATATATATATATATATATATATATATATATATATATATATATAACAATGAGAAAGAGAGAAAATTCTTACATATGGGAGAGAAGGGACTAGAGAGGTTTAAGATTAATTAGATATATATAATGTACTAGCTAATAAACAAGGGATACTTGTTGCTTTGCTTGCACAATCAGCTAGCTAGCTAGCTATGGCAAGCCCTCAGCCTTTAAATTAAAAACATTACCGTCACGCGTGTACTCACATTTGGAGTAGAGTCAAGAAAGAGAACGACAACCTCAACTTTTATATTGCAGAAAGTGCGAACATGTAGGGAGAATTTTATTGAAAATATTATGTCTACATACACCATGCAACTGCATGCACTGCCGCTTCAATAATAACAATTAATGAAAATAGTGGTATTGTTGCTGTTGCTTCATTTTGTACAAAATATATACCTCTATTTATGAGCTCACAAGGGCAGCAAAAGTAATTCATGTATATGTTTCTTATATCATTGTTTTTATATGATTTGTAGTTAGGTTGAGGCCTCTGCAAACCTAATAATATATTTAGATTATAGATACACATAAAAATTAACAGACACTCACAACTAACTCACTGACTTAATTTTAATGATGTAGCTAGCACCTTTTTTTTTTTTTGGTGCGAATGTAGTTCAGTTGGTTCAATTAACCCGAAAAAAAATCTCATTGATCTAATAAGATAGAATATATAGTTTACTGTAGCCAATGATGAAGGGAAGAAATTATATTTATGAATTAGAAGAGTAAATTGCAAGTCCCTAGGAAAGTTTGATAATATACATATATCAGAAATGTTCCAGTTAGGGATTCCTAACTGTAATAAAGTCAGAGATCCGCTAAAAGATAAAAAAAATACAAACTCTAATGTACTGTTTTTTTGTTTTTTAGCGGATCTCTGACTGAAAAACTACCCTACCTATATATTCCTATATTTAAATGTCAAGAGACTGGATTTTATTTATGTGGGTGCCATTGAGCTGGCTGCTTTTTGCATTTTGCCTCCTTGTCTAATACCCTGAAGCGCTAGATTTGGTCTCGATGCACTTGAGCTTTAATATGGAGCTCTTTATCCCGAATGCTCAAGTAATGACAAAATTTTGTGTGCTCATTAAATATATGAAAATAAGAGTTCCCATCATCACTTCCTAGCCGGTGCTCTACCGTTTTTATTTACGAAAAATAAAATCTCTTAATTTGTTCTCTCTTTTTTTGTTAAAAAAAAAATAATAATTCTTTTTTGTTTTCTGTGTGCGCGCTTGCGTGTAAAATAATATTCAAAGAATCAACATAACATATAAGTGCTGACATTATAAATTGTACAAATGATATAATAACGAGTCAAATTATACTAAAAAGGTTGATAAACCTTTATATTTGGAGTGTAATAGAGGGGGAAGAAAAGTTACACTTGGTCATTTGGTGGTGTTACAAATAGAGCCACGAATATATCAATGGACCAACAATTTTGGTTGACTAAAATGAAAAATCACGCACTTAAAAACATCAAATCACTCGTGAAATCTTTTAGAACATAATTTGAAAGAGTTATTTACATTCACTAGAATAACTCTATTCTATCGATACAAATTTGTTGGTTTTTATACGGTGAAATTAATCTCTAAAATTACTGGAACATTTATGGGTCAATTTGACATTAAGGATTTGGCATTTGCTATTTTAGTCTTGTGGATTAGTCCAAATTATTTTATGGATGTAGGGAACGCTATTTTAGTTTTTGAGTACAAGAAAATTAAAGTTGCTCGGGAGTCCGGAGCTGCATAAAAATCTCAACGCCGCAGATTCATTTATGATGCGAAATGTCAATGCGGCAGATCAGAGCTTTCAGTTAACTCATACCAAATAGATTAACACACGACTCCTCAAATGAATGCCAACCGACATATCTGATGGTATTCGAATGAATTCTCTTGTATAATTCGGGGTATCCATTCTTTCAGCCCATGCCCAATTTTTCTACGCACATTAATTTTAATTAATCAGAATTAAAGTTTACCATAATGTTAAAGATTGGATCAATTGAATCCGTCAATATTAATACACATAATTATTTTACAATAATGTTATGTTTATAAGCTCTTATCAATCGATGCTCTATATGATGAGACAATAAAAATTATTGCATGTCAAACGATTGCTTATCTTTTAGTTTAATTTCTCTTTCACATCGTTAAATATAAAAAGAAAAAACTAAGTACATTTCAAAAAAAAAATTAAGATATAAATTTTTGTAAGTATAATATTACTCAATTACAAATCCTAACATATTTATGTTACATATGAATTATGAAGTTATTTGTAATTTGTACACTTAGGGTCAATTTCTAAGTCAATTTAGTAATGTTGTACCGTTTAAAATAATTATTGTTAGATATACTATAAAAATAATCAACTGTGAAGAGAATCAGTTAAATGTTTAATAAAATTTAAAATTTATTTTTAAAAGTACTTTGAATTTTAAAAATAGTTATATGTGTTTTATAAATGTTACTGTTAAATTGTTGTAATAGTGTAAATGACTAAATTGAACAAAATATTGAATAAAATTTATTAGCACATCTATCAATATAACATGTATATGGAAATATTTTTTATTGTGTATATATAATAATTGATAACTAAAATAAATAATTTATATTATTAATTTTATTTTTTTATTTTATTATCTCAATATAATTGGTAATGAATTACGTATAAAACTGATTCTCAAAATGAGATTTTGAAATGTTACTCTTTCCGTACTTTTCAAAATCTGCTGTAATATGAGTTATTTACCAAAAATAATTTTTTAAAAAATTTACTAGATACCAAAATTAATTTTTAACTTGTCACTTTTGAGCCTTCTAAAAGCAACCTTAAATGAGTCTTTGCATATTTTATAAAAATTTGTCGATTTTCTCCCATTTTGCTTCTCACAAAACATATTAACAAGAAAATTTGACAAACAATTCTACACAAATCTATATTCATTAATTGAATCTCTCCCCGTTTTTTAATTCAGGATAAGAAAATTATGATTAGAATTGATCAATACATATGTAGGCTAATGTTGGTTTCCCACTTTAGATGTTGTCCCCTGGCCTCACCAGAACTTTCTAAATGTCACATATAGCCTAGGAGATGATTACAATAATACAAAGCAAAGCAGTTACAAAAAATCATACCAAGGCTTTAATAAATTAGGGTATTAAGTAGGTGCTTGTAAGGCAGGAAATATACAAGAGCTAGTAAGCTTGATGTTGTTGCCACTCCTGTTATTTGAAACCCAGAAGTATGAATCATAGAAGGGTTTTGAAGCCACAGCTATCATATACACCACAGAATTAAAGAAGTGGGATTTTGCTAACGATCCAAAGACATATATTTACACACACACACACATAAAAAACTGTTGTAATTCTTTATTGAAGGTAGATTGTAAATGTGTGCAAGTAGAATGTACCATAGCAATGTAATGATCATGGGGTGTATTAGCCACTCCGATTTTGCTGAATTTGCAAGTTGTAACAGATAGCCATACGGTAATTTAATGCACCCAAACCAAAGCCAGTGAACAGAGCACATACTTGGTATTTATCATAAAAGCATGGAGTTACAAGGACTTCTGTAAATACACATCAAAATTGCAGAGTATATTGGACAACTAAAGGAAATCGAACGGTATAGAACAACGACACTCACCCAACCTAAATCCCAAGCAAACCCCATAATTTGTCAAAACAGCACCCACATTTGCATTTTGAATGTGAGTTAATTTATAAATGGGTAGAATCTCAAATAAGGGCCGTTGCTCAATGGTTGAACAATGTGTTTACCTAAGTCTTCAACAACAGGAGCGGTGGACCCATTTTTTTTTTCCAAGGGGTTTTGTCCCTCAAGTTATTGAAGACTTCAGCTAAGGCATTATTCAACTATTGAGCAAGGCACTGTTTTGAGGTTCTACCCATTTATAATTAATTCAAAAAGATGTCATCGCTTAATGGTTGAACAACATCTTTACATAAGTCTTCAACAACACATGGGGTGGACCCACTTCTTTTTTCGAGGGGTTTCTCCCGCAAGTTATTGGAGACGTGGACAAAGGCATTATTCAACCATTGAGCAACAGCATTGTTTTGAGATTCTGCCCATAAATTTAACTTACATTACGAAGGTAAATGTGGATGCTGTTTTTGACAAATGGTGGGGTTTAAGTTGGGTGAGTATCTTTGTTCAATGGTATATAATACAGCAAGGTTGCAATGGAAATTTATCCAGATGTTTTAAACCAGTAGGAGGAATAAGAAAGAGCACCATAATGCCAGCTACTGTGAATAAGTTCGGCCTTAGCATTTGCGCCAGCAGCACCCATAGCTACATGCAATGGGTAAATGTGATCTGGCCAAGGATGAGCCTTTTTAGCATGTGGTGCCTTCTGCTCGTAGTGGTTCACATCCTCATATCTACAGGAAGAATCAAGTGCTTCAATACAAATGATAAAAAATAAAACTAACAGTTCTAAAAGCAATGGCAACTCCATATCCTGTCCCAACCATAGAAATCATCCTAAAAAACAGTGTTTAAATGGTGTAATTTACAGAAAATCCAAATCAAACTCAAATTGACAACACAAAAATAAGAATGGGTTCTAGCAGTGAATATTAAATAATTACCTTCCTTCAAGGAGAGCATCTTTAATCCAGTTATCAAACTCCAAGGCCCACGATGAAACAGAACTGCTTTCAGATTGAAGAGCCCTGAGGTTGTGTGTAGCACTTCCAGAACCAATTATAAGGACTCCTTCCTCCTTGAGAGGGGCCAATGCTTTGCCCATGTTGTAATGATAAGTTCCAGTCTGATGCATCTGAACTGAGAGCTGGCACACAGGGATATCAGCTTCCGGATACATTAACATGAGTGGAACCCAGGCACCGTGATCAAGTCCACGTTTTCTATCTTCATTAACATGCTTGATGCCAGACGCTTTGAGCAAATCTTTGACCCTCTTTGCCAGTTCTGGAGCTCCTGGTGCAGGATACTTGAGCTGGTAAGATGGGCAGCACATTACTAAAGATAGAAATATGCACGTCTGTGAGATGTCATCAAGTCATGCATTCTCAAGCTTTCTTCATCCCATCAGTATTAAGAAAGCATGGTAAATCTTCAATGCAACTATTTCACCAAATTTGTGGTATATGCAACTGATAAAATAGCTTCCTCCACTATTACAGTAACCACGATTTGAATTGATTATGACCTTTCGAATTGTATCAATACAAACAGATAACGGATTGATCACAAATCTCATTCAACATTGACAAAATAACCTTGATCAATTGTTTTTCCTATTTCCCTTCCAGTAGCAATATTGTTCATGCATTTTCAAAACAGGCCAAAATTTTGCCAAGTACTTTCCCTCGATTTTGATTGCAACAGCAACATGCTGAATCCTTAAAGCAATTTATTTATTTTCATTTTCCACATGAGATATATATAGTCAATTTTATAGCACATCATCATCTTCATCAAATTTGGCACTTCATATAATTACAAACTACAAATACAAGAGGTTTTGTTCTACTTTAAAGCAAAGACATGACAGTTGAAATAGTAAATAAAAAGGATGAAATAATTTCTTGATGAAGAAGAAATGGCCAACAAAAGTATGCCAATGCATGTATATATGAAAGATACAAGTAAAATATATGGCTCCAAATAAAGAATAAAGGAAGTATTCCCAGAAATTTCTGTAATGTATTAGTTGAAAAGCAATAACCAAATCATGCTTAAATTAATCCACAAAAATTGACCATGACCCAGCCTACCGACCACCACAAAGTCAAAACGTGCACAACACAAGCCATAACCTTCTCTATAAAGTACAAAACCCACCATCAGTCTATTAGCATTTTGTGATCTAAACTCGTCTTAGTCGGACGCATTATTATTAATATTATCCAAATTTAAAACCAAAAGAAAGGGTACGGTTCATGAGATGGTAGCATGGATATAAAACAAACTAAAAAATAAAAAAAGGAATTTGTAATATGGTAAAAATTTTAAGGAATTGAATAGATATGGGGATGCGAGGATACGTACGTCATACATCTGTTTGGGGAAGCCATAGAAATCGTGGATGGTGTCGTTTTGCTGAACGACGTTGACAGAGGGAAATTCGGTATCCCAGTGAGCAGATATCACCAGAATTGAATTGGGTCTCTGTGAGAAGCCACTCGCTTGCCATGCCTGCAAGAAACCCCTTGCCGGCAGCGACTCGTCGATGGACAACGTCGGCGATCCATGTGATATGAAGAATGTGTCCATTACGCTCACCTGCGGCTGTTGCTCACGTGTGACGTGTAATAGATTTGCAGAATAATGAATGAAAATGAAAAGAGCAACTAAATTTATAAGAAAAAAGCGAAAAAAATAGTTGCGTGCCAGCGTCGACAATGGTAACTAGCGACTGCAAAATCACAACCTTTTAATTTTACGGTTTCAATGTTATCGATTTATTGATGTTTAGGTTTGGGTATTTTATAATCTTATTGATCTTGATTGTGGATAAAAATTGGAAATTTATGTTGTTTGCGGTGCTTTCAAAGCAGATATTTGGTGCTATTGCTATGAATACTGGGAAATGCTATGATGCTGGAGCTTAGAGTTGGAGATGTCTTCTGGGTGGTTTGGTTCCAGCACTGACAATGCCCAATTAATGTTAAAGTTTTTATTTAATTTCTTTAAAAAAAAATAGCTTTAATTTAATTGTAATTATTTTCGATCTTTATTTTAGCATTTTTTTTTTCATTCCATAATTATCTGTTCAAGAAAATAAACTGCAAATTCCCAAACAATATATTGTTGTAAATTCTTAAAATGTAGGGTTAATGTCACTTGGGTTACACATTTTTCCATCAATATAAAAAGGCCATGGATTTTTTAAAAATAGACAAAATTTAGTGAAATAATGTTTCTATCCCTATGATTTTATTTAAATAATAGGGTTAATGTCACTTGAGTGATATATGTTTCGACATTTATCACAAATATGATAATTATTTTAAAAATATTCTTACAGGTGATCAATTGTTAACTCTAACAAAAGTGGTTAGTTAATTAAAAAATGATGTTTCTACCTTTACTCACTGATTTTTTATTTTTTTTATAAAAAATATAAATTAAATCTAAATCTATGCTTTTTTAGGGTAAAATCAAACTAATATTTTAAAAAATTCTTGTTTAATCAGATTAATTTTTGAACACAAAAGAAGAAGTAAATTTCTTATAAATTGTGAAGCATGAGATAAATCTAATGCATTTTTCAACAAAGCTCTGTCAATATCTTTTCTTAATATTCTTTATCAAGTATAACATTTGTGTGTTGTTAGAGTTAACGACAGAAATTAACAATTTATCATATGTAAGAATATTTTCAAAATAATTATCACATGTGTGATAAATGTTGAAACATATATTACCAGGTGACATTATTTCTATTATTTAAATAAAGTTCCAGGAGTAGAAACGTTATTTCATTAAATTTTGTTAAAGTTAACAAAAAAATTAATGATTTATCACCTCACTGCTTATTATTAAAAAAATTTATCACTTTTTTATATTTTTCGAAAAATGTGTCACTCACCCTTAAAAATATATGGGCCATTCAGTACTCCAGTCAATTCAATTTGTATGGGGGCATTACGGTGATTTCAGCAAATATCTGTCAAAACCATTAAGGCTAAACGTAACTTTAACGGAATGAGTCCACGGTGATAATGATTGAAAGATTAGGGTGCGCGCCAAAATTTGTCAATTCTTATGGGGTTGGCGAAGAATAACCCAAAAAAAAATTAATTATGCTTTTGCGTTGGCGTGGTTGCCGATCCGTTGAATTTAGTGGACTTTTTCTTTTGAGGAATTAGTGTGCCTAAAATGCTTTCGTTAAAAAGGAAAAAAACAAGAAAAAAAAGGAACGCAATGCATAGTATCATAGGCAGAAGACAAGTAGAAAATGTCCAACCAAAACAATAATGTTGCGCAGTTATTCTCAAATTCTAGAGCTCACTGACAATGAAAGCAACCAAATGGCATATACTAACACGACAGAGACACCAACACACACGTACACGCGCGCGCATATATATATATATATGTATGTAAGTATGTATGTGTTATGTAATGGAAATTTAATCGGCCGCAGTAAACTTGTACGAGGAATAAGAAAGAGTACCCAGTTGCCAGCTGGTGTGAATGAGTTCTGCATTTGCATTTTCGCCGGCTGCACCCATAGCTACATGCAGTGGGTAAAAGTGGTCGGGCCAAGGATGAGCCTTCTTTGCGCACGGTGCCTTCTGTTCGTAGCGATTCACATCCTCATATCTGCATGCAGCAACAAATTAAACACAGCATGAAGTTGCATAAACTCAAAAATTAACTGTTATCGTTGCTAATACCATCTCCGTATGCATATATAATTAATTTATTATACTCACCTTCCTTGAAGGAGGGCATCTTTAAGCCAGCTATCAAACTCCGAAGCCCATGAAGCAACAGATTCACCATCAAATTGGAGAGTCCTGAGATTGTGAGTGGCACTTCCAGAACCAATAATGAGTACGCCTTCGTCCTTGAGAGGGGCTAGAGCCTTGCCCACGTTGTAGTGATAAGTTCCATCCTTTTGGGTCTGAACAGAGAGCTGACACACTGGGATATTGGCCTCTGGGTACATTAGCATGAGAGGGACCCACGCGCCATGATCAAGCCCGCGTTTTGTGTCCTCATTGACATGGTTGAACCCAGACTCTGTTAGCAGTTGCTTTACTCTCTTTGCCAATTCTGGAGCTCCTGGTGCCGGATACTTTAACTGGTGCGGTGGTAACAATAAATTAAAAGTCCAATTTTTAACTACGGAATATAAGAAATACAAATACATTTGATTCGTTCTACATATTTTTTTTTTTTGGGTAATAAAGGACGAATTTATAAGCTATGTACCTTGTACATCTGCTCAGGGAAGTTGTAGAAATCATAGATGACATCGTTTTGCCGAACGACGTTGACAGTGGGAACGTCGGTCTCCCAGTGACCGGATATCACCAGAATTGAATTGGGTCTCTGTGTAAACACTTGCTCTTTCCATGCCTTCAAAAAATGCCTTGCCGGCAACGATTCGTCAATAGACAGCGTCGGCGATCCATGTGATATGAAGAACGTGTTCTTCACAGTACTCATCTATATATATATATATATACCCGTATTTGAAAACAAAGACTGATTTAGAGGAGAGAGCACCTACCCCTTGAAATCAATAAGCGAGCGATGGAGGAGCTTGAGTCTCTGCAATTCAAAGTTTGGAATCTTCAATTCTTGCAAGGTGATATGCATTAATAACTGGAGAAAGTCGTAAGTGATGACCTCAGCACTACCTAAGAGGCTAATTAGACTTTATCTGGAAGCCAACTTATGTTAGGTGAGCGGATTTTATTATTAACTAAGTTTGTTCGAACAGATCGATAGTTTGAGGGCAATTTTGTATTCTAACCACTAAAGAGCAATAAGATATACAAATGGTTAAAATTAACTTAATAAATATAATCCGATTTCACATGACTAACAAATGCCAACAGTAATTCCAACGATCTCAATTGATGCGGTTAAAATATTATATTAGTTATGGAATTTACTATTAAATAATTAAATAAAACATATCAGTTGGATTTCAGCGATTGAAAAAAAATTCCTCGGTACTACATTGTTTACAGAATACGGGCAACTGCTATAATTTTTCGAAGATAAGAAGAAAAGAAAAATCATGTATTTTTCCCATTAATAAAATCTTCAATTTGTTTCATTATTAATTTATTCCTGCAAAAAGAACGAGTGGTTATGTAATTGAAGGGTCGTCGAGAAAGACTAAATCAACTACGATATCGCACACTTCGGCCCTCTATAATGGCACTGCCCAGCCCATTCTCTTGTCAAAATGGCATTAAATATTGTAGAACCTTTAATGTGGATGCGAATTTGTCCAGCTCATTTGATGAATTTATTCAATAATGGTTCTGTACCATTGCACTCGAGTATAGTTCAATACGATACATTTCGAAGCACCGAAAGCACCCTAGCACGCAAAAATTAGCCTTACTCCCAACATACAAACACACAAAACACATTGGCAGTAATTCATCCATAATCTGATTTGATTTAATTTTATTTGAGAATAGAAGCAAACTCGATGGCATACGTATGTGTGGTACAGAATTTCAGCTGGCAGCGGCGGCTGTAAATTTGTAGGAGGCACAAGAAAGAGAACAGAGTTGCCAGCTTTGGTGAATTTGTTCAGCCTTTGCATTTTCGCCCGCAGCACCCATAGCCACATGCAGTGGGTAGAAGTGTTCTGGCCAAGGATGAGCCATTTTCGCATGTGGTGCCTTCGCTTCATAGTGGTTCACATCCTCATATCTGGAGGAAGATCAATAGAATAGAGCAATTAAATTTGAAAAAGAAAAAAAGAAAAAAAGAAGAAGAAGAAATCAACAGTTGCGCGGCTAAAAGCATTAGCACCTCCATACATATGATATACCTTCCTTGAAGGAGAGCATCTTTAAGCCAGCAATCAAATTCCGAAGCCCAGGAGACAACAGAATCGCTATCAAACTGTAGAGCCTTGAGATTGTGAGTGGCACTTCCGGAACCAATAACGAGGACACCTTCGTCCTTGAGAGGCGCCAGCGCCTTGCCCATATTGTAATGGTATGTTCCATCCTTTTCGGGCTGAAGCGAGAGCTGGCAAACCGGGATATTGGCCTCTGGATACATTAGCATGAGCGGAGTCCATGCCCCATGGTCCAGCCCGCGTTTTGTGTCTTCGTTAACTTGATTGAACCCGGAAGCCGTAAGCAATTCTTTTACCCTCTTTGCCAAATCTGGAGCTCCTGGAGCTGGATACTTTAGCTGGTCATAGGGACGGGGGCAGCATTCATTCATTTATCAATAAACAATACTGAAATCGAAAATTTCACATCAAAATTAGATTAATTTAAATAAAAATAATTAAACCTTATACAGTTGGTCGGGGAAGCCATAGAAGTCGTAGATGGTGTCGTTTTGGTGAACGACATTAACCGTGGGAACGTCGGTCTCCCAGTGTGCAGATATCACCAGAATCGAATTGGGCCTTTGCAAAAACACTCGCTCTTTCCAAGCCTTGAGAAAATGCCTTACCTGTAACGATTCGTCAATCGGCAATGTAGGCGATCCATGTGATATGAAGAACGTTTCCATTACATTCACAATTTCACAGCTATGCTTGCAAATCTTCAACCTTCGTAGATTTTTTTTGCTTCTGACTTCTTTGTCGTACTCATATGAAAGCAAAGAAACAATCAATATATATATTTTGCGTCCTTGCGTTGGTCTTCCAAAATTTATATTTATAATTTTTTACCTCCTATTCCACTTGGGTGTTTCTACTTGCTATAAAATAATACGTAAAAACAAGAAAATGAGCTTTTGCCAACTTATATGATGCATACAGAAGCTAAAGAAAATCAAATTACGTGATTGTGTCTCTTCTTTTCTAATATACATGTTATATTTTATCGCGTGTACCTCCTCCTTGGAACTTGCTTGTGAATTATTTTATGACATTATTAAAATTCATCTCCAACCACCCAATAAAAATACTATATATATATATCGCGTGTACCTCCTCCTTGGAACTTGCTTGTGAATTATTTTATGACATTATTAAAATTCATCTCCAACCACCCAATAAAAATACTATATATATATATATATATATATATTTCAAAACTAAACACGTCCAGAGCATTTGATGACTCAGGAGCTTTATCAATTCTTTTTGTAAATCGAATATCTTCAAATCACCCAATTATTTTTAAGAACCTTAATTTATTTTTATTTTTATTGAAAAGAAAAAAAATCATCAAACCAACTTCTATTTTTTTCTTATTCTTTGATTAAAAATAAGAGTAGTTTGAGATTTTCAAAAATAAAGAAAATAATTTAAAAATAATTAATTTACAAAAAAATAAGTCGTGTCAATTTTATTAAGCTAATTCTTTTATTGATTTTTCGCTGATATTTTCACAGCAATAAAATTGTATGTTTAGACTGCACATTCATCATAATTGAAGCGGTTCAACACCTTTATGCTACATCTACTAAGTTGGAATCAGAATGAGCAGAAATCAGAATGAATTGAAATCGGAATGGAAAATGAAAATTAGAATAAGTTGCTTATTTGAACTATAAAAATCAAAATCGAAAATGAGTTGGATTGCTATTAATGTGTTTACTTTATCTTTGAATAATTAATAATAATTAAAAATAAATTTAATAATTAATAAACTTTAACTATATTAATGAAAAATAAAATTAATAAATTTTAATAAAATAATATTAAAATAATAATAATAACATCGTCGTCGTCGCTGCCATTGTCATAATAATAATAATAATAATAATGATTATTATTATTATTACATAATAAAAGACCTATTTGTAAATAATACAAAACTTTTAAATATTTTCACAAATTTTATGAGGACCAAAATGTAAAAATGATCGCAGTTGATTTTAGGGAATTTAGAAATTATAAAAATTTAATGGGTAAAATGAAAAATTTAGAAAATGTGAGATTATTCCCAAGCTCCCCCTTCGAAATTAATCTCTCATTCCTCATTTCCAAATTTAAGTGGAGTCCACGATTCTAATTCCCGCCTCTATTTTGCTAAGCGAACGTTGTCAATAATTCTAATTCCGAATTCCGATTCCCTAATCCGTGAAATAAATATCGCCTCAGTATTTTGGGTCAGAATTCTTGATGATGCACGTAATTCACACATTTTATTGTGACTAAAGTCAAGCATCGCATGGGCTAGGGAGAAAACATCAATATAAACGTAGATATTGACTAAACATTTGTTAGATGCATAAATGGTGCATAGAAATTGAATAAGAATAAAATTCAACTAAATAGGTCGGCTACAAAAATGAGGCATATGAAAATATAATGATAGCATCGCTACAGTAATTGCCATAATTTAAAAAAAAAAAAAAAAATTCAGTGGTAGATTCAACAACAGATCGATTACCTTGCGGTACATTTTGTAGTTGCTGATACAACAGGAAAATTATGTGGCAGAAAGGGGCTCCGAACATGTGATTTTCCTAACAAAACTGTAAAGAGAAAAGGGGAAACCTGCACACAGAGGCAAAATTTAGAGGAAAGAATGTTGCAACCCTTTCCTCTTCAATCTCTTTCCAGTAGGGCCTCTCTTAGCATTTCTAATTGACAGCATATGAGTAGCTGCATAAGTTCTCAACTTCTCTAGAATCCTTCTCTCACTTACACGCAGTGACAAAGAATGGTAAAGCTTCCTATCTCGTGTTGAACAACTTCTCAAGAGTTCAATATCATCTTCTTTTGAATTTGAGGGGTATAAACTCTCCCGCATGTCTGCAAGTGAAGAGATGGCATTACAAACACTTTCAGTTAGCAATAGTTCTTTGCTCATCTCTGAACCATTTCCCAATTGAATATTGTTTTTCTCAGACAAAATTATGCATATGGCTTCATCGTAACTCTCCATAGTTGATAACTTAAGAGCCAGCTTATGATATACATCTTCTGTTAGTAACATGATGTATAACAATATAAGCAGCTCAATTTGGGGTATTCCATCAGATGTTATCTCAAAATATTCAGAGTTCTGGCTTTCACAAGCAGTGTAACCTAATTTTCTCCACAAGGATAGCCTTGCTCTAACATACCTACAAGAAAATAAAGTTGAACTCCATTTAAGCACCAGTTCCATATCAATGTTCACAATGTCGAATTGATTATCCGGCTCTGTGAACCCATATCTGTGGAGCAGTGCGGCATTTCCTATCAACCCATACGTATTGAAGACCTAAGAGAAGAATATATTTATAAGAACGAATAGAAACTGAAAAAAAAAAAATTCACCTTCTTAGCATTATAACCATCCTAGTCCACTTTGCAAATTGAAAACAAAAGACAATGAATAATGCACAACCGAACAAATGAAAGCATGTTTTGCAAATTGAAAACAAAAGACAATGAATAATGCACAACCAAACAAATGAAAGCATTTTGAAGTGATAAATCCAAAGAAATCAATCAAATGTACATGATCTTTCAATCCTTTGACTAGGACAACCAACAAGGATGAAGAAAACAATGCTAGGATACATGTAAAATAGCACACACTAACCTCAGCTCCAGCTCTGACATCTTTCACCATGATCATTTGCAACACTGTAGGGACATCCTCCAAAGCTGAAGATTCCAAGTCACTTCCACCCAAAGAATTCTTCCCATTGGGAGGAGCTGAAGATTCTTCTCTATCCATGCAAGGATGTTCAGTTGATGGTTCATTATCATCAGAATTGGCAACCACATGATCGTCATTGTCAGCATCACTGTCAGATTCAGAATGTGAAGATACAGAGGTGAAGTGTACATCCTCAACCCCAGTTTTATGGTTAAAGCTGCATAACAAAGGATGTGTCACATAAGAATAAGAGAAGAGAGATTTAAGACATTGAGAAAAAGTGGGTAAAATTCTGGTAAGCATGAGCGACAACGTGTATTATGGAATATTTGGTAGTTTCAAACTATTGGAAGAGAAATTTCAAAACCATTATATATTAACAGATGAGGTTAAATAAAAAGAGGACTGGTAAATGCATGGAATTTTGAAGACAAGATAAAAATGGACCAAAATTGGCAACTTAAAACAAATTGCTATAAACTGAGGAGAAAGAAGAGGATATAATTAGGTGCTGGGGAAGACAAGAAGGCCTACAAGAATATGTCTATTTTAAATATGAGATTAAGCTAAAATAGATGAAACTGATGAACCTGTGACACCATATAGAACTGAAACCTATCTTGTTGATCAGCACGGTGAGACACTTGGCCAGCTCATACCATTGCAAAAGAGTTTCAAATCAGTCATTTTAAGGTCTGCACTACCGTTGTTATCAGAAACAATGTCAACATCTATACATTCAGTGTATAAGCTATCAATTCATTGTTAACTGACCATGTACCCAAAAATATCTGAACCAATAGCACAGATAAAATTTTGAGAGAAACCAATTCTAAGGGAGAATTTATACTCACAGGTCTGCCAAAGGGACCATCCCAGATCCATGGAAATCATCAATTTGGAAAGACCGAGAAGCAACAAGACTTTTAGCAGCAAAGTAATGTTCAACACCAAAATAGTCTGGGTTAAGCTTCACATTAGCCGAATCCAAATCCAGAAGGGGTAAAACATTTTGTTTCCAGTCCTCAAAAATAAGACCTTTGTCTTCTTTCACTATCTGCCTACAAAAAAAGGCAAGAAATGCCCAAAACCACTTATATTATATTTCCACAATTAACAAAGGCATCAGACATTGATTAAACTACCTCGTGAAGCTCAGTGCCAGAAAGAAGAGAATCCACTTCTTCAAGTGACCAAACACAAGGCACGCACTCTTGATGAGGCAAGAGCTGGAGATACCCGGCCCAGGGAGAATCCTCACCTAGGCTCTTTTCATACATAAGAGCAAATGCCAAGCCTAAACTACCGCCCAAACCAGCTGACTCGATAATGTCACTTGCCCCACTGGTCTTAACAGTGAGGCATGCGCTCTTTGGTATAGTAGCCACCAAATCACCTTCCTTCAAATCACCTAATGCTATAACATAAATTCCCTGTTCTGGGTCATCTCTGAAATCCAGTGCGTCGCTGTATTCGAAGCCTTGTGATCTCATCCAACGCTTGAACGCTCTTATTCGCCTGAACGTATCACATAAAAGCATGATACAATATTTACTGAAAAAAAAACAACTTTAAGTTGACACAAATACATATTTCTTAAAAATGTGACAGTGTTCAGATTTTACCTGGAAGCCATGACTGAGTTCAGCCGACGGGAGTAGCTTCTGTTCTCTTTCTTGCAGGGTTTTAAGTTCAGGGAGATGGCAGAACGGCTCGGCCGGTGGCTTGAAGTAAAAAGAACCGTACAACTAATTACTAGATACAACTCCATTAAGTTTAACCTTTTAAAGCCCAACCCAAGCCCGCTTCGATTACAGTGGTAAAGAAATAAAATTTTTTTTATTAATTTTAAGAAATAGTATTCTTATTGCTCATTGTATTAGAATAATTATGCTTTGAATTCACACGTTAATTTAACTTATTTTTCAATGTTAGTTATTGCAATTTCTAGCTAGATTTCAGTTCAGTTCACAAATCATATTATTGAGATAATAAAATGTATAGCTAAAGTTCAGTTCTTCTTCACAAATCATATTATTTTGAATGTGCATGGCTTTGTATCTTATGTTGATGTTGAAGAGTAATCAAGGGATGATATTCATTTGATAAAATTTCATACGACCTCAATTACCAATGGAAAAGAGTAAATGATTTACTTTTAATTATAATAGCATTAATAATAATAGGATTTTGCTAAGTTGCAGCAGCTGTAAGGTACAGCTGCTGCAACTTAGAGGCTCTCTTAATAATAAGATAAACAACGCGGGGAAACAGATTTAGTATAGATTACAAAAGTAAATGTGATGCCACGGCAATAAGCCCAATGGCCCATAACAGTAAACTCCAATTTACCGTTTTATACGGTATAACGTATATATCTCATCACACTGTAAAGAAACAGAATACTTGACGCCCCCACAGTTTAACGAAACAAGCACAAAGCCCGCATGCACAGACAGAAAGAGAGAGGCTGCTTAGCGACGGAGGGCGATTTAGAAAAGAGATACAGGTATTGGCAGTGGGCGAAGCTAATATATTTTACTCTTTCTCTTTCTGTATACGTTTCTAGGGTTTTTCATTTTACTGGTTTCATTTCGTTTCTTTTATTTTCTTCTAATTTTGACTTGCATTCTTACAACCTCTAAGATCTGAAACTATTTATATAATTCCATCTAAAGGAGAAATATCTGTTCAATACAAATTTCCTGTTTGGTTTCTACGTTAAGACAATGTGTGAAAACATTTGAATTAAGCGTTTTTTTGTATTAGCAACTAAATGAATGCTTAGAAGTTGATGCAAAATGTTATGAGTTTCATGGGTGTTACTCGTGAGTGTTTCGGTGGGTGACGTAGCTGCTATTAATTTTTTCAATTATAATTTAATTCGGAGCTGTTTCTTGGAAATGAAGGTACTTTTGTCCCATTTCACTTTAGTAGGTTTCGGGTTACGAAAATTTGGAGTTTTAAATTTGTTTCTTTTTGGTTTTAGTTCTGAATTGTTTAGTTCTGTTGAATTGGATTCTTGTGTTTGTAGGTTCCATTTGGCTTATTCGTCAACTACCAAAGGCTAGGGTGAAACGTGTCTTCAACTAGTTATATTCTTGCATTAATTATACTGGGTCGTTATGAGTAGTACTCCGAAAAGATCTCATGAAGAGGGTGGTCATTCCTCTTCTTCGAAATATCCACAAGAAGATACAGGTGTATATCCAAAGCTAACAGCTCCGGGGGCCTCGAATGAATACCCCAATGCCCCCTATGAGATGGCGCAAGATGCTCGAGTGAAGATTTCTCGTAGTGAATCTCGTGATTCGGATAGAAGATCACCTTTGCATTCCATGTATCGGATGCCGTCTTCATCTTTGCATGATTCACAAGTAGATTCTCATCCATCTGCTTCGGAAAGCAGGCTGGAATCAAAAGATTCCAAGGACAATCCAAGAATGGATGGCAGAGAGCTTTTTGGCGAGGCAAAGAAGGATGTACAAGGTATTAAGGGCGATAAGGATGCAAGGTATGATAGTAGAGGAGACGACAATAAAGAAATGAAACATGATCGTGAGAGCTATACTGAATTGAAGGGTGATGTGAAGGATGAAAAGGATGGCCATGGTGCTGCAGCTAGTCACGTGAACTGGAAAGAATCAAAGGAGTACCTTCGAGGAAAAAGATATTCTGAACCACCTGGTGGTGCCATGGATTCTTGGCATACATCACGTGTTAGCTCTCAAGGTGCAGTGGAGATTGGAAAGGATGGCTCAACGGTTGAAGACAAGGATTACTCGGAGTCCTATGAGGCTATGGGGGAGAACAAAGTTGATTCGAAAGGTGAGGATAGATTTAAAGATAAGGATAGGAAAAGGAAGGATTCAAAGCACCGGGAATGGGGGGATAGAGATAAAGAAAGAAGTGATCGTAGGAGCAGCAGTATGCAAGTAGGTAATAGCACTAGTGAGCATAAAGAATCAGGAAGGGAGGAGAGAGAAGCAGAGAAGTGGGATAGGGATAGAAAGGATCTTTCAAAGGACAAGGAAAGACTAAAAGAGAGGGAAAAGGATCATACTAAAAGAGAGTCATGGACTAGTGTTGAGAAAGAAGCTGTACAAAATGACAAGGAGGTGGGGGATGGATCTCTGAAAGTGCCACAACCAGAGCAGGAAAATCCGTCATCGGAGCAGAAGAAACCAAAAGAGTTTGATGGCTGGAAGAACATTGAGAGGGAAGCTAGAGATAGGAGAAGAGAAAGAGAGGTTGACACTGAAGGAGATAGACCCGAAAAACGCAGTAGATGCTATGACAAAGAATCTGATGACGGATGTGCTGATGGTGAAGGGGGTACAGAAAGAGAAAGGGATAATTTTAATTACGGAGTTCAGCAGCGTAAGAGGATGCTTAGGCCGAGAGGCAGCCCTCAAGTTGGAAATCGTGAGCCCCGGTTTAGGTCCCGTAGTCAAGATAATGAAGGGTGTGTTTCACATTTTCTTCTCAAATGCTCCAATTTCAACCATTTTTAACTTAATAGATGAAGTTGCAATATTTTGCGTTTATGGAAATGGAATATGCCCTGGTATATCCATCATTACAAAACAAATTATTATGTTAGATGGTTCATTTAATAACTTGGGTAGAGGAAAGAAAATAATCCTTCCGATTCAGAGATTTGTTCTTCTGTTTATTGTATGGGAAGAAGATTAGGTTGGATTTAAGATGTTTATGATTGATCTGAAGTGTTTGCTTAATTGTTTTGGTATACTAATGTTCTCTGTGATTTATTTGAATTTTATAATGATCTGAGGTTAGGACAAGCATTTTTTATAAGCTTGGAATATTACAGCTGGTGGAGGCCTGAATCCTTCACTCTTTTAGAAACAACATCATTTAGGTGTTTCTTATATTCAATTTATGAAGATAAAGAGCTAGGATTGATGATTTTTTGTTATGAGCTATAGATGAGGATGTTTAACTGAATTTATTGACACTGTAGCATTTATTTATGCGTCATATGCTGCAATGCTTGTATACCCTACATCACTTGTTCTATTAGTGATTTTTTTCCCTTTGTCCAATAAATGCTCTTTCACAAATTATTTGTTAATTGACTTGTTTGTTATGGTCATAAAAATTAGTCATACGTTACTCAATTTCACTAAATAAAAGTAGTGAAATTGATTCAGTATCTTGATACAATAAATGGATTCTTATTGTGCGGCACCAAATCTAATAATTTACCTTTTTTGTTTGATGGAACCATTTCTATTCCATTTTTACATATGTGGCTTACCTCTCACTGATCATATTCCTGCTTTCTTTCTTTTGCAGATCTCAAGGTAAGCTGCAATTTCCCTCATCTCAAGCTCAAACTTATGTGCTTGTTTTCGGTGACAGGAACTTGTGACTCAGGAAAGTGATACTGTTCTGGAAAAAAATCCATTGTCTTTAGGATTTAACTTTGTTTCAGGGCATATCTGCATGTGGATAATAACTGCATTGCCATACACATTTGGTACATCTGTTCAGGCATCTGTTGATTTAGTAATCGCTAACTATTATGAGGGTTGTATTTCATCCTTTTATTTCAAAATTGCGAGATTGTTCTTTTCTATGTTTGCTTACCTTGTGTGCCTTCTCTGAAGTATATATTTTAGTAGCTATGAACTCTTAGGGTTGTACCCTTCCTGCTTGCTGCGAAAGTGGGATACTGAATGTGTCTGCCTTAGCCTAGTAAGACAAGCCTTCCCCAGTTGGAACCCAATGTTTTTGAAAAATCAGAAGCTCTGGTGAAGTCCAATATATTTAAATTTTTCTTAAAAACTTCTGAATTCTTCTTTTTCACGATTCTTGGAGATGTAATTGTTTCAGACTTGACAATTTTTACTAGTTGTGGGCAGTTTAGAGTTCTCACTGATAACGCAGTTGAAATTTGAAGACTGTAAGTCTCTTGAAAGATGAAATGTCTTCCTATAATGGGTAAAGATTGGGATACTATTATCAACTACTAGTTTAATTTCTTTTATTTGCTCTCTCCAAACTGCGGAAAAAATTTATGCACAGTTTTTGTCATTTTTCTTGCATTAATGCATCATTGCCTACGAAGTGACAAGCGTTAAGTCAAAACTATTGATATGTGGTGGAAATTGATCATCCGGTGCTCAGTGATGGAGCAGAAAACTTTTAGGCTTCGAAGTTAGATGATTTTCCTTTTCCCCATTTAGCTGTTTTATTTTACTTCTTTGCTGGTGTTTCAGGTAAAGCTGAATTATCTTCTGTTGTTTATAAAGTTGGCGAATGCATGCAAGACCTGATAAAGTTGTGGAAGGAGTATGAAGCATCTCAATCTGATAAAAATGGTGAAATTGCTAACAATGGTCCCACTCTAGAAATTCGGATACCTGCTGAGCATGTTACTGCTACGAATCGCCAAGTAAGATCATTTTACTTCACATTATTCTGCAGTGTTGCTAGTTATAGACTTACATATCAAATTCCAATAGTCTGGAAATTTGTTGATAGTAGTTACAGCAGCATATTTTGTGACTCTACTTCTTAGTTATGTAAGTTCATTATGTTTAGGTCAGAGGTGGTCAGCTATGGGGAACCGATATATACACAGATGACTCTGATCTTGTTGCTGGTATGTGGTTCTATGAATAATTGTTCACAATAATTGTCTTTGCGTCACTCTTTTTGGTTTATGAGATCTATAACTGATCTTGGGGTGTTGCTTTCCAGTTCTCATGCACACGGGTTACTGCCGTCCCACTGCATCTCCTCCTCCATCTGCTATTCAAGAGTTGCGTGCCACAATCCGGATTTTACCTCCGCAAGATTGTGAGTGAATATAATGCCACTCAATTTTCTTTATATATTGCTAATGCTAAATAATATGCTATAGCTCCCGTCATATTCTACTTTTTCTATATATATTCTGTTCCATATAAAAATCTTATTTAACTTTAGCTGTTCATGAGCAAATGTCACATTTATGTGCTCAACTGACATTTAAGGGTAGTGTGGCTACTTTCAGTTTGCGTTTACAATTAGTGAAAAAGAAACTGAAATTGATATTTTACTGTTTTTCTGATTTTCCAAAGTATTTTAGATCTTGACTTCTGTTTGGACTTGATGGTTATAGATTGTGTCTAGATTTCTTAAGTTGTTTCCAACACCTTGTGCCAAATCAAAACACAATCCTCTTGTGTGTTCTCAATTAGTAAGAAAATTTTGTTTGGATAGACTGCAGTAGACAACTTGGGATGTCTTTTTTTTCATCAGGTCTTATTCCTGGATGACACTTCCACAGTCCTACTTTGTTGATACAGAGAAGTAATGTACTGAATAATGCAGTGCATTATTCATCTCTATGTTTGTCACTGGCTTTCAACCCAATAATAGTTATCAAAGAGTTGGACCTGAGTCATTGACTGAAGCATATTCGGAAATTGATTAATTTTCTTTATTTAACTAGTTGTAACTTATGCTCTCCTTTTATCTCTTTGCACTTCTGCAATTTTCATCACAATGTTTGTTTTACTTATGTGCATTTTAACAAGCCTAACCTCCTCTAGTTTTGTTAGGTTACACATCTGAACAAAGAAATAATGTACGTTCCCGTGCCTGGGGGGCTGGAAGTGGTTGTAGTTACCGTGTCGAGAAATGTTGCATTGTGAAGGTGACAAACTAGTTATCTCTGCCTTTTTCTGCTTCAGATGTCTTGTTAATGATGCCTCATTTTTCCGTTAAAGATTGGATGGTTGCATGGATTGATGGAGTTGGAACTCAATCAATAATTCTAATTTTTTGAACTTAAAATGCCTTTTTCTTTTGTATCAAACTTTAGTAAGTGCTATTGAGTTGGCAAAAGTTAGTTACTTACAGGCTGTTTCATACTTTTTAATAGTTATATGTATATGAATTTCTGTTTTTCAAATTGCAGAAAGGAGGTGGAACTATTGATCTGGAGCCTTGTCTTACTCACTCATCGACAGTGGAGCCTACCCTCGCTCCCATGGCAGTGGAACGGACAATGACTACTAGGGCTGCAGCATCGGTATCACACAGCTAATTTTATTTATGTTTGTTGGGATTGCATCAGTGGTTGACTTTCCATTATTATCTCTCCACTCGTCCTTGTTCACTTAAATCTTTTATTAGGGTCAGGATTGGCAAATGTAGTATGTTCATTGTGTATTCAACTTGGTGGATTATCAATAATGCCTGGCATGGTGCAACTGGAAAACCCTCTTTGTCTTAATGTAGCTTACAACAAAAGACTTTCAAAGCCAACAACTTAGGCCAGCTCCGAAAACCCCCTGTCTTAAACAAATCTTCTAAATGATTGTCAGATAAATTGGACTGCAAATACAATTATGTTTTGAATCACATATTCTTCTATGGCACATGTGGTATGCGTGAGCATTTATGTATATGTTTTGTTTGTATTAAATAACAACTGGCTCGCTTTATGTTTTTCATTCTTCAGAATGCATTGCGGCAGCAAAGGTTCGTGCGAGAAGTCACAATTCAGTACAACCTCTGCAATGAACCTTGGTATGCATGTGATCTTCTTTTTCATAATTTCCCGCATGCATTTACATACATATATCAGTTTATTGTTGGAAAATCGGTTTGAATGTTTATGTGCATAGAGAGTTGGGATTATGTGACCTTGCTTCTCTCAGCAATACAGCTAGAAACAATTGAATATACCTCATAGTTGCTTTTCTTGGTTTTTATTTATTTGTTTATTTTTTGAATCCCCTTGATGTTCAAGTGTCCAGTACTAATTAATCTGAATGCTTGCAAACTGATTCAGGATTAAGTACAGTATAAGTATTGTTGCTGATAAAGGTCTGAAGAAGCCCCTTTATACATCAGCACGTTTGAAGAAAGGGGAAGTTCTTTATTTAGAAACACATTCTTGCAGGTAGTCTTCCTATCTTCTTATTGCATGAATTGTTTGCCCAGGTTGTTTGGTTGTCATTTGGGATTTTGGATCATGATATTTTGTTTTAATAAATTTGTTATGTAATTGTTTTCTATCAGCCTCCATTTCTGATATTAATATTGTCTTATTGCTCTTTGGTTCTTAATTCTACATAACACAAATGATCAAATTAAAGGAACTATACTGAGATGGATCACCTATTTACATCATCATGTGATTTTGTGGAACATTGGCATAAGACAATTTACAGATCAGATGCTTTAAACCTGAACACAACTGGAGATGCTAAGTTCCAAATTTAAGATGTGGAAGCATCTTAGTAAAGTTTCCAAGTTGATGGAATAGGATTAGGCTTTTGCTTTTATGAAAAGCTACGTATAGCTGTCCTGCATTCTGTTTGTTCCTATTGGTCTTGAGGTACAACTTTCTCATTTAATTTTTTTTTTTCGAAAAAACAGATAGGATTTTCTCATTTCATATTTATTACAAATGAAACTAGTGACTTGAAATAAAGTCTCTGGTCATTTGTGTAAGGAGAAAATGATTTATAGCCTCAAATAGGAATAGTTTTCTGGAGATTGGAATCTCTGAAGTGCATGTGGCAATTTCTTGGTGATGGTTTGTGTTTTCTAATCTTTTGAGTTGTTATCTGAAGGTATGAACTCTCTTTTGCGGGAGAGAAGATGGTTAAAGCTGTTCCAGCATCTGAGTCACATGATACAGAGACAGAAAAGTCTCAAAATCACCTCTCACATTCCACAAATGGGGAAAAGAATGATTGTGATAATATTATGACTGATGTTTTTCGTTGGTCTCGTTGTAAGAAGCCCCTTCCTCAAAAAGTTATGCGTTCCATTGGGATCCCACTGCCTCCTGAGCATCTGGAGGTACTTCATCTCACTTGTTTCTTTCTACATTGTTGTAAGTTCAGAACTAAAATGAATGTTGGTTCATCTTTGGAACTTGGAAGCACTCCTGAGTTGCCTGAAACTTTATATTGACGAGTGCTTGGCATCTGCTTTCACCCATCTCAGCATCCCATTACATCTTGATAGCATATATGGCATGTCGGTCCAACTTACCAAAATTGCATCTGTTCTGCCTATCTGGTTAAATTTCCACGTGCAACCACATTTGCATATTGATGCAATATTTTGCATGACAAACAGGCAGGGTAGGCCTAGCTTGGTACATAAATCCATTTGTTCTGCAAATTGCTTAGAAATGTAGTTGTGTTTCTTTTGCACTCCATTTGATAACATTTTCTCTTCTTGGACAGGTAATAGAAGAAAACCTTGACTGGGAGGATGTACAGTGGTCACAAACTGGAGTTTGGATAGCTGGGAAAGAATACACCCTTGCACGGGTGCATTTCCTATCCAAGGACTGAGTGACAGTTGCATCTGTCTTCATGTATATACAATTTTTTTTCTCGGTTTGATGTATGAAACGGAGCGGTTTGATGTATGAAACGGAGCAACTCCTTTCGAGAATGCAATGCGAAATGACTTGTGTGATTAGAATATCTCTCTCTCACACTCGCTAATCACTATTGACATTACATCTGGAATAACGGAATGTAGCTAATTATTTCATGAGTAGACTAGTGGATATCCAAGTTCACCAACTTCATCCTTTTTGAAACTTTAGAGCTAAGGTTCTTTATTTATTTATTTATTCATTATCATTTTTTTTTATAAAAGCACGAGACAATTATTTGTTGCTTATTCGTTGTAGATTATTTGAAAAGCAGAAAGGTGGCAAGATAGATACGGAAGGTGTAATGTTGTTATTGGTTCTGAATGCTGATGGAGTGAGCTTCTCTGATTTTTAACAGAACTGTAAATGTGATGCAGTGTTTTCTTTTGGATTAGTACAGAGATTTGGCAGATTTTTCTGTTCCATACATGTAATGCCGTGGATGTTTAATAGCTGATGATGGTGAACAAAGACCATGATTAGTCTTTGTTTAAAAAACCTTTGAAGGCACAATATGATGGATTAGGAGGAACATCATTAACAAGACAAGTCCGTATTGATTTAAAATTAGATGATGCTATTAAAATTTTATTGTCAAATGGCAATTTGCCTCGATAAATGTACGGAAAAAATGCAAATTGCATAAATAATATTTCAGAAATAATTTCGGAATAATGATATTTTGGTCTCAACTTGGTTCTTTTATAATTTTCTTTTGTTATTTAATTTTTGTGATGCTAGTTCTTTGAAAAAAAAAAAAGAGAAAATGGGGAAAAAAAGGTGAACACGTATATATGTGATTTTTCAACATACTAAAAGTGATTATTTGATATGTATATAATTTATAATTAATATCAATATTGAGATATTAGTTAGGAAGTTTAACATCATTCATGTCTAATTATCGTTTATTAATACTTCAGGGTTTCCCTTGGTTTCTATTCAATTAATGCCGTTGCAACATATGAATTTACATAATATAATTTTTGTTTTACTACTTGAAATTAAAAAAAAAAATGAAGTAATAAATAAAGATGGACAGTCTATGACATTTGAGTTTTGACCACATTCATTTGATATATTGGACTTTGAGGTAAAGAAATATCTATAGTTAGCAAAACAGGTCATCGGTTCGTGTTTCGTGTCATGTTAAATTTAGATCGATAAAAAAATACTCATTTAATAATCGTGTCGAAATATTGAGATCTTAACTCAACACAGAAAAACCTAACGCATCAATTTATATAAAATAATTTTTGTTTTACTGCTTGAAATAAAAAATAAAAAATAAATTGAAGTAATAAATAAAGATGGGCAGTCCATGACATTTAGTTTTGGCCACATTTATTTGATATATTGGATTCTGAAGAAAAGAAATATCTAAAGCTGACAAAATAAGTCACCAAATTACATTTTGTGTCATGTCATATTTAGAACGATTCAAACCCAACTCATTTAATAATCATATTAAAATATTGAGATCATATATATATATTGATATTATAAAATATATATACCTACTAAAATATTATATATTTACACTATTAAAATTCTAAATCTATATAAAATTCTATAAATGAAACATTGTGTATATGTTCATCCTTTAAAAAAAAATCATCTCTAATATTTAAGTTTTAACGATAAGAACTTATAAATTAATTTAAAATAAAAAAATATAATCGTGTTATTATTTGAATAAATGAATAAAAAATCTTAATCTTAACCTAATAAAAAAAATTATGTCTATCCAAATCTAATTCATTTAATGATCATGTTAAATTTAACGGTTTATACTTATTTATTTACGTTGTGCTGCGCCAGGTAACTAAATCGTGTCAAATTTTGATAGAAATTTCACTCCCGGCCTCCCTGTCCCGGGTAAGAAGATTTATCCTCTACATAGATATTATTAATTAAAAGTAAAACTAGGTGTCTATTTTAATTTTCGCAAATACAATGCTTTTCCCTCTGTTTGAAACGGAAACACATTAAACCCTAATTTGATTCTCATTGCAACGGAGCATAACCAAGTCTGAATTGTGAGTTTCACTTTCTTTTACTCGAGTTCTATTTATTATTTTAATTTCCATCTTTTCTTGAATAAATGTATCAAGAAACCAGGGTTTGTATCACTAAATTAGTTCATATTCTGTTTAATTGAGTAAAATAAATTAGCACGTTTGTCTCTTTTGAGCTGATTAACTCAAAATATCAATTGGGTCAATTCGTGGCGAAGTCTGAATCACAGTATATTTTCTCTGCCTTCTTTGTGTTTGGAGTATTAATTGTTTATATAGTAATGCATTCATAGGCCCTGAAATTTCAAGTTACAATATTTTAGGTTGGGGAAATATTTGAAAGAATGTATTGATAAAAGAGATCATTGAAATTATGAGGGTAATGAAGCTGGTGTCAACTTATCAGGAAATGATGTAATCTCTCAAAGTAAATTGAGTAGTTCTTTTTTAGTGAATTTTTTTTTTTTGTTGGAAGTTTGTTATTGATTCATGGCTATTACGTGGTTGGCTGTTTGTCTTACTTGGTGTTTATAAGTGCTTTATTTGCTGTTGGACTAGGATAATTTCATTATAGAGAATTGGAATGAATATGGACTTTATCTTTATTTTTGAATGAGGAAAGTTGGGGCTAAAAGTATTTGATTGCTGATATGTATTGAAATTTAAGGGCATGTCTATTGATCCTAGCGCACCAATGAATTACGTGGAAGAGGATGCTACTTCGGGCTCTGGGGATGATGGTAACATATTAGATGGACACAACAAGCGCCACCCTGTGACTCCTTCAAGTTCTGGACGTCGTAAGAGAAATCGTAAGGCTGCTGGTGATGCAATTGTGGAAGCAATGCTAGAAATTGCTGCTGCTTCAAAAATGAGGGCTGCTGCAATTACAAAGAATGAAGAACGATTTTCGATAAGCAAATGCATTAGAGTTTTGGATGACATGCAAGGTGTTGATCAACGAATTTACTTTTTTGCGTTGGACTTATTTGAGAATCCCAATGCGAGAGAAACATTCTTGTCTCTTAAGAGTGAGAAAAGGTTCCCATGGTTGCAGAGGAAGTGTAATGCTTCCTCTAGTTGAATAGTTTAAGTGACATGAATAGTCTTGTACATTTTAATTCCAAACCTCTGGTAATAGCTTTTATGGTCATAGTTTTGCTGAAGAACTCACATTTGTAATTAGTTTGACCATAAGTTATTGCTTTTTATTTGGTTGAAATATTATAATTATAAATGATAATTAGAGGGTCAGCTTTTTATTTCTTGTTTTATTATTGCTTGTGTTTGACACTTACAAGTATTTATTAGGTTACTTTATGGGGCACTCACTTTTTATATTAGTTAGTTGCATTTTGTTATGTATATTGCATTTGATTCTATTTCTACAGATTTATCTGCTAGCATGGATGATTATGACTTAGAATTGGACCAGATGGAGTTAGTTGCAGCAGCTGCTGGCTACTACTACTATAACAGTATAGTCAAGCAACCTCAGCGTGGTATCTCACCCAGTGGAAGTGGATTTATGGCTCAAGTTCTAGAAGGACATGATGATATATGTCGGGCAATGTTTCGGATGGATAAACACGTTTTCCACAAATTGTCTGACACACTTAGGCAGAGAGGCATGCTACGTGATACTTCTGGTGTTTTAATAGAGGAGCAACTGGCAATTTTTTTGAATATTGTGGGTCATAATGAGCGTAATAGAGTAATCCAAGAGCGGTTTCAGCATTCAGGTGAGACCATCAGCCGGCATTTCAATAATGTTTTGAAGGCTATCAAGTCCCTGTCGCGTGAATTCTTACAGCCCCCACCACTGACCACTCCTCCAGAAATTCTCTGTAGTAATCGGTTTTACCCATATTTCCAGGTTAATATCTAATCATCTTTTTTCTTATATCTTATGTGCATTACTGTTTGTCATTCACTTTATTTCTTCAACTCAGGATTGTATTGGTGTCATAGATGGTATGCACATCCCTGCACATGTCCCGGCAAAAGAGCAATCCCAATTTCGTAATAAGAAAGGTCTATTATCACAAAACGTGTTGGCAGCATGTACATTTGACCTACAGTTTATATTCATTTATCCGGGTTGGGAAGGCTCTGTTGCAGATTCACGAGTGTTAAGGGCAGTCTTAGATGATCCAGATCAGAATTTTCCTCACATTCCTGAAGGTTCTCCCAAAACATAGATTTTGCAAAAGCATGCAACTTATTGCACATGTATACTTGCTTTTTCTTCTTTAATACTTATGATTAAGTCTTCAATGTTGTAGGAAAATATTACCTGGTTGATATGGATTACACAAACACAGAAGGATTTATTGCTCCATATGTAGGACTTCGGTATCACTTGCATGAATATAGAGGTGCTAATAAATTGCCTAGAAATGCAAAGGAGCTGTTCAATCATCGGCATTCATCCCTAAGAAATGTCATTCAGAGGTCCTTTAATGTGCTAAAAGCTCGATTTCCTATTCTCAAACTTGCCCCTCAGTATGCATTTCATATCCAAAGGGATATAGTTATCGCTGCCTGTGTTCTGCATAATTACATCCGACATGAGGAAAAAAATGATTGGTTGTTTGCTACTGTCAGTGGTGAGCCAGAGGAAGAGATGCCTTATTTTGATGATCCATTTGACATGCAGTTAGCTTCTTCTATGCAGGAGCAAATTGCTTCTGCAACGCGAGAATCAATTGCAGCGGCTATGTGGAATGATTTCATAAACAAATGGGATCTATGGTGATTTGCAAAAGCCGGACTTTATAAGTTGGTACTGATTCTCTGCATTTTTTTTCCCTGTTCAGAGTAATTTATCTTAGGCTTGAGATTTCCATTTTGCTACCAATCGATATGGTCTTTTTGTTGCGAAGTGTAAAAGAATCTTTTGATTTGGGGACATTTGCCACTGGTTTTTAGCTCTCCGCATATTTTGTTTGAAATTATTCATCAATTTGGGAGGAAAGTACGGAAATTTGGATCGATTCTGGCAGTACAGTTTGATGATTTTTGGGATCAGATTTTGTATGGATAATTATTCTGCTTGACATAATGCAAGCTGTTGCGGCTGAAATTGAAAGCCAGCAAAGAACGTTTCCAGGTGTTGCTTCCCTCAACACAATTATGTTGATGCTATACCACATCCATTTTCCTCTGTAAATGATGATTATTCTTATAGTTGTGTCAAGAGTGAAAGGATTGCCAATTACCAAATTCTAGTCTAGTTGTGACGTTCAGTTTAATCAGTGCCAAATCAGATTCCTGCGATTTTTTGAACTGGGGCCGTATCTTTTTCCCTTTCTCTTTTGAATTTATGAAGTGCAAACACGGTATTAAGTATAGAAAATTTTACAATGAAAAAGTACTGTTGGATCATCCTTAAAGTTAGCCTTAGAACAGAGAGATCTTATAAGTTCAGAATATATAATCCTTCAATTTTATTCGATCAACACCCGTTAATTAGTTTCTTTAAAATAATGAACACAATCATTTTTAATACTGTACAAAACAGTCCCCTTGGTCTTTTGCTACTCGCTCCTGTCACGTAAGATTGTCATCTCGGTAAACTCACTTTGTCTAATCAATTTTGAAATTTATTAGTCCCTCTGCCTCTAGGATCTTGCATATTTGACAAGTGTGGAGATATTTTTGAAGAAATTTTACTAGAATTGACAATTTCTAATACTGTACATTATGTGAATGCCATGAGAAATTCTTGAGTATTCTTGAAATATTATTCTTTTTTCATTTATTCATTGTTATGTATATATTTCAATCAATCATGAAAATATCCAAACACACGTGATAAATAGTGTATGGATAAGGCGCAATGTTACAAAATTATTGAAAACCTTATTGAAATAATAGATGGACCTTTTTTATTTTCATGAGGTTTTGAACCAAAAACTTAAGAAAGAATAATTAATAAAGAAATGATCTCCTTTTCCTTTGCTTTTCTTTTTTTTTTTCCTTTTAAATAAATTAAAAAAGAGAAAGAAACTAAATTGAAAATTAAAAAGAAACTCAGAAGTAGAAACCAAATGATCATTAATGAAAAACCCAATTATATAAGTATGAAATTACGTACATAGAAGAATATTGTCAATCTTCACAAATCGAAGCTGTACATCAGACTAGGCATAGTCAAAATCAAAGTTAATTTTTCAGAACTGTAGTAACATGCTTTCTAGTAAATGCACGCCCGAGTGTTTTAGATCTGAGTCAATTTTCCTAACAAAGCCATTCTAACAGATATCAAATTTTTGTACAACTCCTTAACACTTTCTTCTAATGGTTTAATCCCATCTTCTATTTTCCCACAACTTCTTTTCATTTCCTTAACATCAACTCGAAGCTGATGATTATTCTGCCTTCTGTGCTTCATTTGATCCCGCAAACTCTTAGTAACCTTTACCATTTGCTGCAACTCAAATAGCGCAATGGTCGGGCTAGGTTTTCCTTGCTCTTTCACTCCATTCTGCAGTTGCTGTGATGAACAAGACCATGAAGTCTTTTGTGGCGGAGGTTGCATTAACGGCAACAACCCATGTTTTGATTTGAACGACAGAGCATTTTCAAGAATTGCACACACTGTGGACGTTACGGCCATCGACCCACTCAACATTTCTCCCAATCTTGAATCTTGCATTTGGCCTAGGATTTTCTTTAATCCAGAGCCACACTTGCCCATTTCGTTGCCTCTTCTTTCCATGACTCGACATGAATCTAAAGCTCCTCCTATTCTAGCTAATGTAGCCGGATGAAGCTCAGCACTGCTCTCAAGCAAATGTGAAACTACTCTTAATGATTCTACGTAGTTATGAACTATCTCTATTCTCTCCGTTAACTCATTGCATGCGTCCAGCATGCTGATATTGGAATCGAGATACTGATCGATGATTTTTCTATCTGAATCTTGAAACGTGCCATGGTTTGCAAGAGACGCTAAGGTTACTTGTTGAGCAGTGGTTGAAGCTTTAAGGGCTTGTAAGATCCATGTGTAATGAGACTCATCAGAAGAAGCAGATGATGATGATTGTAGGGCATCGAGCTCAGCGGTGAGTTGCCGGTCAAATGAGCTTCTGATTGGCAAAGGGACGACTGCCGAAGAAGCTGCTGACAACCTCATCGGAATCCCAAAGGACAAGCTTCTAAGGATTGATGATGATGATGATGATGAGTACTTCATTTTTACTTCTTTCTTTTAGTTTGGAGCTTGATTGATTGTTTTGAGCAAGAAGCAAAAGCTAGGGTCCCCTCTATATATAATAGACAGAAGCTTGATGGGTGGTGATTATTTAAATAATTTAATAATAAAACTAAAGACTGCCAAACGTGGTAATGAATTGCATGCATAACATGCAGCCAACACATGTCCAAAAGACAGTAGCAAGTATAAAAGCACAAAAATAAACAAAGGCTCTAAAATTGTCATTGGTATCCATTGTTGGGGAGAAACAAAAACGAGCAAGTTGGGTCCTACTTTGATTGTAAGCTGTGCCCTTGGTTCCTTTAAAGTGGGGTGCAAGGTGATTGATTTCAGGTTCACAAAATTATTGGGATGATGACTATAGTCGATGATTGTGAGCTGTCTTATCTGTAACGTGGCCCGTCAAGAGACCGCCACGTACTCATGTAAGGAAGGTTTTCGTAAGATCGAAGCAGATACTATCTTATGAATAACACCATGGTCATTACAGCGGAGTTTTTTTTTTTTTTTACCCCCCTCCCCAAAGGCAATGTACCACTAATTTACGAAGATGTTATGTAGTGAAAGTTCTAGTTTTAATAAATCAATAATATAAGAGACCACTACCAATGGAAACAGAAGACATAATCAGTTGTGTGCTAAGTGCTAGCTTAGTGCTAAGCTAAGCCAAGCCAAGCCGCAAGTGTTTACATACTATAAACATTACAACAGTCAAATACCTAAACAAGCAAGTCTTTTTTTTTTTAATAAATTTAGTTTTATGCTTTTTTTTAGTAATATTTAGTTTCGTGTTCGTGATTTATTAAAATAACTGCTTAAAATTTTGAGAGATCGGAGCCACGTACGTACATTCAAAAAAATCTTACACAATACTGAGTTGGTAATGGATTGAGTTTTTGCTCGAATTGAATAGGAATAATGATCAGTTGTCCATGCTAAGTTTTCAGCAACAGAAACAACACGAATAGAATAATTTAACGTCAAAGAATGCTGGTATGTGACAAACAAACATTGAGTAATTATAATAAACAACAACAATAAAAAAAGGCCAAGAGTTGACGTGTGCGGATTTGGTTAAGCCAATTTGCCCTTTCTTTCGGATTGTAGATCGATCGATCGATCAAAAATATAATATTGGATTTAGATATATAAGTCATATGAGTGGTGTGACTTTTAAAAAGGTTAGGCCTAGGAAATTGAAATAGGAAGATCTTCAAAAGATTTTTTTGATTTTAATTACAAATGCAATTGCAAGTATTTCAGATATGAGTGTCCATCCACATGGCGCGCACCAAATGCCTGCGTTGCTTATGTTGTCTCTTTGTTTGCCACGTTCAAATCTCTGCAGGTTTCTTTCCTTTACTATTAGTTTTCTATTTGCCAAAGCCATTGTATGTGTCCGCTCAAATCAAAACTTCATCTCTATGCTCTCTCTGCTTGCGGTTTTAATCTTCCTTTTCAATTTTTTAACCATGTCTTTTGAGAGTATGATGCGTATAAGAAAATAACATAAATAGTTGTCAATTCTACTTTAGTATTTAGCATATAATTGTGACATAGTATACAAATTGGATATGGGTTTTTGGTAGTGGGTAAGCAAAAAGCTAAGCATCAATCTATTTATAAGATTGTGTTGGTACAAGTTGCTTTTTACAAAGAGAGAGATTGTTTGTAGAGCAGGTGGATAGTAATTAATTTTCAAACAATAATGGATGCACATGTAATAAATTATAGGAATGGAGCCTTAGCCATACAAATGATCAAGAAGGCTGCATATGATTATGATCAGACGATAATCTATGTTTTTAATATATTTAATAATACATTTGTACCACAACTAGTGATCGACGGATACATTGCTCCAAGCCCGTACAACAAATTGTACATAATAATTGATCCCCTGTTATTAGAGACGAATGCATGTATGTACACTAAATAATTTGCCGAATAAAGGCAAATTTGTCAGACGACTTTAGATTTGTTTTCGATACTCGAATCAATTCCAGGCTGAAAGTAACGGAAGCAGTTTCGGTTCTAGCAATCTGTTCGTTTGTTTTTTCGGCTGCTTTTCTCGCCCCATGAGAAAAAAGGGCAGGAAAGTTGATACGTTTTATCAAGAACATGTTGGGCTTCTACAAGAACGTTTTCGTCAAGAAATTTTCAGCAGAAATTTTTACTGAGCTCGTAGTCTTTCTGTCAAAATAAAAATCGATTTTCAAAAGCATTTTTCTAATAACAAGAACCGGTCTGTTGTTGATGCTTAAATATAAATTATATTTCAGATAACTAGGCGAGACATCTTAACCTGAAAGACGAATGAATAAGATAAAAAAAAAAAAATTACTTAGTTGCCAATAACCATGCCAATGATGTTTAAAAGATTTTGCTATGTGTGTATGACTAAATAAACTTCTATTGCTTTTGCTTATGAATACAAGGTGTTGCTTTTGCTTTGGATGATGCAATATCTTTGTACTCAAATTGCAATATCAAATGCTTCATGTGAAATAATACTAACGATGCAATTAATGGACTATACAGTTGTCTTAGTCAAATTAATAATTTCAGAAGCCGTCTAATGGCTCCAAAGAACGAGCACATCGAAGGGATGCATCTATTTTGCAGTTATAAAAAGAAACTATAAACCCAATGGTCTGAAAAAGTAGAAATTTTCTTTTCTGAGCTGGTTGGATATTTACACAATATCCACCTAGTAAGGCTAAAAGCTTCATGTAAGTATCGCTTGCTCTCTTTAATTTTTTAGGGCTTTCTGCGATTATAATTTTGGTATGTTTGATTGAGGAGGGTTTTTAGAAGTAAAATGGAATGTGTTTATAAATTTACGGCTTGACAAAGTACGTGGAGTAGTGTTTGTTTGGAGACAGGATTTTTGGTGTTTTTTGATGCTGATGGAAAGGAATGGACCAAATTGTTTGACATGTTGACATTATTTGACAATTATGTGGAATTGTGTTTGTCCTGGAATAACAGAAGTGCTTCTCATATGCTTAGGTTAATTTATTGACCCCAAACAAAGTTTTCAAGAAACTTTGAAAGTATTTTGGAGTGCTTCATTTGCTTCCATCATTGGAAACATCCTCTAGCGATACAGAAGCTTGAGCCCAACGTTAGTGCTTCTTATCTTAAAGGAAATCGTGATTTAAGAGAAAAACTCGGAAATGGCCAATAAATTGACAAAGATAGCATAAAGACAGAAATTGCATGTGAGGGGAATCAAACACGCTTACACGAGACCTCTGATACTATGTTAAATTGTTAGACCCAGAAGTTAAGCTGATAAGTAATGGCCAAACATAGGAGTTAACATCAGGTGTCTCATCAACTCAAATAAGTCTGCTATCCAAGTTCTCGGTAGAACAGCTGTGAAAATGATGCAAGTAATGCCAGTTTAAATTCAGTGGACCCATGCTTGTTGTACTATTGATTTGCGTACACCAATCCATTCTTCAAAATTTATTTCCAGTGATTGCTCACACTAGGCATATATAAATGGAGCACGGTTCAGTAGGTGAGTCTGATACAAGTGATTCTTCTGAGATAAGTGGCTGCATAGAAAGAGCACAGGCACAAAGTGCTAAGAGCTGGGAATTACAAAGTGCATGTTAATGGCAACTTGAGATGCCCTTTCTCTGCTGGGAAGAAGAAACAAGATTACAAGCACCAAGACTTGTTTCGATATGCTTCATGTGTGTGGAGCCCTAGGATCCGTTAGTAGAAGCCCAAAAAACAAAAAACGCCAGTCACCTTGCTCTCGCTAAGTATATGGAGACTGATCTGAAATATCGATTGCAACGTGCGGTTCCACCAGGGCAAGGTGATCGCTATGTGTGGCCTCGGATGGGGAAAATAGTTAACACGGTGAGCAAGCAGAGAAACATAGTAGCTTTGCTTGACAGCAGACACCGGTTGAATAAGTTTGCCAAGGTTCATATGTTTTGGAATGAACAATCTCCAACCTAACTGCAGAGGCTATATATAGCGACATTCAATGGAGACTGGAATGGGTTCTTGAACGCAACAGGATATGGAAAAGCATTTGAAGCTGACAAATGAAGTTGACACGTCAAATGAAAAACAACGTGAATGCAATGAGAAGAGTGGACAATCTAGCATGCAGCTCATATCATCTTAAGACCTAGAGCATCAAATGAATAGCCGAGAAAAGTGGTTGGCAGGTGGCAACCAACAAGCAGCTGATTGGAAATGAAGTGGCCCCCATTCGTCAAAAGTAGGTTCCAGTTCGGAGTAAATTGATTACGTAGCTGACTCCAAACCCCACAAGTTATATTTTCATCTTTCTTTCATTTTCGCTTGTACCACAACAACGACTATTAATAGATTCTTGAAATAGAACAACAAATCCCTCCGTCCCATTTATTTTAACCATCATCACCTTCTTCTTCTTCTTCTTCTTCTTCCCTCAAGAATGGGCACCACCAATCCCGCAAAACCGGCCATCTCCTGGAAAACGAGGCTTGCTCTGACCTTCGTCTCCGCTATCGGCGACTCCAGCCGTCGCCCCGACGGCACCATCAACCGTCGTCTCACCAACTTCCTGGACGTTCAGAGCCGGCCTAATCCAAACCCCGTCAACTCCGTTTCCACCTCTGACGTCACCCTCGACCCCTCCCGCCCCCTCTGGTTCCGTCTCTTCACCCCCACCGATTCCACCCCTTCCCTTCCCGTCCTCATTTTCTTCCACGGAGGTGGCTTCACCTACCTCAACGCCGCTTCCAAATCCTACGACGCCGTTTGCCGTCGTTTCGCCCGCAAATTCCCCGCTTTCGTCGTCTCCGTGAACTACCGTCTCTGTCCCGAACATCGTTACCCTTCCCAATACGACGACGGATTCGACGTTCTTAGATTCCTCGACGACCATCACGATACCGCGTTGCCACCCAATGCCGACTTGTCTAGGTGCTTCTTGGCAGGCGATAGTGCGGGTGCCAACTTGGCCCACCACGTGGCACTTCGGGCTTCCGGGTCTCCATTTAGGTTCGTCAAACTTCTCGGGTTGGTTTCGATCCAACCCTTTTTCGGCGGCGAGGAGAGAACCGAGTCGGAGATCCGATTATCGGGGTCGCCTTTGGTCTCCACGGCCCGAACCGACTGGATATGGAAAGCGTTCTTGCCAGACGGGTCAAATCGAGACCACGAAGCATCGAATGTGAGTGGGCCCAACGCGGTGGATGTTTCGGGTCTGGAGTATCCGGATACGGTTGTGGTCGTGGGCGGGTTCGACCCGCTGCAGGATTGGCAAAGAAGATATTACAATTGGTTGAAAAAATCAGGAAAAGAAGCAACGCTGATCGAGTATCCAAACATGATCCATGCGTTTTATGTTTTTCCGGAATTGCCCGAGGCCTCTCAGTTAATTTCACAAATTAAAGATTTTATTTCCAAGAGGATATCTAAAATATAATATCAGTGGCGTGCTTTGCTTCTAAATAATAATCTTGTAATATTTTGAAATTATGGAAGGATGTTTTACGTGGGCCGTTATTGTGGAGAAATGTAAAATATTATGCTCTTTAATTTATTTATTTTTGTGCCTAATGGATGATCTATGATTTCCGTTTTATTTATAAAAATATTTTTCTTTAAAATCAAAGCATAGCAAATTGTTGTTGGTTTTTTTTTTTTAAATTACGAAATAGCAATATTATTGATAGTTTGTAATCAAAAGTCATTAGAACTAATCTATATTATTTTTGTCATAGTGGATTATTTATTTTAGGGCACTGGCTCTAATCACCAAATATTCAACATAAATTTTCTCTACTCCATATGGGTGTGGTAGATTTATTTGCTCAGATATTAATTAGTAAGAGCACAGACGTCCTTGTAAGCGTAGAAATAAAGGTGGTCTTGCATTTAATCGTTGAAAATTTTTAAGTCATGTTAAATAAATCTCTGGACCGTGTACGAACACTTGTCGGCTACGGATTGGATTAAGAATACGACACTCGATTGAATCGTGTCTCCTATGCGTTTGTCTCGGAGCAAAGAAATAACAAAAGCGAACAGAACTTAAAAGGGAGAAGTAACTTCAGCGACGAAGAGAATGGTCCCCAAGTCCCTTTAATTGGATTGTTAGGTTTGGACTTTTAAGATACGGCAGGCATAATCAATGAAGTCTGTGATACAGAGCTGCATGTCAGTCTGATCAAATCAATGACGATAATAAAGAGCCTCTGGCTAAGTTACAATTTTACAGGGATCAGCCCAACCCAAACAGCAAGCACGGCCTCCCCAACAAGTCGGTCTTCTTGATCCGGCCCATACAATTCAGTCCTCTCGGCTCGTTCAGTCCGCTCTTTATAATCTCACCTCACGTACTTCTAATACAGCCCCCAAGCCATTCTATGCTTCGATTTTGAATTCGACTACCATTCTTAACCCATTTGTCCCTCCACGACCTCAAAAATCTTTTTTCGATATTGTTACGGGTGCTGCAGAGGCTGCTGTCCCAGTGAAATCGGCCCAACTCTACCGAGACAAGCCTGCTGTCTATTTTTCCACAGAGAAAATTCAAGCCACGGCGGAACCATTTAAACTGGCGTTGGTTGGTAAGTTCTCGTTCGATCGCCCTTCTATGGATGTTATTCGGAAGTTTTTTGTTTCATTAGGCCTGAAGGAGAGTTGTCAGGTGTCTTTGCTTGATAGTAGACATATACTGATTAAATTGTGCATGGAGGAGGATTATTCACGCATTTGGGTGACACAGAGTTGGTATATCAGTGGTCGGGCCATGAGTATCTTTAAATGGAGTCCTGAGTTCCGTTGTTCCGTAGAATCTCCCGTTGTGCCTGTTTAAGTATCACTGCCTTATCTACCAGTTCATTTTATTCATTGTAAGTCTGCTCACTTTTTCATTGCTGCTGCTATTGGTACTCCTTTGCGTGTTGATCACGCTATGGCCTCGGTTAATCGGCCATCGGTTGCCAGCGTGCTTGTTGAATATAATGTTTCGCAACCGTTGTTGCCTCGTATTTGGATTGGTGAGGGAGACGCTAGGTTTTGGCAGGATGTTGTTTTTTAGCGGGTCCCTACTTATTGTGCCAAGTGTAAGCACCTTGGTCATTCTATGGATGCATGTTATATTGTTAATTCTGGGCTTCGTAAGCCTACCCAACCTGCGGATGAGGCCAAGGGCCCGGGCCCTCGAGATACTGGTATTTTACCGGCTGCAGAAGACATTGTTCCTCCACGGGAGTCAGTGCCCCAGTATTTTGTTGTTGCCGATCACCGGCCTCCTATGCTAGTGGACCAGGGCCAGGGTTCGGGCTCTGCTTTATCTCCTCCTACTTCGATGCCTTCCGATTCTACTCCTCCTCCAGTTCCTGCTACTGTTGCTACAGCTTCAGACGTTTCAAGGGAGCAGGCCCGGCCTCCTCCATCGGGTGCCCAGAGATAGGCAGCTGTTGCCTCCTGCTGTTGTTGATCCTAGCTCGAGTGATCCAGTTCGTTCACTGCCTATTGCGCCAACGCCGCCTCCTGCTGCTGTTAGTGCTGCCCCGAGTGGTCCGGCTAGTTCCCCGCTACAGCAGGTGCTCCCTTACAGGTGACTTTTAACACTAATTGCACAGATATTCCCGAGTTTGATGATGATAGGGTGTATGATCCTACCGGTCTGAGGACCTCCTTCGGCTCTACTTTCTTCCGGATTACAACCGATGCCATTCGCTCCCTGGCTATGGGTATTCCCTCCTATCCTCCAGACATTCCATTTCAATCAGATGAGGAGTTTAGCTCCGGTGAAAATTTTGTAGCTAATAAGTATTTTGCTTCTGAGTCTGAGGGTACAAGGGGGCGTGAGTTTGATTCTGACTTCAATGTTGCTGGCTCACAATCCTCCACTTTATGAAAAGATTTCAAGTTAGTCACTAGTCGTAAGTATCGCATGCGGTATTCTGGGCGCTTACATTGATTACATCTCTTTTACTTCTCAGTTGCTCTGTATTGGTCTCCATTTCTTTTTGTTGGTCGAACTCATTCTTCTGCTTGGAGGTTTTGGTTTATGTCCCCCCTCCAAATGTAATTTTATTTTTAGTTTAATAATCTACAGATAAAAGGGTCTCACTTAACCCCCCACCTTTGGGTGGTTTTTAATAAAAGAAAAAAGTTACAATTTTACAATTAATATATTTTATACTTAATCCTCTAAATTACTACTGCTGTAATTATAACATAATCAGTAATTATGTGTGAATTTCTGTTTATCCTATGGACTTTACTTTTATAGTTTATATAATATAACAGTAAATTCTACTATCATGTTATTAATTTTTTATATGTTTTGTAAGGATTCTAAATTAGTTAGATTATAACTTGTTAAAACTTTGTGATAACATTAAAGATGCTGCATGCAAGGTCTCCCCATTGCGATAACTTCCATTTTAAATTTTGAAGTTGAATGCTTCCGTTGTCAGAGATTTTTTTTTTCTCTTTTGGACTTGATATTTCTGGATTGGGCTTCGATGACGTACACAAGTCACGAGTTACGATAAATTTTTAATGCACATGAATTCTTGGTTGAATTTCAATTGAGAGAATTTGAGGTAGGTCTTTTGCATGGAGTGACGAATAATGATACCTGCATATAAAGTAATATAAAAGATAGCACATTACTATAAGATAAAATTTTATTGTGTCTTTTATGTTTTTCTGCTAATTTTTCTTCTGCTATTTTCTGTATCAAAATATTTAATTCTTTCTTCTTTAAAATCTCATTAATTTTTTAATGAATTTTTTGCTTTAACTAAAATATGTTTGACGGGAAAAAAAAAAAAGGAAGAAGTTCTCAGTGTGCATGTGAGTAAAACAAACGAAATCACTTTTTGTTGGTGACTGCTTGCTCTCACAAATATGAGAGCAACGATTCAAATTCCTAAGGAATTAGCTGTCCTTTTTATTTATTTATTTAATAACTTAATTGATTTAATTGCAATAAATTAAGTTATTAAATTTTTTTTAATTTAATAAAAATTTTCAATAATTAAACCATTAAGTTATTAAACTAAAAGTCTGAATGGCATCGTTAAAAGATATTTTTTAAAATATCCTTATATAATTAATTAATTTTTATTCATATCTAAATAAGTTTAATAATTAACATTATCACCTATCTATATAACTTGTGATAATGTTGTAGTAGACTATTATTCATTTTACTTTTATTTTTTCAACTTGGCATTATTTATGTTTATAATTTTTAATGAATATTTTCCATATAAAACATCATAAACGATAATAAAATTGATCAACATATACTAATTTAGAGTATTAAAGGGTTGTATTCAATTGAGTATGATTATATTATGAAAATATATTATTTTATTTATATTCTTTGAGATGTTATTAATTGTTTAACATTTATAATTTGTAAGGGTATAGATGTAAAAATATTAGTTTTTAGATTTTTTTAAGTTAAAAAAAAACTTAATACTTATTTGTAGCCATTCAGACAAAAAAAATAAATATGTTATTCAGATTGAGATATTCAGCTCTATTCAAAATTCAAGATAATTAAAATTTATTTAGATTTCAGATAAAAAAACAAACGCTACCTTACTCTCCCTCAATTAAAAATAATTGAGTGGAGTCAATTGTATTCTTTTTCTTTTATAAAATGCGAGTAGAGCAATATGAACAAGTGTATATGTAGAAATAAAAAAAAAATACTTTTCCTATCAACTTGTTCAGATATCTTTATTAGGGTTTTGTTGGATTATAACTTAGGTAGCTTACGATCGTTTCAAAATATGCAAAAAAATAATAACATGACAGTGGGGCCCGGCCTACAGCCACGTTAAATAGATTATAAGTTACATTGGTTGCATCTTAACAAGACCCGTCGTTATAAGGATTGGCTTTGACGGTTAGCGTGGGATCCACGACGAACTAACATAAATATTTTCACCAACCCCGATCGGTAGACGGTGGGATTTAATAACATCTCTATTGCTTTTAGTTCTCTAATCTACTAAACATAGTGTGATATTCCAAGAGCAAGCCAATTCATCTGCCTAGTTACTGTTATACTACAATGCTTTCAAATTAATTAAACGTGTGTTTAATTTTTTATATGTGTGTTTCAATTTCAATAGAAATTTACTGATGTTTATAAATTATTATAATTATTTTAGATAAAGTCTATTATGACGCAACTCAATTTTTTATTTTATCCGACCCAAATGAGAGTGAAAATGAATTGAATCCATACTTTCTATACTTTCTATCTTAAGAGCATGAGTGTTGCCAATAGGTTACGAGACCAGCGGCATAACTATTACAAGTTGGGAAAATTCATATACGTATATTTCATGGCTCAGACAAATGGCATTGTATATCCTTGAAACAACATATCTCTAAGATAAAGTATTACTATTTACACGTGACATTAAACATAATATTACACATGACCATTAAAAGCAACAAGCATTTTTAAAAAATAAATTCATTCGTTTTACAAATATTATCTTTATATACACGTGTCCTTATTTTATTTGAAATGCACAACATCTCGTGCAGATAACATTTTCCTTTGAAGTATCATAGGTCTGTTGCTCATGTACAACTAAGCAAATTATTTATTGGTCTTCAAAACACAAGAAAATAATCGGATTCTCAACCGCAAGTCAAACCAACATAATTATGAGTTATTTGGTATTAAAGTTAGGTTGCGTTTGGTTTTTTATCTGAAATCTGAATAGGTCTGAATTTAGCTGAAATCTGAATAGGTCTGAATGAAAATATCTGAATGACATGTTTGTTTTTTCCTTTTCAACATCTGAACAGGGAAGTCTAAAAGTTAGTAGTTTGACATAAATATCCTTTTAAATGGTACATATATTTATTCTTCACAATTTATAGTTTTTACAAGTTGATTAGTTTAATAGCATTAAAAAAAATATTTTCATTGTTGATCTTAATTTAATGTTGTAATAAAAAATGTAATTATAACATCAACCTTTATTATAAAGTCAATATTGTTGCTTTAATTTTGATTAATCACAATGGACATATTTTGATTTGTTCAATATTTTAATTTAGTTAATGTTACCATGTGAATAAAAATTTTAAGCAATTAAAGAAAAAAATAACTTCAAGGATAATGCAAAAAATTAAGTTTATACATAATATTAGAAATACATGAATTATTAAGGGTATTTTTGAGATTTAAAATTAAAATTTTTCATTTAGATATCAAACTTCAGATAAAAGTAGACTTTTTCTACTTTTTATATTCAGATAAAATTGTCCGATAATAAGTGATAAGTTAAAAAAACAAACAACCTATAATAAGTAAATGTCTGAAAAAAAGTTAAATTCAGACTTCAGACTAAAAAACAAACAGCACCTTAGTCATCTGTAACTTAAAAGATATAATATTAAAATATTTATTAAACATTAATTATTATATTTTAAAAATTAAGTGAATTTAATTTTATTTTTATACGTTAAAAAATTTATTATATATTTATTAATTTTATTAAAATTATTATTTAAAAATTATATTTATTATATAATATTAATTTTTATTTAAAAAAAAAACAAAAGCAGTAGCATTAAATAACATCACTTTCATTTTTTTTCTTCTGTTAATGAACTGGACAGCAAGCAATTCCCGGAAAATTTCAGTGAAAGTCTATTTAATAATTTAAAAGTAAAAATATTTATTATTTAGATCCTTTCAAATAAAAACTCTTTCACTCACCTCTCGCGCACCTCTGCTGGAAGATTTCTTTATTCTTCTCAAAATTTCTCTTACTTAAGAGTTGAGGTTGTATCTATTTCAGAAATCTGCTTTTAGAATTTCATGCTAGTGATTAATATTATCCATCTCATATTTCTGACCAAATCTTTGATTTTCCTTCTTTTCAACTAGCAACTTTGACGATGAAATTGCTCGGTTTCTGGAATCGACACTCAAAGTTCATTCGAGCAGAGAGTTTAATCGATCTAGTTAATCTGACTGGTTGGTTAATTATTTGCAAAATAACAAAGAAAAATGTGGATGAAATGCCTTTGATTCTCAATTAATTTTATTGATTTTACTCTTGTAGGCGATATCGACTGCTTATATATACACATGGAATATGGAAAATTTGCGAGACCATCCAGTAACGAAATTCGTATAACATGGAGTTGCTAGCTAATGATCCAGGACAAATGGACAATCCGTAACATAGTACATGTGACTCGCAGCCAGTTTAAAGCTAATAAGTTTAGTTCTCTTAAATTAATTGGATTACTTAATAACAATTGGATCACTTCCAGAAAATCCTATCCTTTTTAGTTTTAATGGGGTATATCAGATTAGATCATTGTACAGTTGTGACATAGCACAAAGCAGAAGAGTTTACATAAATGTAGGCATACTAATTTGATATCAGTTCTTACACATTCAAAACTTGACAAGGCCAAAGTTGTAGATAATTTCATGCTCAAAGGTAACTGCAATTATTAATACCACAGAGTGAACAACCTACCTCTCTATTGTTAACTAACAGAAGTCAGCAAAATACTGTCATCATTCTGAAAAGCATAAAGCCAAGTTGAACATGCTCCATGCCCGTGAGCAGCATGAAGAAAAACACAATTAAAAATGAATACGATGAATGATACACAATTATCAACAATTGCAGCACTTTCGGAGCTTACCTGAATTACAAAATTTTTTGACAGATGAATGCCAATTCAGAAATATATCTTATGCGATGTAACTGGTGCAGTATGAGATGCTGTGTGAATAACTCAATTATGCTCCCCCAGCCCCACTGCCGAAATTCTCTTCAAAGATTCACAAGCTTTCACCAGGTCAGCTTCTGAATGGGCAGCAGAAACAAATAATCTAATTCCTACAGGCAGACGGCATTTATCGAGCATTGATCTTTTCGAAGTGACAACAAATACACTGTCTTCCTTCAAAGCCTGCAAATGTAAAAGCAAAAGGAAACTGAATCAACACAGATATTGACTAAACAACTGAAGATTCAAGCATGACGCCAAAAAACAACGCTTACCCGATCAGCAATATTCTCAAGCAGCTGTAGATCATTTTTCATTGAACCTGTTGACTTTTCTAGGATGAGAAAAACAATAGGTGATTCTGGATTACTGGCAACTGAGAGCCCAGGAATATCTGATAAGCCTGCAGTTGCCGAATACAAAAAGTCAAGGACAACTCCAAAATCAGTTCTTAGGTACAACATCAGAACCATTCAATTGCTACGAATCATTCAATTTCCATACTACCAAAATAAACAAGATTTGATAGTTGTGAAGGCATGCTATATCATGACGGAGTGGGGGTAGCAGAAGCAAATTGATAGGGTAGAAAAACACTAGACATCGTTCTAACACCACAGTAAGCCAACGGGACTAGGTTATACTCTAATTGGAGTGTGATTAAATCTCGTTCTAATCCAAACAACTTAATCAGATTTTGACAATGTTTAAAAGAGAGATTAAATGATATTCCAATCCAAACTACTCTACAACGGAAATTTTGATAAATAATCCCAAAGGAATTATGGAGGAGGATTAATTGAATAACTAAAGTTGAAATTATGAAAGCAATAACAAGACCTCTCAATTAATAATAGAATAAACCTACTTCCATAAGTTAACTTAGTAGGGAAACTAAATCACAATTATAATGGAAATAAAATACTAAAACACCTACCATAGCTGACTTTAATTAAAAGAGAAAATATAGAAAGACCTAAAATAACAAAATTCTAAGATCCAAAATAACATCCTACATCATATCAAGCACTAATTCTCAAAAGCCAACACAGTGTTATGTATGAAAATGCAAACAACAGTTATGAATGTTCACACCAATTTATAACCAAAAATGTGAAAAATATTTTTTGGGATCAGAACATGAAGCAAGTTTTATGATGGTAAAAAGTGATTTAGAAACCTACCTTTCCGCAATATGGCAATGTTTTTCTTCAGTTTTTTCATCAGATCAGGATTTTCTTCAAGGACATCGATAGCAGTAATTGCAGCACTTGCAAGATATGGGGGCAAAGAAGCGGAAAAAACATATCCAGAACTGCTCAATCGCTGCCAGGAATTAGCATTTGCAAATTAATAAAAGATATAAACGTTTGCCAAAATTTCTGTGCTCATCTTAATAGTTCAGAACTTTCCAGTATTGTTCCACAACCTTCTTTATCTTTTATTTTTGTTTGTTTTTGTTTTGGGTGAAATGAAAAAGAGAATAAATTTGCATTTGAAGATCTGAGGATGCACCTAGACCTAGTAGTGTATCTTGAATCTTGATAATAGTTGTTAGAGAATGAAAAGAATGAAAATATGTCAAGTGCCATTAATCTTGAATCTTGAGAAATAGAGTAGAAATATGTTTTCCCAAATCTGATTTTCCAGAAACGCATAAAACAACCGCTCGATGCTGCTTACTTTGACATTTGCTTTTTAGAGAATGAATTTAATCTCATTCAATTCATAATTTTCAAATGCAGCACCAAATTCATTTTAATATGTTTATGATTTGTTGAAATATTGGAAATGTTTACAGAAACAATATTAAACTGCAACTCAAAAACAAGATAGTTTTCATATAGCATAATTTACATACTTGGTGATCAACAACTCGAGCACTACCCGTGCAGAATCCCCCCTCAGTGGCTAATGCATGTCCCATAGCAGCAGTTACAATATCTATCTTGTCAACCTACAAGACCATACCACCATAAATCACAGAGATTAAAACAAAAATAGTAGCATAATAAATCTTTGGAACATACCGGAACTCCACAATGCTCAGTAAGGCCTCTGCCAGAACGACCAAGTACACCAAGTGAGTTACTCTCATCCAGAAAAACACGGAAGCGGTATTTCTCCTTCAATCTGATTAACTCGTCCAACGGAGCTATTTGCCCAGAATTCTACAAATTTTAGCATCAAAAATTTTATTATTTCTTATCTCACTCTAGCATTTCAAATTACATTAAAACATCAAGTACATACAGTGGCAAATGTAGCATTTCACAAGCGATACCTGATACACAGCTTCAACCACAATATAGCGTCGTAGTTTCTTAGCCCGCTTATTATCAGCAGTAACTCTCTCCAAAGTATTTCGTAAAGAATCCATGTCGTTGTGCTTGAAGTAGACAATTGTACTTCTAGAGAGATAAAGGCCATTTTGAATTCCCCAATGCACTCCCTCATCGCTGGAAGAAGAAAACAAGAACAATTTTTATATAGAAAACTAATTAAGAAGCAAAGGCTCCAATCCTGGGCTAATATAGGGAAGCTACCAATAGGGAAGCTACCAATTAACTGATGAAAAGAGTACCATCAAATATCAAAAATTGGGGAAAAAAGAAACATTGTGGCTTAAATATTGCTCTTATAACCGTGTAAATCATTCCTTTATAGCATCTGAATAAGTTATAACTCAAAACTAATCCCATATGGTTCAAAATTTCCAATCACCAATACAGATGTCTCTCCATTCAATATTGTCAAATATGTTATTAGGCAATATCATGAAAGAGCAAGATCAATGCCAATGTCGTAAACCAGCATCTCTAGAAGTAATCATATATTAGTAAGGACAGTGAAATGTCATTAGTAAGGGAAAATTGATCTAAATTGAAAGAAAATTATATTAAGTCAACAAAATGAGGCCACAGCAATGACACACACAGAAAGGAGTACATTTCCACTTACTACCATTAGAAATACTGATTATCTTACAACAACTGATTTAAATCATAATGCAAACTCTAAATTCACACTCTCTTCCCTTTGGTGGGGGGGGGGGGGGGGGGGGGGGGGGGGGGGTGGGGGAAGGGAGAGAGAGAGAGCAGTGAAAGTTTAACTTACAAGACTTCAATACTTACACAACAATGAGATCTCCTTTCTTGCAAAAACAGGGAATTGCACTGAACATGGTGGAAAGTCCGTAAGAATAGAGGATTGAATCAGGAGTTCCGAGAAACTTAGCGATTCTGGCCTCACAATCAAGGTGAACATCTGAACGAAGGAACTTGTGAAAATGTCGATCATGCCCATATAGTTAAAAAATAAAACAAAAGTAACTTCAGTTTAGTCCATTTTGAAAGTAGTTGCAAAGCTCTGTCTGACCTATTGTTCCATAGAAGCCACGAGGTCCACAAGAGCCAACACCATATTTCTCCAATGCAGAGGTACATGACTCCTAAGATAGAATATTTTTATGACTGCTCTATCCAACAGAATCCATTATCATGGGGAAAAAAATAATTTGACAATGGAAATGGTCTTTCTTACAAGTAATTTCTCATGTCCTATCAATCCAAGATAATTTGCTGAAGCAAAATTCACAACTTCTTTTCCACTAATTATTGTATGTGGCCCTGCAGCACTGCATAAAAAGCATCTCATGAGCCAGGATATCTTTGAGGATAATATTTGACTACTATGTGTCAGGCCATAATATTTAACATGTATAAAATTTTAAGTTGCATGACTCTGGACTGTAGGTGACCAAAAAGAATTTATAAATCTCAATATGACAAATTCCTGTAAGTAATCTTACAAAACAAATATTTTACTCAAAAGAAAAATTATTTTTAACAACAATCGAGATCAAATTTATTTAAGAAAAGGTAAGGCGAATAGCAATGGTTTTGTAAATTACAATTTAATTCAAATGATAATTGCAGTAATGACAATGAAAGAAACCCAACTGACGTAAAGAAAGCAGGACAAAAAAGGAACATAAAACTAATAATAAGAAGATAGATGGTATTCCCTAAATGCAAGAAGGCAGAACAGAAAAAAATATATAATATAAAAGTACAAGAAATATAATTTTTCAAGAGAATTCTACCATAAAAGTACAAATAGAATTCTACCATAAAAAGAACTTTCTTTTTTCACCTTTCCAGCACTGGAGGCTCACATTGCATCTCTTCTGTAATCGGTGGAATAAGGGATTCTGGAACCCACTCATCACATAGCTCATCTATTTCCTATGGTCATCATGCAAATATTTAAGCAATGTTCGTAAGACACAAGAAAACCAACACCAAAATAGGTGGTATTAAAAGAAGACCCTTTTTTTTTGGGATAGAATATTAGATCAAAAGATTTGCTACAAATTAAAATCTAAAAAAACACCGTACAACACTATGTCCATAACTTAGCCTTGATAAATATAGCTCAAATGAGAGATAACCAACATAGTGGCAATTGAATATACATGCATAAACAGATGAACCTCATGAAGGAAAAAATAAATTTAATCGCATACGTTAGATGGAGAAATTCTTGATAATGTCATGATGCTGAACAGATAACAACACAGGGCAAAGATTTTATACTTTCAGAAAAGTTTGAATTTAATTTATATCCTAGCAAGAAATTTATCAAAAATCACATATTTTCAGTTTTTCACAACATTTTCAGGAAGTTCTGACTAAATCTTTGAGAATTTCATTTCAGACAGAGTTGCAATTGCATTGGTATATTTTGCATTCAGCAGCAGAGAGAAATGAAAGCAACTTAAACAGGCATAGGTCAAAATACCCAGCATTCTTCTTATAAAACAGCAATACAGACCTGGTCTTGGCAGCTAGAGATGGTGATATGTGTAACCATACAACATCAAGAACACTATCCAAAGACCACACTTGCAGGAAAGCCCATGGAAAAATTATAAATTGACCACAGTCACCAACCTGCCTTCTTGATAAATCCAATATGAAGTATATACTTAAAAAACGAATACGAGACAGACTTGCCAGTAACTTGTTGCTATTATTGTTTCTTTTATCAAACTTGTAAAATAAGAATCCACCTAATAAATTTTAAGCTTCATATCATAACAGATATGCCTATCACCATTAGTGATATTCTTAACTGAAAGAAGAAACCCAAATGCTTAATTTTTACAGGAATTGAACAAATGAAATATAGAGTTGATAATAAAACCGTAGCACAAACCTTCTTTGTCAGCGGTCGCTTAGGAGGCTTGTAACTCTTTTGAGAAAGTAGGAAAAGGATGACCACCAGAAGAAGAACTTCCACGAATAAATGACCTGAAACATCAGATTGCAAAGACATTTAAGTAAATCAAACAATGTCCAGCTGTTAAACGTATATTGGATTTTAAAGCCTACCGCTGATGTGTACTCCAAAAACAACCGCTCCGGCAGAAGGAGAATCTAAAGCCAATTTCACCCGATTTAGCAATGTATTAACCATGTTCAAAATGAAAGATGCCATGGTACTCAGTATCACAATTTGACAAGCAGAGAGGCTTCAACCATCGGTCAAGAAGAAATCAGTACACTGCCTCAGCTAATGTACAATCAATATTCAGCGCGGACACCTGCTCCCTGCACCCATGTTGCTTCTTAATATCCAAATTTAGCATTCAAAACCATAATTAAACTGAAAGTAGCATAACTAAGATTAAGCCTATGTAACAAGGTACACATCGACTCGGATCCATTGAGAAAAATATATAAATTGAGTGAATTACGTGCAAATTTCAACACTTTGTTCGATCCAGCAGGAGAAAAAAAATCAAATTCAATCAATTCAAGCAGCTGATTTCAAACTTGATCGACACTTGAACCAAATTCAGATGAGGAAAAGAGTCATTTTAATACATCTGAATATAAAATTGAAGATTAATCAATAAATCGAGCTAGAAACATATGTAAAATTTGATTTGAGGGATAGACGAACTCGCTTGATAAGAATTGCAAATCGGAGATGCTCTAACGATGACAGAGAGAGGAACCAGATTGGAACTTGAGCTTAATTAAGAAGATGTAATAATGCTTTGACTAGTTGAACAGAGTTGTCAAATTTGAGAGATCAATCAAAGAGAGATGGCGCTGACATATCATATTACCTGTTAACTTATAACGCCTAGGGCGATTCGCGCATCTTCGCTCTCTGTCCCACAGATTCAATTTCCTTTTTATTTTTATTTTTATTTTATTTTTCAAATTCTGAACCTTCTGAACGTTCATATACGCGATTACGTATCGAATCTTTTCATTGAATTACTAGCTTCTGAAAATTGCCGTCAAATCTTCTCAGCCGTCCGATTACCTGCAAAAACATCCCGATCTTCCATTTTAAATTCCAATACTACTGTTACCTGCGTCAAATTTCCCCCTTTTCTCTCTGTCCTTAACGTCTCATGTTTGTCTCCGTTAGTTTTCTTTTAGTCAATATTTTATCAATTTCCGTCTTACTGATTTTCCAATTTTACCCCGTGCCGTGTGATTGTTATTTTAATGGTTAAGGAGATTTTGGTCTATTCGAAGTCTATTGTGATTTTCATTTTTCTACCCCCTTGAAGCCTCGGGTCGAGGAAACTGCAACAACAGAAAAATCTTGATCTGCGTTTCTGAAAGTCAACAAACAGCAACGAAGAAAGGGTTTATGGATAAACAGAGATGCAGTGGTTCATCATCTGTCGTCGGAGCTGCTTTTCTTCCACAATACAAGCCGTTTGATTCTTCTAAGTTTCTGTTGATTTCTTCTCAGCCGTTAGATCGACTCACGCCTTGGTTATTATTCCTTCCCAAATAACGCTAACGAATCGTGTATCGTTTGTCTATTTCTCAGTGAATACAGGTATTTCCCTGTTGCTTTATTTTAATTTGTTTGTTTTTATTAATTATTCGATTAGGATGAAATTAGCGTTTTTCTTTTTTCTTACCATGGGATTATTGGCGATTTTTTATTATTTCTTTTTGTTAAATGAAAAGCCTTCAGCTTTGAGTATCTGCTATTTGTTAGATGAAAACTGAACCTAAAATAGTCGTTAATACTCGTTATTTCGTACTACCAAACCAAATAAGTTAGCATCTGTTTACAGCAATAATAGCTCTTATTCAGAGAGCAGTCTGTTTCTTTCTTTCTTATGTAGTGTTATTGTATATCATTTATAGACACTATTAAACGTTATTTCCGATTGTTAATGGGAAAGAGAGGGAGGGGGGGGGGGGGGGAGATCAGCTTTTATTTGAAACTTATTTGTTTTAAAATCTGTTGTCTGTTAGGTCCCCTTGTAAGTTGTATCCTTGAGTTGTGGTATCCTCAAAACAAGACTGCAAGTTGAAGACTCAGTCTCAACCATAAGAAGGGGGCCAACGATCGCCACTACAGCAGCGCATGACACAAGAGTAATATTGCTTATAGCTCTTCATATGTGCAAATGCCATTAACAAGGGTGAAATCACCTGGTTGGGCTGCTTTTGATCTCAAGCAGCGGCAGAAACAAGGTCTTGCACCCGAAACTGACAAGGACTCTTATCCGCCCATCCCAAGCACTCTCACCTCTCTTCGTAACTGTGAAAATGTATCAAGAAATACTGATCTGTTAGTAAAGCCTTTCTCCTCAGTTCTTCTCCCCTCTGTGGAATTTCCAACATTAACAGAGGAAAATGATCGTGATTATAAAGGAAAGCATGGGCATAAGGCGATTGAGCAAAACAATCATGACTTGGCCCTCAGGAAACTCAAAGCACTTCACTCTTGGGCTGACAATAGCTTGCTTGAAGATCTCATGGCAGCTGTTGATAACGACATCAAGCAGACCTCAAATTTGTTGAAAGGAATGGTTTCCAGCAGCGGCAGCGCTGAACAGAATAAGGAAACAAAAATTGCGGAATCGAGTTCTACGATTAATGACTCTGCATGTTACAGAAAGGGTGGTGAAATTTGTTTTTTAGAGAAGGCATTAGACCTTTCTAATTTAAGCTCTACTACCGTGGATGGTGTTAACGATGACTTCATAGAATCAGTAGATGTACATGCCGCCAGTGTGAAAAATGTTTCTGATAGTGCTGATGATATAAAATCGATTATGGAACGGTTATCATCTCTACCTATTGAGCCCGAGTGGGAAGAGGATGATGTTTACTTGGTCCATCGAAAAGATGCAATGAAGATGAAGAGGTATGCAGGCTAACTTAGGGTTGATGTGCTAGATAATAGATGTATATGCCAAATTTGGCTGTGTGTGAACACAAGATCCGGGAAATGGTAAAATGTATGGCAGAACTGCATTTTCTTTTTCCAGTTGCCTTGGATGTCATATGTTCCTATGCAAGTTTTAAACTCAATGCAGCACGATCGAAACTCAGGCTCAATAAAGTGACAATCTAAACCTTTTACGAATTTTATTATCTCATGCTTCTGATATGAATCAAATTTTAATATTTTTTATTGCCTCTAATGATAAATGGCACGGCAGAGTGTACATGAGGACGGTTCAGCTTGTGTAAAAATGCACACAATTGCTGTATGCTCTTTTGACATTGAGTTGCATTGAGGCGGAAGCACCTTTATGCTTCTATATGCAATGTTCATCCCAAATTTTTAACAAATTATTCTATATGGATATGTTTTCTTCTTCCTTTTTTCCATTTTTCTTTTTGTTATTTGGTAACAGATTTTGTGGATTTCTTTGAAATTTAAGAGCTTTGAACTTCCTTGAAATTTAATAGCTTTGAACTTCCTTGAAATTTAATAGCTTTGAACTTCTAGATAAGTGATACTGAGGATTTTCACTTTTTCCACTGAGCAGATCAGCATCTCAGCACTCCAAGGCAGCCAATAATGCCTTTCTAAGAGGTGATCATTTTTCTGCTCGGCAGCACTCACTGAAGGCACGGAAAGAATGGTTAATTGCTGAAAGGCTCAACTCCAAAGCAGCCCAAGAAATTCTAGGCATCAGGAACAGTGAAAATGACATGTGGAAGTTGGACTTACATGGTCTTCATGCAGCAGAAGCTGTTCAAGCCTTGCAAGAACGCCTGCAAAAAATTGAGATGCAGAGACCTATCAACTGTTCAGTATCTCCAAAGAGAGTTGAGTCAAAGAATGGGATGGTATGTACTCCATCACTTGAGTCTTTTAGTTGTATGGACATGGAAGTTGTGGATAAACATCGATCATCATTGAGGAAGATACAGAAATCATTGCAAGTTATTACAGGTACATTTGTTCATTTTATGAATGACATATGCCTGTGGACAACATATGTGCATGCTCACCCGCTACTCTCTAAGTTGCTTTTGTTTGTCTTGCACTTGCTTTCAGCCTTGTACTCTTATTTAGAGGACAAATTAACTTATTTGCTTTATTTTCTCCTACAGGCGTAGGCAATCATAGCCGGGGACAGGCTGCACTGCCGACAGCAGTTAAAAATTTTCTCAGTGAAAGCGGGTGACTCCCTTTTCCCATTTCTCTCTATATGTTTTATTAATTTTTTTATACACAAGTAGATACTGATTGCTTACCTCATATGACAGGTATCACTTTGATGAGGCAAGGCCAGGAGTGATCACAGTTCGACCTAAATTCCATCAGAGGTGAATGTCTCAGCAAAATAAACTTTGGTGAGGATTTGTAGCCTTGCATCATAAATTATTATGCACTTCATTCATTTTAGTAGAGGGATTTATTTCAGGCAGATGTTTCTGATTCCACAATTACTCTGTTTGATGATGCCTATGTACATTAGTACTAGCTGGAAGGGTCCTCATTTTTATCAGAAATATCAAATAATTAATTATTGGTTAGCGCTGATGTAGATTGTGTGTAACATTCAGAATATAATTTCATTCATTAATCCTATGGCATCATTTTTCCTTTTTTGGCCATGTAGGTTATAACTGAGATTTTGTTTATTCGTTCAAAATTACAAATGTTTAATTTTTTTTTTCATTTCAATATGTATCCCCAATATTATCCTTTTAAAATGATAGCACAATTTTAAAAAATGGAAAAAATTGTAAATCTCAAAGTAGATAATTAACAATTTTTTGTCAAAAGTTTCTAATTTGAGTTCAACTTTGTATAAATTTATTTCAAATTCATGAACTCACACTGTATGGATGGATGGACCTGATTTTACCTGCTTACAGCTGGGCTAGTGTTTGGTTTGAGTTGTGGGTAACCATTTGCTTTACCAAGTCTTAACTTCTTCAATTTGTTAGAATTCCCAAAGGAACACAAGATTCATAATCCAATACAAATTCCTGAATACAGCCTTAAATAAATTGCAAATTCAATAGTTGGGCAGCTAATTTCAGCCCAAAAATACGAAATGAATCGAAAGACAGCAATTTTCTTTCAGCGCTTTCAACTATAATGCTTACCATCACTCATTAACCCTTGCATGAGTTGTGTGTGAATGGATGATACAGAAATAAGCCAAATTTCCTGCTATGCAGACCTCTTACTTTCGACAGCCTCCTTGAGTTTTCTTCCCAGTGCAAATGCTAAACTAGGTGGAACAGCATTCCCAATTTGACGGTGTTTGTGTTGAATGCTGCCATGAAACTGGTAGCTGTCGGGGAAACCCTGCATTAACAGATGAAAACAGGTGATACCCAGCTGCACCAAAAGTTAAAAATGATGACAAGGAGTGAACCACGAAAGCTGAGAACTTACTTGGGATCTCGCGCATTCACGAACTGTCAGAATCCTGTCCTGCTCAGGGTGAAAGCACATACCCACTTTACCCATTGGTTGAGGATCCGTAATGGAAGTCGGGAAGTTTCCTTCCCAATCAAGCCTTCCAAATAGCCCCTTCCATTGATTGTGCCGCTTGGCTGTGTTGGGCAGGCACCAAGGTATCAAATCCACCATTTGTCCAGTAGACAATTTAACCTGCATCTCATGAAAATTACAAACAAGCATTTACAAGCCGAAGCTTAAATAGAAATATGCAAGAACCCAATTGTTGCTGTTGGCACCTTTTCATCTGGAAGGTCATGCCAATCAGCACCTGGCCGCTTTGGAATCTTTTGACAGCGAATGAGATTCAGCTCATTCATTTCTTTTGATATATGATCAGTCAAGACAGCCATGTTCCCTCGAATTCGCTTTTGGAACCATGAGACAGGATCGTTTTGGTACTGCCAAACAAAATGTCAAAAATAAGATCCACATAGTTTCAAAAAATTTCTTGATGTGCAAGACTACGAATGAATCCCCCCAAATAAATGTGTTTGAAGCCTTCTTACCTCCATAATTGTCTTAGAAGCTCCATTACCTACTGCCGGCAAATCACCTATCGTATCTCTAACAGTCATTGCCCGGAAAGGAGCTCCATTTGCAGTACTCCGAACAGCAGAATACTGAGAATTATCAGATAATGAGATTTTCAACTCGGGGGCAGCAAACACGTGCATTGGTTCGGGCCATTCAGGGAGAGTATCGTGTGGGGAGGCTGCCCATATGAATGCCCGTTTTCGTGATTGAGAAACTCCAAAGGCTCCAGCTTCCAAGATACCGAACCTCACCTAAATGCAAATATAGCTAGCTAAGTTATCCGCATGCAAAATTCATAAATGCCATGCATGCTTCACTAAATATAACATATAAAAGTTAACAATCAATTCTCTCTTAAGCAGTAGGGCAACATGTACCTGATAACCCATTTCAAGTAGTGATGCCAATGTTAGACGGAATGTTTGTCCTTTATTGAACGAGACAAAATTCCTGACATTCTCAAGGAGAAAATATCTTGGCCGAAAGTAATCAGCAAAAGACAAGAATGCTAAGATCATCTCGCACTGGACTTTACTCCAAGTGCTTTGGTTAAACCTATTCATACCAGAAAAACCCTGGGGCAAAACAAATATTCCCTTTAAGTCAAAAAATTGCCCAAGATATTGAATGCAGGTAAAGTCCGAAATCCACATTACCTGGCATGGAGGACCACCATTAATGAAATCCACCTGCCCTGGTAAAGGCAGATTGTTAATCACATTCTCGTCAAGTGATGCAGCCAATTCAGCAGCCTCAGAAGTCGATATACAGTCCTCAGCATCCCCACACTTCTCCATCACAGCCCTGCAATGCAAGCCATTGATAAATCAATCATCTGAATATTATAAGGAAGGATGCATGTTCATCTAAACGCAACCACTGACCTAAGAATCACATTACAATTATTGATAAGCATCAATGACTCTGGATGATTGAGTTTAAATGCTTCTCCAGCAGGTTCTTCATATTCAATCGCCCACTTGGTTGATGATACCCCTGTAGTTTTTTTTATCGCAAAAGTGAATGGCCGGTCATGAAGGGCGTGAAAAATATGCATTACCAACAGATTATGGCCCACCTACTAAACACAAAAAAAAAAAAGGTAGACTAAACTGAATGTACCAGATTGTTGCAATCCCTCTGACAAGCCACCACAGCCTGCAAAAATATCCAATGTGGCCAGACGATTTTCCTGAGATGCACCTCCTTGTTTCTCAACTTCTAACTCGTCTTCTCCCTCTATACACTTTCCCTTCTTCCTTCTTGATGCAGCTTCACTATCCAGACTCCCACTTGAGTACCTCAGTTTGATATGAGCAGGCAGCTGTCCACAAATGAAATTGAAAACATAAAATATCATCCAATAGAGGAAAGTCTCCTTATATGCAACTTGAAATGGTACAAAAGTAATTGACACAGGTTTAAAGCCTTGAGACTCCCAAAAGAGAAAATTTAAAAAAAAAAAGAAAGAAAAGAAAGAGCACTACCAAATTAGGAAGAAAGAGAGATTACCTGCTTGAGTGACCCTTTAGAAGGATCATACAGATGTTCACAGAAGAAGATATGCTGAAAGATTGCAGGAGCATTGCAAGTAGGAATGTCATTTTTCTTTCTGACTTCACATTTCCCTGCTATAGCCTCAACAAAAATGAGATGTGTTTCTTCACTGCAGTAGACCTGAAAATTAACCCACACAAATCAGTGGAGGTCCATAAGATATCAAGGAGAGGGCTTTTGCATATCATAACAATATAGCCAAACAATTACAATAGATGCATGGAATTTTTTTTGTTTTTAGGCATCTCATACCTCTCGAATGTCAGAACAATATGCCTTCTCTGCTGAAATATCATCTGGTCTGAAAAATCTTCTAACTTTGACCTGGGTAGATTTTACTTCTGCTCGTTTGGGTTCCTTTGGGACAATGATCTCCAACAGTTGGCAAACAACATAAGGCTTCAGCCCCACATTCCTCCCAGCCTTGAAAGTTTCACCCTCAGATTTATCCCCTGCAAAGTGGTGGGGGCTTATGTAGACATAATCATGAAGAGAGTACTCAGTTGTCCCATACACAAAACTGGTCTTTGAATGCACTTTAAACGTTTCTTTTGTCTTTTCAGACTCCTTTGCGCCACAAGCATGGCAAGAACCCAAAGCAAGGCCCATATTATCAACAGGAAGAATAAAGAAAGCCCCCCTCTCAGGCCAGTACAAACTTTTACAGTAATATTCTGTTGGCAGTCCTTTCTTCTTCCTCTCCTCTGCTCTTGCTCTGTCAATTTTATCTGCATTGGCAATATCCTTCCGATGCTGATGCCCCCAAGGCACTGATCGAATATCGACAACAACAGTCTGTTTAATATCCTGCAATTCTAAATCCATACACTGATTTGTTAGAAATACCTCCCTCTCGTTGGCTGCATTTCCAAGAACAGTATGAGATCCTCTCTCCATCATTATTCCATGAAACAGTTTGCATCCACCTGTGGCTTCAAACATGTATTCCACAAAATAGATGATAGGAAGTTGATCCATTTCATCAACTTCCACCAACACTGCACTCCCTACAGAAACCACTTCTCCATGAACAATTGCCTTTTTATAAAGAGCCAAACCAGACTTGCGCACAGACTCCCCCTCCCATCTTATTTCCTTCTTAGTAGAACGTGACTTAATTTGCACTGCCACTGAGCAAGATATTCGTCTTTCCTCTGAAATTAATTTCTCCTCTTCAGTCTCATCTTCTTCATTTTCCCCTTGCTCCTCAGCCTCTTCATCCTCATTAGCATCACAAGCAGTTTCTTCCTTCACATCATCTGGGGAGTAATTTGAATAGTACTCACCCCAAATTCTGTTGATAAGTCTTGTTGTTGTTGCCTGCATAACCTTTCTTTTGGATACTACTACAGGTCCCATAGATGCTCTAGGGTTCAAATTTATTTCACTCTTTTGCACTTTCTTTTTCTTCATTAACCATTTGGTATGGTGTCTCTCCTCCATTTTTTTCATAAGACCAATAATGAATGCACACTTTTTGATCTGCTCATCAGGATATTCTGCAAAAAGTTGCAGAACTATCTGCCCATGCACAACTACGTATCTCTCAGCAGCAGCTGGATCAGAAGAAATGTAAGAATGCTGATCCTTCTTGATCTCGGATAACCGCTTGATTACGTCCATAAAAGAAAGCCTTGACACCCGGGCTTGCTCCTTCAGCATTGTAATAATACTTATCGCAACTCTTGCTGTTTTCATAACTGGTTCATACCAAGGAGCATATTGTTTTGATGGCTTGCCAAGTCTGTACCTGGAATATGGATAGAAATTGCCGTGGTCATCAATATAGATTTCATAATTATATCATCAATACCCCGTTATCATGAATATTTCAGAAAATAATAGCAATGATTTTGGCAAGATTTTTTTCTTGATATGCACAGACTGAATCTATTCATTGCTTATTCTTGCTAATTTACCATATTTCTAAATTATTTTTTTAATGTGTGATCTCAAACTTCTCCAAGCAAAGATACACATGAGACATTGACTAAAATACATTTCTACAGACACCTAAATCAACGAGTACAAGCAAAATAATAAAGAGACAAAAGGGGAAGAGCTATGTTGAACCATTATGCAAGAAAATAGGCACGTTACCAAGCCATATCAGTTCGGATAGATATGAAAATCATTGACGATCCGAACTCAATCATCCACTCCTTGATTGAACTCAAATAAATTGGAAACCCTCCAGCATCCTGTGCTCCTGAACCCCCCAACGTAGCCTGACTAGAATCAGTATCAAGACAGAATCCACTTCCTTCATCAGAAGTCATTTTTCCTGACCCAAAGATTGTGACATCAATATCTTCACAGGGTTTCATCGGCAGAAGCTCCAAGGAAATCAACCTTGAATCTGAATTGTAAAGTGTCCAATCATGGAGCATCCTTCGGGGAAGCTGATCAATGTCACAACTGTCGTAATCACTATCATAACCTAAGAGCTCATCAAATTCTTCCTCAGATGGTCGGTAAAATACAGGGAAAGGATAATCATTTGCAATCTCATCTTCATTTATTTTGATGTAGAACTTGTTCATGCCAGAAGTTGAACCCTGTGTTTTCCTCTGCTTCTTAGATTGCCAGAACTCCTCTTCTTGCAAAAGCCTTGCCAATTTTGCATCCTCATCTTCATCAGCTGGACAAGTGGATGAGCCATATTGATCCATTTTACCATCTCCATCTCCAACTTTAGAACCTATAGTCAAATTACCACCTAAAGATGCAGCTTTTACTTGCACAATGTTTTCACGCTTGCTACTCTCATCTCTTAATGCAACAAGAACTGGCAACTCCGCAAATTTTTTATCATTCTTCTTTGATGTCTCGTCCAAACCTATTAGTTGGTTAAAAATAAATTCACCTTGAGAAATTACAAAATCTTTGATGGATACCCCACCTCGAAAGCACTTGCTTCCACTCATTGATCGAACTACCCCAGCAAGCAACTCATCAAGACTACAATCAGAGTTCCCACCAGAAGCTTTTGACAGTTTTTTGTAAACCTCTATACAAGCCCGAGCCTTTTCAAAGAAAAGTTCATAATATTTCTTGTAACTACTAGCTGGTTTAAGGCAATCATAATCAGCTATATCAGTAGAAAGCCATATTACAGGAGAACCATCTTCATAACCAGAAATGCTCCATGATTCTATCCGTCCAAAGCCTTCACATCGGACACCCTTTTCCTTCTCTCTGTCAGAACTTTCTTCTAGGGGCAATATGAGACCAGAAATAAACAAATCATCAATTTCCAACATTTCAAGGGGCTGGGGCAAACCACTTTCATCATGCAAAATAAAATCGCTTAGCCTTCTATTGGGACGATCACCATCTTGCCTAGCAGTTAGGCCTACAGCTACAATCTCGTCATCTGCATACTGATCTTTCTTTGCTTCAACTAGAAAAGACTTTTCAGATATACGAACAGATTTTTCTTTGAAATCAGTACAAGCAGCTGTTCGCTTTGGCCTTTTCCGAGGCTCCTCACAGTCCTGGGACAATTTTTGCAATTTTTCTTTCTGGCCATTTGTTGAGTCCTTTGTTTCAGGAACTTCAGGTTTTGGTTTCCGTTTCTTGTTCTTCATTTCTATTACAAAAAACAACAGCAACACAATAAATTGATTGTAAGCTTCGGAGTTTAAGAAGATATTATTATTGATGCACTGCACTACGAAAAAGAAGGAAGAAATAAAATCAGAAAGTAATCTGAAAACGCACAAATATTTTGTATAAGCATGGGGACAGAGAATTTCAAGCATTACACACAAGCATTTAGCTGGGTGACTATAAGAAAAAGCATTGAATCTGCAAAACTAACCAAACCCAAGATTCTCCTAGTTAATTGCTAAGATATAAGGAAGACGCTATAATACCCAAAAATGAATAGTGTCCTTAATCCGACACTTGATGAATTTGCACAGATATTAAAGGAACCAATGAAAATGAAGTCAATAAAGAGTGAAGCCTAATTAGAAACAAAACATAAATAAATAAATATATAACAGTAATAATAACTAACAGCAATGGCCATTATGAGATATGCTAGATCTCAATCTCACTAGAAACCTAAAAGCTTAAAAAGGATTATTTATCACAAGCCATACGCAATTTGGGAATACAAAGCAACACAACGAGATTAATATTACTAATTGCTTTCAATAATCACTTACAAAAGTTTATCATAGAAATATAAAATAAAAATTACCTGAAGAATCAGTGGCCTTCCGATTGTTTGACTCTTTTGAATCCAACAGAGCCGCCGATCCCATTTTCAATTTTCTTCTTCTTTTAGATTCTTGAGAGTTTGACAGAGGAGCTGCAATGTCAAAGTTTATTCTTACAACAGTCGCTGACTGATTTTTTTTTTTTTCTTCTCTTCAAAATACACAAATGGATGAGATATGGAGAAGATGAAGAAAATAAAATGGGCGGCAAAAATTTTCATTTGCCCGCAAAAGTTGCCGCCAATTTTCTGTCTTTCTAATCTTTCCAACTTTTTCAAAAATAAAAATAAAAACTTTTCAATTACGATTTACGAACTTATTATTGCCGGTTTTCCAAGGTTCTTGTTTTGCTTAAAATTTTGATAAATGCTTTTCGGAAATTACCATTTTGTCACTTGTTAAATCGATAATGTCGGCGTAATTAATAGACTTTTAATTATACTGCCAGCAAGATAAAGTAATGAAAATGTGACACTCGCATTAAAAAATAATATTAAAAATGATAGTCGTACATAGAGCATTTAAAATCCTAACTCACAGTGCGCAGGGTAAATCAGTGAATTCAAAATTATTGCCCCACAAATAAAATGATTTTTTTTTCTTAATGGACATGAAATATATTTCTTAAACAAATAAAATAATATCTAAAATCATTACTCAAAGTGCCATGTTTGAGATATACTTTTAATAATGACTAACATCAAATTAGGTCAACACTAGTACCGCAAGGCGCAAGCAACTTTATTTTATCTCCAATCATGCTCTGTTTTCTAAACCTTACACGAGGATGACTTCTCAAAATTTGTTATAAATTCAATATTTTCATATTTAATTTATGTGAATGCAATTTGTACCACAACTAGTGATGGCAATGAGCACCGTCTGCAGCAGATTTATCATTTTAATTTTTTTAAGAAAATCCACTCGCTGTAGATTGTAACAATTACCAAACCCGTAATGATATCCGGTGGATTTTTTACGGGTTTATATATTTAAAATCACAAATGTTCAATATATAAATTTATAATAATAACCTCAAATTCCACATAACATATTCAATTTTAAATTTAACCAATATAAATGAAAAATTAAAATTTCAACATCAATCCAACATAAATTCTCAAATTTAAGTATAAAATAAACAGTACATGTGTAATAATTAAATTTATGACTATTAGGACCACATATACTACTTGCATTATTATACACAGTACATAAGTTTATACTTTGGTTATTTGACACTTTGCATAATTACATTATTTTATTTATATTTTTTTTAGATTTAAATATTTTTTCATTTAAAATTAAATTAAAAAATATTTTTTTAAAAACACTGCGGGTTTGGCAGATATCCATACGGGTATCCGTCGGATATTAGCCTAATCTAATACCAAACCCACCCGCATCCAAGTGCGAGTTTCAATTTGTAATACCAAACCCGTTCGCAATTCTTAAAATTACCAGCAGCGGGCGGGTTTGAGCGGATTTACGAGTTTGCAGGCACAATTGTCATCCCTAACCATAGCACATACAGACTATTTAATACATAACCCACAAATAACAATTCGATTATTAAATCATTCACACTTAAGCCCTCTTTAGTATCGAAATTAGACAGTTGTATCTTAAAAATTATAACACTAAAATATTTGTTAAACATTAATTGTTATAGTTTAAAAGATAAGTTTATTTAATCTATTATTTGTATAAAAAAAATTATAATGTCTTTATTGTTTTTATCGAAATTATTATTTTAAAGTCATGTTTATTATACACTGTTAAATTTTATTTTATTATTATAGTTTTTTTTTTTTCTACAGCAAACCTCAATACGAAAGAGAAAATTAATACACAAACCCAACTATAAAATCAAAATCAAACACGAATAAAACTTAGTTACAAGTGTGGGTTACTAATAAGTAGTCCTCTATTATCTTATACATAGTTTTTTTTATAAATAATTGAAATTATTGAAAAGATACGTGCGATCGTATTTCAACCTATACATAATTTCGTTTATACCTACCGAAATTAGTACACACCACTCACTTTCTACTATTTTCATAATATTCAAAATCTCCACTAGCACCAAAAAAAATTTAAAAGGAAAGAGAGGTGAATGGATTATTTGCTTGATAATTTATTTTGGGATATAAAATATAATTTATCATAAGAAAAATGTTTAAAAAATAATAAACGGTACAAGAAAAATAGCTTATTATTAATTTTTTACTCACACAAAAATATATATACTTATTGTTAGTACTTAAATTTTTTATTTTAATTTTTATTTATATGATTTATTTAATTTATACTAAATATAAATAAATTTATTATATTTAAAAATAAGAATAATACTATAAACTTATATTGCTATAAAAATTATTGATTATTATGAAAATACGAGAGAATTAGCAGTGTATATTAATTTCCAACGGAAAACTGACACCCCTAATTATACCCTTTACTTTCATGCTTTATTTTCTATAACTTATACGTTAATGGTGTGTCAATTAAAAATAATAAATAAAGTTTGACTGCAATAACATAGCTGCTACGAGTAGATTAAAAGTAACTCTTTTATTTTTTGATAAATGCTAATGCTTTATTAAAAGATAAAAAGGATAATCAAAAGAAGAAAGTTGTTAGACCGATTATGAAAGTGGATACGTTGGCCATCTCCAACAATCCTCATATATATATATATATATATATATATATATATATATATATATATATATATATATATATATATATATATAGTTTCTAATAAATAGAAGAATTATCCAACTAAGTATAAGCACTATAAATCAATTTAAATGCATTAAGTTATTAACAATCGATTATCCTCTTAAAAAAAAAAAAAAAAAAGAAAAATGGGTACTCTTAGAGCACTGCTTATTTTTTATTCATTTATTGTCGTGTATGTATTTTATAATACGTACATGTAACAATTAGTTAATAAATAAGAAACGATGTTCTATGAACACGAAAACCCTTATTCTCTGAAAATAAGTAAGCATTTATAATAATTAAAGATCTTAACTTATGTAGTAATTACAATTATAGGATTAAATATATAAAATAATGTTTTTTTCCCAAAATTTTAAATATAGATGGTTTAACTTAGCAACCAAATGAATAAGCAGCACAAAAATTAAGCACGGATGCATGAATCAAAATCATTATACACAAAAAAGAATTATAACCATTAATGAATTTGGTTTAATTTTATATCTATATTGCAGGTGTGTCAAAATCATTCTAAATTCGAGATCCACTCAATTTTTTTATGCGACAATCAACACATTTTGTTTAATTTCACGCCTCTGCGAGTCAAAATCTTCATGAATTCCAGATCTACCCATTTTTATCTAACGTGGCAGCCCAACAAAATAATATGAAATATAAGCTAAAATTTACAAGAAAAAAAAAAGGTTTTACTTACCCATAGTAATGCAGTCAATTGAACAATGTAGAATTTTTGGGCCGATCTAACAAAACCTAAATTATATCTCAAAGTTCTGATGATATTTCACAACCTATCGCCGGTCGATCTATCCAAAGCATTCACTTAATTTTGAAATTGGCAAATTTGATATTCTCAATCGTTTCATATAGAAAATTTGTGGGTTCAAATGAATTTGGGACGATTTTGTTGGAACAAGTTTTGATTAAAAAAAAAAAAAAATTGATGCTTTTAAGAGGCATGAAAAATGTTTGGTAATAGTTCTGTACTCTTTATAATTTAAAGTTGTTATGGTAAGGTCCAACATGTGTCGGAGTGTAAATTTAATAGAAATAGGTTAGCACGTCTTTATTTAAATAAATATATATATATATAGTATTTCTTGCGTAGATATCAAATCCAAGGGTCTTTCATTAATTTACCATATATATCATTTAGGAATTTAAGTCACAAATAATATAAAATTTATATCTCAAATGTGATAAAAAATTATATTAGTATAAAGTTATTAACTTTTTGCAGCGCATGTAAAATTATTATTTAAACATGGAGTATTGATAAAATAAATAACTATTGAAGGATAGTTTGCGACGACGCTACATTATCTACCTATTACATAAAAGCCAACGTTTATCGTTTAGCAGTTAACACTATTGCTAAACAATGATGAGTGCCATTATATGTTAACAAATGTTAGTATCTATAAGTGAGCACCATATCGGTAAATCACTTGACACATGAGTAATGGTAGTATTCGAGTTAGGGGAGTGTTTTACTATGTAAATTGGTGTGCCTGAATGCACAATGAAATGAAATTTTTTTTCTAATATTATCGATATGTGCAATCTTATTTGTTGGATTCTTATCACGTGTATTTTATCATCTCGAATACATGTATAAAAATAATCTAATTAATGAAAAAGTATACTCTAATATAGAAGATACATTATATAATCTCTTGAATAAATTAATTTTATTTAGACTCAACAGTTGATATGTTTACCTCTACTATTCTATGAATCTCTTCCTTTTGTAGATGGCATCGCCACTCCCTTTTGCAGGATCTGCTAATTCGGTTTTTACATAAAGATGTCTAAAGAGATTCTAATAGAGATCAACCACGAAATGATTGGTTGGTAGTTATTATTATAATTCTTTAGGGGCTAGCATTTGATTCTGTTCGTACTGAATCGGACCAAACTATATTCATGATAGTTCGGTTCGGTTCGATTTGGGCCGTAAAAATTATGATTCAGAAATATTCTAAACTAGCTAGTTTTTGTTTGGTTCAATTTAAAACCAAGCGGAACCATTGAACCAAATGGTTAACTTTTTTTTTTAATAGAATTTATGAAAAGAAATTGAAAATTGAAAGCCTTAGTCTAAATTAGATCAATATAGAGGTTTTTTGACTTCTAACATGGCTGAAGCTTTGACATTGATGTATAATTAATTACAGTCTTCTCTTTTATTTGATATGAAAAATATTAACATAAAATTAATTGTTGTTGCTTGGCTAATGGCTCATTTTGAGAGATAATATAGGTATTGTGAATGAGGAAATTAAAGGATCAGAAAGTATTAATTAGAAGAGTGTTCAGCGGCAATGAAACTTTGAAGTTTTTTTTTGTAATTTATAGTGAATTTCTTTACTATTATTGGACTTTATTATATTGTTTATTGTTTGTAGATTTATGTGAAGATTATTGTTATAGTAATGGCTTATTACAATTATGTCACTTTTTTTATAAAATATAAAGAATATGATAACTCAACCAAACCATAGAATCAAACCAAACCGAACTTTAATTAATTTAGTTCAGTTCGATTCAATTCTAATGCTTGGTTCATATTTGGTTCACAAAATTATGGATTAATTAGAATATGTTTAATTTATTCTGCACGTGAACCAAACCAAACCAAATAGCGTCTGGTATCAGAATTCTTAGACAGACTTGTAATTTTGATAAAGTTGAAGTGATGGAGTGATAATTTATCAAAATTAAGAACACAGACAAAAGGACCCTTTATTATAACAGCATAGATTGAATCTAATTCGATCCGCTCAATCTATCTAATTTGTAAAAATTTAATATATAAAAATATGATATGTAGATTAGTGGACTGAATTGGATTAAAAATTTAAAAATCTACAATCTGTGAATTAGATATAGATTTACTTCTGTAAATCCGTAAAAATCCTTAAATTCAAAAAAAAAATATTTATTTAATTAATTAAAAATAAAACTTGTAAATGTGGTATTATTACTTACTAATAAATAAATAAGTTAAATTGTAGTTACATTAACACTATACATATTTTATCTGATAATAATATATAATTAAAATAATTAAATAATTGAATAATTAAATAAACAAATATAACTTTCCAAACAGTTTATTTCAGTTGATTTTTATAACTGTAGTTACTTTTTATGTATTGATTTAAATAAATGAGATTTTTTTTACTGTGTTATATTTTGAAACTTTGAATATATAATTCTAACTTTATTTAAATAATTAATTTATTTTAATCTTATTCAATTTTGAATTTATTTGGTAGTAAAATCATTTTTATGTTAGATTTTTTATTTAATTACTTTGTAGAATAGATAAAATTAAAAATTTTTAATCTACAAATCAATCCACAAAATAATAAATTAGATATATATTGAGTCAAATCTACATCTAATCCATATACATATAAATTGAATTTAGAATGAATTTATCAATTTATGTATTAAATTAAATTAAAAATTTATAACCTATAAAATCACATATTAAATATAAATTAATATCAAAACCGTAAAATTTGATCGCCGGACACACTCACAGCCCAGAATAACTGCACAACCAGTATTTCCCTTTTAATAAATGGTCAATAACTGCACAACTCTTACCGTACGTTGTCCAAAATTTGTTAGGCACTATCTGTAATGTTTTATTTTTATTTTTTCTAAAATAAATGAATTATCTAAGGTTTCCATAAAAGGAAATTATTAAAAGCTGACACCGGAACCGATGAGCTGGCTGTACTTTTTTGATCCCCATTGGATGTAGCCCAACCGGACAACAACCCTCGTTTTTTGTCTTTCCTTTCCTTTTTTTTTTGTTTTTTTATAATAACTATTCTTTCCTGAACAAATAATAATCAAATTGAGATTGGAAGGTCTTGCTGGCCGTCCATTTTTGTGAAAACAAAATGCAAAATATCTAAAAACGCGAATAAACCAAACCCCATTTATCTAGAATCGAGACCACCAGACATGAGTCGTGGTCTAAAATTATTTTTTACTCTAAAAATTCCGATTTTTTTCAACGTTATAATTTTAAAAAATCATTTCTAGAGGGTGAAAATAGCTGAATGAACTGCTTACTCAAAGAATCTTATGCCAAGGTAGCTTTTTTTCCTTTCACAATGAAGAACAATCGATTACTTTTGTTGAAGAGAATTTTGTTCGTGAAAGAGATTCGAAGAAGACGAATTTGTTATTACTATGTCCTTAATTTAATTTTAAAACATAAATATTAATTTGAAACTGAGCAATTAGTAAAATAAAAAAGTGTGGGAACACTAAATAAGTAAATTAGTATGTATTTTTAATTTACCAGTGATGCAGCAATTATAAAGTTATGAACAAAATTTTTTCAGATCAATTTTTGATATATGGCAAGACATTATTACAAGTACAGCCCAGTGACTCGATGTAAATTTTTTGCATTTGCGCCCACACAGTCTTTACTTCTGTAATTTCTCTTCATCCATAATCTCTTCCGCTTTAAATGCTCTGATTAGAACACTCTGTTCTGTTCGTTGAATTCACTGATCGGCAACTTCTCACAGAAAAAAAAAAAGGGAAAAAAAATTACCCAAGAAGAAAAAAGAAAAAGACAAAGACTCGGATTCTCCTGACAAATAATGGCCAAGTGTTTCAGCTTCACTGCAGCAAGAAACTCTTGTTATCGCTACAGTTTCGCTCACTCAGGTCTCAAATCCTCGACCGTCGATCTGGGGGAGGGCACGGTCATGCACTGCTGGGTCCCAAAGACTCAAAGACAAAACAGGCCTACTCTCTGTCTCATCCACGGCATCGGCGCCAACGCAATGTGGCAATGGGCCGACTTCATTTCTCCCTTAATCTCCAAGTTCAACGTCTACGTCCCCGACCTCCTGTTCTTCGGCGACTCCTACACCTCCCGGCCAGACCGGTCCGAGTCTTTCCAGGCGCGGTGCGTGATGGGCCTTCTCCAGGCCCACGGCGTCGCCAAGACGTACGTCGTCGGGATCAGCTACGGCGGGTTCGTGGGCTACAGCATGGCGGCGCAGTTTAGGGAGAAGGTTGTGCGGGTGGTGCTAATATGCGCCGGGGTGTGCCTGGAGGAAAAGGACATGGATGACGGGTTGTTTAAGGTTACGAGCATTAACGAAGCTGCCGAGATTTTGTTCCCTCAGAGACCCGAGAAAATGAGGCAGCTGTTGCAGTTAACCTTCTACAAGCCCCCTAAAAATATCCCTTCCTGTTTCTTCCGTGATTATATCGGTGTGAGTACTGAGTAGTTTTCTTGTCATTTCCCAATTTTCAAATTTGATTCATTTTTATTTTAGATTTATTTAATTAATTACTGATTTTTATTTATTTTGCCAAATAATCTATTTAGTGTTAAATAAAATCTGGGGGGTTCAGTAATCAATTACAGTATCACACGGGCACTGCTTTGTTTATCCAACACTTCAACTTCGTTCACGACCCCTGCATGATTGCTTGCTTCATGTTCCATGAAATGAGCAACGTCATTTAGGGGATCAACATACTTTAGAAATTAGAACTGTAATCAGATGAAAAGAGGTTAGCTTTTTTGGGGGTTCATTATAGTAGCAGTCAAGTGATTAAATGTAATTAAGGTCTGAAAGTCACAAAAGCAAAACTAGCCCGAAGCATCTTGGAATTGTATGACGGACATAAACTGCTCATGCGCGCTATATTACCATGTTTTTCTCTGGCAACATTTGCTGTTATCCTTTTTTTTATGCTCTTTGATGACCCGATTATTACTTGTATAACAAGCGACATCATTTATACCTTGTAAAGATCTTCAAGAAGTTCGTTCCCCTTTCTCTTTAATATTTATGTCTGCGATAAGTTTTCATAAGCTGACAATTAAAGGTCGACAAGAATTCAATTTCCAAGTACAATTCATTTATATTACTGTCTGCGGAGAAGTTTTAGCCATCAAGAAAGCGTGTTTTCCTTCTGATTGGTGCCGTTTATATGTTTGGAAGTCTGCTACTGTTGGTTTACTATGTTTCCTGTTCCGTTTTGCCTGAGTTCTGTTTTGTGAATTTTTGGTTTTGTGTAGGTGATGTGTACGACATACCTCAAGGAGAGGAATGAGTTGATTCACGCATTACACAAGGGAAGAAAACTCTCTGATCTTCCCAAGATAACCCAGGTTATTTCCACATCTTAATACATTTGTTAAAAATTTCAGCCTTAAGTAATTTTGACTATTTTGAAATCTTCTTTTTTCTTCCTTAATTCTCAGCATCTTCTGAGGGGCATTTACGTTCTCCATTTTGCAGCCTACTCTTATTATCTGGGGAGAACATGACCAGGTATTCCCAGTGGGATTGGCTCACAGATTAAAAAGGTTCACCTCAACTACTTGACCCACTAAGTAGAGGGTTTTGGCATTTTACATTTTTGTGTAGAGAAATGTTTTTTTGACAGAATATCTTCCGAATATAAAATCATCTTATCCGGCTTGGACCTTTGACCTATTTCCTGTAAATGAAATGAATAAAAAATACATATATGTATTTTGTTTTAGCCACTGGAAGCTCATTGCTTATTTTCATCTTTTCTTCAAACCAAGTGACTTTTGTATGATATCTCCACCTTGTGAATTGTGTTTTAACTATTTTTATGATGGCTTGCTATTACGCGCAGGCATGTGGGTGACAATGCAGAGTTAAAAATTTTAAAGAAAGCTGGACATGCAGTCAATATGGAGAAGCCAAAAGAAATGTACAAACTCATGAAAGCTTTCCTCACTGATCAACTTCCTCAATCTAAGAACGAAAATCACAGCAATGACCGCAAGTTAGACTGAAAGGTATGCTGAGAAAAATGAAAACAGAATTAAGGAGTTTGCCCGATTGTTAGGTGAGCCTAGATTGTGAGACAATTATATTGATATCTATTTATATCTATATGTATAGTGTGTGTGTGGATAACATTAGCTATTTGAAGTCTGTAAAAGTTTGCATTTGTACATTTAGAAGATATAGAATTGATAGATTAGTGTAGAAAACAGGACATTTTCTGAGAAAACAAGCTATTTAGCTACTTGAACCCGTGGATTTGAAATGTTTCATCAAATGATGATATATTAATAGGCTGGTATCCACTGCTTTGTCCTCATGAATGCTGCTCATTTTTTTGGAGAAATGCTACTTTCTGCATTGATTATACTAGGAAATACTGTTCTCTTTTCTCCCAGTGGTTTACACATACTTGGTTGCTTGTGATTAATCTTTGATCAATTCTTGTGGAATTTCTGAAATCAGATATCTCTCTTAACCTTTTAGGCCCTTTACCCTCTATTGCTTAGTTTAATGTGTTGAGCACTGCATTATTAATTATGCATCTCATTTGCCACTCAAAATGTATGATTAACCGGAGCTTCTTATGCTAATAGTTTGCTTATGGACAGATTTTAATCTGAATTCATAATGTCACCTAACATTAACAACTTAATTAACCTTTTTTCAGCCTTGGAAAAATTTAGCATCAGGAATATTGACATGTTGTCAAGAAACAGAATGCAAACCTTAAGCTGGTTATGAACCATGAATCAATTCTCTTATCCCTCGGTATCTGGGATATTTTGTGTTGCGGAGCCCAAACATATAGCATGTAAACTGTTTCTGAAATCGGGATTATTAATTTCTATGTACAGTAATTCTAATGAAGAAAGAGCCATCAACACAATTAGGGTAAACAGTAGATTATTATGTATGTTAGATTTTCTTCATGTGCTTAGGCAATATGCTTGTTGCGTTTGGGTACATGATACTTCACCAAATCAATTGCATAATTGAGAGTATAGGAAGCAGAGAATCTCTATCTAGTCTCACCAAACAAGGAATAACTTTATTCCAGCTTATCACATGTAGCCCTTGCGGCATTGCTATAGAGCCAGGTGAAGCATCTACCAGAACTTTGTCTTTCTTTTCTTCCAGATTCTAAGGATCGGTCTTTTATTTCATGCCTAATCAAATATTCAAATTTACCGAGTCATGGTAAAAAATTAAAAAAAAAAATCTCTTTTCACTAAGACTTTCTATGAGATGTGTTGCATATGATAATTGTTAATTACTTTTTTGTTACAGACTCTCTTGATCTGAGCTCCCTTATCTTTTATAGATATTGTGCCATTTATCTTTTTACTCTTAGTATATAATTAAGATTTAACTAATTTTACTTTTCAAGTTATTAACATCTAATTACATTAATCAAATTTATTCAGAAAAAGATCATATCATGAGAAGATCATAATCCATTATGCGTACTTAATTGTGCGTTACAAGAATGACAGTCACTTCTTATTTCTATTTTGCTAACATTACCAACTTCGGCTACTTGAGAACTCCTCCATACAAAAACAAAACTGCTACAGGCTTAAGATTTACATTTTACAAATTGTACTCATTAAACGATATCTCCTGCGGTCCTGCTCCGTAAGCTGCTAGACGCATAGAGTCAAACCAGCCAAAACCCAAAACCACCTCTTCCCTGCTACATGAATCAAACATATAAATTCAAATAGAAGTCAATTTACAAGTCAACAATTTAGCCGCTGTGCTTTTAAAGTTGCAACAGAAACAGGGTATATTAGTAATTTATTACATATCTGTGTTTTTTTCACTCAAGTCCTAAAATGAAAACGTCTTTATGCTAAAAGACAAATCACTTTGGCATATTCTCCTCTAAATAACAAAAACTGACGTGGTTTTGCAATACCAGTACTGGCATGGAAAGCACCTGCAGTTCCGGTGCTTATCCACACACCTTTTGCATATGCAGTTATTATAATTTAATAAAACACTTACAGATCAGTAACGACGCGGAGCTCCAGAAAGCCTCTTGTTCCTGATCGTTATTGATGAAGTTACTGCACTGCGTCGTCGTATTGTAACCAACATTACACACGCAGATAAATGAGTTACCGGGAGGAGCATATCCGCATACACCGCCGCTCTCCTCGCAGGCGTTGCATTTATTATCTATGTCATAACTGTCAAAAGCTCCTTCCGCATACTTCAACAAAACCCCGTATTGCCATCGATTCGGGTCCGTCGGATAATCCTGGAAAGACACAATCGACGTGTATCCTTCACATTTCAACGACCGCAGGTCCAATTCACCTTTACTGTTAAAATTCGCTGGAGAGTAAACACAACACGTGTTGCTAGGCGGAAACAGCGGCAGTCCGAGGCCGGTGACGGAGGGACACGTGTAAATGGACTCACAGAGGTGGGAGGATGAAGAGTCGCAGACAGGGGAGCCGTTGATGGCGAGGGAGGAGGTCGGTGATGCGCATGAAAGGAGGAGGAAAGTTGATGGGCCGAGCTGAAATGGGCTGGTCCAATCAAGCCCCAAATTGGGCGACCGTTGCATGGAGTTGCATGTTGACATATAGGGCGGCGTGATGGTTAAGGTTGAGGTGGCGTAGGATATGGAAGTTATAGGATATGAGCCACTGTGGGTTGTGAGGGTGAGTTGGTTTGAGGTGGGTTCGCACGTTACGTAGGGGTAGAACCGTGGGGAGCCGCAGCCGTATCCGCTGCCGAAAGGGTACTTGAGCTGTAGTGAGCCGCAGGTTGGGCGGCAGGACTGGTCTGCGGCTAGCTTGCGCTGTGGGCGAGAGAGGGAGAGGAGGAAGATGAAGAAGGAAAAGAGAATTGCCATTGATTCCGCTTAGTGCTTTGGTTTTGCGTATCTCTTGTTATCTCTAGCTACCCAGAAGGGTTAAAGCAGATGCTCATGCTGTCAGCGTCATGTTATGATTTTTGTTTTTTCATTTAATTTTTAAGTTTCTTAAAGCAATATTGATTTCATCAGTTAACAGTGCATGTAAACAGTAGATGGTAATTTTCTGTCTTAAAACTTTTTTTTTTCTGTATGAATTTATATAACAAATATCAGAACATATAATTATACAAATAAATTAATGTCCTGATCATAGACGGATGAAAAGAAGTTGAAAATGAATAAATGATCACCTATAATGAATGTAATTTTCCCCATTAAATTTCCATTTATCAATTAGAATTCTCATTCACTACTCCTAAAGATAACATTTAGTAGTAACTATTTTTAGCATAATACGTGTTTGGGATAAAATATCAAAATTGTTTGTTCACTCAGCCACTGCCCACTAATTGTATAGAGTAGCCAAGAGCGACACATGGTAGCAGCTGGACAGCAAAGCACTAAGCATGCATGTTGACTCAGGTGCAGCACAATTGCTCTATAAATAACGGTTGTTAAGGGCCACGAACAGGGGCATCTCGAATGACTTTTAACAATCCAAGCAAAGCTCCATCACGATACTTTTGTGAGTGTTTTAAGAGCGAATCTATGCCATTATCTCCACGAATATATATATGTATCTCGAAAGCATATATACGGTTCTGAATGATTTATGTGCCTTTTTGATTGGTACAATTTGCTTAAGCCATCGTTTGCTGTGATAGCTAGTCAATTAGATTTCAGAAAAATCGTATATAGTAGAGTATGGAGATCACCATTCGCCACCCTTTGTTCATGGAAAAAGTGAAGGTGTCTGATTCCATATCCCGTTTAAAAATTCAGAAGAAGAAGTTGTTCTATACATAATATTAAAATTTACAATATATAAACAAATACGGGACGTTCTAATTTTTAAAGTTCATATAAAAAGAGAATTTTTAATTAAGCTGTGTATATTTTAGTGGGAAATTAAGGTCTAGTTCTAATAGTAAAGAATGATCTTCTTTAAAGTTAATCCTAATTGGAGCTTCAGACATACGAGCAAGTAAATTTTATTATTTAATATTTTGTTGTATTGATAGATAGATGACAATTGTCCGAACAAAAGAAAAAATAAAAGGTAAAACAATTGGGCTTGGCCCAGTCAAGCCCTTCGCAGTTTGTACAGGCCGGCTCAGCTAGAGGCAAGCAAATTTCAACATGTCTTCAATTGAGATAGTTTCAACTTCCAGAAACTCTGCGGGCTATAGCTGCCCAAAGACCAAAGTAACCAGAAAGTCTAAACCACTCAGTAGTCACTACGGCCGGGGTTCACTTTACCAGTTTACCTGGCGAGCTGAACCAGAATCACATACATGCATCGATCTACTGTTGTTTGATTGGCCTGTACAAATCAGGCACCACAGTCTAATAATCACAAAATTATCTCGTGAAAATTACACGTGCTTAACTTATATATTAAACAAAATTTACAAAAACACATTTGTAATCAAAGTAATACATTACCAACAATTGTTTAGAGGCGTAGACAATACTTCCTCAATTTATTTTAAAAATTAAGAATTTAAGTCTCTTTCTATGTTATGAAAGTATATATTTTTATAAATTTATAAATTAAATTTTACTTGTAATTTTTAAATTACACTTTTTAAAGTTACACTTAGATATGTATCTGTAATTATATACATAATTATGTAATATTAGAAAAAAATTGTGATATATTAATTATAATATCATCAATAAGAAGTATATTTTATCTATTAGTTACCAATATAAACAATACCGCTAAGAAATATATATTGTATTTCTTTTTGTTTCATTGATTATATTAATTTTAAATTACAAAATGTTAAATATATATAAAAGGAGTGTACTTGATTTTTTTCCCGGTAAATTCTAGTAATTTATTTGCGCATTACAAAATTCTAGTAGAGATATCTATCTAATACCGTCCGAACCGGGTTCAACCGACCGCCAGTCTCCGGTCCATGTTAAATTTGAATCTAACGGTTGAGCATCAAACCTGCACACTAAATCAGTAAATGAAAAAGCAGAGAATCATAGCCCTCCTTAATCGGTGTACTTCTCTGTTCTCCAATAAAATTAAGAGAGTTGTTGCAGCCTACAAGCCTCATCCTCGAACTGCTCGTGCGCTTCTCTTCCGCTACTCTCCCTCTCTAAAACCTTTAAGAGAGAACGAAGCGACGGAGAAGATAAGATTAAACGACAACAGTCAGGTTCGTTTTGCAGCATGGCTTTCTCGTTAGCTGCCCTAATTTCGGTCACCCAAGAAAAGTTATTTTTTCAGTTTATGTACTACCTAACGGCATTTCTGGACTGTATATTCGTATTTCCATAAATTTCTATCTGCAGTTATTGAAAAATTACTGTGTGAATTTATGTTTATATTTAATGCTCTTTTCTGCTTATTGTCACTCATGCTTTTATTATTTTCTTGTTTATTTAGGTCTCTTTTGCCATTTTATTCCCATGCAATTTCTTATTAAGTTTTTTTATTGTGGGGTATTAATTATTAAAACCCTAATATGTTGGGAAAATGTGCTTTGCTGCATGTGAGTGAGTTGTGGACAATGATAATTAAATATAATTTTCTGAGCTAATAAGCAAAATGATTATTATTATGGCTACCATTTTAATTGGCATTGCTTTAGATAAAGTCTGTTGATGTCAATTGATATCTTTTCATTTTCTGGCAAACAAACTATTTGTCGTAGTCAATATTTAGATGCTGCAAATAATTTTGTTCCAGATTCTAAAGGAGTTCGTTTTATCATCTTGATTTTTAAACTTCCATTATGTTTGCATTCTTCCTTTTGGCTTGCTCTTTTCTGAAAAATGTTCTTCTGTTTGCAGGAAACTTGGATTAGGTCAGTTGATCAGCCCCTTTTCTCTTGCCAAAACATCTTGGATGGCCATCATACCTTGTGGAACTACATGGGTTGCTCAATGGGGTATTCGTCCTCAGTTTATGCTAAGATCCTATGCCCCAAACAGGATGTCAACATGCCAATCTGGGTGAGCACCTTTATAAGTTGATTTTGTCCCTTCGTAAATGTGGAAGTATTAAATTGGCTAGTTTGAATGCAATTATATACATCAGATTTCCAAATAGTTGATAAAGTTGTGCTGTCTTGTCTTTGAGGCCTGGTGGGTGGCCCATGAGCATGTTCGAACGCAGCATGTTCTGCTGTAATGCCTTTTTTCCAAGTGACCCTGCAGATTAAGTAATATTAAAAAAAAAATTGATGCAAAGTATAAAATAAGAACACATATTTTAAGAACGTTTGATATGTCCATCAACTAAATGTCGTTATATGTTGCTTGTAACGTTTTGAACTTCCATGAGCTCAGATAATCCTATTTATATATACTCTCTAGTTCGAAGTTACCTGTAATATAGATATACGATGCAAGAAGAAAGGCAGGCTGTGAAGGTCCTGTTATGTGTGGAGGATAGTAGAAAAGCCATTCCTGGCAGAGTAAAGGAAAAGAAAAGCTTAGGTTAATTGTGAATAGTGGGTCTGAGGTGATTGTTTGACTTCTTCTCGACTAGATTTCTTCTAGATTATTCTCAAACTCATCAAAGTACGTTTACACTGAGGTATCTCCTATGGAAGATGGAAAAGATCAATCTATAAAATGATTGATTCCAATTCCATATTGATCTGAAAATATAAGATGATAAAAAACCAATTCATATTTATCTTCTGCGAAGCAGAAGAAGAAAGTTCAAATGTGAGTGGTCTTCTCTAAACTTCTTAGACCAACAACCATTTGTTAATATTTAACAAAACATGATATGTGTTGCACATGTATTTTTTTTTATTAACATGTCTGGGTGGTAATTCCTCTGTGAGCTTAATGTACCAAAAATGACTGGTTGCCGTCCACTTTCAATTTCTTTGACCACAGTTGCCCTTATGCCAGTTGGGGAAGGAAAAGAGGCCCGCTGCAAGAAGAGTTAGTGATTAACAAGTGCCTGTTGAATTAATCTTGAAAGATAATAGTACATGTTGTTAGTCGATTGTCAAGAATGATGATTGTTTGAAGATGATTTTTAAATTACTTATTTGAAAAATAGAGGAAGCCCTTCTACATTATCTGATCATAGATTTGAGCATATTGTTGTTAGACACCTCACCTTCTCTCTCACTCTCCCTCTCTAATGGTTGCTGTCTGTGTGATCAGGATCAAAATGATTTTTTAAGGTTGTTTTGGCTTGCAATTAGAAGTCTGAGAAATGAATCTCCTTGGCTCTACCAGGTGCCATTTATCTTGAATGGTTTTCTCATTAATTTGTGATGCTACATGTTGAGAAAATTGGAAAAAATGGTTGATAACCATCTGGTCTCTGCATAAGATATATTGGTTGGGTATTGGTTGAATATATATTCTTTCATTGACATCAAATGGTTACATACTTACACGTTCAGTCCTGAGGATGAGGTAGGAGTCCTTTGTGTGTGCTGAGAAGTGTGATATGTGTATCTTTGCTAGATAGTCTGCTTGCACATATCATCTAACTAGAAATGGGATGGGGGTTTCTCTATTGAAGAAATTTGATGTGATACATTTGAATATTATTGTTTGGTGGCTGAAGTAGTTTATTGTTTCTCTTAAGCGAGCAATGGTTTGAAGCTCGATATATCATATTGTCAAACTTCGTGTTTTAGTGATTAGGGAAGGGTGTCTTATTGACATTGTACTGATCTGCAGCATCACAAGCAGGTTAAGCTGTCTGGCTGCTCCAAGTTCAAGCTTTTTTTCACGCGATTCCTTCTCTTTGTTATCTTATGTGAGTCCATCTCAGACTTCACACCGTCGTAGGGGAGCACGATTGATCGTTAGAGCTGATAGTGTGAGTATAGGCTTTAAGTACTTTGGAAAATAGATCCTTTATTTGTCGTTTTTTTCTTGCTGTTGATGCAATTGATATGTTCACTGTGTGATTGTATTCATGCGCAGGACTACTATTCAGTTCTAGGGGTGTCAAGAAATGCAAGTAAATCTGAAATAAAAAGCGGTACGTATGCTTACTACTTTTTCTGGTGTGAGATGGTCTATGACGTTCATTATATCTGTGATCTGTCCTCCTCTGCTTTCTTTTTTGGTGTGATATTTAACTTTATATTTAATTATGACTTTGCGAATGATTGAAGCTTAATACTTAACCCACATTTTGGTGTTGTCTCAATTGAAGGTCACAGAAGTACTTAGAGTTTCACCTTTAGTAACTCCATGAATATTTCTGTTTTGTATTTTTCACACTTTGCCTTAGTTTATTAGTACTGAGTACCATCTTTTGTCCATTATATCTTGTCTCTCTGTTTGTTTCTTAGTTTATCTGCATATACAATTTGCTTGTGTTTCATTATCCTTTTGCTCTTCTAAGTCCATGGGAAATGAGATTTTTGTTTTATATGACATACCCAATTTTCATTTCTTCTTTGAAATCCTGCTGCTTTTGAACATGAAGCAATGCCATAACTTAATGTGGTTATATCACATATAATACGGTCTTTTTATGAGAAATATTATATAATTGCAGAAAACCTTATGTAGTTTACAGAAAACTGTAAACATTAAGGTGCTAAATATATATATATGGTTGAGTCAGTGGCTGACGATGATAAAAATCCTTTTACAGTTCACCAGATGATGACTATATAAATTATGGTTAAAATGGGACATTTATAACTAGTATCTGGGAAGGTGAAGTATAAACTCATGTACTTCTGTACGCCTAATCAATTACATTCAAGTAGCAAACATCCTTTGGATATTCCTTTTTCTTCGTTTGCTGCATAATGTTTCTCAATTGTCACTTGTAGCAGCCTGTAAATTTTGTCAATTAACGTTACTGGCTCTTTTCAAACTTTTCTTTTATAGCTTATCGGAAGCTTGCCAGGAATTACCACCCAGATGTAAACAAGTAAGTTCTTTCTCGTTCTTTCTCTTTATGTATAATCTCAAAAGGAAGTTACAATGCTTAAAAAGCATGATGCCTATTACCATTTCTTTGTATGAATCTTCCAAAAATTAAGTTTTCTTACTTTTGGAATCATTTAATTGTACTATGCAGAGAATCTAATGCAGAACAGAAGTTCAAGGAAATTAGCAATGCGTATGAGGTAAAAAAGGTTCAGTTATGCATTTTATGATTGAGCTTTGTTTATAGTGTAAAGTATTTGATCTTAAGGAATACAACCGTTCTGTTCTGCAGGTTCTGTCAGATGATGAGAAACGTTCTTTATATGACAAATATGGGGAGGCTGGACTTAAAGGTGCTGGTATGGGCATGGGGGTAAGTTAAATTTCCACTGATTATTGCATATATTAATTGTTGGCCCCTTCTAATTCTCATTTTTGGATCAACTACTTGATCATGCCAGGATTTCAGCAATCCTTTCGATTTGTTTGAGTCACTATTTGAGGGCATGGGTGGTATGGGCGGAATGGGGGGCATGGGGAGCAGAGCTTCGAGGAGCAGAGCAGTTGATGGACAAGATGAATATTACAGCCTTGTCATAAATTTCAAGGAAGCTGTTTTTGGAGTTGAAAAGGAGATTGAGATAACACGTCTTGAGACCTGTGGCACTTGCAATGGTTCTGGTGCAAAGCCAGGGACAAAGCCATCTACATGTAGTACCTGTGGCGGCCAGGGACAAGTAGTCTCATCAGCCCGGACTCCGTTAGGTGTCTTCCAGCAGGTAATGACTTGCTCTTCATGCGGTGGGACCGGGGAAGTGTCTACCCCTTGCAACACGTGTTCTGGGGACGGACGTGTAAGGAGGACGAAGCGGATCAGTCTGAAAATTCCTGCTGGTGTGGACACTGAGAGCCGTTTAAGGGTACGGGGAGAAGGAAATGCTGGAAGGAGAGGTGGTTCTCCCGGTGACCTCTTTGTTGTTATTGAAGTTATCCCAGACCCTGTGCTAAAACGTGATGGTACCAACATTTTATACACCTGCAAAGTGTCATACATAGATGCAATTTTGGGGACTACCATAAAGGTTCCAACAGTTGATGGCATGGTTGATTTGAAGATCCCAGCTGGGACCCAGCCGAACACAACACTTGTTATGGCAAAGAAAGGGGTTCCAGTACTAAATAAAAGCAACATGAGAGGAGATCAGTTGGTACGCGTGCAAGTTGAAATTCCAAAAAGATTGAGCAGTGAAGAGAGAAAACTCATTGAGGAGCTTGCTGATCTGAGCAAGGGAAAGACAGCAAGCAGGAGATAGTTGCTCGGGCCTTTTTGTATTTATCAAATTTATGTTGCTCACCCCGAGGAAACATTCTTCGTTCTACACGGTGGTCATTGCTGAGTCTATGTGGTTCATGATAAGGGGATTTCTGAATGTGATAGAGCTCAGTGTGTTTGAGCTGAGGAAATGGGTAAGCAAGCTTCTGTAGTAGTAGGTAAAATTACATTGTTATACTTTTGACCCACAAGAAGATATCTTTGAGAATGGTTAATGGAGGTGAAATGGGAGATACATCCCTCTTTAATTTTGTTTTTTACTTGATTTCATAAGTTACCTATTAATTATTTTTTTGGAGTTTGACTAGATTTTGTGCAATAATACCAAGCTTCAATTTTGCAACAGCTTGATGATTTTTGCGGGTATGCACTTGTGATGAAATGGTTTTATTTATTTTTTACATTTCTCATCAGTCAGTGATTATTGATCATGGGTGCAGGGCTTAAATATATTCCCTTGAAATGAATTGTATATCTGTAAATGTGTGAATGGGGATCTAAGTTTAATACTTGAACAAGTATTTCTACTGGAACTGCCGTGAACTATGTGTTTTTTTTTTTTTTTTTGGGTGGGGGGGGGGGGGCTGTATGAATTCCGAAATTATACTGAACAGTCCCCTGAATTACGCACCACCAAGAATTACTAGAAGTAGAGAATCACATCAGCATAAAAATTATTCGAATTCTTAGTTTGGTATAGTCTCTGTCATTTGGATGGGTAGTCTTCAGACAAAGCATTAGGCATTTTTTTTTTCTTTTTTTGGTTAGGTCTTAAGGGTAATAGATTTTCATCATCTTTTTCCTAAATCTTATTAGTGGCCTCCTCTTAGCACTTAGCGGTATCGTTTGATGCCCGTAGTTCGTTCTCTTATTCTTTTGATCTATTAATCAAATAATGGCGCATGCTCTGCTGAGTGCTGCTGACTCGTGATAACGACGATAGTATGCATTACTGCAGGTACTCTTCTTGAAATTAGAAAATCTCAACAAACATGGGGCGGCAAATAATTAAAAAGAGAAAAAAGGGGCCTATATATATATATATATACAGGTAAGTCAAACGAACGTGGACAGCAAGTACTTGGAAGAACAAGAAAGAGGAAGATATTTCTAGTCTATGAAACACTTGATTCTATCTAATTCTAAATTATGGGCACATTAACAGCTAATCATTTTCATATTTTTCTTTTCAAGGTATTCCTACAATTAATAAATATGAAGAATATATGTCATATTTGCATTGAAAGTACCGGGAGAAAATAGTTGCGAATTTCTATGTAAGTAGTACCAAAGCCAGTGAACCTTCAAGCAGCCAATAAGCCTGGAGGAGTCTTAGTACCCACCTACTTAGTTGGCTTCGCCAAAAAATGTGTTCATCAATATGTTTGCTTCGTCGATGAATACGGGTTCGTTAAACAAACCCCAAGGTGTGTTTGTTCCGTATCCAGCACAAGGTCAATGCAATTAGCAAAACTATTAGATTTCAGGGGCTTTTACGTATCTTTGTAAACAACCACAGACGTTTAATTCGCTCCGGAGGGCTAGATTTTGTTAAAGGCTCACATGATTTTAGGCTTGAAGCAATACCTGATGGGCTGCAACTTTCGGACGTTGATGCTAAACAAGATTTGTGGGCTCCATCAGATTCGATTCAAAAGATCTGCCTGGGTGCTTTCAGGGAGCTTTTGGCTATGCTGCATAATCCTCCCGTTACATGCATGTATCTGATATTTTTACCGTTAAAGCCGTGAAGGAGCTTGGCACCCCAGACGTGCAATTCTATACTACCTCCGCTTGTGGCTTTGTGGCCTAATTGTCTTCAGTGAACTCATAACTGTGATGTAGGACCAACAGTTTAACGAATTCGCGTGCGGTCTTGCAAATAGCAAGCACCCATTTTTGTGAGTAGTTAGGCCTGATTTGGTGACTGCAGGAAATTCAGCAATGCTATCGAAAGAATATTACGAAGAGGTTAAGGATAGAGGATTGCTAGTGAGTTGGGTCTCCTCAAGAACAAGTGCTCTGTCACCCTTCAGTTGCTGCATTTTTAACTCATTGCGGACGGAATTCGACCATTGAAAGTGTATACGGAGGGGTTCCTGTAATCTGTTGGCCTTTCTTCTATGAGCAGCCGATAAATTGTTCTTATTCATGCAATGTTTGGGGGATTGGTATGGAGATTAATCAGAATGTAAAGCGTGATGAAGTTGAAGTTCTTGTTAGAGGAATGATGGAAGGGAACAAGGGGAAAGGGGATCAAGTGTATGGCTTTGGAATGGAAGAAGAAAGCTGAAGCTGCTACTCACATTGGGGATCATCTTACAATAATTTAAATAGATTCATAAACGATGTTTTATATGGCACCTCAAAAGAGTGCCCATATGGAACAAATTTAATGTTCTGTTTTGGAGTGTTTAGAACCAGTTGTATAACAAGAAGATGTGTTTCTTGTAATTGTGATGTATTATAATTGCTCAAGGCTTGTGTGTTTAGGTTGGCCCACTTGTCCATTACTAGTGCTGCTTTTCTTTCATATTTTCTCTGTATCAATTATTAATTTTCATTAATATTGATTTAAAAAGTACTATAAAGTTAATGAAGTAAAAATTTAGTAGATGAGTGCCAATTAGTTGAGTTGTAAAATTTTTTGTGTTGAAAATAACATGTTTGATATTTGAACACCGCTCGTTCGTATAGGTGGGAAAGAAAAAGAAAAGTACATAATTTGGGCGCGGCAAATTGACTGGAGCTATTACTACAATTAACGTACAACTAAAAAAGAACACAAGAAAATACAAACATAAGAGCAAAAAAGCTTATTCTTCAGAAATATCATTTTAAGATCCATCACTAAATACTGATCCATGAAACGGATTTCAAAAAGAATGCATAATCATTTCATGCATTGAAACCATCAGAAGAAAAGAAAATCTGAAAACTGGAATCATAAATAGTATGTAATATTCTCTTGCTAGGATCGGCATATCGCTTCTACAAAAAACTGCAAAAAAGCTCAGCTTCTACAGTATCATTTGGTCAGCTTTATAATTTAACTTGAAAAAAACTCAGCTAGTATTGCCCACCCCACCACAAGGTCATATTAACCACTATGCTTGGCAATTTGTTGGGTCGGGTTCAGGCCCGCCCAAGCCTGAATCCGACCTGACAACATAAATTAAGAGCCCGAATCCGATAAAAAGTCTGAATTTGTATCTTTGGGTTGAGCTTGACCCGACTCGAATCGGGTCCGGGGTCGAGTTCGAACTTTATCCGAGCTCGACCAAATATATATTTTTTAATTTTTTTAATATTTAAATAATTTAAATTTACTTCCTAATATATTGAAATTAAACATAAAAATTACTTTAATCAATATTTCTACTATAAAATTATATAAATAACTAAACATAAACAAAAAAAAATCATGTCTAATTCAAATAAAAACATAAATTTTAAATAAAAACATATTTTTTAATTATTATTAAGGAGTCGGGTCGGGTTTGGGAGTCGATTTTTTTTTTTTTTGTTAAGCTCGAGCCTGAATTTTGACCCTTAAATTCAGGTCAAACCTCAAAAAATTCAAATCAGATCAATCAACCCAAATTTTGAGTCCAACTTTTTTACCATCCCTATTAACCACCCTTTAATGAATCTCAGCATTTGCCAAGTTGCCTTAAAAGGTTTAATATTGCCTCGTGGGGGAATGGTTGCCACATACCAAAAGATTTCAGCACATGCAATAGAGAATTGCTTGGATCCATTTACGGAGATAAAATACTGTACATGAGCTATTTAGCTATGCCAAAATCGTAGCCCAAACACCACCCATTTATTTACATGGCGTTTTGTTTGAAAGACTAGATGTGTCAGAATAGTGCCAATTTCAATATCGGACAGTGTGCTTTTACTCTGAAGTAAACGATATGGAAAGGAAAAAATGGTAAAAAGAATTAAAATCTTAAAACTTTAATGAAATCTTTCTATCATCAAAGGATAATGAGACATCTCCTAAATATATGAGAGGAAAAAGAAAGGGTCTCATCTCTCTTAATTAAATGGTATTTTGCTTGTGGTTTTAGCAAGAGACACTATCATCAATCATTTGAAAAAATAGATATATTATGATTCATACATGAGACAACTCAGCTACCAAGATAGTAAGATCCATATAGTCCACGTTCTAAAAATAATTTTTAATTGACACATGCAAGTAAAATTTGAATCTAAATCTTTTATACCATACTTCAAGAGATTTTATAATTAAGTTAAGCCCCCTTGCACGAAAAAATAAATAAATGTTTATAATTGTTGACGTGACATGAAATGGGTATTATTAATTCGGTAAAATATAACTATTAGTGCCTGAATGTCGTATTACTTTCAATTGTGAGAATTTAGAATACGTGGAAAACATGTCTGCTGTTGCATCGAAATGAGTAAAAGAAAACTCTACTGATCAGTACTCATGTGGGCAGGAAAAAAATATATATTCATTATTGATTCCCGGGACTGCACGTGAGGAAGGTCCAGCTGTTGCATTTAGCTGTAAGTCACAGTAAATAAATAACAACAAATTAAAGAGATGGGATCGTGCAAAAGATAACGCTGCTGCTGCAACTTAGCTAAACCCTTCTTGTTCTTGAATCTTGAATCTTGACCTTAGGATGGCACCAACAACCAAAGAAAAACTTTAATGGGTTTCGGGTAATAAACGATACATTATTATTTTTTTAATTAAAAATCTAGTGGAGCTAACTTAAATGGCACAAATCGTTTTCGTATAATCGTATTTCTCTGCCTCAAGATTAAAGGTGATGTTTATGTCCATCCCAATAATTGTGATAAAAGATATACCAACCATTCATGCTTAGTACGAGACTGTGGTAAATATAAAATAAATGGTTTTCCTAAGTTACAATTAGATAAAATTCATTTACTGAGCTACCTAACCTCACTGCTTAGTTATTCATTTTTGTATTGTTTTGTCTAATTGTAAATAACAATAAACATAGCTTGAGCAAACCCTAAAATGAAATCTTACTATTCAAATTCTAATTAAATGATTAATCATCTTACTTATGGTAACAAAATACAAAGGCTAGCTTGCATCCGTGGCATGACTCGGCCAAGAAGCCTCCTCATCAAGTAGTTTTTCAGAATCCGTATTTGAGAATGATTTTGCATGCAGTGAGAGGATTATTTGTGGAGGTAAATTGTATGTATGTCTCTCCATCTGAAAATTACCACCACACCTGAAGTAAGAAATTCCTCTTAATATCGAATACCAATTGTGTCCTTCAACCATTTTCAGTGAATCCTCCTACATTTGTAGAGAAAGAGAGGTGCCAAAAATTGGCATCTATGTGTCCTTTTTCCCGAATAATTTTTACTCTATTCTATCCTCTCACCCAATAGTGGGAGAGAACTAGGAGACCTCACGGCACTGATTGGAAACGATTGACTGCGAGCACACTACCTTTGGTACATGAAAACAAGGTAAAACTCCGAATTGGCCTACAACTGTCTACGGTGATGTTACTGAAGGCTTACTACTGATAGAGAAACGGAAAGGGGTAGTTTAGGAATGAAATCGGTTTCCATTAGAATACAACGTATTTTAGCATGGTGTAGTTAAAAATGGTGCTTTTTAAGTAAAATAAAAATAAAAATAAAAATTAATCAATAAATAAAAGGGGTGGTAAATAGCATCACACACAACAAACAAAGCAATGTCATGCAAAGACTACGATCGTTAAAGATTTAAAGCCCATTACATGGGCCCACAAATATAAACTCACGTGGTTGAACAATTAGTAGTGCCTAGGAGTATGTATATATATATATATATTATAGAATAAAAAAAATTTCCGGATAAAAAAAATTTCGTTATAGAATAAAATAATATTTTTCTACAATGATTTTAAAAAAGAAAGTTGTTTTTATGCTATATTTTATACTATTTCGTAACAAGTATCGTCGTTCATATCTATAGCCTTACAATATATATGAGTGATGGTCGTAACCAATTTGGCGTACCACTTAAATTATTTGTGGTCGGAGTTTGGCAATTTTACACAATTGAGCTTCCTCCTATTTAGTAAGTAACACTCAGCTTGCTAACATTTAACCATAGGCTTTATTCAACTCTATTTGATTTTTCAGTTCCAGAAAAAGGATTAAAAATAATAATAATATTATAGGCATGGAAATGAAATGAAGCAAAACATCTCAAAGCATAATTATTTTGAAAAAACAAGAAACTCTTCTTAAAGCATAATTAATTTGAACAATCAAGAAACTCTAAGAAGATATTTATTAAAGTTTAAAGGCCTGCGGCGACGGACTAGCGAAGAGTTTCGGTTCCGGTCCAATTTGCTTGATGGCGAACCATCTTAACTAATCTTTCAAAGTTATTGTAAGACTGGCCTCCAATGGCAGTCGCTGCTTCAGCTTTCTTTTTCCATTCCTGAGCCTTCTGCCTCATTTTCTTTCCTTCATCTCCTTCCATCATTTCCTTAACAAGAGCTTCAATGTCACCACGCTTCACATCATTATTGACTTCCATGCCTATGCCCCACGTTGTGCATGCATATCTGCAATTCGTTTGTTGCTCAGCAAAGAAAGGCCAGCAAATTACAGGCACGCCGCCGCAAATGCTTTCCATTGTAGAATTCCAGCCGCAATGTGTTAGAAAGGCTCTAACTGCTGGGTGCGACAGCACTTGCTCTTGGTTGCACCAGCTCGCTATCAACCCTCTGTCCTTGATCTCTTCAAAATACTCGTCCGGCAAGGCCATGGAGTCGCCCATCACAACATCGGGCCGAAGAATCCATAAAAACGGATGCTTGCTATTTGCAAGACCCCATGCGAATTCTGTCAAGTGTTGCTCTGTCATCACCGTCACGCTGCCATAGTTAACGTACACAACTGAATTGGCATCTCTTTTGTCGAGCCATTTGAGGCAGTCGGTGTCTTCCTTCCACAAGCTTGCTCCAGGTGACTTAAATTTGGTCTCATCCACTTGCTTGCAAAGCAAGGGAAGTGGGCCAATGGTGTAAATGTTAGGAAATTTCGAAGCAATAACCTCTAAAACTTCATGTTCAAACTCATCGAATGTGTTAAATATGATTGCAGATGATTTGAAGCAATTTTGTGCTTCTGAGCCCAGGAAATCGAACATAATTTCGTTGGGATCGGTGGTTCTGATAAAGCTCGGTAAATCCCTGAGCCTAATGTTGCTCATGCCAGGGATCCAATCAATAGGTTTCTCAAGAGTGCCATCCGTAAGGAATTTTTCATCTGAAACACAAAGACAGTTTTAACTTGTTAGTTTAAGGCTGAGAGGGCGAGTCAAAATACACTGAAAGGAGGTAGTGCCAACTTCATCACACTACCAATCATTGAGATTTCACCACATAAAGATTTGATCTTGCGTCAAATAGTACACCACAACAAAGTATGTTCAATAGGTATTTATTAGTAAATTTTTCGTATATAAATAAAATGAGTCTCTGTAGGCCCATGACCAGCCTTTTCTCTTGGCACGAGGACACCACCACAGGCACAAAGAACAAGAACTTCAACTTCCAAATTCTTTATTTTATTTTATTTTATTTTTTTATATCGCTTATAATTTTGTTGCTAGTGAAACTCAATTGCACTCTTCAGAAGATCACTTTTTAAGAATTAATCGACTAATAGAGATTAATTCAAAAAGAATAATTGATTACTAGAGATGAAATGAAATATATATTTTAAATGAAAACAGAAATTTGATCTTTAATTTTAAGACATCGAACGTCAATAAAACCCAGTGCAAATTTTACTTATAAATTTGGATAGTTCTCGTTCATGTATAAAATTAAGCCGGAAGTAAAATGAAGGAAAAATATTGCCATGTTTTACAAATTCCCTTCATAATTAAGATAGATCTTCTGTTGTGGTATTAAGAGGAAAAGATAGAAAGAAAGAGAAAGCAAGATGAAAAAACTTAAGCATGTACCTTGGAAAGGAACAATGCCTCGTTTTAGAAGCTCAACGTGTTGCAAATATCCCATCATGCCGCAAGCAGACGCAGTCCAGAACTGTATGTCCGCTATTCCCAGCATTTGAGCCGCCTTACGACCGAACCCCATTACTCCATCCGAAACAACGCAGGTAACCGGCGGCACCTGATCATCGGCTGATGAATTCAACTTACGCAGCAACGCCAAGAATGGAGCCAGACAATTTTTCCTGGTGGAATCACATAACGCTGGAACATCTTGCGTTGCATCACGATCAGACGGCGGCAATCCGTCTGGAATGGTTTCGAATCGAAAATCGGGCAGACCCTTCACGTAGTCTGGCCCTTTTGATCGGATTAGACGTCTGTGATTGAACTCGGTGTTCACAAAGGTTATATGGAAGCCTCTCGAATGTAAAAGTTTGGCTACTTGCATCAGGGGACTTACATGGCCTTGTGCTGGATATGGAACGCATACTGCATGAGCTTTTCTTGATCCGGCTGAATCCATCTCTGCAATCAACCATCAAGTGGATTCAGTTCAATATCAAGCCTGTATGCAGTGCACAGACTTATGGCTTCAGCTTTGCAATTTATAGAGATGAAGTGAGACTGACGGTGCTGTAAAATGTAAATTACCGTCAAATTGCAGTAACTATTGTCTTCCGATAACACGGGAATCATTGAAAGAGACCACGAATTGATATTTACTTTAAAAAATTAATAAAAATGATAAAGAGACTAGACGGAACCTGACAATTGACAAAATCAGTGCATGCGTTCGGCCGGGTTACTGTGTTGGCAATTAAAAATTGTTTTGCAATAGCATCTCTTCTATTGACGTGGATGGAACAAATATCCTTCTAATATTTATTATTTATGATGGCACAAATTGCACAATAATAAATTCAATTTAATGTTGCGTTTGTTAATTTAGAATCGGAATGTAGAATGATAATCATAATAAATTATTTATTTTTATTGTGGAATAATAATCATAATAAATTATTTATTTTTATTGTGGGAATTAGAATTGAAATGAATTGTATTGTCATTGATTATTTATTTTATCTTATAATCGAAATAAATTACTAAAAGTTATTAAACTGGCCTTAGTTGAATAATAATAATAATAATAATAATAATAATAATAATAATAATAATAATAATAATAATAATAATAATAATAATAATAATAATAATAATAATAATAATAATATAAGAAAGAATAAAATAAAAATTTCATAATTTAGGTATAGGTAATATGGTCATTTTAGAAAATGAAATTTATATTCCCACCTCCTATGGGAATAGAAACTCTACTAATCATTCCCAATTTTGGGTGGGGTCTACCATTTTGATTCTTATTCCAACTTTCATTTAAGTAAGTAAACACATCATTCATTATCATTCATTGATTCTCATTCTCATTCCCATTCCCATTCACATTAAAAAAATAAATCATAAAAGTGATCCAAATAAATATATGATGTATATATCAATAAATTATATAATACAACACCCTTTCGTTCAACATTCATATATTTAATTTCTAATTGTTCATATATTACAAACATAGTAACAATGCTGTGAATAACAAAATAAAAAAATTAAAAAACTTGAGAATAAATACAAAAAATGATCCTGACAATTATCAGGCTACACTAGTGTTTCTGCATTGTTTAGGCTATTCAATGAGCAGTATCATTACAAAGTCTTTGAAATGTGCTGCATTGTAGTGTTGTTCAGCCTTTTGTTCTTTTTCAGTGGGTGCTGGAAGGAATCAAATTGAACAAATGATTGTTTTAAGTAAAAGAATATTTAAAGTATTTTTTTGGGGGCATGCAACTTTGTTCAATGAAATTTTTATTTTACAAAATTCAATATATATATAATTATTTATTTTTTTTAAGAAATTTAAATCGTTAATTTCAAAAAAAAATAATTAAATTGTCACTATCATACTGCTGATCCGGTTAATACCAACACGACAGGTAACATATTGATGAAATAATGAAATTTGTATAAAAACCTCCCAAAAATTATAATTCATTTAATTTTTAAGAAATTTAAATCGTTAATCTCAAATAATAATAATAATAATAATAATAAATAAATAAATAAATAGTCTAACTATCATACAATTAATTTGGTGTTAATACCAATGGTAGTACATACTGTCCTGAGTGGTGGCCGGTGAGAAATAAACAACATTAAATGGAGGTAGATTATGTTAGATTATGTTACCTATAACGTAACATACAATAAATTTATCAATTGTCACTTATGATAATTTAATTGTTTCACGTATTATAATTTTTTAATTTTAGATAACAACTTAAAAATTACTGTATATTATACATGATATAACATGGCATGACCTATTAAATGACAAATTGTTACGGACAAGATTAAACTTAAGTAAAATACACACATATATATATATTAGCATTCAATTGCAGCCCGTCGCTCACGACACTTTGATAATTTTCCCCATGTGAAGACAAGAATATAGTTCGAATATTCGTTCATTCTCGGCTAAAAACAAATATTTGTAGTATATATAGTGTGGTCCATAATCAGAGTTTGACGGGTCAAATTACATTATTAATACGCCGATTAATTGAGTTTAGCTCCAAACCACTAGCAGAATAAGAAATTCGAAAACACTCATTTCGCCCTTATTTTGATATGAAAAAGATTTGTGCAAGTTCATGTCACGATCTAAATCTAACCCTAACCATACGAAATCCCAATGCAATAGACCCGTGATTTAGTAATATCCCTTTCGAAAGTTAATTCGTCTATTGATGAGCAATATTCGATTGCAAGTTGCAATACCGAAGAGGCTTAAAAATATCTCCCGACAAACAATTAAAGAGCTTAATAAATTTTGTTTTTTTATTTCTCTCCAAAACTTAGATTTATACTTATTGGATTAGCCTAATGAATAACAATTTAGTGTTGAGCTGAGTTTGGAGCACAAAATCAATGGTTATTAGGCAAAAAAAAAATTAAAATTAAAATAATTATAATTATTGATTTGATTCTCAACAAAAACACAACTGAAAATTAAATCTTAATCTCAACCAAATATGATGGCATCGGCACTAAGATAATATGACAATATGGTAGCATCAATGCAAAGATAAGACGAGAGATGTTGAATGTCGAATTAAGATTGCTTCAAGACATGATCAAATAATTTTTAAGTAATTTTATTTAAAAATTAAATTATAAAGAAGATAAGAGACTAAAAGTCAATTTGTGTTTACTCATCCCTATCTTTTAAGAAAAAATATTTGTGTATGGGAAAAAAAAATGGGTTGAATCGGTGCATCTCTGCCTCATCATAAAGCTTCAAAACTTGTAAGGGATAAGATGGAAGAAAATATTGCCCACTTCGCTGCGTGCAGTTCTATTTCTTTGGCTTATTCATCATCAATCATTGCCATTTTTCACTTAAGAGAAGTCGCTTTGTAAGGTTCGTGCACGTATGCCTTTCGTTTCTTTTAATAAATATATGGTTCATAATGAGGTTGATTTTTTTTTTTTTTTAATCTTTTGAAATGACTCTTGATCTCACATCAAGGTACGTATTTAATTGAATGATAAGTGGTTCATCTACATAAGCCGACATTTGCGAATTATATACGTAATTCCATGAATTTTTTATTTGCATTTTTAAGAAATTCAATAAGTACAATAAAATCGTTGCATTGTTGCAAGGCTGAGAAGGTTTCGGAGCACGGCGATAGTACATACGTGGGCTAATGTCCCGAAATTTGGGGCTAAGTACAGTGATGTATTGGCGGTAATTTACTGATACCTTCACTGAAGTTTCGCATAAATCACAAATTTCTAGAGCGATATCACTATTTAATTTCGAAGGACCTCCGCTTGACTTAACGGCAAAATGCGCATTTGCAAACGCCAACTTGCCAGGACCAAGACGTAAGCGGTACCTGAAATCTTGATAAATTCTCTGCATGTCACAGACTAAATAAATTGAACTTGTAATGTAAAGATTAAAGAACAAGTAAACTGAAAAGGAACCAACTGACTAAATAAACTACGCTTGCAAAGACCGTATGATTACTCTGCAGACAAAGATTTATGCAAAAAATGCCCTAAAGTAGAAGGTGTTGCAGAATATGGCGAGCCCGTGGGCTGTCCATCTTCATCTGAAACTCTTAATCATCAGCAGGTCTCCTAGTTGTAGAGGCCACGGGGGATGCTCTTTCAAGAAATCCTTAGATTTGAAAGCTATCTCCGATACCATTAAGTTTAATCTTTAAGTGCCTACACGGGATATTGAATCAACCTTTTTAAAAGAGAAGGTTTTATTTTATAACTGTTATAACTTACAACATCTGCACGATGACAAAATCCTTCTAAAATTGGCCGTCCATATTTAATTTATTGACGGGAATTTATAGGTATATCAACTTGTGTCTCTTTAACGTCTTGCATTTATTTATATCCAAATCAAAGGAAACACTCGACAAAAAGCTCAGTAACATTAAATTGGAAACCGTACATATGAGACTTGTAATGTGTTGAAATTTAACTACGTACCAGATTTGATTTATTTTGGACTTGAAATTATCCCTTTTATCTTCCTTTCATGTTTTCAAAAAGTCATTAGTTTATTCATGAACATAAATTAAGGTATCAAAATTGTGATAAATATAAATTTTATAAATTATGTCTAAGATTTATAAATGGGAGGAAAAATATATAAATTATTATGAGAGGGTAAATTATTGATTTAAAATTGCAAACAAAACAAACACGTAAAAGTAACATAGAATTTTATATATCAACATTAAACTTTAGTTAAAAAAATAATTTGTTAATTTAATTTAATTAACAAAGAAAAAAATCAGTGATCAATTGAAAACAAAAAAAAAATGTAGTTAAAATAATTGGAATAAATTTTATTGAATTGGTTTAATCATAAATTCTGTATTCATTCTAGGATATTTATAATTTTTTTTTTCATTTTATATCATAGTATTTATTTACTATACAAATTAATCAAGCAGCTAACAAGATATTTTTATATTATTGGACATATATGATATAGTAACAAAAATGAATTTAATTTTTAGTTTTATATATACTTTGTGTAGTTTTAAACTTTGCTTCTTACTTAAAAATTATTTGGGACTATTTTTGAAGAGGTTTAGAATAATACAAAATTAACTTATCTTACAAACAACTTTGAAAAACATGAAAAGAATAATTTTTTACAATTTAATTTTGAGAATAAATTTTATCCTTGATAAACTTTCACATATATCATCGCATGTATTACATAACCTGAAATTATCTAACCTAAAATGATCATTATTTAAATTAGAAATAAAATCAGTAAATGTATAAGGTAATTATAATTATAATGAGTTTTGTTTTTCATTTTTTCATTTTTATTTTTTTTCAACAACTCTTATATTAATATGCTTGTTTTATAGTAAATGCATAAGGTAATTATCATTATAATGAGTTTTTATTTTTTTTCCAATAACTCTTATATTCTTTTACTTGTTTTACTTTTCATTTATATAATCTATATTTTATTTTACACTTAATATTGATTTACAAGTTTTATATTACATTTTTAAGTTTTTATTTTGTTTACTAATAATGCATTAATTTACCACTCCTATATCAATTCACTTGTTTTACCTTCTATATACAAATCTTATGTTTCATTTACATAATTTATGTTTCATTTTGTATTTCATGTTGAATTACAAATTTTATTTTATATTTGTAAGTTTTTATTTTGCTTGCTAATAATATATCAATTTATCACTTATGTGTTAATTTACTTATTTTACCTTCCATTTATAAGCCTTATGTTACATTTGCATAACTTATATTTTATTTTATGCTTAACATTGATTTAGAAGTTTTATGTTATATTTGTAAGTTTTTATTTTGTTTAGCAATAATATAGTAATTTACCATTCATATATTAATTTACTTTTTTTTTTGTTTTGTATTTAGAAGTCTTATATTTCATTTACATTTATATTTTTTTATACTTAATGTTGATTTATAAGTTTTATGTTACATTTAAAGGTTATTATTTTGTTTATCAAAATACATTAGGTAATTTATCACTCCTATGTTAATTTACTTGTTTTACCCTTCATCTACAAATCTAATATTTCATTTACATAATTTATATTTTATTTTATATTTAGTATTGATTTGTAAGTTTTATATTAAATTTGTAAGTTTTTGTTTTATTTACCGGTAATACATTAATTTATTCTCATATGTTAATTTACTTATTTTATATTAGTTTATTAAGTTTCGCGAGTCTTATGTTTCATTTACTAAATTTATGTTTTATTCTATATTTAATGTTGATTTACATGTTTTGTGTTATATTTGCAAGTTTTTGTTTTGTTTACCAATAATGAATTATTTTACCACTCCTATGTCGAACTTACTTGTTTTGCCTTCCATTTACAAGTCCTATGTTTCATTTACATTTAATGTTAATTTATAAGTTTTATATTATATTTGTAATTTTTTTTTGTTTTATTTACCAACACAATAATGTACTATTTCTATGTTATTTTACATGTTTTTCTATTCATTTACAAGTCTTATATTTTATTTACTTAATTTATATTTTATTTTACACTTAATAATGATTTATAAGTTTATGTTAAACTTACATGTCTTATGTTTTATTTATATACTTGATCTTTAATTATGATATTGATGCCGTGACTCTTTTGACCACAGTTTACATATATGCATGGATTCTCTTTGTTTGTTTACTGCGCTTGAGAAATGAGTTATATATATGAGAAACTTTTAATTATTATTATACAGAAGGTTTGTAATAAGTTACACGTTATTAATGCTCTCATTCCTTAATCACAACTAAAGCGTAGCATTTCAAGACACTTGTTGTATGGGCAGAACAAGCATAGGACCAATTGGGGCACAAGACACTTGTTGTATAGACAGAACCAGCATAGGACCAATTGGGGCACAACTAGCTTTTGAAAATTTTTATTATTATTTTAAAAAATACAATTTATTTATTATTTAAGGAAAGTACCCAGCTGAAATATAAGATTATGAAAGTACTCCAGTTAACTTTAAAAGATTTCATGTTGTGCTTAGTTTAAATGTTACTCGTTGCCCCTAATTTAAATGTTTAATTCTAAATAATTTGGTTAACCATTATAATATTATGAAATTTAAATAAAGACAAACGATAATAGGTATTAAAATAAAATAAAAAACTAACTAAAAAAAAGAGATTCATTTTTCTCTTTTTGTTTTTTTTTTAAATCTCTTTTTAGTGCTTTGAATTAACGACACCTTTTTTATTGCTTGTCACGGCATTAGTGGAGTTGCCAATCAGAGCAGTCCACGTGCGTCAGTGTGTGGATTTCATCCCACTTCCTATAAATCAAAACTTTCCTCCAATTATTTAGTCTTTCAACATTAATCCTTAAATTGTAAGTCTAGCTAAATCTAATTTTCAATTATTTTGATTGATCTTTTATTTTGTTTTTAAATCTCTAATTTTATCATGTGTTCATGTTTGATCTTTGCGTTGCATTATATGAATATTTTTGTTATTAGTAAAATATTTTAAGAACAAATAAAGTGACCACTTAATTGAGTACTTTTAAAAAGATATTTTTTTATTGTATTGATAATGAAATTATCTTACATCATTTTTAACACTTGAAGTCCCATCTAGAAATCTTCGACAAGGACAATTGTAATATGTGAATTTATTATCAATAAATATTATAGTTGTAATGTTACGTATTGCTATTGAAATTGTTAAGATTGAATTCTATTTTAAATGAGGTGTTGCCCACGTATTCGCAATCTCACACCTTATTGAGCACGACTGCGTATATGGTAAGCTCCATTTGGGGGTTGTGAGGCCAACAGCACAACTCTCCAAATGGCAAATGGGGGCTTGCGACTTGTGCAGTCGCCCACTTAATCATGTTCGATTTTAAAAATGTACCCCAATTCGATTGAAATTCTGGCTGCATCCTTGCTTGGTTGTATGTTTTTGCAATATCTGTCCCGGTTTTGTAAGTGGTTCTCTATATGTCTGTACTTACAAAAGCCTCTAACAAAATCTGGCATCCACCCTTACCTTGCTCAATTTCCATGGATCAAGATCAATATGGATCGTAAAGCTAAAGAAAGCCTAGTATTTTGTCTTGCGGTACTTTGAGGTTATCATGGTACTTTCAAGGGATGTTTTGCAAAGCCTAAGGCTTAGGGTATTCAAAACTAATCTAATCCCTTGCCGATATATATATGCTATTATTCTAGCCGTTGAATTGACATCTCAACAGAGTAGGAATTTAGATTGGCTAGTAAGCGACTCAGATGGTAAAGTTTCCTGTACAACTAATTCCAATTTTATGCCATCTTGGCAATTTCGTGCTAGGTGGCACAACTGTCCGCAATTAATTCAGCGAGATTGTTCATTTCTCCCCTACTGCAATCATTATATAGTATTCACCTCTTGTTATTTTTGTAATAATCAATAATACCCCTACTAACATAAGCTTACAATACTACACCTATTTTTAGATTCACACTTTTTTTTTTTATACTGATTGTACTCACGGACTCCACTCGCATTTCGCATTATGCTTAATTAATTGAGATTGAGTTTATGGCGACTCGAATCCTTGACCTCACAGTTGTGAAGACAAAGATTCACACTAAATAAAAAAAAATTAAATATTAAAAACAAAAAATATATGTTTTGATGTGAACAAAAAAAAATTAATAATAAAATTTTTTCTTGTGCTCTTTTATTTTGTAAACATTTACTTTTAATAAATATTTTATAATATTTTAAAATTAAATGTAAAAAGGTACAAGAAAAATATTTTATTATTTATCTTATAATAATTTTTTATTTATCATTCAAGTTTTCTTGTAATAATTTTTTGACCGTTTTATAATAATTTTCTTATATACTCATCACAAGAAGATGTTTATGAAATAAAAAAGTACAAGAAAATATTTATTATTAATTTTTTCACATCAAAACAAATATTTCTTATTTTTAATACGTAATTCTTTTATTTTAATTTCCATTCTTGTGTTTTATTTAAGGTTTATTTGGTAGGACTCGCCTCCAGGATCTGTATAGAATTTGGGGCGTTGCGGGTGCTTGCGCTTTACTATGGTTTTTCTTGATTCTGCTTTCTTATATTTTGTCCAATAGTCGTGCACTGTGTCTGTGCAACTGAAATGCTCTTTTATGTTTGGTCTAATCTTTACGGCATTTACAACATATAATATGTCATGTTTATAAAATGCCTTATTGTGTAAAATTTCATTACAAAATGATTCCCATTTGCTGGTTTTATAGGTAAAGATGGGAAATTAGTATTTTTTCACAGCAGAAAAAGCAAATACGAAATGGTTACAAGTGAATCCATCAAAATGACTTCGAGGAGAGATGGAGAGAACTGAGAAGGTTCAATAGTAGAACATCTTACAGTTGAATCATTTGACATTCATCCAGTTCTGGCACCTGCATTTGACAATTAATTGCTTCCCAAGAATATAGAGATATGGTTTCATTTTCTTCTTTTCTTTTTTAATTCAGTAAATCGTATTAAATGAATTTCACAAAAATCAATGCTAAAACACTACGATACCTTTGAAAGCCACACAAGCTCTTATCAATGATTCTAAGGAGGTCTGGAATTTCCTAGCTGGCAGCAACAACATCTTGAAGCAACAACTCCAAGTCCTTCAACCTGCGAAGATGATGAGAAGCATAATAATGAATATGAATATCCATTGACAAATTAACTAAAATTAAGATTAGCTGTTAACAAATTATTCACCCACTGTACCTTATGTTGCTTAAATCGGGGTAGACAGCAATAGCATCTTTAAAATCCTGAATCAAATAAAACGTAAACCCGGTTACATCAGGAGGCAACCTTCTGTCTATCAGTTTAAGTTGAACAAGAATTGATTATCCTCACTTGCTCTGCTGTTGAAGACGTGTAAGTGATCACACATGTCATCCCAGCTTTGGTTGCTGCCTGCAAAGACAAATTAACTTTGAACATGGTTAGTGAACTTGTTTTAACTTTTAACATGCAATACCAAATAAATTGACAGGAGGTAAAATGGAAGCTAAAATGTGAAGTTAGGACTAATCATTCAGTTGATTGCATATAACTAAGAGGTACACTAGATCGAAAAGTGGACCTCCATGGCTGATTACTCATGAGAAACAGAAGACTTACTTGTAACCCGATGACACTGTCCTCTACCACCAAACAGTCTTTCTCCGATATACCTAGTCGCTGCAGGGAATTAAAAATTTGCTGATCAGTTCATAACAAATACGAAATGATATTAATATTTTTATGGTTTGCATAATCAAAGCTTTAGTCCATATCATTGTAAGAACTACCTTAGCAGCAGTCACATAAATTGATGGATCAGGCTTCTTTTGCTTTACATCATCACCTGCAAGTAGAGAAGCGAATAAAACAAAAGTCGAAGTGTCAATTTTCATTTCGGAAAGAGACAATATAATGAATAAAATTAGATAAACGATAATAAATGAAACAGGCATCAGCAAACTCGGCGCGCACACACACTCTCTGTTAGGCATCAATGTGCCATTTGTCATCGGAACATAAGATTGGCAGAGTCTGAAGGAAACCAGTAAATTATATGGACAAATAATTCATATTGTAAGTAAATGCATTAGACTTGTTAAATCATAATAGAAGGTGATCTCACATAACAAAAATCATCACAAACCTGCAAGGAAGCAGTCAAGACCTTGAAACCGCTCCTACAAGGAGGAATATATATTAATGAACAAAAACATTGGTCACGAGCAATGTATTGCTCAATGCATGCAGTTGCATAAAAGAACTTACATTTCCTATGAGGTTTTCGAGACAAAGTATAACTGAACTTTTGGTTGCTGCAGAGCAAACAGCTAGTTTTTTCCCCTGCAACAGCAAGCAGGACAAAAGAATCACCACAATAAGCGAAAATAATTAAATCTCTTCCTGGAAATGAAATAAAAGCTAGTAAGTCACAAATAGTAATTGCCACTGAAAAAATGTAATAAAGAAATCATATTGAAAAGAGAGGGATATACAGTCTAGTCAAACTAATTGACAGAATCAGAATTTTAAAATCCAGTTGTGGACATACAGCAGCCTTGGCTTCATCCATCAGTCTCAGAACTCCAGGTCTAGGCTCCACCTGTTTCAGAATGACACCGCCCAGTCTTTACTCAATGAAGACATAACAAGATTACAATGAACAAGCAAGTCACTGCAAGTGTGAAAGTCTACTTACAGTTCCAGATTTGATAATTTGTTGGTACCGTTCAGTTTTCCAGTCCTATAAAGCCATATCGGAGTTGTTACAATAAAGTTTTGATGTGCATACAAATCACTCCACAGCAATTACAATTCAGCATCATGTATTGCCAAAAGTAAGAACACATAGGGTAAGAACCAACAGACAATCTCGGATATCATGGAAAAAGATTTTCAGAAACAAAAATCTTCAGATTGTAAATGAAATAGACCCAATTATTTATTATCTTCCAAGTTCGGTGAGCTTTTGGTCTCCCTAACTTCTAAAACAAATTCACTAACCGTTTCATTTTTTGCATTAACTCAACAGAACAGCGAAGCGAAAGTCAACTAATATCACTGCATTTTCCAAATATATATTTTTTTAAATAATGAAAAGATTGAACCTGAATTAGATCAATCAACTTGGCTTGGTCATCATCAGTTTCTGGGGGAATCTCGAATATGGTGGAAGATGGCCACCCATGCTCTTTAAAGTACCTTGAAATTCCCACAAACCAATCAACAAAAAGCTCAAAAACTTTACAAAAAATTTGAAATAGTAGCAGTTTCTTGAGAACAAGACCATCTCATTTTGGGTTTGCCACCGCCAATTTGATTCTGGAGCACGTCATAAAACTCGGGGTCCCAATTGAGAGGCTGCCGAGAAGAAGGGTCGCAACGGACATTGAAGTGAGAGAAAGCATCATTGTAAGCTTGGCGGTGCAAGTGCTCAGATTCAATAATCACGCCATCACAGTCAAATATGAGGGCTTGAAGAGACTGTGAAGAAGCCGACACGCGAAGTGCTTTTCTGGTTAAAGATAAGGACAGTGGTTTCTTGCTACTTTTAAAACGGAGGGCATTGGTGCGAAAGAGAGGGTCATGAGTTAAAGAAGAAAATTTGGCAGCGGTAGTAGTAATAGCAGTAGAAGAAGAAGAAGAAGAAGAAAGAGTTGCTGTTCGAGAGAGGATCATTGTAGAAGCCATGAATTTGTTTGTAAATTTTTTTATGTAGATTCTATTTCTTTCTTGCTAGCTTTTGAGTGATGTCAGATGTGGCGGGTTAAATTCGTGTGGTTCTAGGCAATTTGTGGTAATTAACGGATTTAACGACCGGTTACATCAGCAAAGCATGAATTCCCTTTTTTTTGGCTTGGCTAAGGACCATTTTTCAGCATGCTTGGTTTTTCATTTCTATTTTTACCATTCTTCTGCTTTTGATACAAAGCCAATCCCTTATGATGGGTTCGTCCAAAGATTCAACTACAAAATTTAGCTTCACTTTCATTCGGGATTGGAAGTGTTAACAGTTTTAATACAGTGGATTAGAATGTTATCTAAATAGACAAAATCTCGGAACATGGTGCACTCTCTTGAGTCCGAGGTCATTAGACGCAATCATGCATTAGATTGTAAATGTAGAGGAACGTAAATGAATGGTTTATATATGAAGCTTACACATCATTTTAAGTGGAGAAATATAAAATAAAAAACATCGCCTACTCCATTAAGAACCAAATATTATCTCCGATTAGGATACCACAATTGCACTATAGTCATAAAAAATGTATCCTCTCATCCCACAACCATCCCTTTTTTCTTCTCTCTTGGGGAATCATATGCATTTCCCAAGAAATATCCACTCCCTCGACCCATTGTGCCTAAAGTTTCTATACTCCAGGCTAAGCCAGTCAATCCACTGTTTTTATTTTGGCTGTGTGCGAGGAAAATCTGCAGAAAAATTAGCTTTGAACGAAAAAGGCCATAACCATGTCTCTTCCATAGGTTACTTCATATCTCATTCAAGTTAATGAAAGTCCACGTGTTATCAGAAAGTCCAAAGTGGTTACAAAGTTGTGCCTCCACCATCTGACATAAGAGATGCAGCAGCTGCAGCAGCAGTAGGAACAACCCCTGTTGAAACACCTGGTTTTGACAAATGTAGAAGCCTGCCAAACAAAAGCCGCACGCATGTAAATACGCTGCATAACTTAAAATTAATCACATCAGCATATTTTTCCCACTGAAACACAAGACGGGACAACCTCATAATTAATCAGACAATTAGTAAATATGCCTCTAAAGGAGAAGAAAAGTTCTTACGGTGCAAGATATTCGCAGAATGATGAAACAGCAGAAGCCACTTCAGTGTAATTTTCAGATGATGCAGGTGCTGTCACTTCAACCAACTGTATTCCAGGTGTTACTGGTACAGCCTCATCTGTTGCATGTAGCTTCAGCATTTTATTCACAGATGACACAGTTACAGTAATCTGAGCACCCCTTTGAAAATGGAAGGCAAATCCTACTCTCAGCAACTCATGATCCAACTTGTAGCCAAGTGCATTAAACAGTCGAAGTGCATTCTTGCTTACTTTGCTTTCCACCATAGTCCTAACGAGAACAGATATTTGCTCTGCACCAGCACCCCTCATTGCACCTCCAAGATGTTTAACAGTCCTGCAACATACAACAAAACCTCTCTATAATGATACTCTATATATGAATAACCTCTATTTAGTCATAAAACTTCTGGTCCCTATTTAGGCCAGTTATAAATAAGAATAATCTCCAAATTGTAATGAGTTATAATTTTTCTGGATCTCATCTAAAGGAATTTGCCTCTACATAGCAATAATTATCTGTATATTGCAAAAAATATCTATATGATATTATATTAAAAAAAACCTGCCTCCATATAGTACAATTAGACCATGAGAGAAAAACATTACGAAGAATGCAAATATTTAGAGATCTTTAAGATGACTACGCATGTTCCTAGCAATACAAAGTTATACATACTAAATTTTGGAAACTATGTCTTATCTCTTTTATCAATGTCTATAGTATATTAGATTTGACATGACCCATTAACTTATTATGAAAATAGTGCATACTTTAGCTGTACATCACTTGTAACAAGGATTACTAAGCTAAAACAATAATTTTTTTAACTACATCGCTATTAAGTTATAACTTCCTCGTAGTAATAAAATTAGTTTGGTCCCAACAAATGATTATAGAGAAGTTTTACTGCAATAAGTTTCATATGCACAAAACAAAGACAAACATACACACATACATACACAAAAGATAAATAACTAAATCAAACAACACATAACATATAATCATCTTAGTATACCACGTGGGTTCGGGCTGCTCAAGATCACATAAGAGTCTAACCTCAGAAGCAACATTTCCTGAAAAATGAAGCACATAATCCTCATGATAAGCAAGAAATAAGTCGCCAAATAGACAAATATAAACAATTTTTTTTATCTTTGAGATAACAAGTGAGCCGCACAAGGATCCCTTGACCTCGTAAAAGTCATAATAATTTGAGCTAAAAAGCGCATCAAGCAATAAAGATGGTGTAAAAGCCTTCTTAATATGTCAACAGAACGGACAAATTTCAGCTTCATTCTATTGTTTATGAGTTGTAGCAACGTAAACATACTTCGCAAACAGGTTGACTTTAAGAAAATTTAAATACTTACCAAGGTTGGGGTTATTTTTTAAGCATATTTCATGAACCCTCAAGCGATCTCTGTGAACACCACAAAGTCCTTGAAGAAGAATCTCAAGAGCCTCGACATGCTGCAACACAAGCTCATATCAGTGTGAATAGTTTTGTTTTAATTTCATTTTATTCTATTTCGTTTATAATTTAAACCAAACCCAACCGCCCCCCCCCAAAACCCTAGTATGTGCGGAATTCGAATTCTAAAATCTTTTCTACCTACCAAGAGGTTTGCCAATTGAATCAACTAGTACACACATGTTGATGTAAATAGTTAAAAACTGCCTCGGTATAGAATATTATTGCTAAATTTTAATTCAATATTCAACATCTTTATCGTCTACCATGCTCATAATTGTCAATCTCACTGGTCAACAACCCACAATGTACTGCATGTATGTCATTCAAGGTAAATAAAGTGATGTGCGAATACTTCACCAGAATTAACACTAATCTTCACTGTGGTGCAACTGTATACAGATATTTCAAGACTACAAAATGATTAAAACAAGAGTAAAACTTTTACAAAATTAAGAAATATATCTTAACATAAGTTACCTGTGTCTCTATAATTCCTTGGACAATGCACTCCATGAAAATCAGCTTTAGTTAACCTCAAACATTCAATATAGATAGCATCCAAACTGTTAAACACAATTCAACATTTTCTACTTTAGAATAGTAACACATTTTGAAACAACTGAATTTATCAAGAAAAAATTACCAGAATAATGCAAAATATATCAAATGAATAAATAGAAGAGGGTTTCTCCTGGACAGATTCTAATTTGGTTGTCAGATTAAATGGATAAAAGAGATCACACTCCTCACTGTATTTTGACTCATCAAAGATCAAAATAATTCCATATATAAATTAATTGAAATCAGCCAATCCAAACTTTAAAAAAGAGAAAAACACAAATTGCTTCCATACACCTAAGCAATAAATTGCAAATACAAATTCAGAATGGGCTGCCACGAATAGGAATCCATACTCATCAATAATTTATTCATAAAAAACATTTGATCTGAAAACATAATGAAAGAATCAAAAAGTATAAAAAAGACTTTCGCCTAAGTTTAAGCTTGAGAAGAAGTTTGACTCATCTTTGTGGAGTACCCAGGAACAAAAAATCCAACTATATCAGGGTGTTGACCAGCCAAATGCTTCATGAATAGCAAAAATCAATGCACAAAACTAAGAAATCATAAATAATTTGTGAGCAGCACCTAAAACTGGGAGACGAATCTACCTGCCCCATAATATACTTTAAATTCATTAAATTGAGACCAAAACGTCAAAAGGATAGTAAAAGCGTGTCTAGATAAAAATGAGATAAAAGCACCGCCCCGATGACAATATGAGTTAACTAGTAGTTCACAATTCACATACTTACCTGTCTGACAGAGAAACCCGAGAAATGAATCCCTTAAAGCCGATCTCCAAACTCAAAAGCAAAGACCCTGCTTTCAATCAAATCAAACAAAAATTAAAAACATTAAATACCATACAAGTAAAATTCATGAGAATAAATATAATGAAACTATCAGAAACCCTAAAACAGAAATTTCATGCAGGGGAACAAGCAAAAGAAAGGAATCATTTTCAAAGACCGTTAATTAAACAAGAGAAAGCCCAATTAGGGATTGATGGAGATAGCAATGATGACGTAGAGCTCTGTTTAGATGATTACTTTCGCGGGTTTTGTTTGATGAACAGTTCAGAAAATTGGAGCAGAACAGTTTCTCTCTCGTACTCAAAAAGCTCAACACTCAGCAGCGTGATGCGTGCTGCAAAACGCTGTATTTGTGAGGCTAAATGTGCAAATTTTAAGGGTTAATTTATATCCAACTCCTTAATGTTGACATCAATTTAAATAATTCAGCATTGTGCACAATCAATCAATAAGGTCCTCCTTGACTTGAACCTTATTTAAACTTTCGGTAAATTTTGATTCACCCTTACCTAAAATGACAATCTTTTTTTTTTTTAAGAAACCACCAAGAGGTGAGGGGTTAGGTGGAACCTTATCTGTAATATAAATCAATAAATAAGTAAATACATAAGGAGGAATATATAAATTAAATTTTTTAAAGTAAATGTAAGTATATAAGAATATAAGAAAAAATATAAAATAACAAAATAGAATAAGAAAGCTATTAATCCTAATGTTCGACGTAAGAAATAATCTGCGCATCCAAATAAAGAATACTAAATAAGTCTACAAGAAGATCTTGAGAACACTATCTTTAATCTCTTAAAATTTTGAAACATCAATTTATCCTTATTTACTTAGTAATTAGCTGTTCATTTTATGCAACAAAATCTCTAAATTTGTCCTTGTAGAAGCAATCCTACTTTAACATTTTAACTTGAATTTAGTGAACTTCACAATAAGGACCAATATAGTGAGAATAAAATTTTGTCCTTGCAATTGCTTAAAAATAGTAAGAATCAAAGACCCTAGCAACTAAAGAAAAATTAGGAAAGACTTAGGCTTATTTGATATTGCAGTATTTTAGAAAAAATGTAAAATAAAATTCAATAGTATAATTATCAGTATTTATTAAATACTTTATAATTGCAGCTTAAAAAACAAAACTAAACAAAGCTTTAATTAATGGATTGTGCAAAAGCTGATTTATTTAATTTTCAAGCAAACATTTTAAGCCCTTCATTTGCTTCGCTTTGATAAAAAAGTCTTATTTTTATACAGTGTATCCTAATTTTTTGCCTAGTTCTTTTACCGAACCAACGGTGGTTCGCAGTTAATATAAAGTAAACAGAAGGTTTAAACTTTAAATTACGATTTTACACTTCACAAACCAAGCTGCCCACAATACGAAATATTTGCGCCTTGATCACCAAAACAAAAGTGTAAGGGCGAAGATACCGCGTTGAGGTCGCTGGTCAGGCAAGTATTGATAATGCTTGAACTTGAACGTCTACTGACACGTGTCAAGCTGGTTCGAGTTTGCTTTATTTCACGCCTCTAATTTTAGTCCTTATGTTGCCATTGCGCAATTGGGAAAACTAATATGTCACGGAGATTGATTATGATACCCGTTCGTATTAATAGAGCAAGCATGCATGTGCATTAAGCGAAGCATGGACCTCGTCCGTGTTAAATTCCAAGAAGATAAGGGCCGACGCTGGGCCAAACATTTAAAAGAGAGAGAGGGAGGGAGAGAAAAAAAAAAAAAACAATATAAAATCACAATCAAATGGAGAATATTCATGGCAGAAAATTCCTATTGAGTAACGACAAGAATGTGATGAAGAAATTGAAAAAGATCTGTTACAGATATCTGTACAATATTGTATGAAACTTGAACGTATACAGTTCATGCTGACAGCATTAACATGCCCCATGACCCCATCCCCACCCCCAATCCCAAAGAATCCGAGGAGCACCAACACTATCAAACATTTACTAAAAATAATTAAAACCCGTTAATTAGTTCTCATGCTGGTTAATTAAATTTACAGAAAATTAATAATAAATAAAACTATCAGAGGTTACAAGCAAACCCAATAGTGGTGGTATTACCAATTCGATGACGATCTGAAGCTTCTTCAATTCTAAGGGTTATAGAAGTGGCCATTACAGCGGCATTTCCAACCGAGAGGCTTGTAATTAGAATACTTCTTGGTTAATGAAGAGGGGTCATTGTAAAACGCCATGGGATGAGCACGAGCACGGGCACGGGCACGAGTTGCTTTTTCACCGGGCAACGTTGGCACCTGAACCGCCATGCACGGGTGGCACTGGTTGCATTTGTTGTGGCAGCTCGGTGGTACTGAGCCCAGCCTTGTTTTGTCTTCAAATAACAAACCCTACACCCACAAAATATAAATATACATAATCCTATCATGCCTGAAAGTAAAAAAAATATAAATGTTTTTGAATGTGTCGATCGAGGCTTACACGAGGTCCAGGACGAGGATAGCTTGGACTTGGAGGGAGGTAAATGCTGGAGGCGGGGGAGCAAAGAAAAAGGAGAAGAAGAAGAGAGCAAAGCGAACTCATATTACACTAATTTATGAAAGCATCTCGTGCATATGACCAAAGAAAACAGAAATCAAGAAGTGAAGCAAGGCAGGGCCAATTGATGATGCCTTGAACGAAGTTTCATATACCAGCAGAAGCAGCAGCCAAAGCAAAAAGCAAATGATTTAAACAGATTAACAGAGAAAATTTATTTGGCTAGCTATTTTTACTTTGATTTCGGTGGGGCTGATTGTTGAATAAAACAAAAGAAAAACAGAGGAAGGGGAGGGATGGACAGACAATAAATAATGAGGAGGTGGGGCGGGTGAAAGCCGAAAGGGCCTCAATATAAGAGAGTGAAAGGAACAACTCATAAGATGAATAACAAATTGTTGGTAGGATCCAAATCGAGAGAAAGGACCCATTTGGCTTTTTCATTTTCCTTTTTTTCTTCTTCCTTTTTCCTTGATTGGATTAAGAGCAAGGGCTCTGCTTCTACTTATTAATTAGCGCCTAGCTGTGTCGAAAGCGAAAGCATTGTTGTCTCGGTTCGGGTTAAAAATTAAAGCAAACCCTGTGGTTTTTTTATAATTCAAAGCTTTTATTAACCCTTCGACTCACTTTTTGCTTTCAGTGTTCAGTGCGCGGATTTCGAAGTATGGACTTTGACTGAGTTCACTTCAAACACACATATTATTCAGAGATATTTGTAATACATTAATTCTCTTTTTTTTTTTCGGTTTGTTCCAATTAATTTGATATTGCCATACGTGTTTATAAGTTCATCAGACAGAGGAAATAAAAATACGTGGTCGCAAGAATTCTTTCACGCTCACTACTGCTGTAAAACTTCAAGGTTTTGAAGTTCTTTTCTTGTTGCTAAACCCTAAAATTTTGATTCTTATTCTTCAATTTATGTTATCTTATTTCGTTAGTATAAATATAAATTATTTAACAATGAAAATTTTAGCTACCGAAGAATTTGGGTTATTAGCAACGAAAATTTAAGTGAAATGAATAATTAATAAAAAATTTTTATCAAGGGGCGGTGTCCCAAACAGCCATGCTGCATTGCAAAACATAAATGCTTTTTGTTGGCACATTTTGTGGAAATATTTAAATATGAATACAAGGGTCAACTTGTCACTAATTCTCCAAACAAAATGTGACCCGAACATTAATTAGCCTTGACATATGCCAGAGTGATTGATTAGCCAAGATGGCCATACAAAAATCTGACAGAAGAAATTGGTTTAGCAACTCATCAGCGTGCGTGAAGCTGGCAATGAGATAATAATTGAGCAACTTGCCTTGACGGGAAGAATAAAAACATTACGTGCGGTGGGTCAAATTATATAAAACTGTGATAAAATATCACCGGTTTCAAATTAAATTTGAATTTTAGTACAATGTCATAATGATAACAGGAGCCCTGGGAGCCGTGACTCCATTCAGAGAGTTTAAAAGCTCCGTTTCAAAGAAGAAAAAAAAAATGAAGAGAAAAATTCATGGATGATAGGCCTTACCATTGTCGTGGGGACCAAACTTTGTTTTGTTTACCAATTCTATGTTTCCCGATTTGTCGCTGTGATTTATAATTATTAGTCAAGCTGGCAGCACTGCAGCAGCTGTTTGAGAACAGTGTCGCACTGATCAGTTACTGATCGTATGTAAAACGCCATTGTAATAGGAAAAAAAAAAATCAAGAACAGTAAACAAATGTTCATATCTGCTTCTGCCGGAGCAGTTTTTCGCTTTTTGAGGTTAAAGCTTTTTTTCGTTCATCAAATACACACACACACTAGGAAAAGGAACAATCTAAAAGAGCCTATTCCCTATCCCTTATGACTGGTGAGTTTTTTAATCAGTTATTAACGTTACCTACTATTCTAATTAAGAGCAAACTGATTTTGCAGATGTGCAAGAAGCAGCAGCTATATTGATTCTGCACCTGCCCAATAAAGAAAGGGAAAAGAATTTATATTAGACGTTTTAAGTTATTTTATGTTTTTAAAAAATATGATAAAATTTACCACTTCGTTTAGTTATTTTTTGTTTTAATGATGTGTTATTGCGCCTACGAATCAGATGGTACAAGTGTTCACTATTGACATGTAATCGTAGTTTTCGACGGCCACGATGCATTCACTTCCAAACCCCGAAACGTCACATAATAATATGGGGTGCTCGTTGGCCATGGTAACAAAGCTTTTGATTGGCCTGTGTCTTACTTAAATTTGAAACCCAGTGTGCTTAAATGAGTTCATAAGTCATAATCTGAAGTGTTAAACTTAAAATCTTAAGTAATGATAAACATTCCGAATTTTATCTTAAATAATGTGATATGATGTGTCATTTATTACTTGATTAATAATTTTTTTACAAAATCCAACATTTAATATGTATAATGCAATTAAAAGTTTTGTTTCGTTTAATTAATTGGCTTGTTAATAGAAAAATAAAAAATTAGTGCGGGGACATTTTTAGAAATCTTCGGTGACTACATAAATCTTGAGGAATAGAAATCTTGCGATTGGGTGTGTGGAGTGGGAGTATGTTATTTATTTACATTAGAATGAGAGTGTTAAATAGGAATTAAAATCTCATTTATGTGTTTATTTTATCTTGGACTGAGAGTAAATTATTTTAAATTACATTTTTATTCTTATTTAAAGAATTTTAATTTTTAATTACAAAGCGGATAAAAATATATATTTATAAAATAAATTATTTATTTTATTATTAATTTTAATTATGTAAATTAAAATTTATTGATAAGCGCAACACAAATAAAACATTATTATTGATAATATAGTATAAAATTAATATTTTTTTAGAATAAATTATTTATTATTATTAATTGTTAATGTTAAATAAACATAATGCTAATAAAATTAAATAAATACAGCATAATAGTGCTACTCATAATTATGAAATTGTTGCAATCCAGATATTTAATATTTATGCTGCAAGTCAGCGTTCCAGCCGATTCCTAAGTATAATAAATTTCAATAATGGACCTCTCGAAAGGGACCGAACAGGTACTGTAATAAAATTCATATGAAAATATTTTAGTAAATAACAAAAATTCGGTAGCAATGTTGCAGTCGTTGACACAGTCACCATCATGACTGCCATTATCAATGTCAAAAACATTTAGTGCCCGAAACAAACAAACATTACTAGTTTCAGCTTAGGAAGAGTGAAGGCCCGTCAGAACAGCTGGGCAACCAGTGTTCGTACAAACAGCTAAAGCTATGAATATATATGATACAAGAAAAGCAAGCTTCAGCTTGCAGTGAGTTGATCAGTGTTCAGTAGAGTACACTTTTGCATCACGATCTTATTTTTAATAATTTTGCTCAACTCGTGAAGCAATAGTAACCTGTAATCGGAATCATATTCTTAGCTTTGTTTAGAGAACCAAGAAATGGTGCGTAAATGTGAAATGTCAATATCTTCATTCTTTGTATGTATCATATGTACATTGTCATCGACGCGTGGCTCCCCATGCATGCATGCATGCATGCAGCAGCTGATATTTCCGGTTTTGTGTTTGTGATACGGTAAATAATCAGAATAAAATATTTGCAGTACTATTATTTTTGTCTCATTTCTTGCGATTTTTTATATGAAATTTATAAATTTTATGATTATAGGGATGTTGAATTTGGCGGTCAATTACACTGTCGGTTTGATTAGTGAATAAAAGAAAGAGAGAGAGAGAGAGAGAGACTCGGGATTTGAGCGATCGCCATTGTTTAAGTCCTGATTCCTGAGCCCTTCTGATATTAACAGAATTTATTTCTTTTCTATATTTCCATGAATAATGTTTTCCACTGGTGTTGTTGTAAAACATATTGACAAGCCTAGGTTTGTATTAAATCCAAGCCGCCGTAATTCGAGCACGAAGACAAGAAGAGTGAAAAGACTTGATCGCGCATATATTGAGCTATGTTGCGTTATATATATGTAACATATATCAAGTATTGCATTCAATAAATAGTGTTGTTTGATAGCGAAATTATTTTGAATTGTTGGATGCAATTTTTGTGTGTGATGAATGTTACATATAATGTAACATAACTTTGCCCCATTATCTATAGAAAGGTAGACGATTAGACGGCGCATCATTTTTATCTTGAATAGCAAGTTCTTGCTACATGCTACTAAGAAGTGAGAAGAGGATGTTATTTTTTTTTTTAATATTAAATTAGTCATACGAATATTAAGTACTAAATATAGAAATTATTTAGATACAACGGGAATATTTGAGCCCAAAATAAATTAACTTTGTGTTCTAATAGTTCTGAAGGCAATTTTTGCTGTCTTTGGTAGAACGGATCAATGAAATTAATGCATGCATCTGAATTTCACAGTTCGAACATGTATTGGCAATCAAAAGAAGGTCTATACTTGAACGATGCCGTGTCGTCCAGCAGAGCCTGGAAGATGACTTGCGCAGGCAGCAGACTCATTTCATACTCTTAGGGAATTTCACTTGAAAAAGAAAATGTTCCATATTAATGGATTCGGATCTATAACCCTTCCGGAATTTGATTGACTTATTTATTCCGCCTGTGGAACCTCAATATCCACAGGCTTATTAGCAAAATGGCAATTGGCTTATACAATACTACCGGTTGCTTCTCGTGGATTTCTAATTTTTTTTTTTTTTTAGGAATTCACTTCTCGTGGATTTTTTTAGTTTGCTAGTTTCTTTAATATTAGACGGTCTTCCTTTTTTATTTTTTTCTACTAGCTCCGATCTGGCGGTGAGTAATTTGGACTACTGGACGGGGATCCGGATTCGGCTACTGCTGGATTCATACTTCGAGTCGAATTATTCTATTCGAGAAATATTTTTGTTTGATTCTATTCGAGAAATATTTTTGTTTGAACTTTGATACATAATTGACGGGATATTATAGTAGTCAAGCAATCAGCAAGTCGCTTCACTCGGGTACTTTTCAATTTCCAGAAAGTTTGGGCCCTCCCAACAATTTTGTTTTGTTTTTCTTTTTGTCCTTTTTTTTTTTTTTTTTGGGTTCTTTTTCCGCATTTGCATTTTGGAGACTCCGCCATCCCTCCAAGTTATTGATTGGAATTTTATGTGCCCTGAGGGACGGGCTATGCGATCGGATCAACTTCGATAGGTAGATCGGTAAATGTAGATCAGCACCGAAGAGAAAACTGATTGCCAGTATTATCTGGGCCTTGGTAAAAGATCAATCAGTGTGAAAACGACAAAAAAAAAAAAAAAATCTGACAAATGAGTTGCCGGAAGGCATAGAATCAAGAAAACTATCAAGCTGAATTTGAACATTCAGTTTAAATTATATGAAAACACTAGAATTTTCAGCCACTTAGGGCCCCTTCACAAAAAAATTCGACGAGTGAACTTTCCACCCTTTTTTCATAATTAATTTACCTGCTTCATCCCCCTAAAAAATTGCACGCCAATCTTGCACATAAATTCTAAGTAAACTCGAATCAAGAAATATTCTCCAATCCTTACATTGAAACTGATATTAAAACTTTTCCGGATTTCCCAGAAACTAAGCTTTGCCCTGTTAAACTAGAAATGGAACTAAATTAAGTTCCAAAATATCAATCCATTGGTACCGCTATTCATTCCATATTTGACAAGTTGTGCCTATACAATTCCTCATCAACTATTAAGGGGGGAATACTCCATGTTCCAAGAGGATGGCCGGTTATCTTCCCACCTGACAATCACAATGCCAAATATAGGGCCTTAGAAAAGAAGAAGGATGAATTTCACATAATTCAATTTCAACAAATTACCCTCTTTAGTTGCTTCTTTGCATCTTCTCTGGTAGTTAAACGACAGCTGGGGGTCCAAAGATTTCATTATAGTGTTATACTTTTCTTCAGATTCTGTAATGTATTTTGCCTGGAAAGAAAAAAATATAGACAAAATGATTATTAAAAAAAAGAAAGAAAATTATTACTTTTTAATATTAGAACTTAGAAGAAACTCAATGGCAAAATAATAATAGAAAAATTATGAATGCAAACCCTTCTCGAGTCTCGGACAAAGTTATAAATTTTAATCTCGTACTATCAAATAACCTGACTCAACAGCATATCCCCTTGAAATAGAAGGGATTTGAGGTGGTGGGGGATCTATGATTCTATTCTATCACTAAGGAGAAGGCTAAAAGAAGTTGAACAAAATGGTGTGCTTACAATCATGGTCGGTGCTGTTGATGGTCCATATATTCTAACAAACATTCGCAAAATGTTGAAATTATTCTCCAAAACGTCATCCTAGAAGAAGACCATAACTAGGAATCAGAATAAGGCTAAATCAAATGTGAAACAGTTGTTAGTATTTATAAGTCTGTCAACATGAACTAACCTCATAGTCAAACCTACAGCATCATCACGGAACTTGGACTGAGAGAAAACAGCACAACGCTTGCCACATAATTGTTAAATAATTGCAGTAAACATTAATTATTCAATGAAAAGCATAACCACATGGAATTGCAGTATATGGACAGAGACACAGAAAAATTACTTACAGATCATCAGATATTTCCACTAAAAATTCTGATATTGACAGGAATTCCATGTGCAAGTCATTCACCTATACAGTTGCTTCAATGAAAAAGAACATTTAATCTAATTGAATACACTGGTTCCAGCAGATTTCAATAAATAAGTGAACACATAATTTGTCACACTAAAAATCACAATGGCAGCATCATAACTGTCATGTCAGAATGTGTCAGTCACAGGCTTAGTGCACTACTGGAGTGCTAGAGCTGTTTTAATGAGTTCAAACGCAGAGGAAAAAACAATCTTGCTTACAATAAATAAGTTACTCGAATTAGATGCTTTCAAAAAACTTCTCGTAAATGAAGATTCAAAAATAACAATTTTCATAAGTGACTTGAGAAAAAGGCCAGAGCTTTCAAGGAGCATAAGAAAACAACATATAATATCTTGACAGACTGTGGCTCTCTCATTTTTGTTTAGTAGTTTTTAGCTTTATGGAAAAAATACAATTTTGAAAGTATGAACAAAAAGGCTGTAGATAAACTTGTGTGTTAACATCTTATATGAGTTTAGAAAAGCGCAGTTAAAACTCATACAAAATTGTACAAAAATTGCAAAAAGAAAATTACCTCTTCTCCTCTCAACTGATACAAGATTAGATTCAGCACCCGATAATCAAATGACTTTAGATGAATTGCCCTCATCACATCTTCGACGGAGATCTAAGAAAAAATTGTATCTTTAAACAAAAACCTGGACAAAACTATTCTTGAGCGTGCATATGTGTTGCATATAATGTAACCTCATCTTCTTTTATTTCATTTTATTTATTTATTACTTTTGCTAATAGAGAAAAGAAATAATTAAAGAATCCACAAAAAACTTCCCACAAGTATAGGGATATCCTAAATAGAAAATACCTCCAATTCAAGAGATACAAAAAACAGGAGAAAATGATGACACAAGTAAAGAAAAAAGCTAGCATGAAAATGATCAATTCTTTTTCTCAAAAGGACTCCAATGTCATATGTACCTCCTTTTTTCTCATCAATGCACAACAAAGCTTTCTCTCCAAAGCCCAATACTCTTCTCCGCATCTAAATTCTTCAATAATCCTTGATCCATGAAGCAAAGACAAAATCAACAGTATTTATACCAGACTTGAGAAGCGGTTCCATTTTAAAGACAGTAGAGTCGGTCAGCGAGAAACTATACCTCTCTGTCAAGAGCCCATGCCGTTCAAGCAAACTCACAAGAGGTCTGAATGGATCACTTTCCAACATATCTATTAACTTAGAAACCTTTTTCTCATATGCTTTCTGCATCGCAAACAGAACTAACTTCATTAGATAAAAATTGATTATATATATTTACCAGATTATAATAGTTGTTGACCCCGATGGTCTTGGTGCTACCTCCTCAAATCCTCTTTCGGAAATAGTAACTCCATCAGTTGGCATATCAACAATCTTCTCATTCAGACTATCCAGCTGCACTAAGAAAACCACAACTGTTGAGAGATGATAAAACAAAATGGACTTGGCAGCTCAATATAAAACAGGCATCAGTGAAGAAGTTACACAACAAACTCATGCTAACTTGTACAAATTCCTTTTATTAAATTTTTTTTTTTATTCTAGGCAGGAATATAGCCGGAAAAAGAAAAGCACACAAAGATCAGGCAAGGCTCACTTGCCTTCTAGAGAAACATGCCAACACTTGATAGCTGAATGAAATTTATATACTTCTACAAGGTCCTAACATCAATTTTGCAGCAATAATATTTCAACAGCTTCTGCATCATCCCAACAAAAATTTATCATATCATTGAAAAGATTATCACAGTTCATAATTTTGAGCAGGTTGTTACCTGGTAAATATAACTTTCCGTGAATGAAAGCACCGGCAGATATTTGAAAATTGCTTGTGGATGGTTTGCATCCATTCCATGAAACATAAAATAAGATCTGCACTGTTGATTAAGTCAGGTTCATTACTAAGTAGCAAGTTTCAGCTCAAGCTAAAATAACATAAGAGGAAAGGGGAAAAAAGGAGTGCTTACAAAGTCCTCAAGCGTAGAATTTGCTCTCTGCATAGCATCAAGTCCAACCAAAGCTTCACCACAATCATTCTCATTCACAATGCCATTTCTAAAACAATTTACGCCAGTGCCTACAAGAGAGTGAAACTCTGATAAATACTGTTTAGGCTTTACATGACGCCAATGCGGAGGGGAAAAAAAAGAGAAATATCATTCATATACCTTCCTGGCTAAGATGCGGCAATGCTTCCTCGAGAAACGAAGCTGAAAGCTGCAAAAATAATAATCAACATAAACACACCAATTGACCTATAGCAAGAGGAATGAAATCACAAAAAAAAATTAACTCACTTTCGGCACGTACTCTAAAATCAAGCTGCACTTCTCGGCCATGTCGAGTTTTCCGGACGGTTGTACCTTGAGCGCATGAAAATCAGTTAGATTCTCTTTCAGTATAAAAGGAAAACAGTCGAAGCGAGCAAAGAGAAGTGCAAGTGCAGATGAAAATTGATTACCAAGAGGAGGATGAGATTGGCGAGAAAGCGATTAGAGTCGTCACTATTATTAGAAGATGAAACGACAAAGCCACGCGATTGCATAAATGACAGTGTTTCCTGTACTTGTTCCAGCTTTCTCAGTTCTTCCATTTTCCCTTCTCTCAGAGAATTTCTCCGTTATGCTTCGAGCGAATTCAACGGCACGACGGTGTTTGTTTTCGAAATTAGGAGGACGCCCGATGCAGGGTGTTTGCTATTATGCATTTGCTAGATTTTGGGTCCGTTCCCGTCTTGCCGAATGATTAACAACCGTGAAGGACCCATCAAAGCAAACATGAACGTGGGCCTATTATGGGCCCATAAAGTACTATCATCTGCCAGGGCCCAGGAGTAGTTGAGAAATAAGACTAATTGTTAATTATCCACATCAATGAGCATTCAAACTTTGTAAGTTGCAACAAGCAAGGATATCATTACCGATGTTAATTTCATAAATTCATATAACTTTAGTATAATTGCTAGGACTATCTTGATCATAGCGGCAAGCATAAGTTTCTGAACCGTTTATGTTTTGAATATGTATAAATAAAAAAAAAAAATGCTTTTCTTACAAAGGAACAAACAAACACGAGAGCTGCCGCTAGAGACTTAAGGCTGGAAAATGGATTTAGATGACTTACAATGGTATCGAATGTTTGATCTCTGTCATTTAAAAAGTGAAAAAGAGATGAAACTGTATAAGATTACCCACACAACTTGGAATTACAAACACAAGCCGGAGCATAAAACCAATCATGTCTCATTGCCCCAATGCTATGCCTCAGTGGAGACAAGCATATCTAAAATTTTATTCTCCTTTCTTGTTTTGCCTTTGTCTTGTATACAGGCAGATTCAAGAATCTGGAGGGAGTTTTCCCATGCTGGGACACAAGATGCCCCTTGATATAGCTACAGTAGAAACCAAAGGCACGTGCTTGCTTAAGAAAGAAAATATCAAGCGACTGACATGTGCTCAACAAGACATTATTGCAAACTCCCTAGGTTCTGTCATTCTTGTTTCCCCTAGTAGAACCCAAAGCTTCAGTTTCTTGGATTTCCATTTGTTTTGCCCCATCAATAAAATCAGAAGTTTTAAGTATATCTTGTTCTTGACTAGGTTCTTGCCTGTTTTCAAACAATTTCCCAGTCTTTCCAATAGCAAGAATCAGCTCAAGTTGTTTTTGCTGCTGCTCCTACAAAACACATTCAGACCAAGAAATCAAAGTCAAATCAACCACAAATTTGCACTGTAGAACCACAAATTTGCGCTGTGGAATTAAATTTGAAAGCATGAAGTTTCAGCACAAAGGCAGGGAACTAAACATTGAAGAGTTATAACATTGTGATGGGCAACATTTTGACTGTAGTTACATGTCTATCATTGGTACCTTGGCATGTATGTAAAATAATTCTGGATCCAATTTTAACTGAAAATGCACAGCCATTCCTATCAAGGAATTTTAAACAGACCTGGAAAAGATTTCACGCAGCCTTTTCCAAAAACCCCCAAAATCTTCTCAGAAATTCCAGAGCTACAAACAAAATGTTAATGGAGGCTGCAGATTCCTAAGACCAGGCAAAATAACCATACCCAATCCAAGTTAGATGTCTTTTAGTGGAATTTCCGTACGGCAGTTTCCCATCAAGCCAAGGAGATATGGCCCAGTACATTAAAAATACAATACTAAACAGGAGCCAGAACATAAGATAAACATTACTATCATTGACCTAAATATTGTAATTACACTGAATCTCTAATAATGATTCACATTTTTTTTTTGAAATTACTAATAATGGTTCACTTGAACAATTACTTTATATGACGATATTGATTCCAAACTGAAACAGTTAATACACTTTAAGTGATAAAACCATGTAATGGGACTTACTTGCATCGCCAACAAAACCTTCTGAATTTCACCCAGCTCCTTCTCAAGAACATCTTCTTGCATTGCTAATACTCTTGTGGCCTCAGAATTCTTTTGGGCCAAAGCTGCGGCCTTCAGACATAAACAGAAGGAAATAAGCAAATGAATGCTGAATTGCAAAACAAATGAGTTATCATGAGTGGCTGAGAGATGTGCACTACTGTTCTATCATAATTTATAAACCTTACACCAAAACCAAATATTTTACTTGGTAACATTAAATTTTCTCTACAGATCTGAGCTTTACAGAGATCATGCTCCTACTAAAAGGTAAAAAGCTTCAATTTCATCTTATTGACATCCAAGATCTCCGGACTATTTGCAGTCTAAAAGTCTGCACTAGGATGCAAAATCTTTGAACCAGAAAACATAAAACTAAAGAAGCACATCAGTAGAGCCAAAATTCTAGCAGCAATTCAACAAAATAAACCACTTCAATCCTCCCCAGAATGGGAAAAACAAAATGTTCCACCTAAAATTTCAATTTCCTAACAAGCCTGAGTGCATTAGCTCTAAAATAACTAAGCATAAGAAATTCATTTTTGGGTGGTCAAACCTCCCCCAGCCCAGAGAGAATTTCTTATCCTATTCACAATTGACAGCAATTCCTTGAAGCATAATCTTCTTAAAAGGAACCCTGTAGATATGACCAATTCAGCCTATCAAATATAGTCTTGGGGGAAATTCATCCTCAATCTCCTTCATGACTTCAACTGCATGTCCCATTCTCACTTGCCTCAAGATCTACATTCCTAATAAAGGTGCACGATCATTCCAACTTACTAATCCTCCTTCATGTATGACTTTCCTACAAGATGATCTTAAATGGACTCTGCAGTCTACTGAGGTGGAATGTGGACAGCCACAAAATTCTACAGATAAGAATATAATGGGGGAAAAAAATAAAAATAAAAAACTCAATGGCACAAAAATAGAAGCATCTAGCCTCGGAAACTCACAGTTCTAAGAATCAAGCCATATCACACATTCACACTCTATTCAGCAGAGAAATAATATAGAAACAATGAAATATTAGTTCTATTTCGAAGTTTAGTAACTCAAACCGCCAAAATAAAAAGATTAAAAGCAATCGAAATTGGAAAAAAAAATGATGATGCATATACTTCTTCTAAGGCCACTCTATCACTGATAAAAGGAATAAATGTTTCTCAGCATTAAAGTTTCTTCCTTTATACTTCTCCGAACTGAAATTATTTTTATCCCATTCATATAAGTTTGCGCTCTTCAAAGTAGTCAGACGACTATCATTTTTCAATAAGCAATTTTTTAATATGTGCAATAATTATCAAGAATTACATAGCAGAAATCACAAGTTGAGAAATTCCATTACCTGAGTAATGGGATCTTTGAGAGCCTTACGGGTAACCCGAAACCTAACTCCCAGCTTTTCAAGCTGCCTAGACAAGACCCTTAAAATGGTAGCAGAACTTTTCATATCATCCTCCAACTTCTCAATTCTCCCCACCAAATTGACACTCTCCCTTCCCTCTGCCCGGACCGTCTCCCCACAAACCCGCCTCCATTGCCGCCTCCTTATGACGGCGCCAATCCAAACCCCACACACCAAGCCAACCACACCACAGGCCAACACCCTCTTCCCTATCAAACCAAATAACGAATTTTTCAACCCAAAAATCCCATAATTCACAGCAAAACCAATAGCAATCACTGAAGAAGAGAAGAGACAGACTACTTCAAATAGTGAGAGAAGCGAATCAAGATTAAAATTATCATTCGTCTGTGTTGTGACGCTGGTGTTGTAGCAATTGTTTGGTTTCCAAGAGTGATAAAATTTGGAGTCGGGGATGAATTTAAAAGGAGAATAATGATTATGGGAAATGTGGATGAGGAGGTGGCGGGAGGTGATTGGAGGAGGAAGAGCTAGATTGTTAGGGTTCTTGATAAGATTGGTGGCGCTGTGGAAGAATGTGAAGCGAGATGAGCATGAGGGTGGTGAGTTTGTGAAGACGTGTTGAGACGATTGTGACATTGCCTAATCAGATTTTTTTTTAAATTTTAATTTGGTTTTTTTTTTTTTATTAATTTGAATTGAAGTAGAGCATCGTTCAGACCATCACTGGTTTAGGGTTTTCGTTCGGGGATGGACATAAACAGGGGACAGGCTTTGGCGATGGATTCAATGGCTAGGCGCGCAGGGTCAATCCGTGAACGTTAGTCTAATAAGGCTATTTTAAGTTAATGTGCGCCTAAGAAAGATTAAGGGTTGGACCTTTCGCAGGCCATAAAATAAAACCTTCTCAAAACCCTACGCGTAATTTCATTCAAACTATTTTTTTCTCTCCATAAATAAAAATTTTTGTACGTTTTAAAATTTATTATTCAATAAAACATGTAATTGAATATATATTATGATTACTGAGATACCTAATATTATCATAACCTTCTAAATTAAAATAATTCATCTGTCAGGGTACATCGTGCATGTACTTAAAACTTGTATTTACAATTTATTGGAAAAGAAAATATTGGAACAAAAATTGGTTAAAAGGAGGGAACAAATAGTTAATCGGAAGATTGCTTGTCACGTAATAACATAGATTAACTTAATAGATTCCATAGGCAAAAAGAATTTTAGGCCACAATGGTTGAACTGGAAGTTAGAATTGTAGAACAAATGTTTGAGAAATACGACTGAACTAAAATTTTTGAGCTATTATATTACATGCTAATAAATAAAGTCATCATGCCGTTTGAAAATGAAGATGCTTTTACCTTGGGGGTGGGCATGAATGATACAAAAATGACAGTCTTCGGTTCGATTCGGTTTTATCTTAAAATTGATTGGGTAGATAATTAGAAATTGATTGGGTTTGGATTCAATTCTGGTTAAAAATCGAACCAAATATCAAACTCAATTGGGTTATATTTAAAGAAAATAAATCTAATAAAAAATACAGTACAATAAAATTTTGATCAGAAATTATAATCCTAACTCAAATTAAATTTGAATCCAATTCAAATTGAACCGAACCATACTAAACCAACTTTTGAGCCTGATTAAGTTGAATTCTTAAAACTAAATGGATTGCAACTTGAATTGAAACCCGTAAAAAGCTAAATCGAAATGCCCACCCGACTTTTACCTGTTATTTTGTAAAAATTATTATTTAAATTTTATATTTGCTAAATGTTATTAATTTTTTTATATTTCCCAAATATTGATGTCACCATCTACTATTTTCATTTTTAGCTTACTCTAGAGCAAATATATCATTAAATTGCTTTCGTTGCAAGGTTAATGGGACACTCTCGTTAGAAACCAAGGGATTAATTTTTATTTACTCATTGATGTTTTGACTATTTTCAATTCACCCGCAGTCTATTTGAAAAATCAATCTCCATTGACTATTGAGAAGACAAAAATTTTGATGAAGAAATTCATCAACGTGATACCATTTACCATAACTTTTTGTACAATAGATAGAGGTGTGTTGATGTTTTCAATAGATTGGGAGTGGGTTCAATATATTCAAAACATACGGGGGTGTCCCTAGAATAATTTGACATTTTATGATGCCAAAAATATTGATTAAAAAGAAAAATCATTAATATCAGTTATTTTGCATAAAGATAGCATTAGACTTATCTATATTTTAAAAGGTGTGGAGTTGACAAAGTCAAACTAATTTTTTAACCCATATTTCTCTTAGAATTCAAACACAAGTGGTAACTAGCAAGGTGCTTAAACATTAATCTGTCAATCCCACGATGAATCATTGGGCATGTATGAATGAAAAATGATACTCTACTAATGGATCCCTCCTCAACCTCTTTTTAGGCAAATAAAATAACGTTAATTTAAATTTTATAAATAATCATTAAAAAAATTATTCCAACTTTTATTTTTTCTTAGCTAATTGAGGTCGTTTAAGACAAAATCCTACTATCTTATCACGTGACAAGGACCGAATAAAAAAATCACTTTGTACATATCATCATTTATTATTATTATTATTATTATTATTATTTTTCGAATGAAGCGTATCATTATTAGTTGAATTAACTAGTACTTGTGATTATGAATTTAACCCGCGGGCCTTGTTTTTACGCTGGACGCATGTCACACGTCTCTGCACATGAATAGACGGGCCTGTTGTACTTTCAGATGGATGCAATGGGACCAAAAGCCAATCATTATTTTCTGAAAGTCCAAACGAAAGCCTCAAAGTTGATGTACAATTATCAAAACCGATGTGTGTTTTATTTAAGTCCCATGGGAGGCAGAATAAACTATTCCGGTAACCCCCATGTGGATTCTGTGCCATAATATGGAGATCATCGCGCCATTCGACGACTTATTTATAATCAATCAATTTCGTTGTCACAAAGCACACCGATGTTGAACCTTTTTGTTAAGTCGTACAAGTGACCAAGTGGGCTCAACCAATCCAACTGTGTGTGCGCACGCACTACTTTTAATAATATAGTCTTCGCGTGCGCGCGGATACGCTTTTGTTTATATGATGGGGATCCTCTTCTAGTCTAGTTATAGGATTAGCACGAAATTAATAAAAATTATTGCTGAGTTGAAATTTTACGAAGCACGAAATTAATAATTACTAAATAACAAAAATAAAAATTTTAAAATAATCCTGACGAAGATTGAGAAGATGCCGCCGGGGGGCAACGAATTCAAGAATTCTATATAAGTGGCGCCAGTTGTAGACTGGTGGGGGAATGAATAATCAAAAGTGTAGCAACAAAAAGGAAAACCAAACGACCGGTAACAGAGCTGATGAATATCAGAATCCCCACGTATTGGCCAAAACAAGCGCGGCTGGCTATTCCCATGTGCCTATTACAGCCAGATGTAACTCCCAAAATACCCCCAACCCATGTGACTTGTCTCATTTTCGACGCATTTTCCAAAAGACCACTCTTACCAAAACACCCTTCAACGAACTTTACCTCTCCACCGGACACAAACTCTCATGCATTTCAAAATCCTATAAAATCCCCCACCTCTACAAACACAAACACTCCGATAACAAACACAAACGCTCCAATATAATCAATCATTCACCCCTTCCAATTGCAGAGAAAATAGAGAGAAGAAAGGACCCCAATGGCTCTCTCTAACGCATCATCAACTCTTTCTTCCAAGTCTCTCCATGCCAACACTCGCACTCTCGTGTCCAAGCCTCACCAGCCAAATTTCTCTCTTCACCCCGCCAACAGCGCCAAACCAAGATCTTTAGTACAACCCATCACAGCAGTCCATGCAGCAGAACCCGCCAAGAACTCTGTTGCTGTTAAGGAATCATCATCATCATCATCACGGGCAGCGGCGTCCGGGAAATGGGCGCTGGAGAGCTGGAAGACCAAGAAAGCCCTGCAGCTTCCTGAGTACCCGGATAAAACTCAGCTGGAGACGGTTTTGAAGACTCTGGAAGATTTTCCTCCGCTGGTGTTTGCTGGTGAGGCCAGGAGTCTTGAGGAGGGACTCGCAGAGGCTGCTATGGGAAACGCTTTCTTGCTTCAGGGTGGTGACTGTGCTGAGAGTTTCAAGGAGTTCAATGCCAATAATATTCGGGACACTTTTAGAGTGTTGTTGCAGATGGGTGTTGTGCTTATGTTTGGCGGCCAAATGCCGATCGTTAAGGTAAGATAATTATCAGGGACACATTTAGAGCTTTATAATTTCATGATTTTCGTCTTTTTATTTAAATACATGATGTATAATGGGGATTAGCGTGTGTTTGCTTGATTTAGGTGGGAAGAATGGCAGGTCAATTTGCAAAGCCAAGATCAGATCCATTTGAGGTGAAGAATGGAGTGAAGTTGCCGAGCTACAAGGGAGACAACATCAATAGTGATGCTTTTGATGAGAAATCAAGAGTTCCAGACCCTGAAAGGTTGATTAGGGCTTACTGCCAGTCTGCTGCAACTCTAAACCTTCTGAGATCCTTTGCAACGGGAGGTTACGCCGCAATGCAGAGGGTTACTCAGTGGAATCTTGATTTCGCCGAGCACAGTGAGCAGGGAGATAGGTATGCAAATTTAAACTTGCCTTAATTCGGACCATTTAATTTAATGCTGTTTGTAATGTACAATTTCTAGAGCTTAAAAAGAGAAGACAGAGCAGTAGGTGCATTTGGTCTATAGGAAATGTGTTTAAGTATGAGTAAGTAACATTGTCTTCTCCAAAAAAAAAAAAAAAGTGTGAGTAACGTTGCAGCTTCAATGGTCAAAGAAATCTAGTCAATGTGTCAAAAATATCTTGCTCTGTTTGTTAAGATATGCCATTGAAAGTTTTTGACTCAGTTGTGATTATAATTTCACTCAGAAAGTGAATTTGTAGAGCTTTAGCTGAATTCTGGGTGTTGTGTAAATGTTTAACATTTTTTTTGTTGGGTTGCTCCATAGGTACCAGGAACTGGCTCACCGTGTTGATGAGGCCTTAGGATTCATGGCTGCTGCGGGTCTAACACTCGATCATCCTGCCATGACATCAACAGAATTTTGGACCTCTCATGAATGCTTGCTTCTGCCTTATGAGCAAGCACTGACAAGACGAGATTCAACTTCCGGCCAGTACTATGACTGCTCTGCTCACATGCTTTGGGTTGGGGAGCGTACTCGGCAGCTGGATGGTGCTCATGTGGAGTTCCTAAGAGGAATTGCCAACCCTCTTGGCATCAAGGTACTTGTAATTCAGGATCTCTTTGTTATTTACTGGGTTCATTTTAACTGATAAATCTGTAAACACATTCCAAGAGGCAGGAACAATAGCAATTTATACACTGACAACTATAGTGTGTTTAGAAGTTTCGGACATTGATTGTAGTCCAGTGTTTGTGTACATACATATGTAGAATCATGATATTGGTGTCCTTGATGTGCATATTGCTGGATGGCATTTTTAGCTTATCTGCGACAAGAGTTTTAAGTGACTGAAACAAAACTTGTGTTTCAGGTTAGCGACAAAATGGATCCAAAGGAGCTAGTCAAACTCATTGAAATCTTAAACCCACATAACAAGGCTGGAAGGATAACAATAATTTGCAGAATGGGTGCTGAAAACATGAGAGTCAAGCTGCCTCATCTGATCAGGGCAGTACGTAGGGAAGGGCAAATCGTGACCTGGGTTTGTGATCCAATGCATGGAAACACCATCAAGGCACCCTGTGGACTCAAAACTCGTCCATTTGATGCAATTTTGGTATAGTTTCTTTCCTTGCCCACATGGTGGCTTGAACATTAATGAATTTTCAAATAGTCACAGAGACTTTGCTATTTTCTTTTAATCAAAAAGAAGGGAAAAACTTAATTACGATATGCACTTCTGTTTGTAGGCCGAGGTGCGAGCTTTCTTTGATGTGCATGAGCAAGAAGGAAGCCACCCTGGCGGCATCCATCTAGAGATGACTGGCCAGAATGTGACAGAGTGCATTGGAGGATCTCGAACAGTGACTTTTGATGATCTCAGCTCACGCTACCACACACATTGTGACCCAAGGCTCAACGCTTCTCAATCTCTTGAGCTAGCCTTCATCATTGCGGAGCGCCTAAGGAAAAAAAGATTGGGAGCACAACGTCTGCATTCCTTGGGCCTTTAAGGTGGCTTCAATATGTGGATCAAACTGGCATCTCTTAGTGCGTTTGTCCATCTATCTGCATTTGGTAGGGAATAAATAATTGATGATCATTCACAAAACCAAGACTTGAGCCTCCACGTATCATTGTATTAGCGGAGCAACATGAATGATCTATAGAGAGTACCAAGACCTTCTTGTATTGTTTGTCCAAGCGTTGATATTTGGTTCCGCAAGTTATAATTCAATAGCCAGTTTTGCCTGTGCACTGAGCTCCTTCCTTACCAGAAGCTGCTAACGAAATCTTAAAAGATTACAATTTAGTTATTGTTCGTATTTAGTATGAGTAATGAGTTTAAGTTTGCCGAGTGATCGTTCAAAATTTTAGAAGAAAGAAATAAAGCAAAAGCCACCACTCGTTCAAGGTTCAGTAGTTTAGCCTGATTTCCTTTAGAATGCTAGAGCTCGCTCTGATGGTGCTCACATCATTGTGGAAGAGAATCTCAGTTCCTTAGAGCATAGGTTTCTTCTCTGCACTTCGAAGTATTATGAATATTATTAGCATTAGTTTAAGTATGCGGCAAAACGTTGAACGGAAAATGAGTAACACCAAGTGTTTTCCTTGCATAAAATTGAAAATGGTAGGTGGAAATACTAATTAGATAAGTTGAAAATCATGATCAAGGTGATTCCATCTCGTCATCAAATATATATATATATATATATATACTTAGCATTATATTCACCATGTGGAAAATATCGGTGCGTTTATATGTTTTAATTATGAAGTAACATGTGAGAATTTATCTTGAGTCAGAAAAAGGGAGTTCAATTTTCTTATTTTAAATCTAATTTATAATTATATATATATAACTCAATACACATTTGAAATTTTATAATATCTTAGATCTAGTAATTCAAGTAAATGGAACTTCTTAGCATGTGTCTTTGCTTTGGAAAAAAAAAAAAAAGGAATTCTGTATTTCAATAATTAAAAACCAGACCTGTATGACTATGATGCAAGTAGAACTCCGAATTCAAAGCTTCTACACCGTCCCATAGATCTTAGCTTGTATTTAAAATCAAAGGACCTCCTGGTACCAAAAGTGAGAGGGTCTTTCTAAGGAACAGCTTGCAACCGAAAATTGAAAATGTTCATTGGACTTGTCATTTATGCAATACAACCACAAACAGTCGTACCACTTGTCAATATAGCGAATCAGTTTAGTTTTAAAATTTCGACTGAAGCTTAATGCACAATGGTCTACGTCAAAAAAGTTTTTAAATATCAATGAAAACTATTTTATATATAAAAAATATATATATAAAGCCGTATCTAACTACACATGTCGGTGAGAAGTTAAAACTGTGAGACAATAAACTATAATATCCGACTCCGAAGACAGCTCCTCGAACTCCTATCCGTCTGTCAGGTGCTCCAAATATGACATGGACTCTATAAACCAAACTCCTATCATCAAGGCGAAAAACTAACCAGAGCTTCTTCTCTCCCTTAACACTTTTCCTTCAGTTGTTATCGACATAATTCTCAATTTTTGACTTAAACATCGGAGAGTCTTCGACATCTTCGCCCATATCAACCCTCAAACCTTTACAATTTTCCTGTTTTGCAGATCAAAGTAACTAGATACCAAGTTTCCAAAGCGTTGTGAGAAAAGACCGATCATACCCAATCCCGATCTCATCATCGGGCCAAGTTTTGGTATAAACAGCCTCTATAATAACTAATATTTTGAATTATACTTTCAGTAAGTTCATTAATGCAATTTAATAAATACTTAACAAATTCTGGGCTTGCTTCCAAAGAAGGGGCTATAGTTCTTATTAGAATATACGAAAATTGAAACTTAACCACGTTGTCAGCACATGCAAGTTAGGAATTGTCCAAAATCCAAATTCAACAAGAAATTCGATAAAGTTCATGCTAATAATGTTGATCATTCAAGACATCAGTAATAAACATGTAGCATGTAGCGAATAAATCCTTTGTTTCCTATCTAAAGCAGGATACATAAGCACCATGATACATTGAATTTTTTAGTTTATGGATGATCCACAAATGTCACCATCTTCAACAGAAGCACAATCTGCTAGTAGTAGGGCATGTACCTCATTGGCCTTCTGAACCTTGGAACCTTCCTACAACATTTCAGGCTTCAGGGTAAGAAAAAATGACACATCACTATAAAGGAAAGACAACACAACCATTGGTACAAGCATACCCATATCCATAAGGTGAATAGAAATAAGGAGGTACATAGGGCCTCCTGCCTCGGTACCCCATGTAAGGATTGAAACGCCTTGGACGATACTGCTTCATACCAGGAACATTTGTCCTCTTAGGCAAAACCTGAAAAATGTATCAAGTGGTCATACATAGACAATTCGGCTTCCACTGGAGCACCAAAAATACAGGTTGCTTACAAGAAATGGAGTTACCTTCAGTTGACGGCCATGTAATTCAGACTCATTCAACTGGAGAGCCTCTTGAACAGCATCTATTTCAAGGAATTCCACATAAGCAAAACCCTTTGGCTGGCCAAACTTGTCCGTCAGAATAGTTACCCTGTTTACAGTACCACAGGATTGAAAATGTTGCTGCACTTCTTCAGGAGTGCATGCATAATCTACCTGGAAGGCCAAATTCAACCAAAATCCAATTGATGATTTTAGTTAGCAACAGCAACCAATGATTTTAAACTCAGCTGATTGAAATCAACAGTGACAGAAACTAAAAAACGAACAACAAAAATAAAAAACGTGAAAAATCTGTCGACCAACCAAGGGCAATAGTTTTCACTTTCCACAACTTCCACCATATCAATCTTATCAAACAACATCTATTGGTGCACCTTTATTAGTCACACCTCACAACATCCACTGTCCAAATGTTATCAACTTATCCACAGGACCACTATTGAACGTGTTTAACTAAGAGAGCAATCAGCTGGGTAATCCTTTTTACTAGTCTATTAAGATGCCTGTAGATTCAATTTCATATTCCTCCACTGTCAGCACCACTAATCAGAAACATGATTTCCACTCCACAAATCAAGCAAGTGGCAATGGCTGTTTGGCAATTATCTGGCAAGTAAGCATAACTCATTATCTCAGCATGCAGTATAACTACAATCTCATATGAAAACACAGTGTATAAATATAATGTGTTAGCATGCCACGTTATATTACAGATAATACGTTGATAACAGAATATGATTCTGAAAATGAATGCATATCTTTTTATTTTTGCAAAATTCCGATATGGAGAAGGGGAAAAATGACTTCTAACAAAACACATTTTCAAAAAGGGGATTATGAAAGAGTTGGTTGTGAAACAACCAATGTGCAGGTCAACAAACTGACTAATTCAAACGGAAAATAAAGTAATTTTCACAATTATTCTGGATATCTAGAACCATGAGGAAGCAGTCAACTGATCAGAATATAACAAAACTGATTAAGCTGTCACACCTTTTGATTAAGAGAAACAATATATTGAATGTCTGTATAGCCAATTCATAAAGTAGAAGTGGACTTTCCACGAATATCTCTTTTGATAAGACTTTACAAAGAGATATCTAAGCCACAGATGTACGAGCAAGTCTAATAAATGACGGCAAAATAATTTTATTCCTTGATTTAACAAGTGGCAAACAAAAGATTAGGGCCACAAGGAAAATGAAAAAAAAAATTCATGCCTCTCACCACATTCTATCAAATGACCATAAATTTCAAGAGGCTTCAAAGAACGTCAGCAGCAGCAGGGCTCTTCAACTTAGATCGCATAACCTGATTTGCCCACCCTCTTCAAAAGAAACAAGCTTTGTGCTCTCCATGGTAGAAGTTGAAGCATCTTACTTCCACCGATCCTTTGAAACGTCTTTAATGACTTGATTCATTCAACACAGTGTCTCTTCATATACCATTTTGCTCAAATTATTTTTCTTATTTCCATTCTTTTTTTTTTTCAACAACTATTTCTTTTCCTTTTTGTTTCTCTTGGTAATCTTTTTTTTCTACAGTCTTTTTTCTATTAGATACTTTTTTCATTTCTTTTTTCTTTTTCCCTTTTTCTCTTTTCAAGCAAATTTTCTGAAATTTTTTCCTCTCATTTTTTTTCAACCTTTCTTTTCTTATTTCATTTCGAAGTTCAAAGATGAAGAGATTTTTACTGCATTATAATGCAAGCCTACACAAAATAAGAACTTTGGCCCACCCAAAACCATGCAACTATTCCAGCGCTAATATACAAAAGAACTTGAGGAATAAGAACAGCCCTGCGATCATAGTGGGACATGAAGTCAAACCATGATTCTAAAGCTGAGATGTTCCTACATCCGAATCAATCAATATTTAACAGTAAATAGAATGATACAAAAACTAAAACAAATCAATCAAGCTGAGCTACACAAATTAAAACAAATCAATCAAGCTGAGCATGAAAGAAAAAATCCTACAGAAGTATACATGAAGTACATAATCTATCAGACTAGTTAGCCACATGTGACACATTGTAAGTTTCAGTGGTATGCTTTTTCATCAATATAAAAGAGAGAATGTATCCTGTTGAAGATAACTATAACTACCACTGGCATACTTCACCTTCTTTTCTCACACATTAAAGCAAGACAGATGAAACTATAGGAACTTAAAGCAACATTAGTTCATCACATAAAATTATAATCAAAATTGTCTACGCATAACTCACAGCCATGTCCAGCCCAAGTAATCCCATGGGCACAACTCACAGGACTATTTGAGTCTGAACACCTAAGCATCACTAGGTCAGGCTAGTAAAGATCAGATAAAGAGTTTTCATGTAGTGTGGGTTACACTCTGCACTAAAGTTGCACAGATATTGATTTAGAATCAGGATTAATGTTTATTTCTAAGGAATTTGTTACACTTTCACGGTCTAATGAGTTGGTGGTTGAGGTAGTGGGGGCATCTATTTGCAGTAGCACACATGCATTTGGGGAGGATAAGTGGTGACACATTAAAGGCTTTTGGGTGGCCTTTTCTGTTTATTTCACGACAACGGGTCTGTTTCAGTGTTTTAGAGTCATTCAATCTTTCTTCAACTCTGACAAGAACTTGCAACCGAGAATGTGAGAAAAATATAAAAAAATTCAAGAAAACAGCACCGAATACCTCTAAAAGAGCATCTAATGGTACAACAGCAAGCTCAATAAGCATACATAATTTCTTGAAATAGTAAAGCATCAGAGGAAATATGTATCATGTTTCTCACATTGCCAACAAAGACTGATCGTGAATCTGCCTCTTCTTTGTTTGCTTGATTAGCAGCCACATTAGCAGGATCTGTGTATAGGAGGAACACAGTTTAAACAGATTGATAAATACAAAAGAAACAAATACTAACACATGGATTATGAATTTGAGAGGAAACCAGCAAGTTAATTAAGCACATACAAATTGAAAGTCAACAGCCAACATCTTTTCAGGTAAACTTGAAAAGGAATTCCAAAACAGTTTAACAATTACAAACAATGCATTATAAACGAGTATAAAGTAAGCTTAAATTAAATGTGAATGAAAGCCTTTAACTGTTATCCCATAGACATGAACAGAAGATTGCAAAAGCACACACCAGAAAAAGATTTGTTCAATCATTCAATAATCTAGATGCAAATTGAGAACAAAGTTGGAAAAATAATTCCATACGGAGGATATAAAAATATTTAAGCATTTCCAGAAAAATGAGTTAGTCCCACAACACATGGTGCAACATTAACATGAAGTATGGAAAGATAATTTTAAAAAAACGTGTACACATATTAAAATCGAATATTATAACATACAGTGGGAAGGTTCTCTGGCAAATAAAAGTCAGTTGCCATATCACAGGTGTCCTAAAATCCAATCCTACTCACAAGCAAAGGAAGATATGGTATACAGGTAAAAGAAAAATAGTCGCAAACAGGCTCCTTAATAGAGTCTAACAACGAGCAGATCAATACCATGAAGCTTGCAATAACATAAAATACTTAACAATCACAGCATCACGAGGAAAACCATAAAGCTATGCTGGATAGGCTATCCATTTTTTAATGGTGCACAATTCATAAGGAATAAAAACTTTAAGCAGTCATTGATCAGCAAAACTTCACCAACTAATGTAAAAAAGTTTTCAATCTCAAGAAACTCCAAGAGATAAAAGGAACAGCCAGAGCAAAAGTTTAAAGAAACAAAAACCTTGAGCAGCGCCCATCTCCTTCTCGACCTTAGCCTGCATCTCACGAAGAGCAGCAGCTTCCTCCTCCATCTCCTTCAACCGCTTCTTCATCTCATCCAGCTCCTGCAAATACATAAATAAAACAAACAGATCTATCGAATAGCTAGGGTTTGTTTCAAGCAATTGATCGCATGAGAGAGAAATTTTGGAAATTACCTTGACGGCGTCGTCATCGGGCGCCGACATGTCGACGTCAGCGTTGTGAGCGTCCATGTCACCTTCCACGTCAGGGATTTCGCCTCCGTAAACCTCGTGCTCTTCTTCCTCCATGCTCTCTCTTCTGTATTCCGGGCGACAAGAGAGTTTTGCTTCCATTCGCAATGTGGCTTATATAAGAGTCGAGAATTGTAAGTGACAGTGGACCCCAAGATATCACGGAGGGAGGAAGCCTACCTTTCTTTTTTTTATTTTTAAAAATAAATGCACTTTACCGAACCATTTTGTTTGTCACACCAATGCAAGCTGGCTGTTTTGATGGGTAAATTCATTATTTGTATGATAAGTGAATACAAACTTTATATTATCACTTCTTTTTTTTAAAAAAAAAATTGCAATTATTGTTCAAAAGACAACGTTTGTCAAGATAACTAGCGAATAAAATTAAAGGTCAATTCCAGATTATCCAGTGATGTTCGGCCAACATTCACCTTATCCCAATATTTTTTTTCTCTTTCTGAAATAGGCAATAGCAAATATTGAAGGCTAATTCCAAGTAAATAAATGATTAGTAAATACTTTGAATTTCAATATCTATTATTGCATTGATTGAGAAAAAAAAAACACTTCCAAAATTGTGTTAAAATCTTAAATTAAAATAACCTAACCCTCAACTTATAATTGAAACCACACCAACAACGTTTGGTTGTTTTCAGTACAAGTACATAAAATATCATAAAAACATGGCCAAGCTATGTCTAACATTCATTTTTATTTTTTCCCAAGTAAATTATGTTTGGGTGGCAGAGGGATTTTCCCAAATCCGTCGTGAAGGCTTAGAAGAAACAAATCTAAAAGATCTGATAATGGGTTTAAGATTCTCCGACGTTTTAATAATTGCCCAAAACAAAAACCGATAAAAAAACAGCATCGCGAACAAGATAGCAAGATCAACCCACTTGGAGTGTCCCATGTCAACTTGCCAAATACTTGTCAGGACTTCTTTACCAGTGATTGTTGGTGGCCCTCCAGCTTGATTATTAGGAAACGTTAATCCTTCAAACTCATTTTTGTAGAATCCTTGAAATGCATACCTATGAAATGCAATATAGTACATAGGATATTTCCAAACTGGCTTTGGAAGATCGTTTGGCAATCTGAAGAAGCCTCCATTCAGCATCATAATTCCTTGTATTCCTGCGCCCGTTATGATTCCCATGAGGAAATCTGGCACTATGCTTGCAACAATCATCATTAAGCTCTCAACCAACATCATGCATACGAAAAGCCCCAAAGCAAAGTATAGAAAATGTCCAATACTCTTTTGAAGGCCTGTTAGGTAGTATGCTATTGCTCCAGGAATTAAAGATATCAGAAGTAGGTAAGGGGTAGAAGAAAATGAGTTGCCAAGAACAAATGAGGCAACACCATAATGCCCATTTAACCTTTCTCGCCCAAAAATCTAAAGGAAGCAAACACTGTCAATTAAAATGTGTCACGTGTGGCTGAACGTAATTAGACTAACTAACGTTACAAACCTTCATGTCCTCTACGAAAGAAGGGAATCCACCGATTGCCATGAAAGTCAAAAATGCTGCAACAAACATAAGCACGGATCCCCTGGCCTGATATTCGTGATATAAATGATTATGTAAAGATCTCTTTGAATTGTGCAATCGTACTACTTTAAACTTTCACCCAGGTTACCTGAATTGACCCATAACTGGATCCAATATCATGGAAGATAGTCCCTACGCATAAACCCAACGCGAGGTAGATTGCAAAGCGAAGCCAATAATATCCCAAATCACGGTACATGTTCACAAACGATCTCTTTGTAAGAACGAGGCTCTGAGTGATGAAGCTAGCTTGGCTTCCCTTCTCCAAGGTTCCTCCTTTCTGCATGCACAACAAATTTAGTGTAATAACCTCGCTGCTAAAATTAATCAATTAAAATTTGATAAACATGTATGCGTACCTGTTGGCATATTATGGAAACACGTTCTTGAACTTCACGGTGAGTGTCAGATGATTTGTATGAGTTTACTAGAATGTTGATAACCTCTTCAGTGCTTGTTCTTCCAGTTCCTTCTTCAATGTCCTATTTTACACAAAAGTTTGTCAAATTAAATTATATATATATTTCATAGCATTCGTTAATTTCCTACATAATCACTTACTTCTTCGAAGTCCTTGTTAATAATCCTTAGATAGTGATCAGATGGATTTCTCAGACTTGGGCAAGGAAAGCCATTTGAAGCAAACAACTGTTCTGCCATTGAAGCAGGACCGAAATAAACTGTCTTGCCATAGGCAAGAAGGCAGAGATTGTGAAAGAGCTCAAAAACTTCACTACTAGGTTGATGAACTGATGCGACGACAGTTCTTCCATCTTCGCGGGCAAGATTAACAATGCGCTTCATGACATGGTAAGATGCGGCACTGTCAAGCCCGCTAGTAGGCTCATCCAGGAACAAAAGCTTTGGGCGTGTCAAAATCTCAATGCAAATGCTAACCCTTCTCTTTTGTCCGCCGCTAATCCCTCTCACGTTCCATCCTCCTATTCTGGTGTCCATGGCGTCTTGTAATCCCATTTCTCTAATGGTCATTTCAGCTCTTTCCTTCTTCTCCGATCTTGACATGGAATCCGGTAGTTGCAGCTGTGCAGAGTAGTACACAACTTCCATTACTGTTAATGTTGTCATCAGAATATCTTCTTGAGTCACGTAGGCCTAGATCATTTAAAAAATGATGATAAGTAAATTATCTAAGATGTATTTTCAAAACATCTGATAACACATTTCTAGTTCAGGTAAAAGTATAATGAACATTAATATAATAATATTATTTCACTTTTTTCTTACCGAAGTTCCAAAAGCAAGCGTCTCTTTGCGACCATTTATAAGAATCTCCCCAGTCTGCTCAGTGTTTGAACTTAACCTTCCTGCAGTATAGCATGTGTCTCAGTACGTAGCTAAGTGAATTTTTTTTTTCCGATAAGCTTGAAAGAAAAATGACCCTTTTAGTTTAATTTTAAGTTGAAAGTTCGTAGTAATACCTGCCATTGCATCAAGAAGAGTAGACTTGCCACAACCAGAAGGACCCATGATGGCTAATATCTGGCCTGGTTCAACATATCCGGTCAGCTCTTGCAAAATTGCGCGTTTTCTGTTTTCCTTTTTACCACTGGAAACCACAACTGAAAGATCCTTCCACGTCAAGAAAACGCCATTATCAAACTTTGATTTCAATGAGCTAGCAGTAGAATCATTACGTGGAACAGAGCTTGATAAGGCAGTGCTAAATGGGAAAATTTTGTTCTTGCTGGATCTAGAAGATGATGAAGCCCAGCTTTGCACCCCTATGTCGCCATTTTTGGCACTAGTTGATCTAGACACATTGATTGGAGAATCCATGTTATTTGTTAAGTTTTGTTTAGTTTAGTAGAACAGTTGGCGCATTTGAGATAAAGAAAGAGACTAGGAAAAAACTTTGAAATATGGAGACTGAGAATTGAAGCCAACTTTGTTTCAATTTATAGTCTTAAAAGGTTTAGGAAATTTTGAGGATTTCATACATCGCTCCAAAAGTCAAATTTAGATTATATATATTGTATAATTTTGTTTCTTTTTGACTTGGGAGTCTGGTTTGTGACTAGTCTTAACTTTCAATACCTATCACTATTTCTATCTTCTAGTCAAAGTTTGCATACATATTCTAAATACATCTTTCTTTCTTTCTTTCTTTCTTTCTTATTTTAAGCACTGATACACACACCCTACTCGTGAACCTCACCTAATAAAATAATTTTTGAGAAACAAGTAATGCAAAAGAAAATTAAAAAAATAAATTTGCCTAGGTGGAGTTCAAGTAAGATTCATTAATGTGATAAGTATTTGACGCAACGGGATAGCGTAAGTAGATTGATAGGCTAGATAAACATTAGATATCATTCTAGCACCAAGCCGAGCAAACGCAATTAGGTTATGTTCTAATCGAAAAGTGATTATATCTCATTCTAATTCAAACAACTCAATGAGATTTTGATAACGCAAAAAGAATTAAAAATTCATAACACTTTTTACAGTCTACAACTGCCAAACCAAAGATCATACAATCAAGATTCTATGGAGATTGTAGTAACACAAAAAGAATTAAAAATTACAGCATCATGAGGCATACCATAGACCGATACTGAACAAGCTGTCGATTATTTAACGGGATAAAAACTTTAAGCAATCACTGATTAACAAAACTTCACCGACTAATGCAAAAGGTTTCAGTCTCAGGAAACTCAAAAGAAATAGAAGGAACAACCAAAACAATAGTTTAAAGAAATAAAAACCTTGAGCAACGCCCATCTCCTTCTCGACTATAGCCTGAATCTCACGAAAAGCGGCGGCTTCCTCCTCCATCCGCTTCAACCGCTTCTTCATCTCATCCAGCTCCTGCAAATACATAAATAGAACAGACAAATCTATCGAATAACTAGGGTTTTAATCAACCAATTGATCGCATGAGAGAAAAATTTTGAGAAGTACCTTGAAGGCGTCTCATCGGCGGCCAACATGTCACCTTCCACGTCAGGGATTTCGCCTCCGTGAAGCTAGTACTCTTCTTCCTTCATTCTCTCTCCCGTATTCCTAGCGACCAAAAGAGTTTTGTTGTGGTTTATATAAGAGTCATAAAATTATATGCAATTTTGTATGCAAATAGCATTACTCAAAACAAACGCAACACTAATGAAACAACAAAATCTTCCAAAGTCTACACCTCCTCCACAACGATATTTTGCAAAAGAATCCAACCACTGAATTCTCCCAAATACACGAACTCATCAATTTTCCCATCATTCAAAATTTTTGACATACGAAAGCAAATGAACAGAGCGCCATCACGGGCCGCCGAGCACAGTACGTGACCCGGCACAAAGCACACCCACAAACGTGCGTGCGGTGTGGCGGGGCTCTCTGAGTTGGCGGCTCGACCGGCGGCTTTGGTGGCGCGTGCAGGATGCAGAGCTTCAGATGCCGAAGCTTCCGTAAATAGATTAAATAATGGGGAGCGGAAGCTTCTATTGAGGTTACAGACAACATAGCTTCAGCTAGTGCATGCGACTTCGTGTGAATTTGGGGCTCCAGAGCTTGAGATTGTGGCTGTCGATGGCTAAGATTAGGGTTATTTTTCATTACTCCTACTGATCGGTAATCCGAATAGGTTGAAACCAGAACGAAGTCGAAATGGATTGAAATTCAAATGGAGATCATAATAAATTATTTATTTTTATTTTAAAAATTAAAATAAAAATAAATAATATTGTCATGTATTTATTATATTTTATAATCAGAATAAATTATTAAAAATTATTAAACTGATATTAATATAATAATATCATTATTTTTTATTTTTTATACTTATTATTATTATTATTATTATTATTATTATCATTATTAATATAATAATATCATTATTTATTATTTTTTATAATAATAATAATAATAATAATAATAATAATAATAATAATAATAATCATTAGTAATACGATGATGGAAAGATAAAATATAAATTTTATAATTTAAGTGGGGTATATATAATTAGATAGAATTTTAATTTTTTTTAAAAATTAAAAATTTTAATAATTATTTTTAATTTTATGTAGAGGTCACTGTTTTATTTTTTATTCTAACTCTTTCTATTCTTTGATACTTATTCTCATCCTCGCAACAAATTTTATCATTTAGTTTGACGATGTTGCCCCTCGTTTGAATTTCAAAGCCTTATACATGTTTATTTGTCAAATTGAAAAATGGAAATAAGGAACGAATGGTCTTTATTTATTAAAAATATAAATAAAATATGAATAAAATTAAAATATGTCTTATAAATTTAGAGATTAGGTATGAGAATCTCATTTTCATGGGAGGGAATAAGGAATGATTAACATTTGCATATTCTTAATAAAAATTAAAAATTCATTTTTAACAATAATAAGGATATTATTATTATATTATTATTAATTATTTTGAATAATAATAATTTCTATTATTATAATAAATAATGATAATATTTTATAATTATAACAATTCATTATAATTTTAAAATAAAAAATATATATTAATGATTATACAATCCATTCTAATCCATTCTAATCTCATTTCGTTCATTTCAATTTCATTTTATTCTTATTCCAATTTATTTCAATTATTTATTCGCAAACGTAACATTAAAATTTACCAGAAATCCTCGACAGCAGTCTCAAATTGAAGTTGTCCAGTATGGAAACTTTTTTTACTAAGGTTAAAAAATGATGCATTAAAAACTAAAAATGTTTTTATTTTAGGAATGTTTATACATATGAATTGGATCCCACTCTCAGAATCCAAAAGCCCCATAACCTTGATCCATAATCATGCATTTTAGACAACAAAATAAAACTTCAACTGAAAAAGGGAAAAATCTAACCCCCAATCAATCAAACAATCAAATTTCTTCAGAAAAGTTTAGCTTCTTACAATCAAAAATCCTAATTTCTAAGATCTAATTTCTGTGCCTGGGTCCCAATTTCCAAAACTTCTTCGCAAAATTTAGCTTTTTGGCAGTAAAAAACCACGAGAATTAAACTTTATCAGATTCCCATTTCCATAAGTAACGCACTTGCATATAATGAAAATACGACACTAACCCTAACTTATTAAACAAAATCATCGCTTTAAGTCGAAGTTTTTAACTGTCAAATTTAGAAACTGTTGTAATAGTGGACCAGAATCATTGATATTGGAGGAAATGACTTTGTCGGTTTCCATGACGTCAGATAGACGACAAGTCAGCAGAAAGTCCTTTGCTGGCCATATGACATCAATCTTCTGTCATCCGAATGTGTGTGACTTGTTAACAATTAAAACGACAACTAGGACTCTAGGAGTCATCTTCTGTCGTCCGTTTGAATTACTTAAGAATGACACATGCACATCATGTGAGGAGAAACTGATGATGTTCGTTAGTTTTAGCGGGAGTTCTCATCAGAGTCAGTTACAACAAACAAGAAGAATAGTTGGCCAGTGGCACTGCTTTCTGAAGACTTCTAAAGCTGTACATGAAGTCTTCAAGGCTGAGATTAAGTGAGACTGATTCATTGTAATTCTATGATCAAACTTGTAATCTGTTGAGCTTAATAAGAGTGACTATGGCTTTTGTTTCTCAAGAAGATATAGGCTTCTCAGCCGAACCTCTATAAAACCTTTTGTCTAGTTTTTCCTTTACTCTTATTTCCATCAGATCACATCTGTTTCTTGTTTCTGATTTGTTTTACAAACCATTATTGCCAATAAGATCAGTGTGTGGCGTAATCTTGGGGAATTGAATTGGGAATAACCAATTCATATTCTAACAGAAACACATAATTCTCAAATAACCCATGAAATCGGAAGGCGGAAACCAAAAAAACCAAACCCCTTAAAAATAGAAGTGGCGGCCAAATCGCTCTGGGCGACTCTGCTGTTGCCTGTCACGCCGACGACCAATGTTGCTGTCGCTCCTAGTGCCGACGCTATGCCACATGTTGTCGCACTGAGGCCGCTGCTATTACTGCTATTACATTCAAAACCAACAGTAAATGAAGAAAAAACGAAGAAGTATAGAAGAAGATCGGAGAAAGAAGAAGAAGGAAAAGAAGGGTAAAAGGAGAAAAGGAAAATGAAAATAAAATCTTTTGGTTGGGTTATTTAAATACGACAAACAACTTATTAAACATGTTTATTAAATAAACTCATTCCTAATTTTTGAAATTATATATTTTACTTAATAAACTTACCTAAATTCTTAATATATCTCACTAAACTCAATTTATAAAAATAACACTTTTACTCATTAAACTTATTAAATTTATTTATAAACAAATTATTTAGTAAATTACTTATGAACAAATTAATAAGGATGCACTTATTAGCTAGAATTCAAGAAAAATCTACAAGTGACCAATGGGTTTTTTATTTAGTGGAAAAGTCATTGTGCTCACAATATGTTAAAGTAATAATTCGAGCTTTTGTAAACGTATTATGAAAGTAAATTGCCCTTCTTTCTCAGTTATTTCAAAATTAATTAGAGGATTGAGTTGCGACAATAGATAATTATCCTGTATATCAGTATTAGAAAAAAATCTACAAGTGTTTTCATCATTGATGAGAGCCACATAGATGTATTATAAATTAATGGGTAATTTTTTACTATCTCAAGTGAATTACTATTTTGCACCATGTACCCAATTGAATTGCCCGTTGCACCCCACACCTAATTCCGTTACTTTCTCAGTTAAGTTTAAAGGTATAAAATCGAAAGTTTGTGCCATAAATTAATTTTAAAGAAAATTCTCCTGAATTATGTCTTCTTCTTTTTTTTTTTAATTATGTTCTTTCATTTTCTTTTCTCCTTCTTCTTCCCCATTTTTTCTTCTTCTTCTTCTACTGCTCCTCCATTTCTTCTTAATCTTCATATTATCAAATGAATGAACATCAACTATCTCAAGACGGTTCGCGCGGCGACGCCTTCAATGCAAAGAAAGTCGCCATGGCGCGACTCTAGTGTGTCAACTGCTTCCTTTCGCCGTGCAGCTCTCCATGCTATTGCTCATAGCCACGGCCGCCACCTCTTAGTTCCATTTAGATTTATTATTATGGGTTTAGGGTTCCATTAGTTATTTGGGTTTATTTTGAATTACGATTTAGGAGTTTGCATTTCGAATCCTTAAACCAAGTAACCAAAATTAAATAAGTCAACTAATGACTGATGAGTTAATTTTGCATATTAGGTTGAAGAATATAGTGGTAGACAAAAATTTTGTTGGTGATGAAAATAGTATGGAAGGAACTAAATTTTTCTTAAATTTTTTAATTTTTATTTATTATTCTTTATCTTCAGATTTCTTTGTGGACACCAAATTTTCTTAGTGTTTTTAAGGCTTTTGTGGGAAAAAAATAATGGGACAATGTACATCTAACAAGAAATTTTTTATTTACAACTAAAATGAAATCCTTTACTTTAAGGAAAAGAGAGAGAGCTAAGCTCGTTGCTAAACAAATTAAACAAGTTTAATTTTTTTTTTTAAGAAAGGCATTTGCTCTATAATTAACCTTTTATTTAAGGGCGTTAATGTAAAATAAAATGTTGGACTAGACTTTACGCAATCAAACTTATAAGTATTCAGCAAGGGGTATTTTTGTCTTTCAATCCAAAGTTAGATGAGGTCCTCAGAAATAATCGATAAACTATTGGAATTGAGTGTGGGGTGTAACGAGTCAATGTAAAATTAATGTCAATTCATTTGGAGGGAGACGAAAGATTACCCTAAATTAATTTACTAATTTATTAATTGCAACCACACCAACAATATTGATTATTCTCGATACAACTATACGATGTCACAAAACAAGACAAAGCTATTTCATACATTCATTTTTCTATTCGAGTAAAATTATGTTGGGGTGGCAGAGGGATTCTCCCACATCTGTCTACCAGGCTTCAAAGAAACAAACCTAAAAGATCTGATAATGGGTTTAAGATTCTCCGAAGTTTTAATAATTGCCCAAAACAAAAACCGATAAAAAAACAGCATCGCGAGCAAGATAGCAAGATCAACCCACTTGGAGTGTCCCATGTCAACTTGCCAAATACTTGTCAGGACTTCTTTACCAGTGATTGTTGGCGGCCCTCCAGCTTGATTATTTGGAAACGTTAATCCTTCAAATTCATTTTTGAAGTATCCTTGATATAAGTACCTATGAAATGCAATATAGAACGTAGGATATTTCCAAACTGGCTTCGGAAGATCGTTTGGCAATCTGAAGAAGCCCCCATTCAGCATCATAATTCCTTGCATTCCAGCGCCGCTTATAATTCCCATAAGGAAATCTGGCACTATACTGGCAACAATCATCATTAAGCTCTCAATCAACATCATACATACGAAAAGCCCCAAAACAAAGTATAGAAAATGTCCAATATTCTTTTGAAGGCCTGTTAGGTAGTATGCTATTGCTCCAGGAATCAAAGATATTAGAAGTAGGTAAGGGGTAGAAGAAAGTGAGTTGCCAAGAACAAATGAGGCAACACCATAGTGTCCATTTAACCTTTCTCGCCCAAATATCTGAAGGAAGCAAAGAGGGTCAGCTAAAATGTGTCGCATGTAGCTGAAAGTAATTAGACTAACAAAAGTTACAAACCTTCATGTCCTCTACGAAAGAAGGGAAGCCACCAATCGCCATGAAAGTCAAAAATGTTGCAACATACATCAGCATGGATCCCCTGGCCTGATATTCATAATATAAATGATAATGTTAAGATCCCTTTAACAGTACGTACAAGTACTAATTTAAGCTTTCACCAACGTTACCTGAATTGACCCATAACTGGATCCAATATCGTGGAAAATAGTCCCTATACATAAACCCAAGGCGAGGTAGATCGCAAAACGAAGCCAATAATATCCCAAATCGCGGTACATGTTGACAAACGATCTCTTTGTGAGAACGAAGCTCTGAGTGATGAAGCTAGCTTGGCTTCCCTTCTCCAAAGTTCCCCCTTTCTGTATGCACAACAAATTTAGTGTAATAACCTCGCTGCTAAAATTAATCAATTAAAACTTGATAAACATGTATGCGTACCTGTTGGCATATTATGGAAACACGTTCTTGAACTTCACGGTGAGTGTCAGATGATTTGTATGAGTTTACTAGAATGTTGATAACCTCTTCAGTGCTTGTTCTTCCAGTTCCTTCTTCAATGTCCTATTTTACACAAAAGTTTGTCAAATTAAATTATATATATATTTCATAGCATTCGTTAATTTCCTACATAATCACTTACTTCTTCGAAGTCCTTGTTAATAATCCTTAGATAGTGATCAGATGGATTTCTCAGACTTGGGCAAGGAAAGCCATTTGAAGCAAACAACTGTTCTGCCATTGAAGCAGGACCGAAATAAACTGTCTTGCCATAGGCAAGAAGGCAGAGATTGTGAAAGAGCTCAAAAACTTCACTACTAGGTTGATGAAGTGATGCGACGACAGTTCTTCCATCTTCGCGGGCAAGATTAACAATGCGCTTCATGACATGGTAAGATGCGGCACTGTCAAGCCCGCTAGTAGGCTCATCCAGGAACAAAAGCTTTGGGCGTGTCAAAATCTCAATGCAAATGCTAACCCTTCTCTTTTGTCCGCCGCTAATCCCTCTCACGTTCCATCCTCCTATTCTGGTGTCCATGGCGTCTTGTAATCCCATTTCTCTAATGGTCATTTCAGCTCTTTCCTTCTTCTCCGATCTTGACATGGAATCCGGTAGTTGCAGCTGTGCAGAGTAGTACACAACTTCCATTACTGTTAATGTTGTCATCAGAATATCTTCTTGAGTCACGTAGGCCTAGATCATTTAAAAAATGATGATAAGTAAATTATCTAAGCTGTATTTTCAAAACATCTGATAACACATTTCTCGTTCAGGTAAAAGTATAATGAACATTAATATAATAATATTATTTCACTTTTTTCTTACCGAAGTTCCAAAAGCAAGCGTCTCTTTGCGACCATTTATAAGAATCTCCCCAGTCTGCTCAGTGTTTGAACTTAACCTTCCTGCAGTAGAGCATGTGTCTCAGTACGTAGCTAAGTGAATTTTTCTTTTTTTCCGATAAGCTTGAAAGAAAAATGACCCTTTTAGTTTAATTTTAAGTTGAAAGTTCGTAGTAATACCTGCCAGTGCATCAAGAAGAGTAGACTTGCCACAACCAGAAGGACCCATGATGGCTAATATCTGGCCTGGTTCAACATATCCGGTCAGCTCTTGCAAAATTGCTCGTTTTCTGTTTTCCTTTTTACCACTGGGAACCACAACCGAAAGATCCTTCCACGTCAAGAAAACGCCATTATCAAACTTTGATTTCAATGAGCTAGCAGTAGAATCATTACGTGGAACAGAGCTTGATAAGGCAGTGCTAAATGGGAAAATTTTGTTCTTGCTGGATCTAGAAGATGATGAAGCCCAGCTTTGCACCTCTATGTCGCCATTTTTGGCACTAGTTGATCTAGACACATTGATTGGAGAATCCATGTTATTTGTTAAGTTTTGTTTAGTTTAGTAGAACAGTTGGCGCATTTGAGACGAAGAAAGAGGCTAAGAAAAAAATTTGAAATATGGAGACTGAGAATTGATGCCTCTGACTCTTAGGTAAAGAAACTTTGTTCTATTTATAGTTTAAAAGTTTTATAAAAATCTTGGGGATTTCATACATCATTGCAAAAGTCAATTTTGGATTATATGTAGGTATATTTTATAAGTTGTTCCTTTTTGACTTGGGGGTCTGGTTTCTGAATGGTCTTAATTTCAGGGACATTATTTCTATCTTCTAGTCAAAGGTTGCATGTTCCAAATACATCTTTCATGAATCCCACCTACGAAAAAAAAAATGAAAAAAATAATGTGAGATTTTTTGTTTTTTTTGGCCGATCTGAGGCTCCAATAGGCATAGCAAGAAATTCGACTTTTAAACAATAAATTTTTTACTACAATATTAAATTTGGTCATAAAATGGTATCTGTTGTGAAGAATTATTAGGGATGATCAGTTCGAGAGCCACTCTTTTTAACACAATAATATACACAAAACCTTAGTCTTTCAATACTAACAAGATTGATGGATCAGATTAAGGCATGCAACTTCTCTCACTATATTTAACAGTACTAATAATAATAATAATAATAATCATCATCATTATCGAATAAGAGATGTCTCATTTTTTATCAAATTAAAAAATAAAAATAAAGGCACATTTCAATATAATTTATACAGTCCTTTAGCAACTTAGAATTTGTACTTCTATGATATAACTTTGTTCTAATTTTAGTAAAATATGAACTTCCTTAATAGAAGGGGATTTAATATCAATCCTATAATAATCACATGGGCTTTTGGGCCAGTAGTGAATCTTTATCCTCACAATTGTAAGGTTAGGAGTTCGAATTGTCATAAACTCAACCTCTATCACTTGAAACTAAGGTAAAATAACATACAGACTCTATAATTAAAGCTCAGTTATTATCTTCTCGTGTTAAAATATTTCACTTGGAAGTTGGAAGTGAAACATGTTCACAAGCGAAAGCTACGGCACGCATACAAAAGATCAGATTTTCGTTAACTATGAATAGTATTCACAATTGCAAGTCAATTTCAAACATTAAATTTTTAATGTTTTTATTAAACTCTTCTTTCCTCATTTTTTTCACAATCATAGATTGTGAGAGCAATGCTTTGCAGTTCTTATCACACAGTTTCCCTTAATTATTCGCCATCTAGAGCCGGCAGAATGAGTTATTAAGTCGTATTTGTGTTATGTTAATTTTGTATTATATTAAATTCAAGTTGATTTAAATATAATCTATTTAACAATCATATCAAAATATTAAAATCCTAATCCGACACGAAAAATAAATAAGTTACTTAATGACTTGCTTAATTTTTATATATTTACAAAATTTTTATACACACACATTAATATTTTACACATTTACACAATTAAAGTTCTAGATTTATATAAAATTTTATAAATGAAGTATTGTGTATATGTTAATCATTTTAAAAATTAAAAATAAAAAGAAAAAATTGTGTCTAATATTTAATTTTTTTTGGTAAGAACTTACAAATTAATTTAGAATAAAAAATATAACGTGTAATTGATCTAATAAATAGGTAAAAAATTAAGACTCTAACACGACTTAAATAAAAAAATATCGACTTAAATTTATTTAATAATCATATTAAATTTAATTATTTATATTTATTTATTTATTTATTTATGTCATATTCAACTCCAATAATTAATCGTGTCAAATTTTATCAGCTCCCTCTACCTATTATCGATGAAACGAAAACGACATTTGCTTTTGATTAGCTTTTTCGACCAATGTTTAATATGGTAATAACGTTGCGACCATTAGTCTTTTCCTAATCACAAACTAAGCCCACATTTCCTTAAGCGCTATCCTTGGAAACGACAGTCGCTGGACTTTTAACCTCGAATTTAACAAGATCCCAGCAGTCACGCTTTGCTTAAAAACCAAACTCAAATACTGCAAAAACGGGGGGACCAAAAAAAAAAAAAAGACCAATGAGACAGCTCACCCGAGACATACGCAAGCCAAGCCATCATCCTGACGGACACCGCAACTTTACTCCCATTAGTTTATGATTTCGTTTCTGCAACTGGTGGAACCCACCCTTTCACTGTTACCCATCATTCATACTTCATATTTTCATCCCACCCACCAAATCTAACTTGTTCAAATATTGTGATTTGTGAAGTTGGTCGGTCTTTGTAAGTTCGATCTCTTACTAACTGGCAGTAGAAATGGCCAGCGGAGGAGGTTATGGAGATCCCAATCAGAAAATTGATTATGTGTTCAAGGTTGTTTTAATTGGAGACTCGGCCGTCGGCAAGTCTCAGATACTGGCGAGGTTTGCTCGAAACGAGTTCAGTTTGGACTCTAAAGCCACCATTGGAGTTGAGTTTCAAACTCGGACTTTAGTTATTCAACATAAGAGCGTCAAGGCACAGATCTGGGACACCGCTGGCCAAGAAAGGTACCTTTTTTCCTTTTTTTTTTCCCCACTTATCAATTCTTCTTCTTTTATGTGTGTAATAGCTTTTGATCTGATTTTTTCTGTATCCCATGTTTTTACTTCAGATTTTTGCTCTAACTGTATTGTGGGTTAGGATCAGTTGCAGTTTTGAACAATTGGAATTGGGTTGATGCCTTTGAATGGTTGTGATTTCATCCAAATATGGGTTATTGTTCGATGCGTATTAACTATGCGTATATATCAGATTTGATCTTTGCGGCTTAAAGTGCATTGATTTAATCGCTTAAAACTTGTGTGTGATTTCTGTGACACAAGTGAGTTGGGGGCTCCTGCTTAGTGATTGGATTATTAGTGTTACTGGATTGGACATAAGAGTTACTCTCGAATGATCCTGCTGCACGAGCTATTTGCTCGGGGCCATTGTGGATTTAATTTATGCAGTTTGTCATGGCACACCAGGCATTGGATTTATAATTTATTGATTTCCTTCCACTCCCTGTCCTTTTGGCAAAATGCGCAGATACAGGGCTGTCACAAGTGCATATTACAGAGGTGCTGTTGGGGCAATGCTGGTTTATGACATTACCAGACGGCAGAGCTTTGATCACATACCCCGTTGGCTGGAAGAGTTGCGAAGCCATGCTGACAAGAATATTGTTATCATTCTCATTGGGAACAAAAGTGACCTTGAGGACCAGCGGGCAGTTCCTACAGAAGATGCCAAAGAATTTGCTCAGAAGGAAGGACTATTCTTCTTGGAGACCTCAGCACTGGAAGCAACTAATGTGGAAAATGCTTTCATGACTGTGTTGACTGAGATTTTCAACATTGTAAACAAGAAGAATCTAACTGCTGGTGAAGGTCAAGGCAATGGCAATGGCAACCCTGCATCCCTTTCTGGCAAGAAGATTCTTGTCCCAGGCCCAGCTCAAGAAATCCCTGCCAAGAGCAACATGTGCTGTAGAACATGATGCGATTTCATATTGGTTTCATAATGCACGAATCTGTTTTATGTAGCTAATAACAATTTTTTGAAAGGTGTATGTTGTTTGTGTGTATATTTTTCGCATTGGCTTAGTTATCTCGTAGGAGCAGAAGATTCTTTCCTTATTTTCAAATGCAAAAATAGAACCAGATTTAAAGCTGAGTGGAACCTGGTCTGTTTGATCTTTTCACGGTTGGCCCGCCCTCTTAATCGTGGCCCTTAGTCTATAATTTGCATGCTAATTGCATCTAAACCATCCCCGGTGTTGAAATAGTAGACTAGCATGAGCATAAAACGCTTCTCAAAATAGGCAGCTGCCATTTTGGCTTCAATGTCTCATTCCACTTTTATGTTTAATGATCAAGGATTTGAAATTATTTGCTTGTGATTACTTGCGTTCTCAATATTCACAAAAAAATAAAACAAAAATTCTAAGCAAGATTATCTAGATAGTTCTCTTTATCCAATATCATAGTTGTATGCCCCATTGCTTTGGCAGGCTCTTCGAAGGATTCCTAAGCCTGAAAGAAAATAAATAACTGCAGCAACATAAAGTTTACCGACTCTCAAAATTGTTCTTGCCTACATGGCAAAAAAAATCTAATTCTTGGCACAGACTAAATAGAAATAGTTTAGAAAGAATACAAAAATAAAGAATACAAAAATATATAATGGTAAGTTTGCTACTAACAGCAATGAAGGTAGTCAGGGGTCTACACACTTGCTATCACATCAAGTATTTATAGCCACTTAAATACTTTCTGGCTCCTCCTTTCCATTATCATTCATCTGTTCTTGTAGTTCATCGGTCCCAATAGCCTTTTTCTGAACTAAATCACCCTTTTCAATCTCCAAACGCATTAAAAGCCTTCCTAGCAGCTCCTGGCAGTCAATTACTGTAACCATCACACTCAAACTGGCCCTACCCTTCCAGCATCCTATTGCTATTGTTGATGTATCAATTTGGATAGGATTTGACAAAGCTTCACCGCCTGCCGAATCAGAAGATCAATAATTGAGTAAACATAAAAATTCAGTGAACCTAATAACATCTTGTAACAGTATGCATTGCACAAACCTCTACTTAATACTATCACACAGCAACCCATCATCAGCTTTGAAGCCTTCTCTCCAAACTCAGCATTAACAAAGTCCGCAAATTTAATAGTCTTGTATTGCAAAAGATGTTTGAAGTCTACCGGAGATGAATATAGAATCTGTTTGGTGATGTATGGAAGAATTACTGGTAAACCTTCGGATGATATCCGAAATGAACATGGTGCAGAGTTACCTTCTCGGGATGTTTGCCGCTCCTGTTTGAGGGAAAAAGAAAAAATAAATAAAAAGCTAATCTAAAAATAGAACTTTTCTTAGTTCATCTGGGCAACTCTTTGTTGCAGATCAAGCATGTAGCTCCTTTGATCATAGCTTTAGTAAAGAGACAATTGAGTGAAATAAAGTTGGTAAATAGACAATTGAGTAACAAGAGTTTTTCATTCTAAATGAGATGGGGCACAAACACATTGAAAATGGCTAACAAAAGATGTGGAACTTCGACCCGAGTCCATTGGAAGGGAATGCAAAGCAAGGAAAAATAATAAAGATTAAAACAACCGAAAGCCAAGTTACGCATGAATATACTTACAAACATTTTCAGGCCAACAGAAGTTATCTTAAGTTGCTGTCCAACTCGGAAATTTAGTTCAAGAGCATCCTTAACTGACTTTGAAACATAATAAATTCTCTTCACATGGTTTGTGTCACTGTTTCTGGAGACAAGGTGACCATTAAGCTGAAACGAGTCATCGATGCCATAGAATGTCTTTATGCTGTTGATAATAGTTTCATCATTGAAGAAAATAACAGGGTCAATCCCTTTCCATTTGCCTTGAATTTGTAATTTCCTCTTCCCACCAGTTCTTTCAGATTTTGTTTCCTTGTTAACAGGCACTTCAGTTTCCTCCGAATCGACCTTTTCACATGTCAAAGGATCAGGTTCCACTGCAGCCTCTTCTTCATTATCAATAGAATTAGCCTCCAAAGAGCCTTCTGGATCTTTTTCATCTGTACCGTCTGCTAAATTAACCTCCAATCCATTCACTTCCTCCGTATCCTGGTTTTGAAATTTTTTAGGTGGATCGTCATTTCTAGAGGGCATCTTCCCTTCTAGGTTGATATGTTTCTCCTGAACTACTGCAGGAAATAGACTAGTAAGAATACATAAATATATGTATATCCTCATTATGCCAACTGAAAGCTCAGAAAGGGAGGAAGTGATGCTCTTCACATTGTTGGAACTCAAGCTTTGCGGATGCAGATGGTCATCAAGCATCATACTAAATGGAGTTATTATGCTTATATGCCACCAGCATTAGCTAAATATTCTTAGTTACAGTAAAGCCAAAACCTTAACTTATAAATCTATAAAAATAACAAGCTATCTCAGTGTTATTACCTGGCAGTGGGGAAACTTTCTGGAGGACAGCAATGAAAAAGGCTCCAGAGTTCTGATCATGAGGAACTAACCTCATGCAACGTTCTAATGGAAGATCAAAGACTTCCTCTTCCAAATCATCAGCAGAAGTCAAAACATCTTCTATTGGCTGAAGTCCTTCATCAGAATTTACATCAGTACCATTCTCATGCTTAGGTTCATTGTCAGTTGCATCCATGTGGGTACTGCCAGAAGGAAACATGCTGGGAACAATCCCGATTCTGCGGAATTTCCGAACATGTTTGTAGGAAGCTAACCAGACACCCTTGTCGCGTACCTACATACACAGAGAACATACTATTTCAAATGCAGCTAACTAGAGTAATGACGAACACAAGCAGATAAAAGTAAAAGGCCGTAACACTTTCTTAATTCAGACCAAAATATACATCACATTGTTTATGTAAGCTAAATGCCGGAATATCTTTAGGTTCCAAGACAAATTATAAAGCTTTTAAAATGTTTTTACTTCATTTTATTTTTTTACCCTGACAAGATATATTCTCTTTACAGAAACCAGTATTTTACCATGTATTTACTCAATAATAAAGCCCAGTAGTTTGTTACTTTCTTAATGCCTTAAATCCTGTTCTCAATCTAGGAGACACAATCATGTTCCTGTCAACATAATATTAAGGGTTGAGAAGCACATGCACATAGAAACCATAAACATTACCAAACATCAATTTAGAGTGTCCTACCAGAAGCAGGTATGTTTTCTATTAACACATTCAGAAAGGTGAAAATGCTTAACTCCAGAGATTTAGGCAATGGAAAAACTTTTGATTGTACGGTATAAGTTTAGTAATAGCAAGACATAAACTAATGCACACTATAAATTTTGATCCATATAAAAATAGCATATCAAACCATAGTCAGGGACAGGACTAAAGCATGGATTCAGAGGAGTCATGACTCACCTTCCACTTTCTAAGACCTGGCCGACGAATAAGTTGGGGAACCTCATTTGAGACATCAACGAGTTCAACAGATCCTTCACATTTCCGCAAAATCTGAAGAAGGATTAAACCATAGTAGAATGTAAAACATAAAATGTTCCCGGCAAACGACAATGAGTCATAGAAGATGGACACTTGAGTGGCAAAATATGTAAGATCACATCTATAAACAACAGCAAACATAAATGGACAACAAACAAGTAAATCTTTACTTTATCATAATTCTAATGAGGATAAAACAATCTAACACATTTCACCACCAAAACTATTTTGATTTGTTTAAAACGATTACATCTAATAACAAATACATTACCTCAGCAACCACAGCCTCATTCTCCACTGGATTCATGGAGCAGGTAGAATAAACAATTCTGCCACCAACTTTGAGCAGAGACATACCTGCAGTAACAAAAACCACCATTGTAAGTGCAATATACCCCACCAAATGGAAATGGAAATGGAAAGAAATAACTCTTAGGAAAAGAAAGGAGCCCAATCCAAAATTAAGAATGCAGCAGACTTATTGAGATAATGGAACAACACTGTTAACACTGTAGGTTACCAAGTACGTTGATGTTCACTCATTCAAAATCTCAATTTCATTAAACCTAAAAAAAAGGGATAAGAGTACTTATCAAGATACCAATCATCTTGACGTTCTGTTCAAAAGGTTTTTCTTTCAAAGAAAATTAAATGTGTCAAACAACCTCTAGTGGAGTGGTATGCCTCTTATGCAACTGCAATGGAATTAAAACTTTTGGGACATCAAAGAAGAAAGACCCAAAAGTATATCAAATTATTGAACCTAGCAATTTCTCAACCTAGAACTCACAGATTATTGAATGACTTGTGAAGAATGCTTTGATCAGGCAGACATCAGCCATTTGATCAATTTTCTGGCCTTTAGTAGCTGACTTTTAAGGGTTCATTTATCAGCCAACATGACCTTGAGCAAATAGTGGATGATAATTTTGACCTAGCATGACTAACAATCAAAGAGCAACATCAAAATATTCAACTCTGTGACACACAAAGACAATAATAAAAAATTACCAACCTAGAAAACTTAAAACGATTGGACCATAGATGACAAAACGGAAAGGTACCTCGCATGGCTATCTGAACTTGCAGGCTATGGAGCCCGTTGCCTAATCCTACATTCCTGCATTATGGCAATGCAAAACTAATTCCATGTGTAGCATAAAATAACAAATGAAGATTCAAAAAAGTATAAAGAGAAAATATCCAACCATTTCCTCCAGATATCTGGAGCCTTGCGCAGGGTACCATCTCCACTGCAAGGAACATCACATAATACACGGTCAAATAGAAGCTGACCCATTTTTGACTCTGATTCATTCCCTTTATCAGAAGCACTGGAGAAATTTTTATTTGCTCGGCAACCAGGGAAGTTCTGGGCTTCATGATTTGTGACAATCAAGTTGGCAGTGCACATTCGTTTTGTTTGGTGGATAAGAAGATTACATCTTTGGACATCAAGATCATTTGCTATAACCTATTGATGGTAAAAAAAGTAAATAAATAAAAAAATAAAAAAAAGTCTAAAATGAACCAATTTAACAAACAGAACTAAAATAATGAAACAAGAACTCCGCAAAAGGCCATGAAAACTTGCTCTAGGAAATTAACAGTAATGTTGCTAGGTGCATTTTAAATGTAATACAGAGAAACAGAAGCAGAAGACCAAATGAACCATATAGAGTAGATACTGGCATAGAAAATAATTAAAGTAGGACAAACCATTCCATTAGGAAGAGCTCCTGGATTTGTTGATTGATGTATAATCTCCAGCAATTGGAATGTTTTTGAACCTGGGGCTGCACACACTGGATAACACAGAGAAAGCAGTGAGGACAACCACATTACCTTGTTTTCAATTTTTGGATTAATAAGGTATTAGTGATTCATGCCTATAACCTGCAACTTCAAAACCCATTTCAAAATAGGAAGCTATACAAGATGCAAAATTAAGATGTAAGAGTATAAATTTTATTTATTTACTTATTAACCCATGCACACTCGTAAGACTTGAACCCAAGACCTAAGTACCAGCGAGGCCACTCCTTACAACTGAAGCTATACCTTGGCCCAGGTGTAATAGTATAAATTAAAACCTCCTATGAAGCTTTTAAATGATAATAAAGAGAGAGAGAGAGAGAACATCATTTGCATAAACTAGAATGGGGAAACAAGCTTTGTTTACAAGAGAGGGAGAGAGAGAAATAGAGAAACAAGCTTTAGATGCGCATAAGTTGCTTACTATCAAGTACAAAATGATCTGGTTGTACATCCAGGAAGAGGGGAGGTACCTGCAACAGGAACAATCCTTAAGCTGAAGGAAAAACTGCAGGCATTCAACACAGAAATTTTTATAAATAATAACGTTATTGCAAAACCCCCAAGAGTTAAGTAGGCCCACCATGCTGACAGCCTCCTGTCTGGTGATGTTTCCGATTTCATTTTCTAGTTTTAAGAACTTGTGGAACCTGAAAGTGGCAATCATAATTAATATTAACTCTTTCACATATAGTTCAATGATAAAAAATCAGCTGTACAAAGATTCCGATAGCAAAGAACCAACAAACAAAAGAGTAAATCATATCATTTGAATTGAAGTTGCTAATAGCATAGCTTATGATAATAAACAGAATAAATATTGATATTATTAATAAAATTAATGAGAAAGATATGAAGAGCTTATATGAAGAGCTTATGCTTTTCATGATCATTGACAGAATAAAGTCAAACAGCTCTCAAGTGTCAGGTGCAAACACCATAAACTGACAACTACGCTTAAGATTTAGCATCTGCAGAGAAGAAAGCTAAAACAAGAAAAGAAGCTTACATCCAATATAAATATTAGTCATGGTGTTTCCGTACTAGAGGACTTATACTAGGAGCTACAAACTCAACACAAACACTTCAAAATTCCAAATACAGACTTCTAGCTAATACTTGGACAAATGAAGAGCATTCGCAGCATTGAGAAATTATATCTCCCCACACAGTTCCCAATGCTCCAATCATAATCCACCATTTTTCATGAAAACTAGCAGCAAAGTAAGTATATGGCCATAAATTAAGCTAAAAAATTCAGCGAAAATTTTATCCTTGACCAAATACCAAGGTACGATCAAATTCTTACTGTATTGAGGTCACTTATTAAACTCTTCCAAACACCCAATAAACTCTTCCTGATCATGTATCCTTATTCCTTTGAAGCAAAGTTTGATCTTTTTCACCAAACTTCAATTTCTCAGCACAAGATTATCTAAAAATTGTATTATGGCAGTTTAAATATCATATGTTCTCTGTGATTATTAATGCATAAGAACCAATTGGACACCAATATTCAATGTGCCTAGACTTCCATCACAGCTTTACCAATTCAAATTTGTATTGTAAAACACACAGAATAAAGTAACTACGAGTAATAGTTATGCATGCAACTATCCACACAAATAGAAAGATTCATATAACACATAATCAAATGAACGAAGAAGGAATTAGCATTATTGGTGAGGTTCCATACGACTCCTCCTTTATATATTTTAGGGTTAAACCATTCCTCTATTACCACTTAAAGTTACCAAAAAGAACATCATACAATGGATAATACCTCTCAAGAGTTTGGTTCTTCCTCAACTGCATGCGAGAAAAAGCTGAATGCCAAGCAAGATTGTTGGGGTACCAAGGCAATGGTCTAATAGGCTCCACTTCACCCTCTTCGATAACCTGACGATTAAAAGACAAAAAGTTGTGAAGAGAAAGCAGCACGAGTTTAGATGAGTTACTCTCAGGAGGTAAATGGCAAGCCTAACCTCAGTCTGAAGAGATTTCATAAAGTCATTCTCCAACTGAGATCGAATATCTGAACAAAATTGGCCACTGCAAAATCAAAAGACAAAAACTACTAATTAACCTACAAATTCTTTGTGATGACTCACTCAATAGCTGAGAAAAATTAGGTTCGAGGGAAAAGGAAAGATTAAGCCTGGAGCAAAGCATAGGAATAAGAAAAATCCTTTAACACAGGAAAGAAGAAGAGCACCCTTACAGTCAGAAATTACACTATCCTTTTATTCGACAATTTCAGTATTGGAAAAACCCAAAAAAGACCAAGATTGATTGTTTAGACGGATTTCAGTTGGTGTTAAAAGTGCCACCAGAGTTTGAATAACCTTTTGTTTCAGAAAATAGAAAAATATAACAGAAAATGCTGATGGTCCTGTTAACACAACCTCCACCACAATGCAATACCTGCTGCAGCCCAATCCTGTTATAAAACTATCAGCAAACATGTCTGATGACATAATACCGTATCAGTTTTATTTTAGCCTCCCAATTTTCCTATAGAATTTTAATGCAATCACCAACTAATCAACAAACTTTTACTCCAGTACCATTTGAAATTCTAATTCTTCAGTTCCTTTGATTCTTATACATTTTTATTATTATTATCTAACAAGCATAAAGTAATCTGTTTCAATATCAGTACTTTTTTATTTTAAACCTAAAAACTCCCCCGCCCCCTCCTTGTTTAGCAAGAAGGTAGAGCAATTTGTGAAACTAAAACTAGTTAGAAGCTAGTGCTTCTACCTGTAACTCGAAGGAGCTATGTACCTAGTTAATTAAGCTATACAGGCCAAGGAACCTACTCAAGAGGTGATCCAAGTCTAAAATTGCCAACCAAACATAGCTAATCACATGCCAACGACGGTAGCAAACACAAAGCAGAATTTCCAGGATATTACCATAGATAATGTAGGTATTAAGTTAAGCATGAAATTGCAAGCCAACAATTCACACTTACGGAGCAGCAACTCCCTATTCTCAGTTTACCAAATTGTTAAACAAGTTAAGACTCTCAACAACACCCAAAGTAGTTGTAGTTTGCTTTCAAAATGTTTCTAGTAAATGAAAACTATGCGCTCCATAATTTAAAGTAAAATAGTACATAAGATAGAGAACTCACTAGAAGCAACAATTTTAATATTAAAAAAAATGTAAGAAATATTTTTTTAATTACCTAGAGTTGATTCTAAAAGCTGCAGGCAATGGCTTACGAAGAACTTCGATAAACCTGTCCCATTCTTCAGCCGCCACAATCCCTTGCTCCTATAATTACACAAACTCATTAAAGCATTTAAAAACAAAATAAATAAATAAATAAATATAGAAAGAAACCAGTAAGATACATCAAGGAAAGTAAATAAAGTAGACCTTGTAGTACTCATCGAAGGAAGGATTCTGAGTGGCGAAGGGTTGCCACGCAGACGCAGGACTGTCGGTGGAATCGGGATCTGATTTGGAACGTTTCCAAACATTCTCTCTGCTTTGCTTGAAATGTTTTCGTTGAGTGCGAGACCTGTAGCTCCTCCCTTCCCTTCCTCCGCCGCCCATTTTTCGCTCTTTCTTTCTTTCCTTACGTTAATGTTATGCTCTCCCTGCCGCTATGCATATGCCCACTGCCGATGCCTGGAGGCTAGTTGATTCTCTCGTGGTTCCGTTTCCTGCGACGCACGCCCCCCTGCCCGCCCTTGCGTGCTATTGTTTTGCGCGTTATGATTATGAGTCACATATTCAATTATGGGCTGCAACTAAACGATGACTATGGGCTTTGTATACTAATTCCATATGATAAACCGGCCCACTTAATAATATTCCGCCATTTTGCATTTTTGCTGTTTCTGGATCGTACACAATTAAATCCAATTGAACCCATGTATCTCTTAAAAGTTCAACCACTTAAAGAAATAAAGAAAGAACGAAAGGAAGTAGAGGAAAAAAAAACCTAGTGCCCGGCAGCGGACTTTTGGTCTGAAATAGTCTTATTAAAAAAAAATTCTGGAAAAAAAATTGGACTAATATTAGCCACCTAATCCGTTAATCGAATGGTGCATTTATTAAATACGAATTAAAATAAATTAAAATTAATATAAATAAAAATTAAAATAAGTTAAAATAAAAATAATGAATGAAAATTAAAATAAATTATTTATTTAAATTTTATAAATTAAAATAAAAATTTAAATTATCATTAATATATTTATTTCATGTTAAAATTATAATAATAATGAGTGAAATTATTTTAAATTATTAAAAAGTTCTCAATTAACTATAGTTATTATTATTATTATTATTATTATTATTATTATTATTATTATTATTATTATCAACAAAATAATTGGAATAAAAAATCATCATCAGTAACACAATAATATAAAAAATCACCATCATCAATTTCTCAAGTAATAATAATCATCATCATCTTTTTTGCAAAAAGAAAAAAAATCATCATGAACATTTCAAAAAAAAATTAATCATCGTCATGGGTTGCAACGGTTGCCGGGGGGCCAGATGGCTGCTACTTCTACGCGACCTCGACTGTTGACGCGTCAGCGGCTGCTATTTCTGGTCATGGCGGGTGTTGCTACTGTGATTTGGGGAGTTGCTGCTTCGGAGGCCGATCTAGGTGCTGCAATGGAGGTCAGAAAAGCTTGGCTGCAATGGAGGCTTGTTTGCTAGGGTTCAATGGAGGAGGCTTCTTCAAGTGATTTGGCTGGGATGCAGGCTTCCACAACGTTCGACATGTTCACTTCTTTCTTTTTTTTTTTGGTTTTTATATTTTTTAATTTAGTGGAGCTTTTTTGTTTAATTTTAAAATTTTAGTGGAGAAAATTTGGTAATACTGGGAATGAGAAATCAATTCCTAATCTCTTAGGAATCAATCTTCCATTACTCATTTTTAAATTGGTGTGGACTCCATGATTTTAGTTCTGATTTCTATCTTTATTTTGTAAAATAAATATTATCAATAATTTTAATTTCTCAATTTAATAAATAAACACACCATAAATATGGTGGTCATTGAGGTCAATGATCTCTTTCTGTGTTCTCTTGCATATTTTTATTTCAATTATGGTATCTAGACAAATTTCACATATATTGATGTTATCTATTGTAATTGTAATATTTGAAAAAAAAACAAAACTCAAGTCACCTTATTAAAAAAATATAAATTTAAAAATATTTAATATTACTAAATATTCAATTCAGTATATTGTATCAAAATTTATCAAACAAAAAAAATATTTACTAGGGCTAGTTTGGTAACACTATAGCTTTTAAAATAATTGATTTTAATTATATTGTAGAAATAATCAGCTATAAAGAGAATTATTTAAATATTTGATAAATTTTATTTTTAAAAGTATTATGAGTTTTAAAAATAATTATGCTACACAAAACAAAAATGTAAAATTATATGAATAATTGAATTTTTTTTAATTTTTTTAAAAGTGCATTCCGGGACAAATGAACTAACTTTAATTTGATTTTAGTTTAGCTAATAGTTGTTCGATTTTAAATTTTATAATTGCTCTCTATATCCACACATATTAAAATCATGAAAAAGAATAATTATTTCAAATGAAATGTAAATACATGTAACATATACAATTAATATATATATAATTTTTATATCATTATATATATATATATATATATATATATATATATATATATATATATATATATATATATATATATATATATATATATATATATATATCATAAAAATATATGTATTATTGAAATAATTTATTATTTTATTTAATTGTTCAAAAAGAATGGTCTCCTACTTTCGCTAAAATCATACGAAATTTAACATAATAAATGATGTGTCTTTCGACAACGAATTCACATTATGACATATCATCCACGTAAATTGTGATGGAATGGTATGTCGTTTTTACCAAAAATGCAAACGACGGATCGTAATTAGTATGTGCTAATAGACACTATTTGCTTTTTATTATTCATCGTAATGGAGGAAACGTCATGTCGGCCTCCAATAATATAATATTTTGAAATATAATTTAATACATATAACATGTACAATTTTATATTATTGGACCAAATTTTGAATGAGTCTAATAGGAGGCCAATAAATAATTTTTTGATATAAAGTCCAAAGTATATATGTACATATATTCATACTTTAGTGTTATCTTCAGGTGATTTTGTTTTTTAATTTTGAAATTTACCCAAACATAGAAATAACCTTTGATTTTCTTTTGATTTATATAATAGTATGTGTTTGATAAATCTTAATGTTAAACTGTTTTAAGAAAATAAATAACTGAATTAAACATAATTTTAAATAAAAATTAGATAAATATGTATATAAAATATTATATATTGCGTTCATATAATAATTCACAACTAAAATAAATATTTTATGTTATTAATTCTATTTTTTGCTTTGTTATTTCAATATAATCAGTAATAACAATAATCTCTTTAAAATTAATGATTTTATATCTTAATTAATAAGGATTATTGATTTTTATAATATCTATAAGAGTATATATATTACATATAAAAATTACTCTCAAAATTATATTTTAAAAAATTATTTTTTAAAAAAAAATAGGTTGTAGAATAAAGTAATTTTATTAAAAGTAATTTTTAAAAAATAAATATTAAATATTAATTTTAAAAACAATCTATCCTTGAAACTTTTGTTGTTCAAAATGCTCTTTTGACTAGTAGACATCGAGCGTCGAGCTCAACGTTAAAATAAGTCTTAATTGATGTGGGTGTCATTATCTTGTGTTATCCAACTTTATAAGGCCGAATCTTTGTGTCATTATCCGCTGTTCTCGATAAGCTTCGCTTTTACATTAGATAAAGCAATTGGCACAAATCTCGGATTAAAGTAACACAAAATTCGACGGTTGAGTTATTGTAACACGTAGCCCATCCTTTATAAATGTTATTGATTTGGTAATTATTTCACTATCTCACAGACGTTGAACTTACCCTCATCTAACAGTTGTGCGCTGTGCCGAGAGCATCGCCCATTTCCATTTGATAAGAAATCAAAGCTTATTCAAAGTAGGTTGACGCTGCAAGTGAATGGTGATCAGGATTCAGAGCCACTGAAAGCGCTAGTCCATCTAACATCAAGTGGCAGGGGCGGGGGGGGACCCGGGCCTTAAGATATGGGGATATTGGACCACTTGGTTGACAAAGCCCTAAACTTTTGGTGATACTTTTTGGGTCATCCTGCCACCAATTTTACCTTATTGCCCACGATAATTATTGACAATAATCTAAAATTATTGTTTCTTAAAAAAATGATAAAAATCCCCCGTAGTTGGTCAAAAGTGTGTTGATTCAATGGATTTCATGAGAGCCGAGCCGTCGTACACTCTGGGACGATCATTAAGATGTATTTGGTCGTCTGATGATTTTAATTTTGGATTTAAGACATTTACAACCAATTATTGTATTTCAATCTAGTTTTGGCCGTTTTTGCATTTGATAGGTACAATGAAGAGAGCAATTATTATCATTGAGAAGACATTCTAATGTTATATTGATGTTACTTTTACCCATTCATTGCATCATCGATAATAAATGATCATTCCTTGGGAATTCAGCAACGTCGTTTGTGAGAGTTTGCAGGGGCTGCTTGTGAATTGAAATCAAATTAAGAGACTATTGAATTGAAGACTAAAAACATCATCCCATTCAATGGAGGAGAGGTATTAGGGAGTGAAACAGCTATCCATCTATGTTGGATAATCGCCAGCAATCTAATACCTAGAGATATGAATCTAATATAATCTTTTGATGCGATCACAGAATGTCCATGATCAAATTCTTCAACCATGCAAATATTATTTGATATTAAATGCTGATTATACAAATACAACAATCAAATGTTCATTTTACAAAATAAAAATGATTCGAAATGGATTAGAAAAATAGGTCATAATAAACTGTCAATTTAGATGTGAAGACTTTATTTAATGTTGTGATTTTGAAGTAATAGTTCCGAAAAGAGATACTTTATATAATGCTATTGCTATAAAGCTATAGTTCCAAAGAGAAGTAATATTAGCTATACAAAGAAAGTAGATGACAGTTGAGTACTTAATAAGTCTGAATTTTATTTTATTTTTCTTTAAGTTAGTAAGGATAATGTATAATTTTCATCCGATAACTATCGAATAAAATTGTAAATATTGATAAAATATTTTAATATTTTTACATAAAGCACGACCGTCAAGCTACCTAAATTGATTCAAAATCTATGCAATAACAAGAGAATAAGTGAGAATATATGAAAGCAAACTTTACAAAATAGTTATACCAAAGACGATACCACATAGTATGAGTAAAGCACAAAATTTTAATTCAATTTATAAATCAAACTGGAGAAATCATATTTGAAATTCCAATGGTTGGTTATTTGCTTTCAAATACTACAAGTACATCCTTATCAAAAAGAAAAATTACAAGTACATCATTCATAAGCTTCTGTTAAACCGTACTTTGAAAATGCTACACTCATAATAGCATTAATAATATTTACTAATAAATCGAAATGGATGTGAAATGACTCAATGTCTTCCACGAAATACAGCAATACGCCTGAACTAATTGACCCTTTTGTAAAGTGAACCAATTGATAAGGCAACAGAAAGTGGCCAAGTTAATTTTAATAACTCAGGCAGAAAGCATCGTGGGCGTCGCAATTGTTGACGCACTAAAAGCTAATCAAAATCCGAATCATCATCGCCACTAAAAAACTTGAAAAAGGGCCCAAAATCTGACCATCCAAAATTGGTTTCTTTCAGTTAAACATCCCTCTCAATTACTCTCAAGCAAATTGGCCCTCTCGTTGCCTCCTCTTGTCATAACAAGAATGCCCTGTAAGTTGTTGACACCAATTCACTAGAATAAAAATACAGAATCCAATCCCTCTCTCCATTCACAATCACAGCCGAAGAAATTAAAACACCCTGACACCCGTAAGCCAAACCACCCCACTTCATATTTGCGTATAAACTCAACAACATACTCATTTTGGACCACACCCACTTCATTTTGCAAGCCCAAGAAGATGTCGTTTTTGACACTATTCTTTCTCCTACTAATAACCATGGCAACTGCAACTGCAACTGCAGAGCCTCTCCGGCCTGGATACTACTCGGAGACCTGCCCGGAAGCAGAATCCATTGTCAGAGATGTGATTATGAAGGCCATGATTAGAGAACCAAGAAGCGGAGCCTCTGTCATGCGATTCCAGTTCCATGATTGCTTTGTTAACGTAACAACTTCACAGAAACTAGTTCTCTTATAACAGTAGTAGTAGTAATAATAATAATAATAATAATAATATGTTTCTAGTCTTGTTGATGATGAATTGTTTATAAAATCTTGACAGGGTTGTGATGCTTCTATGTTGCTTGATGACACACCAACGATGCTCGGAGAAAAATTGTCTCTTTCGAATATTAATTCGCTGAGATCATACGAAGTCATCGATGAGGTCAAAGAAGCACTAGAGAAAGCCTGTCCAGGAACCGTTTCTTGTGCTGATATCATTATCATGGCCTCAAGAGATGCCGTTGCACTGGTAACCAACCCACCGAAATTTTTTTTTTTTTTTTTATTATTTTCTTCGAATTCACTTTACCATAGTTTATAATATAATTTTGGCCAATCGAAAAATATGGTCGCCGGCAATTAAATTATGCGAAATGGGTCCTCTGTCCCACTGTCACCTATGTTCTCAAGTTGACGTATAATATTCGCCTAATCATTTTAACTTTAATTCAAAATTAACAACACATGATAAGGGGTGCAAAAGTTGGATTGATTTGGATACGATTTCTTCGTTTTGCCATCTTAAAATATATTTTCTCTTTAATTTTATGTTTCCGAGGATGACTGATGCCTAGCTAGATTATCTTGAATTTGCAGTAATTGCATTTGAATTCTGATATATTTCACTAAAGTAGACCACCGACAAAATATATCATTTCTATAAATATTTTAGTCTGTGAAAGCTAAAGCTAGATTATAAAATAATAACTTATTGTTATTGCCAATTGCTTTGACCGCATTCATTTTATTACTCTTCGGTCCGTGATCGGCTACCATTTGCAGGTAAGAGAGTAGAACCCTCGTTAAAATATGCATAACATATACTACCACCATCCAAAATTTTGTTTTCATTTTTCAGCTTTGATCTTCTTTTTTTTTTTTTGGTTTGCTGCAATTTAGTTAATTAACCAAAAGGATGTATGATATGAATAACAAAACTGGTGGTATCTTGAAACAGAGTGGAGGGCCTATCTGGGAAGTGAGGCTGGGAAGAAAAGACAGCTTAACAGCCAGCCAAAAAGATTCGGACGATATCATGCCGAGCCCTAGAGCCGATGCCAGTTCCCTGATTGACCTGTTTGCCAAATTTGATCTCTCTATCAAAGATCTTGTAGCCCTTTCAGGCTCACACTCTATTGGCCAAGGCCGCTGTTTTTCGATCATGTTTAGGCTATACAATCAGTCTGGGTCAGGCAAGCCAGACCCTGCCATTGAGCCTAAGTTCAGAGAAAAGCTAAACAGGCTGTGTCCAATCGGCGGCGATGAGAATGTGACGGTAGACCTTGATGCAACACCTCAAGCGTTTGATAATCAATATTTCAAGGACTTGGTTGCCGGCAGAGGATTTCTGAACTCTGATGAGACGCTGTATACGTATCCGTGGACTAGACCATATGTGAAGCTTTATAGCAAAGATCAAAACGAATTTTTCAAGGCATTTGTGGAGGGAATGATAAAGTTGGGTGACTTGCAATCCGGGAAGCCTGGGGAGATTAGAACCAACTGTAGACTCGTTAATCGCCGGGCTGTGGACGTACTGTTGGAATCCTGAGGAACAAACAGCATTATGATGATTGGAGGCATTTCTAGAATACAAAAAGCATTGAGATTTATATAATAAGACTAGATATATATTCATTCAGCGTATTGTTCTCAATTCTGATGTCACAGAAATTAGAATTGGAGAGCGAGATTGCATGCGTCTATGTTATCATGGTTTGGATGGTTTTCGATGATTAAAATTACTAAGAATTGATCTTTCTTTTAGGGCTATGGCAGGTCTCCCATTGTCGTTTTTAAATTTAATTTTACCGTCTCATGACAACTTACAGACTTTGGAAAAAAAATTTTCCAACTTTTCGCGGTTGGAAGCAATGTCGCACTCAAATCACCAAAGGGGAGGCAAGAAACACTTAACACTACAAAATATTTAATAAAGTAAACCCGTTCTATCCAAATCATAGAAGATGCCATGCCACAGTTTCCCGCTTTCTTTTTGTTTCTGTCCGCTAAGTAGAGTAATCAAGATGATATTGATAGGCAAAGATAACACAGTAGAAAAAGATGCTTCAGAATCATAAAGCCTATAGAATATATCCTCGACACTGTAGCATGAGCATCCACATTTCGGATGATGACAGGAAGATGGTAGTGGTCCTCTAACTCCCTTGTTGCAGTTTAAGGGTAATGTGGCCCCACTCTTTTCACAGTGCATTTGCATTTAGCCGAAGAGAGTGCTATCAATCCAGCTGCCAAACGCTACAGTTCAAGAATGGACCACATCGATGTCACTCGCTTCCACTAGAAAATAAATAATTAAAAAACCAGTACTTATCTGGTGAGGTAATAAAATGTAGGAACTCTCCGTTGAAAATTTTCTATTACGACAAAATATATAAATGGCCGATTGTTGATGCCTGTTTTCGGTCATCAAACACTCCCAAGCAGTTACAGAATAATTACTTCGTTGCAGTAATTGCAACTTATTTCTCATTAAGCGAACATTGAATTATTGGAATCTGCTCAGCTGTCTATCGTAAGTAATAACCAATATCTCATCTGCATGCCAAAAAGATTCAAAATTTTGGGAAAAGAAAAAAAGTTTGAAACTTCAATAATTGATAGAAGCGACCACATTATGAGATTTAAAACCAAATGAAGGAAAATAGTTGAGCATCAATCAATTTAAGTAAACAAAATCGGAAAATGTCTATGAAGGTTATTGTATCACATTCCATGAAATATTAAGTCAAAAACATTCAAAATTACCTCGACCTACTAAAAAGTATTCAGCAGGACAATGCGTAACCAACCAAAGAACAACTATAGTAAAGAATCTAAGCTGCAATAGATGGCTTTGAGGCAGCAGAGAGCCTAGACCTCTTCTTTGCCAAACTCTCACTGCGGCGTTCACGCTGCTCCTTCAACCTGGTAGCAAGGAGCTTCTGGTATTCCGCTGCTTCAGCCTTGGCCTTCGCAATTCTCTGCTTCTTTTCTGCAATTCTTGCACGCTTCCTTTGCAGAGTCAAAGGAGTTACCAACCTCTGAATTTTCGGAGCCTTGCTAACCTTCTTACCTGCCAAACAGAATACACGAAAAAATTAAGTTAACATACTTATTTGGTTGAAACAACAGTAGAAAGAAAAGTCAAATGACTCACCAGATTTGGTTGTGAACGTTCGACGATATGTGTTAACATACTTCCTAACATCATCCTCCTTGGAAAGGTTGAACAACTTCCTGATCTTTGATGCTCTCTTGGGACCTCTCATCCTTGGCTTTTCTGTGTCGGTAAGTCCAGGAAGGTCATGTTCTCCCTTTTTCACAATGACCAAATTCAACACAGAGAGATCTTGACTAACGATGCATCCACGCACAGACTTCCTCCTGCGCTCTCCATCTCTCCTGCCATACCCACGGAAGCAAGGGGTACCTGCAAAAACCATTGTTATTACTTAAACCAGTTTCATCTTACAGACACCACAACAGAAATGCATATGAGCAAAAGATGTGACACAGGTATGCAGTTTACAAACCTCGGTGGAGCAAAAGACGAACACGGCCGGGAGTCAGCACTCCTTGCTTCATGGGAAAACCTTGCTTGTCGCAGCCACCCATAATCTTGAACACATATCCCTTGAACTCCTGTTAAAAACATTGAAATGTGCCTACTTCAGCTTTAGGAATAAGGAAAATTGTGGATAGGAGAAACACCCTTAATGAAAGAAAAGGCACGCAAGTAGAAATTCTAATAGCAAAAATGTACCTCGCCAAGAGCATCTCCATTGACTTCTTGAGAGATCCTCTTGTCAAAAAATGCTCGACTGCATGATTATATTTGTTAGTCAGAAATCCTGCCCTCAAAATAACTCATAAATAGCACAGCAGTAGATAAATGAAAATTCATAGCTCATCGAATAAAAAAAATCCCTGAACTGCTAACTATCACATGACATGAGACCGCATGCCATGAAATTAAAATAACACCAAAAACTACATTAATTAACTTTAATAACAGAAGTATGTAGAAAATGAAACTCGTGCAACTAAAATGCTAGCACCTAAATTGCTTCACCATTTCACATAATATAGCATTTCAAATGGAAATAAGAAAGCATTTACTCCACATGGGTTGAAAGAGCTTTCAAAGAAGCACAAGGAAGCAGATACAAATGTTGACTACAAGCGTCAAAGTCAAACAAGTTAAACAGAATAAAAAGGTCAAATTTACTGTTTGCTTGAAGACATAATTACATAGAATGCCATTACATTTAAAATATTCAACTCAAATAATCAAAATAAATATATCAACTCATCCATCTCGTTTCAATTTAGCTTTCAATCCGCAATTCATAACAAGAAAAAGAAAGAAATAATAACATAAGAAAAACTCTCTTGTTCTCCCATATTTCCATAAAATTTTGCTATTATGACATTCATAAAAAGGATCCAGGTAAAATATTAACATAAAAAAAAATACGACGACAAATATCTCTAATTGAGAAACTACATCTGAAATAAAACACGCAGCAAAATTTCAAACTTTTTCAGTAAATAAAAAAAAATGGCGAAAACAATAACAAGATCCAAAACTTGTAAGTTACGTACAGTTTCTGGTCATCGTCAATTTCGAGCTTCTTCTGGCACCCAGTGGTGGGATTTGCAATATTGAACTGGAACAAACCAAATCGATAATGATATAAGAAGAATTGAAAAAAAAATCATTATATCAATTTAAATTAAAATACATAACGTTTTTCTTGTCAAACCTTCATTTTTGTTCAACGGAGTCTGTGGCTAAAGAGATGAGAAGCGCTTCGGCTCTTGTGCTACTACGATTCCTTTTCTGAGGATTAGGGTTTTGTAGAACAATGGTTAGCGCTTATCGGTGTTTTTGATACGTGGCTTCTTAAATACGGATATCGGGATCGACGGTCTCGATGGAGTCGATGAATGGGCTTGGGCTTCTTTAAAGTGACGACCTCCCATGTTGTTAAATCCGGATTTCGCAATTGACGGTGAAGATGTTGATGAATGGGCGTGTGCTGGGAGATATGCTTGGGCTTTCTTCGAATATATCGCACTCGACTTCTTAACATACCCACATACAGCATAATATATCATACCATACGTGAGTGGAGAGAATAACTGGTGTATCATATGATGTATGAGAGTGGAGCATCTAACACCCTACCAAAATCTTATAAAACCCGCTATATAATTGGAATTGTTTGACAAATACTTATCCAACTTAATACTTAAAAAGCTACGGGCTGTTGTTATTTAAAAATTAATTTGATTTCATCTTGTATGATGAAGTTTTTATTATATTTTTTATTATTTTTGTTAAAATTATTATTTAAAGTCATATTTTGACACACTAACAAATTTTATTTTGTAATCACAAATTTTTTTCTTCTGGTAGCAATGCCGTACAACACCTCTTAACCAAAAAAAAAAATCTTTTTGTTCAATTTATTTGTTAAGTGTTAATTATGTGTTTGATACAGCTTTTGTAAAAGTCAAAAGTGTTTTTTTTTTTCCTCTCTATCCATTCAAAAAGCACTTCTCAAAGTTCTGTGTGTGTTCAAGAAATTTAAAGTAGAGCTGTTGAGTCTTTATTTAATGTAAAAAATACCATAACAAAATTTTATTAATTCCACACAAACACAGTCCTTCTTCAGTGTGGAAATCCTCATTTTTTTAAAAATATGAACACACTGTTAATCTGCGATTTAACAGATTAAACAAAGTTATTGTAAACATGTTACTAAACTGTATAGTTTTATAATACATTAAAAAATGACTCCATTAAATTATACAATTTAACAATGTGTTTGTATTTAAAAAAAAGAAGAAAAAATGAGGATATCAGTACCTGAGAATGATTATATATATATATAGTTGTTAAAGGACACAATTGAAGGTTTGTATTCACTATTTTTACTTCCTTCTCTAAAATTTTTTTATTTTTTCACGTTGTTCTATTCAATACGCGAGAAAGTGTGAAGTTCTCTTTTTTTTTTTTTTTTCCTTTTTGCTCTTTTTCACGTTGTTGCACTTGTTGGGTCCCATTTTTGTATTGATTTTGGTGTTGCTCTTTTTTGTTGCTAAAAATGGAATTCTATGTTATGTATTTTTATTATTACTTTTATTCGACATTCTTTTTCTCTTTGTTTTCTATGTGTATTGTTTATTTTGTATGCAACAACAATAGATAGCATCTTTCTAGAACTATATTTCTTGGAAGAATATGTTATTAATTTTTCTTATTAGTTGATTGCTTGGGCGTTTTGTTAAAATTGTGTGATTATGAAGTTATTCTTTTACATATCTCTTTTAAGGTCTGTTTGAGATTGTTTTTAGGAGGCTTAAAAGTGATTTTGAAAATTTAAAAGCTAATTTTAGTATTTGGTAAAAATAAAATAAAATCACTTTTGTCAAAATCAGTCTCTCCTACAATTTATTTTGAAAAATAGGAAATTGGTAGCTTTTAAATTTTGATTTTGAAAATTAATTTAATCCTTTAATACAATTATATAAATATCCTTAAAATTATTACTTAAGCCCAAAATTATCCTTATTCAAATTGAAAACAAAATCAATATTTTAATAAAATTTTATTATAATTCATCAACATAAATTTATTAATATCAGTTTGTTGGTCGAATTATTATTAAATATTTTCACTATATTATAAATTTAATTATCAATTGTTTTAAGATGAAAAATAAAAAAATAAAATCAATATATTATAAATTTTATTTTTAGTTAAAATTATTATAATACACAATTAAAATAAATTGTATGTACATGTTTTTATATATATAAGTAAATTTTATCATACATTATATATATTTTAGTCATTTATTTTCTTTCAATAATTTATCAGTAAGATTTACCAAACGTCAATAACTGTTTTCAAAGCTCATAGTACTTATGAAAACAAAATTTACCAAACACTTAACTGATTCTCTTCACAACTGATTATTTATACAACACAACTAACAACAATTATTTTAAAAGTTACAGCTGTCTCAAACTGACCCTTAGTAATTTAGTTACACAAAAGTGTTTTTGGTATTGTCGAACCAAACATACTAATGGCTAAAAAGACCTATTTTAATTAACACCAAACACTGAACAACTTTTTATCAAAATTTATACTTAAAAAAGCTCTTTCTTAAAAATTTTTTTAATAAGCTAACCTAACAGAGCCTAATATTCAAAAGTAGGGAAACCGAAGTACATATGAGTCTTCACAAAGAAAAAGAGAGAGCTAGGGTATTTATGAAATATTGTATGTAAGTTCAGAAATAAAATCCTTTTGGAAATAATTCAATTGTGTTTTGGATCTAAAAGGAACTTATCCAAACGATTAAAGCAAGTAGTTTAAATAAGTAGAAGCATATTAGGCAGAACGAAATTGGACAGTAACCAGCTTTTTTGAAGAGAAGATTGCCGGACTCAATGCCTTCGCCTTCACGCTTCAATCCTCAATATCTCGGTAATGAATCCATACAGCCACCCTCAACAAAGATAATTTGGTTTTATGCATGGTCCATTTTTGTGAGCTCGATCAATGCATTTACTGGATTTATGTGACAAAATTACATTGTTTTAGAAATTAGTTCGTAGCAGTATAACGAAACGTTTCAATTTCGGTATTTCTAAAACAATTAAATATCAGTAGAAGTTCAATTTGTTCTAAGTCTGGGTACTTGAATTGAGCTATTACATCTCCGTTCTGGGGATTCGGTGGATTTTTTTTTACAGCAGATACCTGTAAAATTGCATTATAACATTAAAAAACGAAAGGAATCACCATCAAGTAAAACAACCTAATACCGTATGTGATTGAAATTTAACATATTTGATAAAGACATTTCATCAAATCAATTGGAGTTACCTTGGCAATCAAAAGCTCCAGAGAAGTAGGAGGGTTTTGTCACAGCATTTATTCCTAAAAATTATACATTATCACAGAAGATAAAATATTTGCACTCGTTTTCACCATAGATCGATATAATCAGCAACACCTGTTGAAAACTACGACTCAAAATTAAAAAAAAAAAATAGAATTAATAAAAAGATAGGAACAAGAATTATTCATTAGTAAATGAGTCGCGATCAACCTCCCACTCCAAGTTTTCATCATGGAGCTTCAAACTAACATGGAAAGATAATGTTGTTTGACCAGCATTTTTGGCTTATATAGAATGGATAGTAAATACTTGTGCAAGACATCTCAAATAATGTGACATAGCGGATGATCAAATAATATATGAAAAATTATCGACCATAAGATGAGCGTCGTATCATTTGAAAGAAATTTAAGATAAAAAAAATAGGATGTTTGTAATTACTCGAACAATGATACTTGTCTATCATAAATCCCTAGTGCAACAAAAAGGTCAGTGAAAATCGTTTTTGTCTTTTAGTACTCTTTAAAATTGAAAAATAAAAAATAAAAACAGATGTAAAAAAATATAGAGAACAGTAAAAGAAATCTGCCGTTGCGTTTGTGTCGCTCCTATAAATTCATTAAGGACAAATATCATTATTTATAATTACAGTAATTCCAAAGATGCATAATAAAAAAATTCCTTGCGTAGAAACGCAATCACGTAGAAAACGCGTTTCTGCTCACGGGTGTCCAAATTATAGAGTACAAGCCAATTGATCAATTTGCACACCCACGGATATGGGATTTGTTTGTTTTTAATTTTTTTTCAGTTGCTTTGAAGAAATGGATTTATAACTTGAAAGCAACTCAATCTGGGATGAATTAACATTGGATGATATGCTTCGTCGGGGGGATTTAATTTGCTATGCGAATTCATAAGCGACGGGCATATGATGTGCAGTATTTTATGTCCCTTACGATTTTCTATTTTTATAAAAAGTCACTATCACTATTAATCACCACCGCCGGAGCTTAGCCCCAGGGCAGGTGGCTGCTGCCCTTGGGATAATTTTTTTATAAGCATTTGACTTTATCCGCCACGATACATGTCCCTGCTAGATAACATTTTTTTTAAGGAAAAAAAAAAAAAAAACCATCAATGCCGCATGTATTTCTTGTCCGGTATATCTTTACATTTTTAATATAATATGATGGTATTGTTAAACTATTAGTTATAATAATTTGAATCATAGCCATAGGTCGACTAAGTTTTAGTGGGATCCCATGATATTATTATATATATATTCAATTCAATTACAACGTAAGCATAAATCATGGGATGTTTACAAGCGAGATCTATCGTACAATTTAAAATATTTTTAAAAAATATATATTTCTTACAAAGAATTGCACTAAATCTTCTTACGATGAGGTGTCTTTTAGATTTAAATTCAGTGTTAAATTAACATTTTTTTATTGATCTTTTTAAAAAATATAATTAAAATTATTGAATAAAAATTAAATTTTAATTATATATTATTATGCATGTACGTGCGATAAAAGATTATAAACTACTGAACACGCACGAGCTCCCCAGGGAATCCAAATCCGCATCTTTATTACCTAACTGATGACTAATGTTTTGAGTGGTGGTGAAAGAGTGAAATGATTATTTACTAATGAATGGAGAGAAATTAAAACCGAATGAATGGAAACAAATGTTGGATGTCCGCAGTCATATTTGGCTAAATAAGTGGCAAATATTATTTTATAATCCAAAAATTTTTATTTTTAAATATACAAACATCCACTAACTTAATTATAAGAGAGAATGAAGAGTTTTACCTATTACAAAACCACGAACTAAATAAACATACGACGAACCACTCTTTTGAAGAGAAGCTCACACATCAGCAAATAAAACAGATAGAAAATCCACATCAGTCATTAAATCTAAACGCAAATTATTTGATTCCCAAGACACGAGGAGACAGCCACCTTATAACCTTATCCAGAATTGAGTAGCAAAGCAATTGGCAAGATGAAGTGATTTGAAGTTGGCACTCAAATCTCACAATGCACAGACAAAATCGCCGCTTGTCTCGATATCATCTATATCTGCATCTGTATCGAAATCATCGAGGTCCATACTTCCTCCTACTAAAAATTGCCCACCAAATTTGGGACCATCCCCCGGTTTTCGTGCCTCTTGAATGATACCTAATATTTCTTCAATGCTCTGAGATTGATCATTTTCATCCCCTTTTTGCATGCTGCCTTCATCTTCTTCCATAAATTCTATCGGCAAATTCTTTACGAACCATGGGTGCTTTTGAATTTCCGGTATGGTTATTCGCTGCAAAATAATTAACCCTAATAAGTAAATGAGATCATTAACATACTAGGTTCGAACCTTAGACAGATAAATAAATGTACCTTTCCGGGGTCGGCCACGAAAATCCGAGACAAAAGATGCCTACACTCCAATGAAACTCTGACATAATCTGGTATTGAGTAGTGGACACTCAGAATCCGCTGAAATAATCCACCATTAGTTGTACATCGATTAATTTATTTATAAAATGGCAACAAACTGAAGTGACATGCCAGTAAGTATATTAAAATCCGTAATAATGCAAGTTAATTAATTATAAATTAATAACCTGAATTGTTTTTCTGAAGTTTCTTGGATCCTCTGGGTCTTCAAAAGGATAAGCCCCGACCAACATCACGTACAACGTCACCCCACAAGACCAGACATCTGCAATCTATTATATATCTCAAGGATTGATTTAAAATAGTCTTCAGTAATGAATTAGTAGGATTAAAGTAGAGATCATGCATATGTAGGTAAAGTAGATTACAACATAACGAAGTAATTTTGTAATAAAATTTAATCACCTTGCCGTCGTATTCTTTTCTAGACAAGACCTCAGGCGCGATGTAGGCCGGGGTTCCAACGGTGGATTTGGGTTGTGAGTGCCACACTGCGGACTGTGAGGCATCCAATAAGTATGGCAAAGTTAATTTGATAATCTAATTTTCATGTACTAATTAAATTATTCTTGATTCAAAGATTAATGCGTAGCATCTTTATTTTTGTAGCCGAACTTTGGTACAAATTTAAAAAATAGAAAGACTCTTCTTCTTACCTTGGAGTAGCCGAAGTCGCATATTTTGAGACGTGGTGCCGTGCTACCATCCAAGAGTGTGTTTTCCAACTTAAGATCTCTATGGCAAATTTGCTACAATTAAATAAATTTAAGTATACATACATTTTGTCAGCTAGTCTGTACAATAATAATAATAATAAAGAAGAAGAAGAAGAAGAAGAAGAAGGTGCATTATCAACAGCGTACTGAACAAATTTTACCATCGAATGGCAGTAGCTTACTCCGGATACTAGCTGTTGAAAGAAATATCGTGCCTGATAGACAAACAAGATATTACTAATCATGGAAAGATAGAGCTTAATTTGGATGGTCTAACAGATGAAAGAGTATACACCGGGAGCACAAATGAAAATAATTTAGGAGTAATGCACGAACCTCATCCTCGCTGAATCTGCCAGCATTGCATATCCTCTCGAAAAGTTCACCTCCAGCTGCGTATTCCATGACTATGGCTAGATCAGTTGGGGTTAAAAAGACCTGAATGTAATGCACAGGATTAATCATTAATAATAGATACCTCAAAAAATGATTACCGTACGAAGGAGAAGCTACAGTTTTCGTTAGCAGAAAATTTGAATTGAACTTCAACCAAATGAAAGTATATAATGTTCAAGCATGTATGTTAAAGTATATTTTCTTGGTCATATGTTTTCTTGGTCAGCGACTCAGCGAACTGAAACAATAATTGTTTCAAGTCACTAATTAACCACATCTTCAAGAATTTTATTATATATATATGGTGGTAGCTTAACAATAAACTATAACGAATTATTGACTTGAGAGTTTCAAATATATTTGGCTTGAGTGATTATTCTATAGTATAATCAGTTTATGAGAACGTAAACTAATTGATTAGATAGCAAACACAGAAAATAAAGAAAAAGCTTAAATGAAATAATTTTCCTATACGATAATTAAGAGTGCACATATTCATATCTGAATCAAGAATACTTAGCGGATTATATAAGGGCAAGAAAACTGTGTAAGTAAAAAATTAGTAATACTGGAGTACATAACCCAAAAAAAAAAAGAAAAAAGGTCTTGAAAATTAAAGAAGAATGGAAGTTAATCTGTGAATGATATGCTAATTATAGCTAGGCTCATATTGAAAAAGAAAAGAGAGAGGAGGGGGGGGGGGGGGTTCTAAGAAAAACGCTGCGACTGTTTGGAAGAGTTCTACTTTAAGGAGGATACAAAACCACCCTACAATACCTGTTCTTGAACATGTAGCTTAGAGAATATATGCGCGTGTGTATATATATACGCTCACCAAAAGAGCATCCAGTAAAAGATAATGTCACTTGCGAATTAAGAAAACATGTTAACATACTTCCTTAAATCTTATTATATTAGGATGCTTCAGGGCCCTGTGGTTCATAATCTCCCTCTGAACGTGCTCATCAATCTGCAAGAAACCCAAAAATATATACTCCAATCAACTGGGAAAAAAAATCCATTGGCAAAGGCAAGCACATAAAACAAACCCCCACCCCGATTAAAATTCATAAAAACAAAGGAACGTACGTACCTTCTGGCCTCTCTCAATATACTTGACGGCATAGAGCTCACCGCTCCATTTGTCTCTCACAAGCTTAGCAACACCGAAGTTCCCTGAACCAATATCTTTCAGAATCTCATAACGGTCCATTTTCCAAGTAGCTTCCAAAATTATTGAACGAACTTTATATTATAAATATATGTATATATATAGAAAGACTGAATCTTTTCTCCATTAATAAGTATACATATACACAAACACAGACAAAAATAAGTGCCCTGTGAAACTGTGTTGTGTCTGTATTTGGTCGATCGCTACTTGTTAATTATTTGCGTTGAGAATCTCCACGGAAATCAATTTCATGGCCACGAATGCAAAAGCTGTAAAGTTTGGCGGGCTAGCAATAACATCTAGCTAAGGTACTCCTTAATGGACTGTCAGAGATGACAAAGAATGGGGTCAACGAAGACTCCAAGAGCAGACACTAACACGTGTCTCCAAAATAGAGGTTAGAATTTCGAACGCAACTGAACAAGTTGCGACCGACGTGTTGCTTTATATCTTATCCTCTCGTTTAGGGAACTTTCCACAATTGCGTCTTCATTAAAGAAATATCGTCTGTGTAATTTTGTAAATGTCAACATTGTTATATTGAAAAAGATATTAAAATAAAAGCTTGCTCTCTCTTCTCTTAATTGAGTCAAAACATTTTAAGCTTTAATATTTCATCAAAATAATAATACTATGTTTACTTAATTGAAATACTTAACGTGAGTGATTATGAATATTTTTACAATTAAAAAATATACTATAAACTATAATTTATGTAACAATATAAATTCTTTTGTTAATAGAAGGAGAAGAAATAATACTAGAGATAAATTAACACACAAATAAAATTTGAGAAAATAAAAAATTATGATAATAACCTAAATACCTAATTAGGGTCAATTTGTAAGAGTGGCACACTTACTAATACTATATTCTTTTTATTAAAAAAGGGGCATATCACGTATTATTAACAAGCAATCTATAGGCGTTCGGTATGTCTATCACTCGATCCATGAGGTGATGATTGATTGATTGATGGATATCCATGCATTGTCTGCTCCCATGGGCTTGTATGGGCTTGTATGGTAGGTAGTATACACTTATATATGAATTAAGGATAATGTTAAGTTACAGTCAATATAATTTACTTCTCTCACAAAAATTATGTGGGTTCTATCGCTATGTTATTGTTCATGTGAGAGGAGTAGATTATAGTGGACTATAACTTAGTTGGATCATAGAATTAAATTATATATATATATATATATATATATATATATATATATATATATAAAGTCTTTTTCTACTAAGGACATTATCACTTTATTAAAATGAGAATGCACGCTAAAATGTAAAAAAAAAAAAAAATTTCAATACATTAAAAATTATATTTTTTTTGTTTGTTAATAACATTCCCACTTTGTTAAAATAAGGATGCCCTCATTAGAGAATTATATATATATATATATATATAACAAAAATTTATAAATCAGGATGGAATGAATTTATAACGGTGTGAACATACTTTTATAGTTTATTAAATAGTTTACAATAATTTAAAATTTTATTCACATCGTTATCAATTCGTCCCAATCTTTAACAAATTCTAAAATTCTAGACTAGATCACCACCATATATATGAAAGAGTGCTCTTAACTTTTAAGTTGACTTAAAAAGCAATTTAATTTTTTATTACTTTATGCTAAAATAAGTATTTTTTTTTATTTTTTAACTTAATCATTGTTGTATTAAAAAAAGAAGTGCTTCTATTGATACCAAAATTTGGATTGAAGATAAGAGTTGTTTTACTTGGGAGAATAGACTGTGAGAGAACTTGATATTATCAGAATTACCATTATTGAAGGTGAAGAGTTTGATGGTCAGAATTCTGTAAAATAATAACCTATCAAGGAGTCGCGGGGTGTTAGCAAGAAAAGAGAGTAAGAGGAAAGGCGCAGAGGATATTATATCCCCTCCAATATACTCATTGTTCTATCAATATATTTTTTTCTCCTCTCTTCATATCTTTGAGTAGTGGTATATTTAAATTTAAAAAATTTATTTTCTATCTCATAAGATTTAAGTTTAACGAGAACTAAAATTTGTATTATTTTATCTTATTTAAATTAGAATATATTATTGAATGTAGGTCATCAACTCAATGATCCATTCTTTTATGTTATTGGATCGAGGTAGTTAAAAATATGGATATAACATGTCCGTGTATTGTACAGTGGTCGTGTATTTATGAACGTTGCTGCTCGGAGCGGGTGTGTGGTTTGAGAAGAGTTACAAGAGGCCTTTCACAAAACGAGGAGAAGAAGATAAAGTGGCAGGAGGTAGAACCGAAATGATGACGTGGACGGTCGAGAGGGTTTGATACTTGGCATATGGAAATGCAATGTGATACTGGTGGTCCCCATGACCCCTTTGATTGATTTGATCAGTTGGTTGTTGTGTTGCGTATTCTGTTCTGTTCGCCTTTTCTTGGGTGAAAGCAAAAGCACACACGAGAACAAAAGCGAAACAAATGGAAGTTATTTCTTTTCAGCTTTTTTTTTTGTATTCTGTGTTGTGTAATCCATCAATTGTCATCGCACCACGCATTCTGGTCGACCTTAGTGGTAGCTTTTTCAACCTTTTTATTCTCTTACTTTTTATGGGATAAATCGAAGTTGTGTTGTTTCTTTTCTTCAATTATTAATTAATTGATCCTTGTAAGAAAATTAATGTCCAAATGATACTTTGTTTTTTGAATAGTATCACATATGTGCTACTTAACTTATAAGTTTAAGCCCAATATGATTAATTATAAATTTTATCATCCAATGTAGAATTCGACATAATAAATATCAATATACACCTAGCTTACAAGTATTATTCTATTATATCTTGCACTTTTTGATTTCAAAAGTTGTTTTCTTATTATCAAATAATTATAATTATCAACTGAGAGATTAAGATAAAATAGCGTGCTTGTCACATACGAAACATTTGATTTAGCACTATAAAAATAAAAATAGGTATTCTAACATTTATCGAGCTTGAAATAATCGAAAAAATTGAAATAAAACTTACACACGGGGGGCATTCAACTCAAAACTTAACTCATATACCAAATAAAGGGCCCAAACAAATGTTATTAAAGACAAAATTTAAATAATGTTAGATGGAAACAATACACATCTAACTTGTGATGTCTGCTTATTGGGAACGATTAAAGCTCGCTAACAAAAAACCAAGCCAAGTTTAGAACAAAGGCATCGATATTTTCCATATTTAGTTACTGGGGCATTTTTGCCGCCATGACTAATTGACTATATATACACACAGGCTCGCCATTTTCGCAAAAGATGTCCCTGATGAATTGACAACCAAACTGGCCCACTCTATCATTGTGTTTCTCAATGGATTTGATTAACTCGTTCAACGTACTAGTGCATCGTTTAAATCATTTGATTATGTTTTGATAATTACTATTATAGATCATGATCTTTTGCATGTACTCGTATATACAATTTGATAGCCAACCGATTCAGACGTTTTGTCTCTTTTCAATGACCTTCGATCGGATTTCGGTAATAGATCTTCCCAACTTTCAAGTTCATGTTCATTTGTCTTGCAATTTTAGCTGCAGGTCACCGGATAATGTGAATGGATATTTTATTGATGGTGCAAGAAACTGTTGGGAGTGCGACCTTAATTAAGTAATCTTGATTTGTTTATGTCCACAACTAAGCCATTTAGCTTGTTTTGATATTTGTAATTTTCATGATTTATTTGTGCGCCCCTAAGAGATCATATAAGTTCATATCTTACTGATTGCGAACTTTATTTTTTTATTTTATTTATATATAACATGGATTTATATTGAATTGTCAAATATTAAAGATTAAGGGTTAGTTTGATAATACTATAACTTTCAAAATAATTAATGTTAGCTATATTGTAAAAATAATCAACTATGGATGCAATTAGTTAAATGTTTGGTAAATATTCTTTTTAATAGTACTATAAATTTTAAAATTAATTATATGCATGTGTTTGACAAATTTTACTATTAAATTGCTGTAAAATATAAATAATTGAAACAGACATAATGTAAAATAAAATTTATTTACACATTATAAATATGTATATAAAATATTGTCATTGTGCAGATATAATAATTGATAATTAGAATAATATATTTGTACTATTAATTTCATTTTTTTATTTTTTGGTTATCTAGATATAATTGACCATAATAATATCATAAAATTCAGTGATTTTATTTCTTAATTAATAAGGATAATTTTGATTTTTTTATAACATATGTGAATATATATATATATATATATATATATATATATGTATGTATGTATGTATGTATGTATGTATGTATGTATGTATGTATGTATGTATAATTATGCTTAGTATAAAATCGATCTCAAAATTAGATTTTGAAAAGTTATTCTTTTCTTGTTTTCTAAAATCTACTGTAGGATGAAATGATTTTCACAAAAATGATTTTTTAAAAAAATTTACTAAACACAAAAATTAGTTTTTATTTTTTAAAATCACTTTCGAGTCTCAAAAAAAAAAAAATCTCAAACAAGTCCTAAATTATGGTTTTGGTGAAGTGAATTTGGTTCTTTATAAAATTTAAAAGATCATATAACACGTGGTAGACAGAATTTTGGTTTGGTGGTATATGAAATTCTACTCTTGCTCCAAAAAATTTAAAAATAGGTTATAATAGTCATAACAAACATCTTGGCCTGGCCGTGTTGAGGGCGTAAGTTTGAGACATGAGACTTAAAATTTGTGATTTATATCAGTATGTCAAGCTCTAAAATTAGCATGCACCTTACGGACAGTGGATTGATATTAAGAAATGGATCGTCTACTCATCTTGTGTTTACTTACCTTTCAATGATCACTTGACACATACATATATTATTTTAATATTTACGGTTTAGATGCATCATTTTATTGCTTTTATTTTTATCCCAATAGATCTCAAAAAGCGAGTCATGGCAAGATGATTAGAGGAAATGAATACTTAACATTAACACAAATAAATGGTCCAAAGGAAATTCTGTATCTCAGCCCGAGTGGTTTTTTGAGGATTCAATGGGGGATTGAAATTCTCTCCTGATCTGAGCATACATGATTTTTTATAGATCTTCTGCCATCTGTATTTTAATAGTAGTGTATGGTTAGGATTCAATTATTTTTTCTTTTTAATTTATTACCCACCAATAAAATTTGTTCAGATAATGCTCAGATCAAGAGAGGATTCTGATTCTTCAATGAGGGCGTTTTATTTCTATTTAATTTGCTATCTTTTTGAAATTTCGTGCATTCTTCTTTGCAAAATACATCGAGTACTTCAGGCCGTACAGTTGGCACATCAGACTTAAGTTGTGGATTGAAAGGGATTCAATATCGGCAATTAATTTTATTATCAATAAAGCTATTCAAACCACCGTAACGTCCCTCTGCTTGTAGGCCGAATTGTCAAGAGTTAATTGGTGAAGTACCCATTTGTTGCACACACACACAAACATATACATACATATGTGTGTGTGGACACACATACATATGTGTATATGTTGCGAATATTGATACAAATCAACTCAGCATTGAATATAAATTTACTAGTAAGATGCGTCTAGTAATTTTATTCCCGGATTGTTGTATTAGGAATGCATGGGCTCTCCCACGGTATCGGTTTTCTCGATAAAATTTTTCTTTATGTGTTCTCCCGATCTCATTTTTCTTTGAGTAAAGCTTTGCGCATTATCAAATTATTCAAAAAAAAAAGTGTTATGTTTTGGGTGGAAACCACCAATCAGTTGAGAATAAACTTTGTTCCGAATATTTGGAAGAACATCCACTAGCTTTCTTCGTAGTAAGTTTCGACTTTCGAACACCAACAATTAAATTAATGCATAAATCAACAATTAAGTTTGTTTAGGCAGGATGCATTAGTGATGAGAATAGAGAATGAACAAAGAATGATCCAGTTGGTAGGCAATAAAATAATTAAAAAAATAAATAAAAGGAAGAAACGTATGGTGTCCTTAATCAGTAAGGCTTCTCCCCAATGCAGTTGCCAGGAGGATCGTAGTTGCAAGTGAAATAAGTGTTTCCATTGTGGCACTTAACTCTAGCACAGCCAACGCGGGCCGTAGTTCGCCAAACCACCTGCGTATAATGGCCGCACATATCCGGAACCCTGCACGTATTGGAATTATAGTCATAGTCTTTCACCTCATCAATCCACATTTGAATAGCTTCTGAGCCCTTCATGTCGTAGTCCGCCCAGGCTAGGTTCTCCCCGAAAGGCGTGTCTGAGTGCTCCAGTCGGCAATCCCCCCTGCGTTCATTGGCGTACCAGTTGGCATAATCAGCTAGCTTGTCATCCCAGACCAGGGCGGGAAGCCCCATTTGGATTCTAATTCCGTTGTGTGCATGCAGCCAGTCATCTGGGTGTCTTGCGTTGGCCATTCCCAACGCCATCATCATCAGGCTGCAAAGCAGCATCCCGCAAAACTCCGTTCTCATTTTTGATGGGGAATGGGGATGGGGATGACGAGAGGGTTGGGTTCAGTTGATTCGGACGATGGAATTTCTGTGGCTGGCTGTTTGGTATTTATAGGATTAACAACTGGAAAATTATCGGATCAGCTTCATTCCTCTAGCAACTAATTAACTAATTTTATTTTTCTTTTTTCCTTTTTAATAAAGTAAAATACAGGCCACAGCACAAAATGTCTATGGATGAGCTATTTGCACTCCCCTTCAGAAGCTTAAAATAAACTCCATTCTTCTATTTATAGGGAAGTGAAACAACAAACCTACCTTTGTCACGGTCAAACAATATCAATGACATGAAAATGTTACAACTGTCTTTCGTTTTCTCAATGATCATTCTGTTTCAATCTCCATTGTTCCATGTCCATGTAACCAGCTACTCCCACTCAATTATCCTTCCCATCTGATCCAAAATACAATGCCCGACCGCCCATTTGACTTAGCCCCAAGATACATTACAATATCTTTTGTTTCTGATATTATATTAAACGTGACACTAATTTCCAAGACCTGCAACATCCCCTTAAAATCCGATTTCTGTTCCGCGGAGCCTATCCTATATCACACTAATTAAACGGTGAATGTTTCTTTCATGCCTGCAATTGGAGCGATTATAGTACAACTCAGGGTTACATTTAATAACTAATACTAAAAAAGTGGACACAGTTTAATTAATTTAAACCTAGAGTTCATATCCTGGGAACCTAGCGTTCACCGGCTCAAGCAGATCAAACCAGATGCACGCTGTACCGGCAAGTCCTTGGAACAGGGAGTAGCCATGATCAGCACCGTGAGCATGTCCTGAGGTCACTAGCTTCTGAGCATTATGATACAAGAAGCTTGAAAATGCATTTGCCCTTTCTACATATATAGTCTCTCCTGTCAGACGATACAGGGAAAGGAAGGCATAGGCATTTCCTGCCACTCCATCAGCTAGTCCCACCTTCTTCACCAATCCATTCTTCCACACAACTTCACCTGCTTCTATGGCGGCACCGCGAAACTCTCTATCACTAGGAAAAACCTGCAAGATTGAAGAGAAAGTAGACATATTTTACCCAAAGAGCAAAGACTTTCTAATCTCCCTGCTATTATTGTGTGCCAAAAGGGGTGAAGAAATGATTTTGCTGAAACACTAACCTGTGATGCCTTGCACAGCGTGATGGCCACACCAGTTGCGCCATGAGACCACTGCACCAACTTGTCCCTCGGGTTTCCTTCACTAACAGGGTAATTGCCACTATGAGGGAACCTATTACTCATCATATACCGTAAAGTTCCTTTCACATCCTCTGCATCTTCTTCAGAGAGCGGGAAGTGAAGTAGCACTTGCAAGATTCCAGCAAGACCATTGGCTGCACCCCAGTACCTTGTACCATGCCATCTGTACATCAGGGGGCAAGCTGTGTTAGCAGTTGCACCTGCTCTGCCCCCAGCTAAAACAGCATCAACAATAGGCATGAGAAGGTCATCAGGCAATGTCCCAGCCCCTAGATGCTTGTTTATGAACAAAGCAGCCCATAAAAATCCAGCTCGACCATAAAGGAGATCATAAGACATTCCAAATCCGCCTTCTTCTGGTCCAACTGGGAGGGCTTTCTCTTGTGCTATCTATATATAAACAAATGAAAATATGTATTAGATACACATATTTGGTTGATTCCCATGGAACTTTCGGTACCAGAAAATGACCATGTACACTCAACTCCTTTAGACACTTTTTGTGATATATACACACACACCAAAGCTTAACTTTTCAAGTGCACTTCAGCTTCCATGATATAGAAAGGTAACATTCCATCTTAATGTGTCTTTCTTAAAATTCTAAGACACTCTGGGGAACAAAAAATACAAACAGTTTAACAGCTATATCCCTCTATGTACTTGGAAAAAGATTTAGTTTCCAATTATATTTGGTCTTCACTTTATTAAAGTGAAGGCTCCCCACAGAAGAATTTATACTCTCTTTCTCTCTCTCTATACATATATATATAAGTTCTTTATGCGATTCTATATTAAGGAAAGAGTGGCTAAGGCAACTCATATTATTAGTCACAGTAGGCATGAATTAGCAAATTAGTAGGATGTAGACCAGACCATTGATGTCATATGGTATCCGTAGCTCAAGCAAAATACCAACTAAGTAGGATACCTTTCCTCTATCTAGGCAAAAATTGTGAAACTATTTGTAAAGTCAAAATAAAGTTCAAGATGATATATAACAATCTGATCCTAAATTAAGCAAAAAATGGCCAAGGCAACTCAATTTTTTAGTAGCAGCCATGAATAAGGCAAATCGGTCGGTTACGAACCATTGATATTTTATGCTATTTCGTACACCAAGCAAATGTCTAATTGAATATGACATTTTTCCCTTTATTTAGGCAAAGATGTAAACTATAACAATAGTGGAAACAAACTTCCCATTAATGTACCAACAGTGTGAAGGATTAAAACTCGATGATTGAAAATAATACCTCAAGAAAGAGATTCAAGAAAAAGTCACGCCTTGAATGGTCTCCCATGCAGTTAGCCACCACGGCACCTATTGCGTAAATCCCTCCTCTACCACGTAAAAATGTCACGTGCCTGTACCACTATGATTTTTGTGAAAGCGGCCTAAAAATTATTTTGAATATTTAATTATTCTATATATTCATGAACTAAATTTAAAAAATTAAGTTTTACTTTCTACCCCTTTAAAATACCAAAAAAAAAAAAATTATGAGGATGATATTTCCATGAGTAACTCTTTTCATATTAACTCTGGTTATTGAAAAATAAGGAATGTTTAATGGTAGTATTCATTTATGCAAAATTATAATTTTATTCTTTTTTAAAAAATTTTTAAAGAATCAAATTAAACCCAATTTCATTGTTTTAAGGGGGAAATATGTACAGAGAATATTTTATATTTGTTCTTAAAAACCCACCGAACATTGATTTGGAAAGAAACCACCCACTCAATAACTGACAGTGGCGGCATATCAATAAAAATCTCGCCGACGTCATGCCCTATTTAGTATTAAGATATATTTTTGCTGTAAAAAAAATAAATTATAGTTATAAAATAAAATTAATAATATATAATAAATATAATTTTAATAAAAATATAATAGATAATTTTTTTTTTTTACCGTAAAAGTGTAAATTGCTCAAGTCTATATCTACCATCATGGAATATTTTGCGTTTTCCTTTTGCGTTTTCTTTTTCTAAAGAGTAATGATAGATGATTTTACAACCTCTAATATTCTTGCAGGGTTGTACTAGTATACAACTGCTGTATGTTACAGCCCGGTCAAATCGAATGAACAGTAACCAACACGCAAGATATTTCAACAACCCCCGTAAATAATCGCCAAGACAGTGACCTCGCTGATCTCTCACACGCACACATGACTTTCATTTCAGTCCCATCAACTTCAGCTTTCTTTACAGCTCAAAAAGAAAAGCAGTAATACTGTAAAATAGAAAAGTTAAAAACAAAAATTACCTAGTGGAGGCACGCACGACAGAAGCGCACGTGTCAATAATCTCTGCGGACAATACCAATTCCCGCTGGTTACCAGTTAACTCGTACGACCTCAAGCAAATGAAAGCCGTGCCCAACAGACCCGTATAAAGGGTCGGGTCCATCCCCGCACCCGGTTCGCCCCCACCGCCACAGCATCTCCTCCACGTCACCTCCACCACCTACATAAGTTCATAACATATCGTACAATATGCCGATTAGAGCTAACAAAATTTAAACTTTGCAACAAAAATATATAATCAATTAACACTACCTGGTCTTTAAGAGACACGGCAGCTTTTAGAAAAGTTTCACATGGAAGGGACATGTTAATGGTGGCCGCTGGATCGACGTTGCTGTCGTGATGAAGCAAATCGAGGCGTTCGTTGTTGTTGTTATCTTCATGGGCATGGCTGTCCTGAGAAGCAAACTTAACCGAAGACATGTAGTTTAATCTTTTTTTGTCCCCTTGAAATGAAATGTCATGTAGTTCAGTTTAATGTTTGTTTTGTTTTGCACTTTAGTTATTGGTTTCGTTCGGGACTAATATATATATATATATATATTGCAAGTAAACAGTTGCTTATGATGTAGGCAAATCTGTGGGCAGAGAGAGCGAGTGCGAAAACTGAAAGGGTGAGGTGTCGAGTTGCAGTTGTATAAAGGGAACGGTGATACAATGTTGTACACGTGCTAAGTTTTCAGGTTTTATACCAATAAATTAATTGCCGTTGGATCTCATGATCGGCACATGCCACTTTTTTTTTTTTTTTCAGATATGGGATATTGATCCGTACGCTAAATTGTGGGGGCCAGTGTTTGTGATGGATCTTCACCTGATTCTATTACGAGAGGAAATGAGTAGGACCAAGACAAAAGGATAAAATATAAAATATCATCCCGTCTTGCTACGCCTATGGTGCATCAGTTGCACCCTGCAGCAACAATTATAAGGACCCTTGGATTCGGAGATAGAAATTGGATGGTTGAGATAGCTTTCAAATGAAGAGGGAAGTGAAGGGAAATCGGCAGATTGGCAGTAACCGTTAAGTTGTTTTGTCCTTTATCTGAGCATTAAATTGAAATGCGTAGTCCAATCTTATCCTTTTCCCTGTTTTTTTCTTCTTTTCATTTTATTTTTCATTTTTGTCTGATCTGATTTTCTTTGCTTCTTTACCGAAATAAAATTTTGTTTGTCCAGGATTATCATGATACAAGCACATGTTAATGAGACTTAGAAAGCAAACATTATAGATTTATGAGAACAAATTAAAGTTATGTCTCTAATTATGGAATTGTTAATATTTAATACATTCAATGTTATAGCAATTCATAAATTTTACATTTCATAATTAATCCTTTTTTTCCCGGTAATATAGCACAATCTAATAATACTTAGAATCAAAATTTGATAAATCAAAATTTATGGGGAGATGGCTAGCCGGAGATAGCCTAGGCCAGCTTGAAAAATATCTTTGAGCCGCAATATATATATTTTTAAATGTTTTATAAGCTTTTGGTAAAATAATTAACGTTTATATTAGTCCTTAACACTATTCTTTATAATGTCTATAAATTCAATAATGTTCATATATTTAACTAAACAAAATTCATGCTTCTCTTAATAATACAATGTTTATTGGGAGATATTATTCTTTTAATTTTAGGTTAAAATAAAGTCTTAGCTTCACCGTTGTCAAAAGTTCAGTTAACAACAAAATTGGAAGTAAAATAAAATTAATAAGTGGGCTTGAACAGATACACCGAGGGGTCAGAATGGACTACTCCGTTTCAAATTCAACGGCCCATTGGTTCGGCCACATGTTATTATTAACGAACAGATCTGCAGGCAGTATCCACTTACCTCTTTCAAGTTTTCAAACCGAACACGTCACCACTTGCTTTGTCGGTGTATTCCTTGCTTTATCAGTGTATTTGTTTTTTTTTTTCTCTTTTCTTTTGGTTTCTTGTCTTTTATAGTGAAGATTTTGGGTTAAGTATATAATATTAATTACAATGTCATGATGAAAGCCATGAAAAGCATATTCCACCTGACGCTTATTTCTTGTTTGAAAATGGCTCTTATCCATTGATTGTAACATTGAGTTAACGAGTATTTGCTGTCATATTTTTCAATTGATCAGATTCAGAATTACGGAAGTGATCAGATGTGTGGCATGCACTATTGTACTGTTTCATTATTTAGATTTTGACATGTTTGTAGTCGCGCTTCACTTCTTTCAAAATCACTGCTTCTAAATCTCCACATGCTTCCTTCTTTTAGTAAAATTTTAGCACTTTAGTTAGTTTGATTAACAATCTATTTTTAATAAAAAATTGAACATGTAAAGTGATTGACGAACACGAGTGATTAGGGTAGAATTAGATATCCTCTGGTATTATGTGAGGGTAGAAATTCAAGTTGTGCCAAAATAGAATTATAAGAATAGTCCTGATAGAATTTTGATTGTAAATATATCAATAAATCTCTTATTGTAATATATCAGTAGAAATTAGATTGTAATATTAGTGTATAGAAAAAAAATTGTAAGTTACCACGCGTAATATATTAAAGTTTCTTTAAGTAGTACAAAGAGGATAATGATTCTGTATTAAGTTAGATTTTTATGAAAAATTGACTATAAAATAAAATTGTAATCCATAGGAATATGGAACCACCTGAAGAAGATGCAAATATTCCTTTTAAAAAAATGGTAAAGAAAGAGAAAAATGAGAGAAAATATATTGAAAAAGAAGACAAAGAGTGGACTGGATAGAGAGAGAGAGAGCAAAATTCTCTCATCATTCTCTCATCTCTCTCTCTCTAGCAATACTCTTCCTTTTATCCGCTACTTGAAAATGGTCAACGATTGCAACGAGTCCTTGGTGTTTTGCCTTCCAAAGAGCGCCCTCTGTTTGAATATTCAGAATGTTCTCTAGTATTGTCAGTTTCTTGTTCCTCTAGAAGCCCACAACCAAACCTGTCCAACTCAAAACACTTCCCTAAAAATAAATTTTTTTATATAATTTTCCCTTTTCTATGCTTAATTTTTTGTATAATTTTACAATCTATATATTCATATAATGGCTTAAGCTGTAACATACAATGGTTTTAAGGTAGCAACTCGCCGTATATAATGATTATGATAAAGTGTAGAACTGACTCAGAAAGAAATAAAGGTTGTGGAATTGCTCGAGCGTTCATTTTGCAAAAATGCAGGTATTCACGGCATTAAACTTCTTGCAGCTCAAGTTGTATTCTAGGTTTCTAGCACAAGGGAAACAATTTGCACTTATTGAGAAGGAAAAAAAAAAGAAAAAGAAAGGAACCAAGTAATAGACTGAAAAACATTTCTTCCAATATTCTTATGTATTAATATATCCTGAAAGGAAGCAAGTACACAGAGTAATTACAGCTCCAAGTTTCATTTGTACGAAAAAGCTAAACCAACAATCAAAACTACCATGTATATGTATATTATGCTTATTCCACTGATGGTTCTCTTTTATGAGGAGTCCTTCTCATTAGTAGTATATCTCCAAATCTCCTTATCAATGCTTTCTTTTTTCTTGTGTTTCTATCACCGTCTGGATCATCTAAATGTGTACCCTCTAGATTACCTAAATCATCTGGAATTATTGCTTTCCCATCATCCGAGAAAGAAATCGAAGAATTCTTCCGATGATGGCTCGCTGAGCCCGGGGAACTTACCTCAAATATAGAGCCTCGAAGCGGGTCAGCCTTAATAGATTCCTCATCGTTAGGCTTAAGTTTATTAGATAACTTTGTATTCTCGTTTACAACCTTGTGTGCATTCTCATCAGCAACCTTGTGTCTAAATGGGATTTTTACGTCCTTGACATTGATACCAAAACTTTCAAAGAGTTTCTTGCCATTGCCATTGCCATCTTTATTCTCCCTGTCCAATGAATTGTCTGCCTTTAGTTTCTTGCCTTCTTGTGTTTCTTCCAATTTCGACTCTTTAGAAGATAATTCAGAGATCAACTTCTTCAACTCCTTCATACTTTCAATATTTGCAGCTTCATTCATTTTAAGGTCTTCGTTTTCTCGGCAAATAAAGTTTAAAGCTTCTTCCTTGGCATGCAAGGCATCCTGAAGCCGAGCATTTTCTGCCCTGGCAATCCCAGAAGCTTCTTTTGCAACATTAGCCTCATTTATGGCTTGTTTAAGTATATCGCGCAGTTTTAGAGTCTCATCCTTTGCTGCCCTGGTTCTGTTCTCAGCTTCTTGAAGCGACTCGAGCATGCCCCCATGTTCCTGTTGTGCACTGTCTCTTTCCTCCTCTGCTCTCTTGATGCAATCAACAAAACGAGTCTCTTTCTCACTCCATGCCAAAAGTGATTCTTCAGCTTCCAATCTTAACCTCTCAGCAGTGTTTTTGTAAAGGTCGGCTTCTTTCTTCAGCTCATCCAACTGCACCTTATGGTTGTCCTCAATGTTCTTGAGCTTCGTCTTCAATTCTTCAGACTCCGCATTTTTTACTTCAAGCTCTGCTTCAGTTGAGATAAGTTTTTCCTTAGCTTGGCTTGCTTCTAATGCAACTTCTTTCAGTGCTAATGCTAAATCATCAAGAGCCTTCTGGTTATGCTCTTCTGCCTCAGTAACCAACTTCAGTTCATTCTTTAAAAAGTTTACCTCCTCAAGTAGACTCCTGACCTTCAACAAAGACCCCTTCTCGTTCTCTTGCGAAATAGCAAGCTTCTCTTTCGCCAATTGAAGCTCAGAATTAAGAAGTTCAACAGTTTCATTTCTACCCGCAAGACTACTTTGAGATGCATTAAGATCTTTAGACTCCAATTTCTTCAACTTTTCACGAAGAGAGTTGATTTCAAGCTTTGATTCTTCAAACAAAATCATTGTTTGCTCAAGCTGTTTGGTTTGGGCAGCAAAGGAATCAAACATCTTTTTCTCCGATTCCTTCCTTTTCTCTACTTCCAGCTCCAGTTCCTGAAGCTTCTTCTTACTTTCAGAATACAAACTCATGGCGTGAGCCTCTGATGACTTTGCATTATTCAAGGTCCCTTTTAACTCATCCAAAGAAGCATCTTTCTCTACCAACTTAATCTCCAATTCTTTTTTTGCCTTCAGAAATTCAACTCTCATTGATTCAATGTTCTTTTCTTTTGCCTTCAATTCTTTACTTAATGTTTCATTCGTTGTGTGTATGTCTGCAGCCTTCCTGGCGGACATAGTTTCACTAAGCCTCATGTTGGCCTCTTGAGCCATCTTCTTCATCTCATGAAGCTCGTCGATGGCTCGATCTCTTTCTTTTTCTGCAGTATCCAATCGATCCTTTGTCATCTTGAGCGTATCGTCAACAGGTCTCATGTACTGCTGCATCTCCGAAACTCAGAACAATCGGTTTCTAACACAAATAAATTTTCTGAGTTATACATGAAGATCATACTTGATGAGGAGTGGGAAAAAAAAAACCCTCTTTTACTTTGATTAAAACCAAGTTCTAAACCAGCCCGATTTGAGCAGGATTCTAAACTCAAAGGCAATGAAATTGATAGTCGAAAAATTAATACAAAATGCGTTCACTATCAACGATGACAGAACAGAATTTTCAAGATTCAACCCATCAATTGCTTATAGAACAAGCAGTAAACAGAAACAAAAGAAAAGGGCCTTACCTCAGGCAAATTCGTGATCTTTGACCTTGAAGGGATTTCCTTTGCAAATTGTACAAGTATTCTGCCTTGATAGAGCTCTGTTTTATATTAGACAAAACCAATGAAGGGTTCCTTCGTGGGAATTTATTAGACCCAGATAATAAAATTAATCTTTCGTTCTTTTTTGACGTATTCAACAAGAAAATAGATAACTGTGTTTGAAAAAAATAAAAATAAAAATAAACATCTGATATTATGTACAAAGGGAGCCCATCAGAGCTAAAAAGTCTAAAAACGACTAAAGCTGGAAGAGCAGCTTGCAACTTCAAACTTAGCATCTGGGGGGTTTTTGTAAGGTAACAAATCTTTTTCTGTTGATCACCTAATGTCCATAATTGGAAAATCAGTAAAAGGTTTAGCACAAATAGATTGAGTTTGTAGGAAAATCCGAAGTTGTCGGGGCATATTAACTTAAAAAAGAAAATATCAATGACAGCTTTGGGTTGAACGGTTTGGAAATGCGAGAGACCGGTTGGCTTGGTATTTGGACTGTAGCAGTTTGGCGGGGAAGTTAAGAAAATGTTAGTTGAATGGACGATATCATTCATTATTCAAAAAAGCGTTATTGTATCTTCATTTTGACCCGTATCTCCTCTCCTTGTTCAGCCATTTGACAATGACGTGGCATGTTCAACACGGCCTTCACCCATTTGGTGGCCACTAGTCTTAATTTATCATATACGGGTAATATTTAAGGTCGTTCCTAAAATTTGACGTTTTAAGACGTATGAAGATCCTTCATTTACCCGCTTTAAACAAAACAATAGTTTTGCTGGGATAATCAGCCATATTAAGCCAAAATAGTTGCTTCATTGTGCTGCCCATAAAGCATGTTGAATATGTAGCTGCCGTTGAGTATCGGCTAGCCACAGAAGCTACAAAGTTTGTACCTCAAGTCTCAAACAGGCGCTTAATTCCGTTACCGTTCAGCAGATGCAATGATTCTATGAGGTTCGTTTTGATGCAACAACACAAATACATCAAGTCCAAGATCCATGTTCTTGAACATCACTGTCTCAGGATAGCACTCTTGTTCCAGCAAGTTCAGAATTACAGCATTTTTCATTCATCTTTTTCAGAAATATACTTCACATTGATAATGCCTGTGCATTCATTGTTATCAGATATCACATCAACCTCCACGTTTCTCTCCTGTCAAGCATTCCCTTTGCGTTAAGCTGCTGAACTAGTTTTAGTCACTCCTAACAAATATTACTTTTCCACCAGGAGCCCACTACTATCAAATAGGTTATATGTTAATCAAAAGAGCTCCATGACGTAGCAATTTCCACAAAATCATCCATGGACTTCATCTGTATACTAGCCCTCCGAAGTTCCAAATGAATCGTATCAATACATGGATGAGACATGTCCCCTCCCAAGAAATAATGCACTCTGTTACCAATTTCAATCCAACTATAAGCACATTGCTTTGTAACTCCTTGCTCTTTCATTAGAAGCCGCGTTCTTGTTACATCTCTCCACATGCCAGCTGCAGCATATAAGTTGGACAACATAACATAAACTGCCGAATTCTGAGGATCCAATTCCCTCATTTTCTTGGCTGCTAGTTCCCCTATTTCCATATTTAAATTAATAACACAGGCGGCAAGAAGCGAACCCCAGACTCCTGTATCTGCTTCAAATGGCATGCCTTGAATGATCTGCCAGGCCTTCTCTAACTGCCCTGCTCGACTCAATATATCAACTAAGCAGGTATAGTGTTCGGAGCTAGGGATAATTCCATGAACTTCTACCATCAATTCAAACAAATCCATGCTCTCATTCACCTTCCCTGCATGACCACAAGCAGACAATAAACTAAGAAAAGTAATCCCATCCGGATCAAAGCCATTCAATCCCATCTGGCCGAAGAAACTAAGAGCTCTCTCGTAGTGGCCATGTTGCGCAAATGCTGCAATAATTGTATTCCATGAAACAAGATTAGGATTGTATATTTTCCTAAAAGCTAGTTCAGACTCAAGGATGCCCCCACATCTGCTGTACATCGTAATAATTGAATTACAAACAGACACATTTACTTCAAACCCATTTCTTATAACGAGGACATGACTTTGTCGTCCTTCGTTGAGCGATTGAAGAGCAGAACAGGCAGTGAAAACTGAGAGAAGGGTCGTGTCATCTGGTTGCATTTCCATTTTAATCATCCCTGAAAATAACCTCAACGCTTCTTCAGCAGCACCATTTTGTGCATAACCTACAAAGTATAACGGCAACAACAACTAGCATATCAATTTCCACATTGGAGTAATCGAAAGACCTTCATGAATCATGATTACAAAATATAAAACCAGTTCTAGGACCTTTGCAGTTACTACCAAAATTGAGCTAGAAGTGGATGCATACCAGCAATCATTGCATTAAAAGACACACAATCTTTATGCTGGATTCTTTCAAACAAAAGTCTAGCGTTCTCCAGCATCCCCACTTTACAGAAACCCGTGATCATAGCCGTGACCACAAAAACATTTTTGTCATAGTCCGGCATCCGATAAAACAATTCTCTCGCTTCACAAAACCTCTCATTCTTCACGTATCCGGTAATCATCACCGTCCAAGAAACGACATTTTTAAATGACATGTAATCAAACAAAGCCCTAGCATTATCAATCTCTCCTTTCTTCATAAAACCTTCAAGCATTGCAGTATAAGAGATCACATTCCTCCTTGGCATCTGCTCAAAGAGCCTGGCAGCTTCCTCTAAGCGACCGTGTTTTAGAAAACCTGAAATCATCGCATTATAAGAGGCGGTATTTCTATTGGGCATTGCTTGAAAGTAGTCGAAGGCATCGTCAATTCTCTCATTGTCGATGCAGCCAGCTATCAAGCAATTCCAAGAGACAATGTTCTTAACAGGCATTGATTGAAACAAATTCTTTGATTCTTGAAGAAACCCGTTCTGCCAATAGCCAGTGATGATGGCATTCCATGTAACGACGTCTTTCGTAGTCATTTGATCGAACAGTTGGCGGGCGGCAGATATTTTGCCGGCACGAGAGAGAGCACTGATCTTCGCATTGTTTACGAGCACATATTGAGTTGAAAATAGCCGGATTAGACAATTGGATGAGTGAAGAGTAAAGTCACCGTGACTGTCAGAAATGTTGGGTTGCCGAAGTATGAGTGGGAGAAAAATACGTTTAAGATGGTGGGAGAAGTAGCTATTGCAGAGCATGTGCGCCTCCCGGTGGTTTTAACTTATTCTCTTTCGTTATCTCTTTTGAAATACTGGTAGTTTTGGTTGGGCTTACGTGATGCTTGGATGCCACCTAGATTATTAAGAGCCAAAAATTAGGAGAAACCCTGTCCGTTAACTTAAAACCATATTATGGCCTAATTTATATTTGAGCAGTTGATTTGTGGCACATTATTACTCCACATTTGTATACCAGTGCTCACTACATACTCAAAATATTTTCCAAAGCCTGTTGGCAGAATATTAACAGTCATTAAGCAAATTCTTGTGAATTTGAAAGAGTTGCTCACAAATCACAATATACCAGTTTTGATGATCTGAGTACAGAATAAAATGCAAAAAAATGAAAAAGCTAACATCAGTGATTCCTATATAAAGAATATTGCTCAATAAAATCGAACATCAAAACCCCCAATCAAGTCACCCTGGCTTTAGTAATACCATACCATTTCATCAGTTGAATTCAATGAAATGGTGAAGCATCATCGATATTTTTTATTATTATTCAACAAAAATATTGAATCAATTTCATAAAGAGAAATAAATAACAAACTAAACTTAGATTAGATGCAAAATAATAGAGAGATGTTCAACACCACCACTACTGTGGCAACTGGTATCCAAGAACACATAAAAAGCAGTCTCTTATGGCAAATTAAAATCCCCATCATCGACAAATAGACATTATAAAACACCACCAAAAACAAACCCAGAGGATGACATAGCCATATTCTAATAACTACTGGAATCCTACCCCTATCTACCCACAAACAAATTAACACAATACAACTTCCCCTTCCAGTCATTTAATTGAAGCAAGCAATTGCGCTTAAGCACGCTCGCCACGGATCCTACGAGCAAGCTGTATATCTTTGGGCATAATAGTGACACGCTTTGCATGAATGGCGCAGAGGTTAGTGTCCTCAAAGAGACCAACGAGGTAAGCCTCGGCTGCCTCCTGCAAGGCCAGCACTGCATGGCTCTGGAAACGCAGATCAGTCTGCAAAACAAACAACGAAATAGCTATTAGCCGTCCATCAAGAAATCTTGGCAATCAATTTAAAAAGAACAATTATAACAATCAAAACAATAACAAGGCACCTTGAAGTCCTGAGCAATTTCACGAACAAGTCTTTGGAATGGGAGTTTCCTTATAAGCAGCTCGGTACTCTTCTGGTACTTACGAATTTCCCTGTACAAAATTGCCCACAATATTAGACAAGAACAACTCAAACTATACAACGGAAATTTAAATTAGAGAACGAACCGAAGGGCGACGGTTCCGGGACGGTAACGGTGAGGCTTCTTGACACCACCGGTGGTCGGTGCAGACTTACGGGCTGCCTGTAAAACAAATTTGCAACCTTATCTTTTAACAAACTAAAAGAAACAAACATAATTAAGAGAACAATAGTGAAATCATACAAACCTTGGTAGCGAGCTGCTTCCTAGGAGCCTTTCCTCCGGTTGACTTACGTGCAGTTTGCTTGGTACGGGCCATCTGTACATATAACAATCACCGTTTAATTTCAACCAATTCTTGATCAGATCATAAATAAACAACAACACTACAGATTAGAGGAGCGAATTTCAAAAACAGGTCAAATCAGAAACCCTAAATTGACAAATTCGACGGTATGATGAGAAAGCTAACACGATAAGAATGATAACACAGTAAAATCTGAAGATTATGAAAAAGAAAAAAAAAAAGCTAATCATCAGAAAACAAAAGGACGTACCGCTGAGTTTCTTCAAACTCCCCTTCTCAATCTCTCTCTCTGTCTCTCTCTCTAAAAATTTGTGTTAAAGGTTGAATAAGGTAGCGGTTAAGGCATTTATCTAGAACGAAGAAAGGTCATGGGATAACGGGATTGGACGGTCGCGATGGGCTATCCGTGTGTTTTTCGTGTACGAAATCTGACGGCGTGAAAAGGTGTAAGATGTGTTTTCTTGGGTTAAGTGGATGGTCACGATGTGATTTTAGAATGAAGACGCGGATCGTCAATGTTAATTACTCGATTCCCATTGGTTACAACTTAGAAGGAAGTAAAGAGTTTTGAGTTTTCTACGTATTGCCCGTTGTAGCTGTTAACTTCATACTACGTGTCGGTGTCGGAGAAGTCAGAGTTGGAGAAGTTACTTTGAGGAGTCGTTTGAAATATATGTGAAATTATGAGAAAGGATAGGGCCCGCTGAGAAATACTTGTTTTCTCTTTTTGACTTTTGGTCAACATTTTTCCTGAGACTTGTTCTTGTTTTGGTTGTTTCAATTTTCCCTCTAATAAATTAACGAGAAGCATCCCCCGAAAAAGAAAAAAATTACTTTGAAGAACCAATTGAAATATATACATTTTGATTACTAATATTTAACGTATTACATTTAATTAAATTTTAAATATTTTGGTTTAATTTTTGTGTGTGTGTGTGTGTGTAGTAGTGGCATTGTCATATAATTGTGAGTCTACAAGTTTCTTGACAGACATATCATCCCCCCTCTTTAAATAAAAAGATAATAAAAAAGAACAGCAATAATTAAAGTTTCAACAGTTTTGCCATAGAAAAAATTTTCTATTCAATGATCAAAACCGTTATCCGAAAGCAAAATGATAGTGTACCGGGAACTTTCTTCTAAAAAACAATTCTGGTTACAAAGAAACATTCCGATCTGAAGTGAAACGATCACAGCTATCAAAACCGCATAAATAATCGTCATTTACAGTTTTACGCCTTGTCTGTTCAGCGTCTTCTTTCAGAAAAGATGACATAATGTAGGCCGAGCAGTGAAAGAGAGGAAAAAGAATACATTTCGTTTCGGCTACCTAATTTCCTTTACAGAGCTACAAAAATAATTAATACTAATGCATACAACTCTAACATGAAAAATAACAATATCGTACACCAGGAGCTCCCTAAACGACTAACCTGAAATGCTCAAACAAGCCCTTAAAATTATCAAACACCCAAAGTCTAATCAGCAAGGCAAACCATAAGGTGTCAGATTCCAGACTCAAGAATCAGTGAGGTTGCACTAGCAATAAAATAAGCAGCAGCAACCGTGCAAGACCTATTGTCTAATTTTTAACGAGTTGTTTTGTCACCTTTATATTCCAGTGAAGTACCTAGAAATGCCAACTAGTCTGACTTCCAGGAGCCTATAAATACTGTTAAACTAAATAAAACCACCATATGGCTGCAGCATATCTTACAGATTTTTGCAAGACATTTATAGGTCCTAATCATGTGTCACTGAAGTGAAAATAGTCGGCAACTCCCAGGTGATTAGCAAGCTGCCGAACACAAGATTGCACAACTTCAGACTTTGGTGAGAAAGAACTGGGTAGTTGGGGCAGGCAGACAGGCAGATATTGCTCACTGGCTTCTAGAGGGAAGAAGTGAAAAAGCACACAGCGGCACAATATAAACCTGAAGATAAAAACACATCATATATTATAAGAATATATTAACTGAATAGCCAAAATATAAGCAAGAGTAATAACAGAATATTAATCTCATTCAGATGAACACCCTTCGCCATTTCTTCCTGCAATATCCAGCAGTCGCATCACTTAGGCTTTAGGCTTGTTCCAAAGTGGAATCCATCAGTCCATTGGATGCAAAACATATAATTACCCAGCCAGATCCAACCATTCTGCTTAAGTCATATAGTTCTTTACCTAAGAATAACTCGCCGTAGAAATGGATCAGACAGAACTTGTGCCCAGACCAAATCCAAGCTAGTGGATGTACAGAGAAGAACTTCCCACTCAGAGAAAGAAGTGGAGAGTATACTTTCTGCATCATTGTAAATGTCCTAAAACATAAAAGCACGAGCAAATAAGACTACATGTTTATACAGTAAACCATTCGGAGGATCAGGACGTTTTGCTATTGACTTACAACATTAGCATCTGACGGGGAAATGCCAACCATTTGACAGAAAGCTTGTACAGGAGCAGTCAAGAAAAATGTAAACTGACTTCCATGTTGTGTTGTATCAGCACTCGACGGATCCTTAAATGCTGGCCTCAAAGGTGAAAGCAGCAGAGCAGCAGTTTCTCCCTTTTCTGCACCGTGTATGACCTGGAATCATTCAAAAACCAAATGCAAGGAAATCTACAGATTAACTAAGACTTCAAAGGCCAAAGATGAAGTAAACAAAGAAAGAAAGAAAAAGAAAAAGAAAATCAGAAACTCCCACAACTTTTGCAAAACCATGAATTATTTTGCCTTGCAATAAACCCTTAGCAGAGAATGGCATTCAACTATGACTTTACTGGTAGTTAGAATTGCATTTAGAAACAACTTAATAGTGAGGTCAATTGTGTCATGCAATCCTTAAAACCAATGGTCACTACAAGCCAACTTATTATTTCAAGGTGGTTTAATCAATGACAAAAAATAATGTTAAATCTTGCTACATATACATATGTTTATAAATATATAAAGAGAGAGCATCCATTAATTGTCCAATCCTATCTCTCTTAATTGATTTGCATTGAATCATTATTTTAAGGTAACCAAGAAGTCCCACAACCAGCCAAGATATGTTCAACCACCCACAAGAACACATAACAGGTACTTTTAGCCCTCCACATAATTCGAATCTCGAGTGGTCTGGCTATGCTCCTCCTCCCAAGTTGTCACTTTATCAAAACCACCAGCTCGGGTAACTTCTAGTAAATTAAGGGTCTGTTTGGTACTGCTGTTAGAGAGCAACAGCTGCAAAGTGTTTGGTTAACACTTGCAGCTGAGGCTTTTAAGCCAAAGTAATTTATCCAACAATTAGTTCACAAAAACTTATAACATCTTTACTAGTTTTATCAAAAATATTATTTAAAACTCAAATTTACCAAACACAATCAACTTCTGTTTCAAAGCTAGAACTTTCTTTTCATAGCAGCTTTGGCTTTTAAGTCATATCACCTCAATTCCAATTACCAAATTGACTCTGGCTTCAGGGGAAAAAAAAAAACAAGATAAATTATAGAGATGAACTCATTTTTTGCTGTACGCTAATCTATATTTAGGAATTTTTTAACATTAGGTTCGAAAATTCAAATGCATAAAAAAAGTGAAACTAGGGCAACCACAATTTAACTCCTATATCATTCTTTATCCTTGAACCACTCTAAAGTAACAAAAGGCATAAAATTCCAACCACAAAAAGAATCATGGCCTTGAATGGAAGAATAACTGGAACTTATATCCTTGTGAACCTTGTTTCTTATTCAGATTTTCATGATATCTTATCCTAGCAAATTAATTCTTCAAAAATTCAGAGAGAAAGATAGAGAGAAAGAGTAGCAGCTGCATTTGCATGTAAGCATACACATCTAACGCAGCTGTTACAGCAGAATAAGTCATGAATCAATCTAGTGTAATCATAGGACAGTGTATGACAGTTGAATCTTCTGCATAAACTATATATAATTGTAGAAAGAATCGAAATTGCCCGAAAAGCAAGAACAAGTTATGACAAACCTGCCTTGAATGCATGGCTGATGTCACTATCGATAATCAAGAATAATGGTCTCCGCGTAAAAGGAAGTATATCACCTGGGTAGAGGTTATTTCGATCTGCAAACCCAGTAAAACCATATAACAGAGGAAAAGAACTATAAAAAGCTATTTGAAATGAAGCATAAAAAAACAATGGGCAAGAACAAAAGTGAAACCATACACAAACCCTCACAACAAAGACTGGTATGACGTAAACTAATTGTAGGCGCCTACCTCCATTTCCTCGAGGACCCAACCACAGATAATTTTCATAGCAGTCACTTGACTCTTTCTTGCCATTTATATGATATTCAGGCGTAGAGCTATTCTGTTTCTGAGAGATCCGAGAAACAATTTTGTTACTTGAAGATTTCCTTGATCCTCCGGAATCATCCAGCTGAGTAACATTACTATGACCAGCCTTCCCTGTAGAATGGATAATTGAGGTGACAAGGACAAAAAGAGGGAAATCAAGGAACATATAACTTAGTTGAACTTTAAACAAGCAAAAATGGAAGCCAAAAAAAACCTGAAGCCGATAGATATAATAACATAATGCTCTCTGGAGGAAGCTCCTCACAGATGGTTGCAATAACCTGTCAATGCATCATTAATCAAATATTAACCTTGATAATTATATATCCATACCAAAGACTGCAAGAAACTGAAAGAAAGATTGAAGTGTGCACTGCACACATCCTATATAGAAAACTAGATCCAGATCTTTACAACAGACAGACAAAATACATAAAAACACATGCTGCGTAGAGGAAAACCGTTACATTGCAAACGTTGATACAAGATCCATATGCACAATGTTGAGGAAGGAATCAGGCTTTTTATTCCAAAAACAAATATTAATATCTCTATGACATATATACGCCAGAAGATCCACAGATGCAAGCAGATAGATCACCAAAAATGTTTTCAATCAAATGCAGAAGCAAACAAACTAGTTTACTTAACAGACCGTGTTAACTGCATTATATTCAATGTAATGGCTTGAAAACTCACCGCTAACAAATGTGTCACAGATGGACGATAAAGAACAGCCTTCCTAGGATTTGGAGGTAAGCTTGGATCAGTCATATCTGCCACAAAGTTTATATCTATAACTCCAGAGGTCCCTGAATGATCAATTGAAGCACCAGAATGATCATTGGGTAGAACAGGGCGCTTTTGGTAAAAAGATCCAGTTGGCTCCCATTCCAAACATTGCAGCATTCTATAGGTGTCCAAAGTAAGTTCAGCAAATTTGACCTGAAAATGGAAACACATTTACAACTAAGTAAGATTTATCCTTGCAGAGAATACTGCCAATATTAAACACCAAATGTTGTAAAATTATGACAAGCAACAATCTAGGGAAAAGGAAAAAAACCTCATTTCGGTGATAGCTTGTCAAGATTGCATCCTTAAATTTCAAAACCTTCTTGGCGTGGAAACGAGCCACGTATGGAAGAGAAGCTGCATGAGAATCAAACATAGCACAATAACGCAATGGCCTGATATTTGTGAAGGCTGTATCAACTTTAGTAAAGCGGACAATTTCTTGAACCACTAGCTTCCATTCTTTGAAGTTTGTTTCCTACAAAGGAAAAACCCAAATAACCTTGGTTGCGCCTTGATAAACATTATCACTGGATGACAAAGTAAAGAAAGCATGTAATTATATCCTTCCTTAAACTTTGTCATGAAAGTTTTGATTGATTTTCACCTAAAATTATTTGCATGCTTAAGTTATGAGAAATAGAAAAGCAAAAAGTTATGCTTCTATACTGCCGTACCCTTTTGATTACATTTACTTGCAAATCATGAAAGTAACATCTAAACCTCCTCTCACAAATTTCAAATCAACAATTCCCCCATAGCAATTGATTGAGACAATTATAACAACCAAAGGGAACAAAATCAATCAAAGAGGTTAAACCAAATCTAATCATTCTAGTCTTCTAGACATAATCAGTTATAAGTTCTCCAAATCACTTGGTGTAGGTGATATACAGTACTTGAAGAGAACATAAAGAGTGAGAAATGGCAATTGGGGCATCCAATTCCAATAAGCTTTTGGCCTGTCAGGTTTACACCTCATTAGATGTTAGATCAAAAGAACTCTCCTTGCACACACACTCTTTCTCTAAACATTGCCAGACCATCTTGTCAGCAAGTTACCTAACAGTGTAAGCAATCACATAAATATAGAATTTGAAATATCACAATTAACAACTTAAGTCAAACTTTTTGGGCCTAAGCAGTTTCATTAAAGAGTAAAACAGTACTTTCTTCAATTCTGATCTGAGTCTGATTTACCACCTTCCTTCAAATACACAATCTTCAAATGCAATCCTATCTCTAAGTGAAATCAATGATATCACTGTAAAAATGGTGCTTAATAAAAATATTATACATGGTAAGTTCCACAAAAAGGGAAAAAATTATAAAAAGGTAAGATGAACCTTGGAACAAAATCAATCACCATAGAATATCATTTGTGCAGTGGAAGATGTAAAACCTTAATTTTTAGGAAAAGAATTAAAAAATAAAAAAAACAAAGCAACATCCAAATCTATTTACAGAAATGCCCATCAGAGATAATATAATTGAACTAAATTTGTTAAAACGGAAAATTTAAAGCCTCCTCGGTGTCTCTAATACTCAATTTGCTTCTTAAAGGATAGCAGAAAAGACCAGGTGGGAAGCAAAACTGAACCATTCATCCCTGTCTCTCTTATCGTCATATTTTCAATTTGAAAAAAGGAAGAAAAGAAAAAGAAGAAATGTAATCTGTGCAGGTGCAAAACTTAATCCGCCAAAAGTAAAAATAAAAACTCAACCTTATACTTGTCTAGCAACAACAATCTAACAAAAATCGATTTTAAACTTTTTATCCATTATATAATTCCTGTACATCTTTGACAGCCAACAAACAGAGCTATTAACACTCCAACAGAAAGAAAAATTAAAAATCGAAGCTTGAATTTACCCGAAAATTGGCCTTGCAATCATCAACCAAGTCCCTGAAGCGGTCGACGAGAAACTTAACCATCTCAGTCTGGTTTAAAATCAAAGAAACCAGCAAAAACCTAGCATAAAACCTCAGCTCCTTAAACCTAACTCCCAATTGCTTAACTTTCGCTCCCTCGAAATATTTCCTGCTCAAAATGGCCTCGTAAAACACATAAGCCTCAACAATAAACCTGGCCTCGCTCGTCCTCATGTACTGGTTGAAGTACAGCTGTCCGATCCGGCTGGCGATCTCGCCAATCTCCCACCGGTTCAGACCGGAAGCGACAAGCTTAGCCCGGTTCTCTTGCTGGTACTTCCATAAGCGCATGTAAGCTTTGAACACCTTGTGGAAGTAGTGTTGGTTTTGGGATCGATGGCCGTATAAAGGAAGGTCGCGGACTCTGGCGAACTTGCGGTCCGCGCTTTCGATAAGAGCGCGAAACGTTTGCGAAACGACTTCGTTCTGAGACATGAAGATTGAAAAAGTCCCCTAATGATACTTGCCGCTGCTATAACTACTTGGTGTCCATCGGGAAAGGAGAAATATGATTTTAGAGCTAGCCTTAGAGAGAGACGGGGAAGACGAAGATGTAGACTCCACTTTTGGAAGGGTGTGAACTTGTGAGCTGTGAACTTTGTTTCGGAGGTGTCAGTCAGCATGAAATTCTGTTTTGTTTTTAAAAAGCGTTTATTTTTATTGTTATTGTTATTCTCTTTTCTTTTTCTTTTATTTTTTTATTTATTTTTTCGGAGGTTGTATTTGCTGTTTCAGTGAGTGAGCAGTGGCTGGCTCTGGCGCCGGTGGCGTCCGAGATTTGGATGTGAGGCGAGGTTAAATTTTAAAATTTATTTAGAATAAATTTATTTTTTATATGATTTTAGTTAAAAACTACTGGTTTTATTAATTACTTCCCATTTTGGGCTGACTCTGAGGTTATATACATACATATATGTATATCAACTTAGGTGGACTTGTTTACTATGTTTGATTAGTTCTATTAATAAATAATTAGGATGGTTATAACTTAAAACCTTACACTGGAAACATATTATGTTAAATTATTAGTCACTACCTCCACCCTTACCTCATGTTAAATTATTAGTCGCTACCACCCCCCTTATGGCAACAAAGTTTAAACTCTAAATTTTGTGTTCCACGAAATTTTTTATTAATTAAACAGTGCGTTTAGGTGTATGCATTTCTTTTTTTTTTTTTTCAAATCCATTTTGTTGACAAGTTTTATACATTCATTGTTTTTAGGACATTGCTAGAAAGACTTTCTCAATGCAATAAATTTAAAAAAGTGATATGCTATAATAATTGTCGAATTATAACATCGCATAGATAACTTTTTTCTTTTTTTTTTTTGAAGAAACATCGCATAAAGATAACTTATCTCTTCTTTATATGGTTACATTTATTATCATCATCTATAAATTACGTTGTTCTTTATTGCCGCAACTCAGAAAGGGCAGTGTATGATTTCAAACACGAGTCCTTGACTACCCGGCACACGTGTTTCAATTGTTTGTCCAAATGACAATTAACTAATGGGGGACCTTGGATTATTGGGGGTTTCTTCTTCAAATTTCAATCATCCGTCAATTTAAAAATATGGAACTGCCCAACAATTTCTATCATCTTCTGCTAATTGCCGGATTACAAAGCCAATGTCATGCAAATAAATTTTCAAAGTACTCAAAGACAACTCCTCATATGTATCCCCTTCGTTTATCATTGTACCGCTACGCTGTGGCACGGCGCAGCATTCGAACGAAAATTAAACTTAAAATTCTTGTTTTATGATTGTAATGCCATCAACCGCCCCAAACGGGCCTCTGATCTTATTAAATAGTACTAGATACCTTCTTATTGTCGAGCATATTTGCATTCGTAATGCAATAACTAAATAATTTTTAACTTTAATACCATACTAGTTTTAGGCCTAGCACGAGTAATTTGAACAAGTTTTAACAGATTAGTAATTTCATTTACATTATCAAAACAAAGAAAACTAAAAGAGAGTGCTGACAATGAGCTTGTGAAGTGGTCCTGTGGTATGGCCCCAAATTTTGAAAACCTTAATTTGATGAGAAAATTTCGTGCAAACTTCCAATTATGAAGAATGTAGAGCACGAACTTGTGATCCAACGATTCCAATTTTCCTGAACCTTCAAAAATTTAGCTGTTTCGAAAATTGCCATAAATATTTAAAAAAAAAAAAGAAAAGGAAATTGTTTTGAATTATTATTCCCTGTGAAAACAACGTTGTGGCTGAAGACAAACTCATCTTCTGCATCAATCCCTTCGGGCAGCAGATTTATGGCCAGGGGCCACCATGTGATCGCCATCTCCAATTCCGAAGAATTTTGCATCTACTCATGCTATGCTATAGATAAATGAACTGGAATGTACTTGCGTGCACGATATTTTATACCAAATTAATAAATCATCATATGTTAAGTTACATTAAATCAGATCAACCTAATAATGGTTATAAATAACTCGAAAATTGAATCAATCAAATTACATTTTGCATCACACACCCCAAACGAATTTCCTTGATCATATACGTGACCGATTTTCAATCAAACAAGCAGAATTTTTCATTCTATTTTACTCTTCGATCGGATGCCTCCCAATAAATGTAAATAATCACTTGTTAGTAAAACACTTAGAAGGCCGTTTGATCCAGCCCTCGGAAGTTAAGATGGGCAACATACTTTGTACTATAAGATAAAAACTAATAATTTAAAATATCCTTCTTGTGAATTGATCCCTTATTTTTGTTAATAAGACTAAAAAAAATTATCAACCCCCTTATATTTTTTTCTTTTCCACTCTTTTGAATAAAATAAGTATAACTCGAGTTTAAAAAAATAATAATTTAAAAATATTTAATTCACCAGAAAATAAGTAGGATTTAACCAATTCAAAAACAAACAGTGTGACTCTACATAATGTTCAAATATATCCATCCACTGACTATTTTATTTCCGCAGAAAATGCAGGATACAAGTACATGAAGAAAGGGGAATTGACTACGTGTTTGAGCAATCATTTCGGCGTTTCTATTGGGCAGAATATTTTGGCTAGTTGGAGTCCCTTCTCTTTATTCTACCATAACTTTCTTGGTAAGATGGGACCACCGACGCGCCGGGCCTGACCTAACGAATTATGAAAAATAACAATAATAATAATAATAATGGAACGACCGAAATGAGGGGTTCTTATTTAATTTGGTCAATTTTAAATTTACATAACCCACAAAAAAAATTAAAATTAAAATTAGCCGAACCAAATGGACATTTGAATAAATTTTGTTTTTGAAGTGCCAATTGATTTCTCAATTTTTTTTTTCTTGATAAACTGCTGACTTTTCTGATCTTTGTGGAGAATAATGATGATTGTGTGATTCAACGAGACCAATGGAAACGCTGTTGATAATTAAAAAAGTTTCATGATTTAGAAATTTGTTTGGTTAAAAGTTGAATGAAGACAATTTATGCGAATCCAATGAAGAAATTCCACCCAAAAAATAAGATTTATTAATGGATCCAATTAATCGTTTGATGCCTTTTATAAGATGTTATAAAGGTTGACCTCGATAAAAGCTAAAGAAGCGTGAAAGCTTTGAAAATTATATGTCCATTGACACGACATGTCTCACGATAAAATCCAAACTTGAAACTTCTGTGATAATTTTGTTTCCAATAATTTTTATTTTTGGTATCACCATCAGCGATTTATTGCTTTCACAAAGTGGGGTTGATAGATTTTGAGTTGTTCATGTTTCGTTATTCATATACGTGGATGGACGATGACGATTTTGGAATTCTTTTGGCAAATATGTGAGAGTTTTCTTATGAACTGGGACACGTTTTGCCATTGCCAACAACAAAATATTTTTATTTTGTTTCACCGATCCATTGAAGACAGATATCGTATGCAAATTTTATTTCCCTTTTCTTTGATGCACAGATTTCTTGTTGGCAATAATTTACATTCATGGGTTACAGAATTAAACACAATCATGACCGAAAATGAGGAGATAAAGATTAATAGTTTCGTTTTAAGTAAGTAAATTATGATAACACGTTTAAGAATTTAGATGATAGCGGCATGAATGTCAAAATCAATACAAAATGAAAATAATACGTCGTCTTTATTAATCTTACTGTCTTTATTTTTTTAATGGACTTAGTTAAGTTACTTCATTATGTAAGTTTTACCGGCAAAACCTACTTATAGTTGAGTAAATATAATTTTAGAGCTAGCTAGTAGGAATCACTGTTGGGTTTATGTAAGTTACACTATAATGCAACTAATTAACGACACCCCTTTTTTAATATGCGTAGAAAGGAAAGGAGGTACTAGTCATAATCTGATAATTAAATTGCTCAATATTGAACAAATTTCTCTCTGTCACTCATGACTCAACTTTAAATTATGTCACATTAAGATTCAATATTTTATGTATATAACCCCACCTTGATGCTCAAAAGAATGAATCTACCGGCGGCCCCGGGGGGAGCGGGGGTGTGTTACTTCAAGTTTCTGCTTTGAAATGTTGAAACTCGATAAGGGAAAGTAAGTGATGGGTGCTAGTTGTAATCGGTTTTTTTAATCATAGCGCAAAAAAGTGAAATGATCAATGTTCTTATTAGTTGGTTAGATGCATTATTTTTAACTTACCGCAGAGTCTGAAATTAATCGCCCAAAATCTCCAAGTGCTTGACAACATTGATTTCTAATTTTAAGTCGTGGTAGGTTACAAATTATGAAACTGAAATTTCTCTCTCTCTCTCTCTCTCTTTTTTATTTTTTTAAATTTGAAAATGATGATGGCCATAATATTTTATAGACATCCATTTCAAGATCTGTGTTGAACAACATTTTCTTCAAATAAATACAACTTATTATGGATCTTTTCAGAAAATATAAACATTGTTTTAAAGGGCGGTTTAAACGTAGTTTAATTGAGTTTGACAGTAATAAAACAAGGCGGGAAAATATTTAAAAAAAAAAAAAAAAGTTGACCAGCTAGCTGGTTAGTACTTGCAAAAGGTAGCCGCCAAGAGAACCAATTAATTATGAAGAGCAAAAGCAAGCACAAGCTTCAGATTTCAAACCCAATTTCAAGTCATCATTCGCAGAATGTTTCTTTTACTTTTTTCCTTTTAATCCTAAAAGAGATTTACACCCGCGTGCAGAGTGTTGATCGATTATTGGAAGATCCCCCGACTTTGTTCGTTTTCGCTAATACGGCACCGCACCGCAAAAGGGGGCTGTACGCTTGGTATATACTTTGTTTGATCACTGAGGATACCTCCACCAATGTTCATTTATATAAATTTAAATCCCTTTTATCTTTATTTATTTAAGCTGAAACACAATTACCATCAACCCTTTTCCCCTTTTGTCCCTCCTCTCTCTCTCTTTCTCTGTTTCATGGTGGGTCAAAGAAAGCAATGTTTAACAGCAAATAGAAAATGCGTGGATATTGTTTTGTTGGGGGGTAGTTGGATGTTTGTTGTCTTAAATGGGGGTTTCTTATACAGCAACATCACAGGCAATATCAATAATATGCATTAAAAAAAAACAAAAGGCATGCATTTGAAGGTGAAGTGCTTCTCAATTCTCGCTAGGCATTCCCATTTGTCTTTGCATTTTCACAAGTCCAAGGGGCAACAGCTAAGCATGGGCATATCACATACATGGCTTTATTTGCTTTTGCAATTTTCAATGGATGTCATTTTCTTTTGCTTTATTAGGTGGAAGCTTTGATCCTCTTCGCAAGTCTTGCACTTGCACCCATTGCCCCGCACACAGCATATGCTTCTGTCCCGCCACAGACAAACCTTTTGATTTGAATATTTACTTGCTTGGGAAAGGTCTATTTTGGTTAGACAAGACAAGTGTAGTTCATTGGTTGGTCCAATATTAATATGTAAACTATGTACGTAGAGTACATTATTATTGTTATTATTATTTATCAAACGTACGTGCGTAGGATATTGAAGTATGATACAATAATGATATCATATAATAAGTCTCTCAATTGGGTACCCCTATGACTATATATTGAATGCATGGCGTTGTTGCTTTTTTAATAACAGAAAAAACCACGATCGACATGCGAGAGTGTTCTACCTCTGTGATACTTTATCCTTTATCGCTTGTTTACTTCTTAACAGGTATACCTCTTATACAATTAATTATATAATTATACCTGGGCCCCAACAACAAAATATATATATATATATATATATAATGAAATGTACACCAACCATCCAAGATTTGTTTAGGTTATCAAATTTTCTTTCTATCAAGTGATTTGGGAATATATGTAATCAACATTATATATCATTGTTGACGTTATATAGTCTACGCGAGCAAATAAATGGGCACTCATAGCATATATGTTAGTTAATTTTGAGGATTTTTAGGAAAAAAAAATTAAAATTATTAAAGAAAGTTTACAAAAAGACAAATAGTTATGTCATGATTTTGTCATGCTTTTATTCTTTTATCATTTTCCTATATGTTAACCTTACTTTAATTACTTTAATTGGATGAGATGATAATTTTGAACGATATATGAGCTGAAAAAGCTGGTCTTTTAAGTGCACCTCATCACTATATTCATGAACACCCACCACAAATTTAATAGTGCAATGAATTTCCATAATTTTTCTTACTCTTGTATTCAATTAAAAACGTAGGTCAGTGGGCTCATGTGCGGGTGTGGTGGGATCGACTCAAATGTGAAAAAAAAGAGAAGCAAAAAAGCTAATTAAAGTGAGAACAAGGCAAATAAAGAACCCAAATCCAACTATTGGAGAACCTTCGAAAGCAATTGCCTTTGGAGAGTCAAAAGAGGGAGGTGGAGCCGACGATCATAAAAAGCTGGTTGATAAAAAATAGTACCCAGGTAATGATGAATAACGGGCAAAAAGAGGAAGCTTCAGAATTTGACGCAGTGATTTTTGTATGCTTTCAGAGTTTGTGGCATCATGGCCCAATCTTCGCAATATTGTTCCTAAAAGTTATTGAAATAAGACTTAAGGCTGTTGCCTGCAAGTCTGCGCTGTAATCTGTATGATGGTACAGAGAATGTCGTCGAAATTAGGTTATACTACTTCTTTAAACAAGTTACCAGCAAACCAATATTTTTTTTAATGCTTAAATTATATATAGAGACCAATATTAATAAAAAAAAAGGTAAAAAAAAAAAATCATACAGTATGTAGATATTAACGCCGCTATCATATTAAGTTTTTATACAACCTCGTCGAAATGAAACTGGCCAGATCCTACATATGTTATTTCATGTCACCTGGTTAAAATACATTACAAGAAAGAAAAAAAGTGGCATAATTCATACGCATGGAAATCGTCTGGGCTCATTTCCTTGCAATGAGTGAGAGAATGCACACACGATTCAAAATATTCATTTTCAAAGCTTTCCTTGTCTTTGCATTATAGTGTGATTATTCGACCGTGGCATGCAAAATCACTAGTAGATTTCTCATTGGTAAATTGGCAGCAACCTGCGCAATTGATGGATAAAATTTCATTAACAAACAGATCAGTCTTTAGTTACTTATTTTGTTGCTCACTTAAAATAATAATAATAATAATAACAACAAACAGAGAAAGTAATAGTATTTCAAATAGCAAGAGAGGTTCGCCACACAAACTGATATTTTATGGGCATTTTTTTGTTCCCTAAATTTTTGGGCGGAGCTTCCAACACCCCTTCAAATTTCATAAGAAACCCCACTTTTCGTTTTCGTATCCTTTTCTTTTATGAAATTGTGAAAAAGGACATAAGATTACAGTGGAATTTAATTAAATTGTACTATTATTTAGAATAAATTTAATTAAATTATAAAACATATTTTTTCTTAATAAGACTATTGTTAATAGGTAATTTTCTTCTTCATCGTCTCAAAATTACTTTGATTTTATCTAAAAAAATTAAATATTTCATAAATGAGGATTAAACAATAATCAGGGGTTCATAATTTGTAAATATATTTCAGTTTAATCAAATTCACATTTTTCATTTGGCGTAATTTGAAATAATAATAGAGTTAACATGAAATGGGCCTCCTTCGGCAACAAGTATTGAAGTTTGGAGCCCAAATCACAAAATGCTGAAATAAATCATTAGTGCAATTGACAATTGGACCAACAACCATTGAAGCTATCGTGCATATTTCTGTAAAAGAAAAAATAACAACAAAAAAATAACTCCACTATATTCTTGATAATAGCATAGGAAGTTTACCTCGAGTTCTTCTTGGATCAAATTCTGATAGTGGATTGGGTAAATTTCTGCGGGAACAACATAGTGAGGATCCAAGCCTTCCAGTTCCCACATTAGAATTTGCAGCTGCAGTCGTCTCCAAGTTAATCTCGTAAGTTTTGCTGGCCATGTAAGAGAGATTTGTACCAAAACTTTTATAAAATCAAGCAAATCCATAAATGAACAAAAATGTACAATGATAATTTTGTGCTCAAAGTAGTGGGTTCTTAAACGTTGCTATCTTTCCATCTCGCTTATAATAAATTGTATGCTTGTACAGATTTGCCAAATGCCAATAACATGTAAAGAGGATGTAGTTGAAGTGTTTGATGGGTCATTTTTTGTTTCCGCTTCATCCTCTTTGCGTTTTTTTGTACACTTGAATCAAGAGAAATAAATGGGAAATTTTCATTTTAATTGGCCCGTCCCAGAAAACAGAAGTTTGTGGGGCCAGCAACAATAAACCTAAATAGAAGTTATTGACAAGCTAACAAATTTGCCATGCGACGAGAGTGTCCAACGTGCTTTGCTTGTATTTCAATTTTCAATGGAAAGCTCATTTATACGTCTGCTTTCTTGTGAGCCTGCCGCCTACTTCGTGAGTTGTATGTGACTTTTTAAGATTTATCTTCACACAAACCACATCGAATAGGGATGAAAAGCTTGTATGCGTATGAACGCTGCCCATCTTTTAAATTAGTTAGCCAAATATTTTATTTCAATAAAAAGAAACGTGAAGAGTTGAATGGCTTAGCTGGATAGATGACTTGGAAAATTACGAAATCTGAAGTGCATGTATGTATCTTGTAAGCTTATCAAATAACAAACAAACTCACCCTGTTTTATGAAAAAAAAAAAAAAGAGTTATAAATAAATAAAAAATAAATTAAATTATTATTGTTGAGTCGTCTCCTTAGTTTGTTAGATTAGAGGGAGTTACTTGCGTTTATAAGTCCCTTTACCCAATAAGATAGTCTTTAAAGTTAGATACTTAAAAATTTGAAATTCAATCACCCAGTAAGTATTAAAACTAGAGCCAATGAGATAGTACAAAAAAAATGATAGCAGTAGCGCAATACTTGAGAACATGGAGGCAGTTCACGATTCGTGGTCACCAATGAGATAGTATACCGACCTCAAACAAGTGATTAAATGATAAATTTATTTTACGCTTACAACCGAACCTCAGGATTTATAAATATGATAGATCTATTCACATATCCCCAACAAATACGTTTTCATACCATCTGGGTTTGTATATGTGTGGCGCTTTTTTAATTTTTTTCGCGTTTATTGAATTCTTGATAAACAAAAGCATTTGCTTTTATGTGGTCTAATGAGCTCCAAAATTACCAATTCCGTCTAAAATAAGCCCATTTGAAATGTGTTATATAAATCTGTAAAAGGTTCCTATGGATATGTAAATTATACAGTAACTAATAATCTTTTTATTTTTATTTTTTCAAAATAAAATGTCACATTTAACTATTAAGTATGCACCTCAGTAAATCCTTGAAGAAAAGAAAAACATAAAATGTAAGTAACGCAAAATTGCCTTAAATATATTTTTACATGAAAAAGAGGTGAGTCAGAAAGACAATAGCGGTCCCGGAACCGGATTCCCTGTTGGAAGCAAAGAGGCCCCCAAGTCTCGGCCTCAGATCTCTGCGCGGGTCCCACTCCGACCTCTTTCTTTTGAAGTTTCAGAAATACGAAAAACGCAAAACATAGTCTTGAAAGCACGACCCGGGCCACGAAGAAGCATTTACAAGAAGAAGAAAAACACATCAAAATTAATTAATTAATTAATTAATCAATTAACCCAAAAACGCAACCCGCGCCCGCAACATTACCCGAACCCAGCCCCGATCGGCGCACTTCATTTAAACTCGCTGCGATAATCAGGTCAGATCGGGCGGGGCCTCGGATACAATTACCGCACGAAGACAACCAAAAGCGGGATCAGAAGATAAAGAAAAAGTGAAAGATGTGGGTTTTTTATTTGATCTCGCTGCCGTTAACCCTAGGCATGGTGGTTATGACGTTGAGATACTTCGCTGGGCCCGAGGTTCCTCGTTACGTTTTAATCACCGTTGGATACGCCTGGTTCTGTTCTCTCTCCATCATCATCCTCGTTCCTGCCGATATTTGGACGGTTAGCTTGTCAATTCTGTTTTCCTTCTTTTTCTTTTTTATTAAAAAAAAAATTCATTTTCGTCTGAGGCTTTAAGTTTAATGATGATTAGTCGATTCAATTTTGACGAAATGTCTTTTGTTAGGGATTTGATAATGATGGCAAAAGCTTTTATTCGATTCTGGTTTGATGAATATAACTACTGGATTCTTTCATTACATTTACAGACGATATCGAATCCACCACATCATAATGAGAATGGAGGCATTTCGGTCCTTTGGAGCTTGTCGTATTGGAGTACGTTTTTACTTACTTGGTATGCAATGTGTCAACTTACTCACTTCATTTGTGAATTTCTCTCTTTGATCTTTCTTTTTGCTTTCCTTGAGTTACCATTGTGCAAATTGTTTGCATCCACTTTTAAATATATTAATCGTTCAATTTCTTTTGAGCTTTATTTACTTGTTCTGTAGCAGTGAAGAACCCTTTGATTGGTTTGATATGATGTATGAAAATGTTTGGGCCGATTGTAGTTTAGCACTTAGCTAGCACCATTGAACTGAATTTATTCGTGCTAATTACCATAAACTGGAATGGTTTCACTGTCTATTTGGTGCCTCACTAACATGCTCGGTAGATGGTTTTCTGTCAGTCACTGCTTTCTGCAATAATAAGTTTACCACCACCACGTGTTCACACACCTAATATCTTTCTGCTTGCCCAACTCTACAAAATAGTGCCAATTTCTAACCTTGGGAGTAGTTTTGACTCATTATTAAGTTTATCATGGTGCCTTTTTATATGATTGCTTGTCTTCTTGTCATTTCTTTGGCTAAATAAGTCATTACTGATCATTCTTCTTAGAGATTCTTCTCTTTGGTTTTGTCACTCATAGATGCACAATCCTCATCATCTAAATTATTTTATCTCTAAACAGGGCTGTGGTGCCGCTTATTCAGGGTTTTGAAGATGCCGGTGACTTTACCGTGACAGAAAGATTGAGGACTAGCGTGCACGTTAACTTGCTCTTCTATTTGATTGTGGGATCAATTGGTCTTTTTGGGCTTATCCTCCTCATCACAATGCACAAAATTCGGTACATGTCTTGTGTTCCTAAATTTGATTTTCTTTTTTTGTTCGGTTATGGTTTCTTCTTGGCTGACCTTGTCCGTGCCAAAGATTCCTTGAGGTCTGTAGTAAATTATTCTTTTTCATTCTCAGCTCCTGTATTGTTGGCCCCATTTATTCAACTAAATATTATAGAAGTGAATCTTGTCTCATTTGTTATGTGTTATTTGAAATCAAAATGTTTAACTGGTTCTTGAGTATGCTGCTCAAACACAGTTGGTGTATTCTCTCCAACCAAGTAATATGTTCTCATATCTTGTTGGTTGATTTCTATTAACAGCAGTGGAGGTGTTCTGGGTTTGGCTATGGCCTGCTCAAATACATTTGGACTTGTTACTGGTGCATTTCTTCTTGGTTTTGGCTTGAGTGAAATTCCCAAAAGCTGTTGGAAAAATGCTGATTGGACCACTCGCCAGAAAGTTCTTTCTCATAAAATAGCCAAAATGGCTGTGAAACTTGACGATGCTCATCAAGATCTTTCAAATGCTATTGTAGTAAGTTCACTTTCTAATTTTATATAATAACTGGTTGATGAGGCCATTTATGTAAGGACTATGTGGAAATTGTCATTATCGGAAACAAAGTTGAATTATCTTACATGTCTGTCTTAAAGTAGATCTCTGGCAGCTGTGCTTGCCTTTTTGTTTGTATAGAAACGTCTAATCGGCTGAGTTCTTATTATGTACCAATGTTCTAGTTCCTGATAGCGAGCAAAATGTTTGACAGGTTGATTCTGAATTGGACTTCCTAGTGGAAAATTCTAGTTCATTATAGAAAAAGGGTCTCTCTTTCATATTTGTTTTTATTTGCTTAGAAGTGTGATTGTACTTGTTCGCATTTTCCTTTTAATGATGATTTACCCCAACAGGTAGCTCAAGCAACATCGAATCAAATGTCCAAGCGGGATCCTTTGAGACCCTACATGAATGTTATTGATGATATGTTAACTCAAATGGTACTACATGCTATATACTATTTTAAGTTCACTTGTTTCAACAAGGTGCTAATATTAGTGCTTTCAATTCTGTGACCAGTTTAGGGAAGACCCGTTCTTCAAGCCGCAAGGTGGCAGATTGGGGGAAAATGATATGGACTATGATACAGATGAGAAATCAATGGCTACCCTAAGGCGTCATCTTCGCAGAGCTAGAGAGGAGTATTACCGGTATAAAAGGTACAATTGAATCATAAAGTTTAACATTGGCAATGTGTTTATCACTTCCTTTGTAGATGTACTTGCCATATCAACATTCATTCTTTTGATCCTTGCTATCTCTGTTGGAAACTTCTTGCTGCAGTCTTCAGATTTTCCTATTTGTACTTAGATGGCTGCATCAGTCTTGTCCTACTAGTGGACTTTTGCGTCAGCACCCTTAATTCTTAGATTGTCAATTGTTTTAGATATGCTACTTGGTTGGGGCAGAGTTTCAGCCTTACACAAAATATCGAAAACATGATATGTCTTTCCTGCTTAGATTCTACAGAAAGTCTTTGTTTTTGTAACATACACAAATTTGAGAAGTTTTTCTGTCTTTTATATTGTGGGTGTTAAGATAATTCAAACCTACATAAGAAAAAAGGTTCCCATTGTGTACTTTCATCCTCCCTTCACTCGAATTCTGCAAGGCTAAAGTTTGTGTAGGTTTGCATTTGAGAAGTTTTCATGTACTTGATTATATATCACAGTTCTCTTTCAACTTCTGCACTCATTAATGGTAAAGCATTCTTATTTGCTTATTCAGAAGTTGTCGTTGAGCAGTACTTTCACTACATATTATATTTTATATATAGAGTCTGGCTAAACGATTCTGTTTATATGGATAATGTCTGTTTACCCCAGGGTCTACGTAATTGTTAATTTGGTTTTATTTTCAGTATAGAAATTGTTTCTGCTTCATGCTTTTGATGTAACTTTTATGACATTGATCCAACAAATCTAGTAGAGTAGTATATATTAATAAATATTACTAGTTGTTGAGGCACTGTTCTTCCTCCAAATTCACAAAGAGTGCATTTGTGAAATCTCAGTTTATTCAATACTGTTTTGAGTTCAGATCCATGTTCTCTTATTCAGAGTGGTTATTGCAGTGAGTATATGACCTATGTGATGGAGGCGTTAGAACTGGAAGATACAATAAAAAACTATGACCGCCGCAGCTCGACTGGATGGTTTGCTCTTAAATACCTTCCCATATTATATCATTTTCTTGTCATTATATATATTACAGGCCGCTCGCTGTTCACCTTAACTGTTATATCATTTTCTTATGATGTTATATCAGGAAATATATATCAAGCTTTAGACCAGTTCGGACTGGAAAAATTGGTGCACTCTTAGATACAGTTGGTAATCATCCTATTTATTTACTGATCTTTCGTTGAAGTCTCAATTTCATATCGCTTGATTATTTGGCATTACTTTGTGACGAACTACTCAATATATTATTATTCCACATTACTTGGTGATGAATCAATCAATTTGTTTCATTTAGTTTTAAGGAGGATGGTTCTGTTGTTCTGAATGTTAATTATGAATGAGAAAACAATGGTTATCTTCACGCAAGGTAGAATTGTAATATCATGGAGGTCCTGCAGGGAAGGAGTAGTGGTTTAGCCATGCATAACTGTTGAAGGTTTAAAAGGTGATTCAGGGATTTGCCAATTGAGGTTTTGTAGGTTTATTTGATGGTTTGATGTGTTTTTATTGCTTACAACTAGTGTATGTATTTGCAGAGAAGTTAAGAGAAAAAAGAAAAATATGAGAGAATTAGCCAATTTCACCTTTTAATAGATCAAAGAAATATAGATTTCAGAAACTTGCTAAGCTGTTGAATTGCTTTTATAAGATGGACCAATATGAAAGCAATTAAGGATACATTTGTTTATCAAAACAAACTAATCAATTCGGTAGAGGCTACCTTAAATCCAAGTAACCAAATTGGGCTGCTAGAAATTTCTGGACAACTCTAGACTGCTAGATTATGATGACACCCAAAATAGTTTTAAAAAAGTTCCTTCTAAAGCAAATCCATGTGCAGGATTTTTTTAGATGCAGAATCCCTCTAAAATGAAATGACCTTTAATTGCCATCTATGACCTAAATTAGGGGTGTCCTAAAATAAATAATAATAATAATAAAAAGTTAACCCTTGACTGCTTTGACACAACCTTTGAAAGGATATAATTGTTCTGGGCTATTGGGTGTTTTTTCAATTATTCTCCACTCTAAATATTGTGGTAAGTCTCTCATCACATCTGCATCAGTGCTCTATGATGACAAATATCATGCACAAACACTTCTTTTTCCCTCTCTTTTTTTTTTCTTTCCTGTCATGATGCCTATAAGTTGGCTTTTTTCATTTATTATGTTTACTTTTCAATAACTTATATTTATGCATTATCTTGACCACCAGTGGTTGTGGTGTTTTTTTATTAATATATCAGTGGCAGTTCATCTGATTGTGAGTCTTCGTAATGTAAACTTTCAAAATGGTGGTTCTTTGCAGAGTTTATTTGGAAATGTATTCTAAGAAAACAAATTCAGAAGCTTTTAGCTATCATCCTTGGTACAATGTCAGCTGCAATTCTTTTAGCTGAGGCAACCCTTCTACCTAGTGGAGTTGATCTTTCACTTTTCTCTATACTTGTAAACTCAGTGAAATCAGAGGAGGTGTTTGTGCAGGTAATTTTTTTTATTTCCTTTCCTTTCATCATAAAGATAAAAGTTATGCATCTTGTGTTATATACGACCTTCGATGTATATTTGGAAGCAATTCTATCAGTTTTTGCAAGTGAATATGACTACTTCAGATTCAGGTAGGATCCATCTTTGATTTTGCAGATATGAATTTTCTTAAAGAATGTCAGATTTGTAACCCAGAATCCGTTATTCCTTTCCAGTTTTACATATTTCGCACGTCGTTCATCTCTAAAACTGGTTTTCTGATCAAAGCATACAAATGGGATGATAAGTTCTCTTGCATGTCCATTCTGTCACTTCATCATCATTTAATTGCATTCTGTTTTTTATCAGTTTTCAGTTTTTTCCACTTATTTGAAGATTCAGTATCATAATGCGGTGCTCTTTTTATTTGTTTTGATTGGAACATCTGAGGAAATATGCAAATCAAGTTCTCTTGTTCTCATCATATATAGCTGCAGCTTTATTACTTGTGTGTGTATATTAATTTTGAATCTTATAGATATTTAATATTCACTTTGTGACCCTGAATTTTCCTATTGTTATCTTTTGCACAGCTCTTTGCCTTTGTACCTCTGATGTATATGTGCATCTGCACTTATTATTCCTTGTTCAAAGTTGGAATGTTAATGTTTTACTCGTTGACACCGCGACAAACAAGCTCTGTCAACTTGCTTATGATATGCTCGTAAGATTTTCCTTAACTACTTGTACATTTTCTTTTGTTGTAAAGAAGATTACGTAGTAGTTTATTGCAACATTTTTTTTAGGATGATTGCCCGCTATGCTGCTCCAATTTCATTCAACTTCCTCAATCTCATCAGCCTGAAAGAAGGCCGCAGAACTATATTTGAAAAGGTAATGTTCTCGTTCATATCATTCAAAAAATGACTTTGCTTATCCGGATAAATACTGAGATTAGCACTTATGACATACATGGACAGGATAATAGGAGTGCCATATGCTGTTATTAAAAGTTTATAAGCCTTTGTTTCTGTTTGTCTTTCCTTCTTTAATTGTGTGCAGCAACATGTAAGGTAGCTTTTGTGTCTTGGCTGTTTTACATGTGGCTTCTTTGCTTTACAGAAGGCTTTTGGAGTAAGTTGAAATATCAATGTAAATCTATAAAATTTTGAAAATAGACTCAACTTAGATGTTTAATGAATTTCTGGGTTGGTTCCAGTATAAGTTGAAAATACTCAATCTGGTGTATACACATATTTTAGTGAGGGAAATGAATTCAGTAGCTGCAGTAATGTTACCTGTTAATTACTGGAAATACTGTGAATACCTTTGGGTAGCATCTAGGAACCTTTGGGCAGGAGTGTCTTTATAGAATAGAAGTTGGAGGAATTTTTTCTTTTGAATAGGGTATATTTTGGCTGCTTAAGAGCTCTTCCTGTTTGATTTATCATATTTTCTGATGGAGTTGGATGTTCTAATTCTGACTTAATGTAATCCATTAGAGTAAGGTAATCTTTATCTTTTTGACCTTGTTTCTCTAGGATGGACTTCTTCATTTCATCTATCGCCTTGTATCTGTCTCTTTGTTTTCTGCATGAATATTTGATCATATTTAGGGTGCTTAAATTCTGTGCTTCACAAATATGGAAGTTGACTAATTAATTTTACGGGAAAATAAATTTTAATTTCAGCGAATGGGGAACATTGATAGTGCTGTCCCTTTTTTCGGAGAGGGGTTCAACAAAATCTATCCACTTATTATGGTTATATATACCCTATTGGTTGCAAGCAATTTCTTTGATCGCGTAATCGATTTCTTTGGGAGCTGGAAGAGATTTAGATTTCAAACTGAGGCGGATGATATGGATGGATTTGATCCATCTGGATTGATTATTTTACAGAAAGGTAAGCATTCAGTACTTGGTTCTTCTAGTAGCATCGGCTGTAGAATAATGGCTTAATAGTGCTACTTATTAATTTTTTGTGAATTTTAAAGTAATCTCTGTGGTTCTGTCATTTGAGTTCCTTTCATATTCTTATAGGATAAATGTTTCTGCAGAAAATTTTGATCTGAACCTTTCTCTTTTTTTCAGAACGATCTTGGCTTGAACAAGGGCGTAAAGTTGGTGAAAATGTTGTTCCGCTGGCAAGGAATTTTAACAATACTGATATTGAGAGTGGGGTCAGACCTTTTCTTTCCGCTTTCTATTTCATTTTGGACTGAGTCTAATCCCTTATTCTTGGGGCAATGAATGGGTTTAAAATGAAGCTGGCTGCCATTATCTGTCATTACGCTGTTATTGCCTGTGTGATCAGAAGCTGTTAATTCACTTTCTAACTAGGAAGTAATCTTTTCAGGGCATGACACCCGTTGAAATGAAAGCAACAACCAGTTTAGTTAATGATGGTATGAAGGGAAGTACTTCTAAACCTTCCAAAGATGATGCTCGAAAATACAGCACAAGCAGAGAAGCCATCAGCAACAAGTATGCTGCAATGAGAGAACCGAGTAGACAGACATCTAGTACAAAGCCAGTGGAGCATAATATTGCTTCCGCCAAGGTCTCATTGCTTGATATGGGCAAGCCCTCCAATGATACAACTGGAGGGCCATCCTCCGTTTTGGCCTCAAAATGGGAATCAATGAAGACTAGTTTTCGAAGTTTCAGAGCAAATATGGGTGCCAAGAGGTTTCTTCCTCTGCACCAAGATAAGGATACTAAACTAGTCTCTCGTACTGACTCATCAGATTCAGAATCCCTTGATGAGATATTTCAGAGATTGAAACGGCCATCTTCACTGCATGAGAATTTTGCAGATGAGGATGATAATCAAGATGACACAAGGTAAATACGTCAGGCCCTTCTAGAATATATAAAGATCACTCAAGTCAGTGAACCTGTTCCTTACGTGGAGGTGTACAGTACAGCTTTCATGGGGTAGACTTGAGTACATACCAAATTTTTTTGTGGTGAATCCTCAGTTGCAACAGAAGTTGGAGGATGATACTCTGTTATAGAGATTGAATACTGAATGCGTCTATAATTAGCTGGGAAACAATTTTTTCCTTTTTTTTTTTTTGTTTTTGTTGTTGTGGGGGGGGGGGGGGTGTGGTGTGGGGCTGGGAGGAGAATTAGTTGGGAAACTTTTTAGGTGCTAGAAAAGGGAAACTATATACACTGTTGATCAGTGATTCGACTTGTATCATTGGACCGCATGATGGCATACGCACCCCTTATTGGGTGACTGATGCATTGTCAATTCACTAACACAGCCGTTGTAGAAAGGTCTCTTACAGGAGATAATGCGTTATTTTGTTTTAAGGCCAGAGCATTCTTTTTCAATGAATCTGGGAGTTGATTTTAATGATCGAAATTTGAGAATTCTCAAGTATCGCTCGACGGCAATCTTTCAATGGTACTGTAGCATATCGATAACAGCAAGGCGAGAAAGATAAAATAAGCTTTCAGATCAGTGAGTTCAATGTCAATGGTGATGCAAGAGATTTAAATAAATATAATAATAGGCATGCGAAGGTTATTTTACAGGAGACCAGAACAGAAGAATTCTGATCTCTCTTTAAATCTGAATTTTGTAAGAGATGGAGGTCCGGACTTGTGCACCATTTAGTATAACATAATAAACAATATGATATGCGTAGGATTTGAAGGTTTTGAGTGCAGCAGGGACAGAAATTGTTGGGTGCAAAAATGACCAATAGACTAAATCTCCACGACGCTAAAATACTTCATTCGAGTGCGGAATCATCAGAATGAAGAGATAGGGAGATGTTTGTGTACTGAAAAAATCAAAAGCAATTTGATATAGAAATTCAACAAATAAACGTGAGGTGCATGAAAATTGAACAAGTCGCATCAGAACACCACTACAAATAATATTGCAACTGTTGAACTGTCGAAATGTAAAGATAACATTTTCACATGTAAAATGATTAAATCAATTTTACACGCACACACACATATGATCTTCCGTTTATTCTGTAGAAGTAAAACAGATGGAAACCCATCAGTCCCCACAAACCTTTACCCCTCTAGGCTAGCTCATGGCTCATGGCTCATGCGAATGTTTCTCTTACACTAACAGTTTCTTGAGGTCGAACGCATAACAATGTCCTCGTTCCTATCCCTATGGAGCCACTTGGACCAAAAACCTTGTTTCTTCTTGCCACTCTTAAGCTCCCCAACAAAGTTTCTTGGAGCAAAAGCAATCGACCTACTCTTCTTCAAGCCAATATTGCTGCCAACACTTAACATGAAAGATATCGACCCGATGATCTCCGAAGCGTTTCGATTATGCCGACGACGAGACGGAGACGTGCTGTTGGATGCGGAAGCAAAAGCAGGAGAGTAGCCGGCTGGTGATGAAGAATGTGAAGAAGAACTACCAGAATGAGAAAGCATCGAAGTTTTCTTGAGAGAAGCAGCAGCAGCTAATTGAGAGAGTCTTTCTCTTAGACAGTACGGACAAACCCCTTGAAGTTGATTGTGATTTTGGTGCCTCTTGCAATAAGCTACTTCCGGTTCACACCACCCCATCTCCATTCTCTTTGACTCTGGATTGCGCTTGAACATCTAATGACTTTTTGCTTTTTGCTGAAGCTTGCTTAACTGTTCCTTCTGCTTATATAACTGATGCTTTGTATCCTCGTATATAGGCGTACAGACTACTTAAGCACAGAGGACGAAAGGGCGGGCTCTTATAATGTATGTGCGTGTGGAAGTGGAACAGTCAGCCGGTCTGGAATGATTTCAAAGAACTCAAAAACCGGGCCCACTTACAAAATCCAGACCCCATGTAGAATCGGTTCAATCATCAATAAATGAAAACGTGTCAGGCAGCACGTGGCAGCCAGACACGCTGGGTTGGGATTCATAAATTAGTCGGCCGCACGAGGATCTCGTTCAATGGATACTAGACGCTGTGCCTTCAATAAATTATTTCTCCGAAAATGTCGCCAGCTGCAACCATCTTAGGTAAAATAAATAAATAAATATAAAAAAATCTTTTTTTTTTTCAAATCGCGATTTAACTTGTAAATTTAAATCTAATCCTTTTTTTTTTGTAAAAAAAGAAAAAAAAAGAAAATATTCTTCTAGGGAATTATATTTATTATTGTGGCAGTGAGGAAACATTGTTTGGCACAACCAATAACCATATAAATTCTGGGTATTTAAATGTTAAACGTGTGACGTGAGATAACGTAAAATAAAGGTGCACGAGGCACACGAGGCGTTGTAGGCAAGACCGACGACCGTGATAATCGAGATGGAAGATTTTGTGGTCCGTACATTGAGGCGGCACCATTGGGTGCGAGAGCATGTATGTTTCTAGCTGCTGCGACAAGCTTTTCAAATTACAGAGTAAATCTTCCGAGGTTGCACGCACCATCAAGTTTTCTCATCCCACTTCTGGACAAATTTGTGCCTATCTCCACGTTTTCTACACTTTACTCCATGCAATAGTTTGTAAAACTTGTTTACTCTTGGGGGTTATTCTAGGATTAAACTAATTATTTTTAAATTACTCCTTTTATTTTTTACCCAAAACAAAAAGGTAAAAAAAAAAATTTTATCTAGCCGGCCTCATTTTTTTCTTATTTTTTTATTAAATAGTGTGGTAATTTAAGGTTTTCAGAAGTTAGGAGCAATTTGAATACAATTAATTTACGAGTAAAGTAATCCGAAATTTACGCTTAATCTTTTGACTTGTAAACCAATAAAGCTAAATAGTCCATTTTTTTTAAATGCCCGCATTTTCACATTGTGCACACATTGACGTTAAAGTACAAGAGCTTTACAATGATGTTAAAAAAAAAAAAAGGTACATATTCTATAAAGTGTGAACTTCCATATTTAAGAATGGCTTAAAACCCAGAAACAAAAATAGTTGCTAATATAATAATTTGAACCAAAATCGAGTAGTCTCAAGGTCAGACACCTGCAGAGAGTGCTTCCACGAATTAAAGTTTCATCAACTTAGAATTATATACTCTGGATATACGAAACACAAAATTTAAGCCATTGCATAGATAATTTTCTGTTGATAAGTTTGGCAAAGTCCTGTAAGTGTATCTCGTCCAGCATATGAACTATATAGCTCGTTCCTCGTAGCTCAAAAAATCCAGTGCCAATTGCGAGACCCGTGCATTAAGGACATGACTATTATCGAAGGAATTAAAATATTCTTTATTTTCAGAGCCCAAAAAATTTGCATCCATGCCGTGTCACTGAACCTTGACAGCAACTGTAGAAACAATTTGATAGCCTGATTCACCTCATTCCTTGGAACTCGCATTGCATAAAACCCAAGTGCTGATCAGATCTTACACTGAAACTGGACTCGGTCTCGATTTAGCTTCATTTGCTGTTGTATTTTTCACTTTTTGGGTTTGGGCTTCCCCATCCTGAGCTTGTCCCATAGGCTGGTCATTGACAGAGACACATCTCATCAAATTTTTAAAAACTCGTATCATGAAAGCAAAGCCTACAACTTAGGCCAATTATTTTCAATTACATTAATAATCATCTATATTATTACTCTCCTTGGAAATATAAACGAATACTAAAGTAATATTTTGTATATGCGAATCTTTTTTTTTTTTTTTTAAAAAGGAAAAAGGAAAAAGGGGTTAATGTGAGGCCGCAATATGGGGACTTAAAGATAATTCCAGATTGTTACCAAAAATATGATCGTCTATCATCAAAAGGACACATATTCTTGTGGCAATTATTTGCTATAACAATGGGCATTCTCAACAGATTTCAAAATTTTGGCCCAACCTTTGGAAGGCCCAATTTCGAAAGACTGAAAAGATAGATTCTTTCATAAAACGGCTGGGTCCACTAGCATGATTTTACATGGGGAACTGTCACCGACGTCATCAAAATTCCTGAATGTTGGCCCATGTCTTGTCACCGAAAATCCTAGCACGAAAGCTGTGCACAGGAAAGCATATTTTCGAGGGAAAGGCGATTCCTCATGTGGGTTTGTGCGTTTGTCTCAGCCCGTAGTTCACTTACCAGAAATGAGGCAGCTATGGAGCTATAGGCAATTAGCGGCAATCAAACCAAGTTGTGCTGCTAACCCCCGGTCCACAGCTGCCATGTATGGTCAATTTCTTTTTTAATATGATTTTTTTTTTTGTTTTAAATAAAAGAAAAGCCATCTGTAATATTAATAATAATGATAATGGAAGATGGTTGGGTTGGGTTGGGTTGGGTTGCGATCTCGCAATCTCAATCGCGCCTCAACTCAACAAATGGACAAGAATTATCTCGATTATAAGTCTATCCAAAACAATCCATTGGCAGCTTTGCCTATCAGCAGCGCGAGAAAACAAAACAAAGAATTTTTTTTGTTGTTATTTGTCAAGCTGGTAGGCCAGTTCCAATCTTGACATTTCAACCTAAGCATTTTGTTCTTTGGGTTACGTTTGAATCTGCAAGTTGCATTGGAATCGATTTAGGTTTACGCTTTTGGCAGCGGCATTGCCACTAGGAGCACCATGGTGTGCATATACAGCATAAAATCTTCGAATGTGTTACAGCATCAGTACTACAAGTATTTATTGCACAATTTGGATACGGGCGACTATCAAGGCTGAGCCGTACCGTTCTTGTTGAGACTAGTTGAGAGAGGCCAAGTGGCTGGGATGGCTAATTGGCTTGAGCCAAGATCACAAAGTTTAATGCATGCAAAGCAAAATAGTGGGTAGCATTGAAAAATAAGATAAAATTACGAAACAAAAGGTTGATGGAGAGCGGGGAAAGGGAGATGGACCCATACACACATGTTAGTCTTTCTCCTCTCGGTTGTCATGAAAATGGGACCCAGTTCTTTTATATTTTTTCCTTTCTTTGATTTGATTTCATTGCGTCAGCACTCAACTCATAAGCACAGCCACGTTTGACTCTCTGCTCTGCCCATTCCTGTTAATCAAAGCTCAGCATACACACGCACACACACACACACGCTCGCTCACAGTCGTATTTTCCTTTCTATGGGCACAGATCCCTAGAAGCATCTGCAAAGCTTTTTCACCCCCTAGATTTCTGCGCCCACTGTTTGCTATTTGCCATTTGCCATTTGTTTTTCTTTTACTCCTTTTGTTTTAGCACTTCTTTGTATGCTTCCGCTATCTTCTGTTTCCCGATGAACAACAGTTCTCTTTCTTTGTTTCACTTCAATTTCCCTTTCTTTGGTTTTTTTGAAATTAACAAAGAAAAGGATCCTTGGAATTTAATGAAAGAATCTCAACATGAACATCACATAGGAAAGGATCGTGGAATTCTCTTATGGAATCAGATCATTTACTATTCTCGTTTCAAATATTATATTTGATTTCATCTATAATGAAATTTATCTTTAAAAAGAAAATACATGTAAAAATGACACCAAATGCATATGTGAAATACTCATGAGTCATGAGAGGGGGTGATAATGGACATGAATATGAGATAAAAGTGTGAGCTTGGGAGATTGAGTGTCTGTTGCGGGTTTTTTTCATACCATACAAAAGGCAGATGTAAAACGAGTAGCCGAGTCCAAACAAAAGAGAAAAAGAAGAAACGAAAGGGACGGGATTCTTTAGTCTGTACACAACACAAGTGGGTGAATCCAAAAGCCAAAATCCTGTTCTCTTTTCAGTTTTCTCCGTCCAATCCAGTTGATGTTGATCTGCTTTTTTTCAAAGTCCTGCAATGTTATTATTTTCGATGCGACTTTGATTTTGATATGTGGGTTCTGGGCTCCACTTCCCACCAACCGTGTCACCCTATGGGCCTCCACCTACTTTTATCTTCCCTCACGCGCCTCCACGAAGTCTCTTCGTGTTCGGATCCTTTTTCTTATTTCTACCCGTTTCTCTTCGGAGTTTGTATCTCACGCGTTCGTGGTTGTCCTGGAGATTGATTTTCTCGAGGGTCTGGAGGACTCGTCAGCCGTCCCTCTCATTGGACCCTTCTGCGCGGGCTTCTTGGGGGCTTGGCCCACGCGGGCCCACTTAGGGCTCATCAGTCACGACGCATAAAGTACTCTTTTTTCCAATCAGCTGGGCCCTGGCCCAAATCCCAATCAAAGTATTCTCTTCCAATCTGCTGACTTACCACCACCCTGCCGAGCAAAAACATCGATTTACTGCGGTTACTATAATTTTTTTTTCAAATTCTTAAATGTTGTTTTTATTGAATAAAGATTCAATATTGAGCTAAGGTATTGTTGAGTATTAAATTAAGGGTTGTAAGATGAGAGAAGTTAAAACAAATAAATAAATAAATCTTGATCCTAAATTAGTGATTCATAAAAACTTGGTTCAGCTTTAAATCCTAATAATTTTTATTTATATTTTGTTTTTTTATTTCTATATATATATATATATATATATATATATATAATGCATTTCATTGATAATCTAATAAATAACTTCATACATGACATAATGACCAACTAGACATACAACACAATTTCATAATTCATTATGAATTATGTTGAAATTGTCTGTTCAATAATACTAAAGTTCCCAACATGTAAATCTTAATTTGTATCTCAATTATACGGATCACTCAATTATTGGATAAGAGATTCCATAAATAATAAAATTATTATTATAATAATATTCAAAAAATAATGTCATATCATTTAAGATCTAACTATTAGGATCATTAATGATATTTTTGGCTTAATCAAACAATGTTACATAATAGTATATTTACCATAACTTAGATAAGGTAATACATTTGGCCAGTAGTCTCATAGCTCAGCTCGGGCATTGTACATAAACCTTTGTCCTTTCTTTCCAAAAATTATGCAAATGATCAACCGTAGATTGTTTCAAGTGCTTAAATTGACATATGCTTAGATCATTGAATTCTTTATTTTTAATGAAGTTCAAAAATTAAATTTGGGGTTCACAAGATGTAAGTGCTGCGAAATTCCGGGGAATAAACTTGGGATCCGCTGCTGCGACGCAGTGAGATGTATTTGTCGGATAATATTTATTATTAAATTAGACAATTTCTAAATATGATTAATTTACAATATGTTTAAGAAAAAAAAAAGATTTTATTCTTTCAAAGTTGATTTTTTTTCAATATTATATATCTAATTCTTTATAATGTATTGTTTTTATTTATAGAAAAAAACGACATCAAAATTATTCACCGACAGCTTAGAATCGCTGCACATGCTGAGTTTGGTGCCATGGTAGCATCAAAAATGGCATACACAAACAAACCATGTTTGAGCTCAAATACTAATAATGGATTGAAAACAGAATACGTTGAAATTAAAATGAGAATTAAGAATCAGAATAAATTGTTTACTTTAATTGTAGAAATAAAAATTAAAATGAACTTTATTACTACAGATATGCTTACTAATAAACAAACGTTATCAATAATTCTCATTTTCTATTATCATTCATCAATCCCACAAGTAATGGTGTGTGTTAGTTATATGTAACGGAAATGAGAATCGAGTTAATAATTTGTTTGGGATAAGAAATCAAATTGGTGTGGGCCCACTAATTTGAGAATGATTTTTGGAGTTCTAATTCCTAAATGAGATTTGGGTATCAAAACTTCATTCCTAGAACTGATCAAATTAGCCCTGCTTAAATCTTATAATTCCATTTCATCCTTCCTTTAAATAATTAGGGGAAAAAAATTAGATTGAGCAGTGCGCAGATTAATCTTGTTGCAGCTGCTACTCATTGACGTCATTTGTTGAGCACCTATTAGTCATCGTTGTTCCCACTGTTGCTCCTCATTACTACTCGCTACTATTGTTGCTCGTGCCGGATCGTCACTACTGCTGCTGCTTTACTATCAGTTATTGTTGCGATGCTGATGATGATGATTATTATTATTATTTTGTTTTTGTTTTTATTAAAATTTTTATTTTTGTTGCTGTTATAAGTTTTTACAACAACAACAACAACAAAAATAATGATAATTCACAAAAGACATTTTAATAACTTATTATAGTTCATTCTGATTAGGGATGTCAAAACTCCGGGTCCGGTCCGAGTTTGGTGCTGCCCGGGACCGGCCCGGATGAGCATAATATATGCCCGAACCCGGGTTTAAACCCGGATTTTCCACATACAGGCCGGGTCAAACCCGGCACCTCCCGAGCACGGGTTTTTGATCCGGGCTTCCCAGCCTGCAAAATCAACTCCCAACAATGTAAATTTATTCATATTTCTATTGGGTATCCGTATTTTTATATTTGGATTTTTAATTTTTCATTTAATTTTTTTTATATTTATTAAGAAACCGAGTACGGGCCGGGTTCCGGGTTTTGGATGCCTTGCCCGTACCCGTGCCTGGAAGCATCCGGGCCTTGAAATTTAAAACCCGGATCCGGTTTTTTACATATGCAACTCGGACCGAATTACCCGGGTTTGGTCCGAATCTGGTTCAGACGAGTTTTTTTTACACCCTTAATTCTGATTCTAAGACAAAATAAACAATTCAATGGTTATATAAGTTTTGATTCTGATTTATGTAATTCAAGTAAATATCTTGTTCTAATTCGCATTTCTATTCCAACCGATTTCAATTATCAATTAGTAAATGCACCGTAAGTGTAATGGGTACAAATATTTAACTTCCACAAGAACATGTGCATCTCTTGTTAATGTCAAGCATAGTGTGAACATAACAACCGGCACTATTTTCTTTTTCTTTGATTTGGTTTGTTTGGTACCCAGCATATTTAGCATTTTCAATTGAAGAAATGATAGTCCGTGATTATAATTAAGGATGGGCCTAAGTCACCGCAAGCGAAAATCATAATAATGTTGTTGTTATAACAAGATATTGTAATGAAAGTTAATAATATAATATTAACAAATGTGACTGTTGATTTATTATCCGTTCCTTAGTTCCATGGCGATGAAGCATATTGATTAAAAATAGCAAAAAGGCAAGTTCTATAATGTTGGAACTTGGTTGAATCCGTATAATAAATATATATATTTTTAATTACCTATTGCTTTTTGAAAATGTGGTTTAGGTGAGTAGTTTTGATGTATGAATTCTCTTGATTGACAAAAGAATATAGATGTGGATGAAGTGTAGTATGTAATATATGCTAGTAAATTAAGCAGATAAGGTATTAGAACCCACCTACCTATTTTGTTTATGTAAAATGGTTGCATTCGAGAATAATTTTTTTCACTTTTGCTTTTTATGCAGCAGATTTTCTTTAATAGCAGAGCTGATTTATGAACTGCGTTTATTGCCGCTTTGCTTGTCAAAGATGGTATATATCCACAAATTTTCTTTTTCTTTGTAACATTAATGTTGATTGTTTGAGGAGTACAGTTAAATTATCATGTGATGCAATTTAAAACTCTTCTCAAATTTTTAGGAATTAACCTTGGATCTGCTGCTTTTGAATTACTCAGATCTGTTTGTCCCATACCTTCATACTGGAATAAGATACTCCCACTTCTGAATATAAAAGGTCAAATAAGCAGCAGATTGATAAATAAATTGTACTTAGCTCAACAAGTCACTGAAGTATGGTAACATGTTTTTTGGAATATACAATCCAGTGGCACAAGTGGGTTTATAGTAATACACGGGAAGATCTAATTTTAAGTGTTTCTTTTTTAAAAAAAAAATTTATTCTTTACTTGCAAATTATTAGAATACTTCTGTAAATCAAGTTCTCTGCAATTAAGTGGTAATTGTAGATCGATGTGCATTAGTAATAAAAGATTTTTTATTTGAATAGTTTTATACACATATGTCTTCTTAAATATTATTAAACCTTGGTAGTGTTTGGTATTGACAACTCCGTAATAGAGCTAGCCGTCACCGCATTCTCTTATTTTTAAAGATGAGTTATAAATTTTTGCCAAACATTTTACAATGCTGTTTAAAACCACAACTATTCTACAACAATACCAAATGGCTAATGGAGCCCAAATATTAATAGATTAATATTGTGTGTGCAAAGATGGTCACCCATGTTCCAACATAAAAAATTTAATGTGTTAACACATATGTTTGCGATGTTGATTATTTCCATGTAAGTATATGTATTAATTCGCAAGAGTAATGTTATCTTACTACAGCGACAAACTTTGAAAATTCATAATAAAGTACAAAAGCAGACTTCACAAAACTTTGAAAAATTGATAATAAACGACCAAAATAGGCCGGCCCCAAGGCTTAATTATTATATAACCTCTCTCAGTTGTGGAAATTTTATGATAAAATTGACCCCAAACTCACGACAAAGTATGTGAAATTGGATTACTAAGTCCAATTAATGCTCATTTTATGGTGCTCCATCGATGAAACTTTCTATTATATTTGGTAAATTGACCTAGTCATATCGCGACTTAAACAAAATTATTCATCGCATTATATCACACATCATATCACAAAAATAGTGATAAACAAAGAGACATATCACATTGTTAATCAAATCCATTCTCCCCAACCAACACATGAAATGTACGTGGACAGCAGAAAAAGAATCCACCACAAAATTCTTTTAGGCGGTAGTATAAATTCGCAGTGATTCTTAAAATAGAAAAAAGGGGGAGAATCACACTTAAACACATTTTTTAGTTTTTTCCCCCCCTTTTTTTCCAGTTATCTTTTATAATTTTCATAATATTTCATTTAACAATGATAGATATTTTAAATTTTTATTTAAAATTTCAACTTAAATTACTTGGCAAGTTATGTAGCATTAATTTAGTGGATAATAATCTTTTATAAATTTCAAATGAATTAATTATATTACCTCATCGTCAATTGGGATACAATTTTAAAATAAATTTTTAAAATATTTAGCAGTATTCAGTTTCATTATCCTTAAATGTAAAAATACCAAAAAAAAAAAATCATTCCATTGAAGCCGATCATAAAAACAATCACTTTTTTTTTTTTTTTGTGGGGAACATTTGAGGATGCAACAGTGCATCAGAAAATGGCAGGAGATAACTAGTAAAAAATTGTAGGAAAAAAAAAATTAAACTGCCGATTAAAAAAATGTTATGGATCGAAATTATAGATTAAAAAAAAAAAAGGATGATCGGCTAAGCCGAGCTAAAAATAGCATGTGGCTGATTTGATTTCTGACAGTGACACCGTTGATGGAGACCTTAGTGTTCCTTTCTCTAATGACTAATCTTTTAGTAATCTTTATTTTTTTTAATAAGTTTGATTAAAATAAATTTTGTGCTTATTACTTTTCAATGCAACGTCCCCACTGCAAATATATGAACTCAAAGTTTTTTAACATTAGTTGATGGCGAGAGTGACCCCACCCAACATATTTTATTTAGGAAGAATAATTAATTTAATCAGATATTTATTTGGGAAGATCTTTAATGATCCAGAATAGGTAATTAACATAATTCCCAATTAAGCCCACAATTGGGCTTCTGCATGTCGCCCTGACGTTTGCCAGACTTCAATTTCTAGCTTTATTATTAGGATACCGCCAATTACAAGATAATGATACAGAGCTAATTTGATCTTAATTATTATTATTTTATAGACTGAATGGGTATTTATTTGAATGACCAATTCTCGACTTTGTTTTGCATCATTGACCTTGATGCTTCTCGAGTAAAATAATGTAATATATATGATTTAATGGTCTACAACTTTACATTACTAATAACGATCTTGATAGAAGATAAAAATGTAAATGTCGGTTATTTGTTTTCGGACGTTTATAATAAGATATTAAAAATAAACAAATATGCCATTTAAATGCATGCATTAAATCCAAATTTTAATCAAATTACAATTAAAATAATTGTGTTTATCCAAACTCCAGCTAAAAGAACAAAGTCAGTTGATTGATGTCTTCAAGAATGGTTGGTCGGGTAAAATGAGTAGGACGCACACAGCTCTTAATGTGAACAGTTGAAAGTTATGTTTCTTTGGACCACTTATGGCAATTGGCAGCTTTGTTTGTTTTGGTGATTAGTGAAGATCATTCTGATATTATAATAATGGCACTGGTTATGACCATGCTTTACCGCAGAGTGTGAATTACTTTTTAATAATTATATGATTAAAGTAATAAATAATAAAAAATATATTATAATTTTAATCGTACGATTACGAAAGATATATTCGTCGTAGCAGGATCATAATAATAATAATAATAATAATAATAATAATATAATAATAATTTGCTCACCCTCCATTAAAGTTCCATAATCCGTGCTTGCATACGTAATTTCAGAACAAAACTTACAAGAAAGAACCAAGTGAGAGGAGAGCGTTTGTTGCGAGACACAGAAAGAAAGCTCCCAAAAGTCATTCCCAAGTGCATTCTCTCTCAAAAAGGCGGGCAAATCGACTCACACGTGTCCGACAAGCGTTTGGATCCACGAATTGAAAAGTTGCTTACTAAAAACATGTGGCCCCACTGAAGATGCTGTTGGTCAAAAAAATTGACCGTGTGGTAGTATTAATCCCTACTGTTAACACGTCTTCATTCGGAAGCCAAAGCATTAGCATACACGGGGGCCAAAAATGAAAACAGTGGGCGGAGTCATTGTCGTTGCTTTTGTCTTTAAACGGCTGCGTCCCATTCAACTTTACTAATGCATCATCAACTATACTGTCACTATCCGACGTTGTATGCCCTTCCACGCCACTCCCGGTGTGAAATTGACCGTTGATTTTTTTGTAATAACATATCACGAGTGTAACGCATTGGTATGATTCAGCAATATTATTAATGTGATCGTAAACATATTTAACTCGTTATAACTGCCACCAAAAATTTGATAAAGACATCTAAAACACGAAGAAGCATCGATTGTGGTGATTTATTTGAGTCTAAAATCAGCTTTAACAAGGATATATGTTAATTGAATGTGCAAACGCCAACCACTCTTGATTTAGTTTTCATCTCATTTTTTGACAAATGGATCCTCTAGTCATTTTGAATTATAAGAATCTTGGACACATGTATGTCACAGGTCGTGTATGATTTAGATCATTTTATTGTTCTCATTTTTATTAACCACCAATCAATTGATATAAAAAAGAAAAGGCAAGCCAAAGGTAAAACAAGTAAAGGATCTGTATCCCATTTTATTTTTTTAAGAACATAATTCAAGACTCTGTGTGTGTGTGTGTGTTGTGAGAATAAATTTTTCTTCTTCTTCTTTGAAGTTCATATTTTGGCCTGGACTGTAATTGTGATGCATCGAGGTAATTAAGTTTGGCATACTTTTGATATACACATTTCGTGGTTTGGCTAAGTTTCTAAGTAGGTCTTAATTACCAGTTAATATTAAACACGTTTATAATAATACATCAAGTTAGGTCCGACATATTTGTGATGCACATATTTTTAGTTGTGCTTATTTGTCAATAGACATATATACATATATATACGTATATATAAGGTTGAGTTCACTCTTAATAGCATACTTCTGATGCATCTATGAATAGGTTTGTAATTAATGTCAGTAGTAAAAATGATCTAAAATGGCTGTTAGTTTGTTTAATCTGGTCATTCACACAAATCAACTCAAAAATCTCATGTATTGCACAAAAGCAAATATAATTTAGGATGAATGCTCGTTGAGTTTCTATATTTTAAATTAAATTTTCATTTAATCTCTATATTTTTAAAAATACCTCAAGATAGCCTGCTATTAAATATGTTACACTCTTAGCTTGTTTTTCTTTGCTTTTACAATAATACCCATACAATAATATTTTTGACATAAATTTTTTTAATTTGTAAAAAATGTTAATTAACAAATTAACCAATAATTACTTATTAGTAAATTAAGCAATAAATATTCGTATGAAACAACTAGTATTTTTCATACTCTTGCGACAATCTTGATAATAATTATTTATAAATAAATTAATATCGGCTAACTTAAACCAATGTGTAATATCCTTGCAATAGTCTTATAATTATTTTTTATTTTTTTTAAGAAATTAATTTACCAAAGTAGTCTTAAAAGTCAAATAATAATGACTAATTTATTTTACTTTTAAGAATAACTTGATAAATTTACATTTTTTTTCTTTTATTAATATCTCCAAGAATATTGTTGCAAGGGTATTATTATAAAAATAAAGAAAAAGTAAGGACAAGATTATGATATAATCACTAGCAAATGTGTCTCGAGGTATTTCTTAAAACATAGGGTCTAAACTGATTAAACAAATATTTATCCTGTAATTTAACTTAATATGCAGAAATCCATAATTATTAAGCCGGGATATAACTTCAATACGACAATTTGCCGATGAAACGCACAAAAGTTTCATCTATCATTATTCAAACTCACTTCACATTAATTTTTTATCTCAGGTTCTTCTGCTCAACGTAAGAGTTATTCGTAGTACTGTTGGTTTGGCCATTGCTTTTTGGGTGGTAAATTAAGGTTAACAATTTTGACTCTTTAGCAATTCTTCTTAGTGTTACCATTGTATAATTATATTTATATACCCTATTATAAAATTGACGATCTCACTGACTTGCAATATGATACAAACAGCGACTGCACAATAAGTTGACAATAAGATAAAAAGAGTTAAAATTATTTCCCGGCAAGAATAAACTTCAAATTAATCTTTGAACTTCGAAGAAGAAGAGAGAGCACGAATCTTCTAACAAAGTAAAGAACACTAGAAAAAGGAAAAAAAATGATCTTTTTTTCTTGATAGGCAATGGCATCGATATTGTGCTTGGAACAGACAAAATAAAAATATTTAATTCCTACGTAGTTTAGTCATAATCGAAGATGTTTACACTTGAACGTAACAAAAAGATTCTCTCTTAAATCATTAGAGAAACTTATATATGCTAGTCATCAAGACTTAGAGGCCTAAATAAACTTTGCCGCCCAATTGAACAATATTAAATTAACCTAATCACTTTAATTTTGATTGTCCATGGAATCGCAATCAAGGCCTAAAACATGCTTCATATTATCATATTCATGTTCGATCTCTTCCTCCGTATAAAAATTGATTCAAATGATACTCAAATCTTCTAAGTTATACGATATTGTTTTCAAGATATTATGACCATACGCTCTCTTGTATTTGCTTGAGGGGTGCTTATAAGCCATATGGCCTAGAATATATACGTGTAACGATAATGGCCTGAAAGATAAATGAATTATATGATACCCAAAGTTTTAGCTAGTAACCTAGGCTATTGGTTATTGTTGTAGGGGATATCTTCATTAAAATTTCCGCACGCCCAATAATTTGATGACAGTATCAAATCCCTTAATTTTCTTCTAAGTCTATCTCTCAAAACATCATCCTTATCATCTTCTAATTACCAAAATATTAAAGGAGCGAAATTTTTTACTTATATAACTCTTGAAAATTAGATACACACACATAAAACTCTGAGGTATTTAGTTGAGTAGTTTTCAAGTACGTTAAATTAATTGGTCTTCCTTTTATGAATATTTTTTGAGGGGGTAGGGGTTGAAAAATTAATTTTAAAAAATAATTAGATTCATAGTTTGTAGCTCAAACAATATTATTGATAAGTGGAGTACTAATATTAAATAAATACTAGTTTAGTCCCTATATTTAGACTTAATAGTCTGTTTAATCTCTACGTTTTAAAAAATACTTCAAGACATCCCTACTATTAAATATATTATGTTCCTATCCTTAATTTTTTTTTCTTTTTACAATAATAACCTTGCAACAATATTAATAAAAAAAATGTTAATTCATCAAATTAGCCTTCAAAACAAAATAAATTAGAATTAATTTGGTAAATTAAATTTTTACATACAACTATTAGTTAAACTATTGCAAGGATATTAAACTTTACTTTAAGTTGGTTGATATTAATTTATTTACAAATAATTATTAGCAAGATTGTTATAAAGGTGCAAAAAAAAAAAATACTAGTTATTTCATACTGATATTTATGAGTAATTTGTTAATTAACCCTTTTTATAAATAAATTAATTAATGTCCAGGATATTTTTGCTAGGGTATTATCATAAAAGTAAAGAAAATAAGGGCAATAATATAATATAATTAATAATAGGGGTATATTTATGTATTTTTTAAAATATAATGACTAAAAAAGTACTTAAGTCAAAATAAATGGATTAAACGAGAATTTATCCTTCTAAAATTATCACATTAATAACTGGAAATAAACCTAACACATAACAATGAATAATTGGTGACATATTACATGAAATAGAAATTACTTGTCTTAATTATGTAAATATAATATGGTATATACCATATATTAATTGCATTTCTCATATAATTTATTTCATGTGATATATGATGTAGGACAATAGATATTTGAGTCTAAATCAACAGATATATCTGAAATATGTTAAGGTGATTTATTCTCTCACTTGGGACATAAATCATTACTTTTTCGAGATACAAATTAAAGAGAACCTTAAGTACAAGAGAGTTAAAAGGTGCATGAGAATAAACATTTTCAAAACATTAATAATAATGTTTTATAAGAAGATTCCAAACTATTTCTCATGAAATCAAACATTACCAAGTCCGAAAATTTAAACAATAATTCAGTTAACAATTTTCAGCTGCCATCGATGTAAAGGCAAAGCTTTTAACTTATGCATGTGTCTTTGGATCTTGGTTTAGTTAAGAGACCGATAATGGCGATGCAAGAGAGCAGTGAAATTTGGGCTAGGTTTGAAATATAGACATTAAAACTATATAATATAATATATTGCTTAGCGATAAAAGTTTCTAGATACATAGTAAACAAATATATTTGTATAGAATAGCCTAGCTGGCTATGCATGCATATATAATACATAACCATCTTCTTTACGTAATGGGTACTTTGCACTTTAAATTTTTAAATTGGGACAAAAAGAGGGGAAAAAAGAGGAAGAAGAAGAAGAAGAAGCAGAAGACCAAAACAGAGGTGCTTTTGTTATCTTGCATAAATATAAAGAGCCCAAACATAGTAGGAGTTGTGGGCGCAAAGTGGAGCATGCCACCCTATGTGTTAGCTGCCTGAAAAACACCAATTAAAGTGATAAAAGTTGATCAAAAGAATATTAATGCCATTAATAATTAACCCTAATTAAAGTTAATCATCAATTCGAAAGTGGAATCATTATTTTAAGCCAAAATACCAGTGAGTGGGGGGGTGGAGAGCTGTGTTATATTAAAAAAATAAACTAACGTGCATCACCTGATCTCAGAAAGGAGCAACAAAGCGATTCCATGTTTCCAAATTTTATATATCCACTGCATCAATCCTCTGCAATCGAATCTATTACTATTACTCACACCAACCAGTAACTTTTGTCCACATCATTCCGAAATAGCAGACGTGGCAATATTTGATTCGTTAGTATATATTTTTCAGTTCTTGATGTTTGTACGTATGACAGTTCTTGTAGTAGATGGGATATCATATTCACGAATCGGAAGCTTACAAGAAAGAACTGTACCCAATTCCCATCCTGCTCCTCCGGTTGATGCTAATGTTTCTTTGAAGCGATGGTGACCAAAGGATGAAAATGACATCTAGGATGCATCAAGGGGCCCACCTCACATGCCTCCACCAATAACTTGCATAAAAGAGTAAAATGAGTTGGGACCCACATGGATATGTGGGGGACCACAGCTTTATTGGTATGGGTAACCACACAGCTAATAGTCTAATTCGATCTAACGCTCTCTTTCTCTATCCTCTTCTTTGTTGTGTAATGTAGTGCTAACAAAGACTAGAGATATGAAAATGGAAACAAAAGCAATTGCACTCGCCCATGGAACTTGAAGCATCTGTTTTCTGTGTATATCAGAATCATATTATAATAAATTATTAAGCGTTGCGCCAATTAAATCAAAAAGCCTCTATATTATTTTATACTTAATTAGCTGTATTGTGTATTAGGGTTTATTGTATTAAATTGTATACACTATAATACTGTGTTTTGTATAGTACGAACTATATTATATAAAATAATATTATTTTATATTAATGTTAAAATTAGATTGATATTATTTAAATTGACTAGTATTTTAGGGTTTTATTATTATTAATCTTTAAAATTAAATATTAAATAATTATTTTTACAATATAAAAATGGCTTAATAATATACTATTATCAAGTAATAAAATATTACAATATTATGTTATATTGTTAATTATATTATATTATAATATTTTTTTAATAAATTGGTTATTATAAATATAGTATAATTTAATATTTATTGTAAAAATATAACACTATATAATTATGTGATATAATGGTATTATATTATATTATAAATCAATATAATAGTAATTTATAAATTTATTTTTATTTATTAAATAGAAGATGATTAAATAAATTAAAATACTTTTTTACGAACTTAAAGTAAAATAATCAAAATAATGTATTATTATTATTGTTTTATTTAGGTCTATTACAATTTTATATTATTACGTAGATTAAATTTTTATTTAAATATAGATTTAAATTAATATGTAATAAATTTAAATTTATTATAATTTATAAAATAATAAAAAAAAATAAATAATTATTTTTAAAATTATTCTGGTGCAATGTAATCTAGTAATGCAACAGCAACTGCATTCTAATAATAAGGCTCAGAAGGAGGGACCATCTCATCTCAACTCTCTTCTTAGCTAGGGGCTAGGGCGTAGGAACCAACAAGAGTGAAAAGTAAACCACCTTATACGAAAGCAGCCCGCACGCCTTCCATGAGGAACTCAATTAACCATCTCCTAGTCCCAAGTTCCGGTCCCAACACGTACGATAACGCAGTCTACGAAGTTGAGTTAACATGTGTAAAATGATCATACGATTAATAATTACGTCGTATTTGTTTTGAAAATATTTAATTTCATATTATCATATTTATATTATAAGAAAGAAATTGTTGAATACAATTATTTTTTCTTCCTGTGGAATATGGACCGTTAGAATTTTCATTAATACATGCATTTTGAGGCAGGCGTCGATATAATTATTGAAATATTTTTTTTTCTTAAGAAATGATATTTTTGTTACGGACACATATATTATGGAAACTTCATAAAACAGAGGCCGCATCACATGCAAATACCCCGCTATTTGAAGATATCTGTGGTGGATCAACTTTGATATTTGGCAGAGGATAGTAGGATACATTTATAGAGGGGGTCCCATCTTTCATCACCGTACACGTGTTCATAAAAAATCAACAGAGTACGAACGCACAATCACAAGAAAGCGCGTCAGAACATCAGAAGAAAAAAAGAAAGCCCCCATGTGCAACTCCAGCCTTGTTATCAGTCTATAGCGGTTTTCCCGGTTACTGCCAAAACCGTACAATGAAAATAAATAAAAAAAATTACCCGAAAAAAAAAGGGAAAGACGATTTGCTTTTTGGAGAAGCGAAAGCAACCAATGGCGTACGTGGCCGTTTCTCAGTTGATTGGCCATTGTAGGGCTCTTCTTTATTTTCATTCTTTATTTATTATTATTCGTTAATTTTATTTTCTTCTCTCTCTCTCTCTCTTTTTTTAAAGTAATATATAGTATTGTAATGTGTGCAAACTTTAAATTATAAAGTGAAGAGATGTTATGGTGTGGCAAAAAGCTGGGGGGCTGAGCAGACACGTGTATTTTGGGATCCAATCATGTGGCGTGGCTTTTTAGGGATCCCTTTAATCATCTTTTGTCTTTTCGTTTTGGCATTTGATTTTTTTTTTTAGGTTAAACCAGTTTTTTTTTTTTTTTATGGTTTAAAAGTTGTGATATTGAATATGATCTTAACTCGAGATCTGTCTTGCATCCACTTTCATTACATTTTGCTATGTGGAATGGCCTTTCAAATCCACCGTATGTTTAAAGTGAAAACATTTTAGACTGATTGACAATGATAGGAATACACAACATGATGACAAATGATTAAAAAATTAGTACTTTTTGATACCATAATTTCGGATATCCAAAAGACTAATATTATCATAGAAATTTAAATAACATAAATTTAATGAAGGAAATTAATTTGATTTGTTTGATAATAATTAATTTAAACGTTTAAGTTAGTAGATGAATGATTTTTCATTTAGAAAAAGAGTCAGCTGATACATATTTGTTTGGTGGATAAATAAGAGAGTTTGAGAGCATGTGCTAATCAGCTTAATTTCGATAATTTTGAAAATTTCTTGGCACGATACAAAAAATACGAAATCAGCAAGTGTGAAAAAATGTATAATATCTTGAATACTTCACTCAACTAATCTAGTGTAAGTAAAAGGAGGTTGAAGCCAAAGTATAGCTTCAATGTTAAGGAGTAATCTTATTAGGAATTAGATCTTATTTCGAGATTTAATATATATATATGTGTGTGTATAATTAGAATAGCAAAATTAAATTTAAAGTGTGGAAGACAAAGAGATTTTGCTAAACAAAACATTTCTTTTCATGGAAAGCAAATGTTTTGTCACTTTTGATGCCTTTGGGAAATCAAATCCATTTCCCATCACCTTTTCGGAATTAGGTCCTTTGATTTTCAAAGTTTCTATTTATTCCTTTTTCACGTTTGCCAGTTAAAAGATGTACAATAATAACTTAAAATTAGACTGTAAGAGATAATACAGAAGACTGTGTCCCCACCCCTAGCCTTTTCTATTTTTCCCCTTGAAAACGAATTACATGTAAATCCTATTTTGTTAATTGTGATAATATCATGCTAGGCGTTAACAGAAATTAATTTTATTTTGCGTTCGTTTCAATGGAGGGACGGTAAATGACAGTGGAATTTCTAAGTTCCAACGCTTAAAATAACAACTTTCTAATATTTGATCAATTTCACAAGAACTCAAGGGAGGCCTCGGTTCACGTGTCAGGCCAAGAAAACGAGCAAGGTGTGTAGATGGATAGGACTTTTTTGAGTGTTTCAGTACCTACATGATAAGTTTGAAAATTTTTAACAATTTTATCTTTTATTTTGACTAACATGGGTCAGAGATCTGACGAACACGAGACTCGCCAAGTGTCCCATGTCTGGTGATCCAGATTCTAGCCTCACATTTTTAACTTTTTACTCTTTTGTTTTCTAACACATACTGAACTTTCGTCGAACCAAGTGTGCTTGTATGCTCGTAACACATAGTACTACATCCCTATTTGTTACAACTCACACGATCTTGTTTGAGTTAGACATCTATTAAAATTACACAATTGCTTAAATCGTTGTGCTCTAATTTTGAGGAATGAGAAAAAAGTCAGCGCATTGGAGATATTCAAATGAAATATGCTAGGAGGCAACCGCGTCACAGCATACAAGAACACAATAAATTCAACACACACACCAAATCAAGATCAGATGTGAGAATTGTTACCCTTATACACATATTGCTTATGTGTTTACTATATTACCCTTAAACATTAAGTTAATTATGTTATAATTTGTACAAAGTTGACCTTGAATTATATTTGAGTGGATGAAATTATCCGCTACTTAGAGCTAATTTATTATTTTTTTTTATATTACATCTAATACAACTAAATCTCAATATATATTGCACATGTATAATCAAAGCTTTAAGTGTATGCAATTGAAGCCTTCTAAAGTTCGGCATGAGAAATTAGTCTCATAATCATGCGGGAGACTCGAATGTTTTACCTTCCAGTTGAGGGATCAAGGGTCATTGGCATTTAGAGTTAAAAATTTAAACAAAATAACTTGTTTTATTTATATCTTTGACTTAATTGGTCTGCTTTTTTTTTTTAATAAATTGGTTTGTTAACATCAGTTAATTTAGTAAAAATAATATGTTAATTTAAATAAATTAAAAGAAAGAAAACGAAAACCAACCATCGCCATCCTGACGACTTGCCCTGATCGGTAGCTTGCATTGCCATCCTGACAAATTGACCTTGATCGGTAGCTAGCATTTAATGGACTTTGAGATTTTCTTTTTTCCTGAAAATTTTTACTTTAATATTATAATTGAAGACCTAGTTAAGTTACGTAATAATATAACTTAGGAGCCATCTATCATCATAATTTTTTTCTAAGTATCATGTCAGATGCTGCACAATATAATAACAAGTTTATACCATAAATTTAATGCATATTATGACACATTATTGTTATTATAAAAGTTATTATGCTTTAATTCAATTAATGTCAAAAGAGGGATAAAGTTTATGAAGGCTGCCAAGCACCGGATATGTCACAACCAACTGCGGACAGCTCTACAAGCGGCAAATTGCCAGCAAACTTCCAAATATGACATAGTGATCATTTTCGCTACCATGTACGATCCTTAACGTTAAACGACAGCATTCAATTTCAATTTGGGTGAGCTATCAAAATTAACCAGAGAATAGCATAATGTTAATTACAAAAAATTTGAAGAAAAATCAAGAGAAAAATAATCCTTGAAAAAAAAAATCTGCGTTCCAATCAAATACCTCAACAATTTATTTATGGAAACATCGAAAGCCTTCAAAATAGTTGCTGGCTTAACTTGTGTGAGTTTCAAATAGCTGGGCAGGTTGCAAAATTAGGAAAACAGGTAGCTGCTAAATTTAGCAAAATAGTAAAATGGCCGGCATTCATGGCAGTAGAAAAAGATTATTAATTTCTCCATTACAGGATTTCTTTTTCATTATAAAAAGAGAAAAAACCCTCTAGGGTTTGAAAATATTTCTTCATTTTTTTTTTACAAGAAAGGAGACTTTCAATTACGACCTAATCATTCCCGCACGGCACAGTGAAAATCTAATCCCGCCTTACCCATTGCGTCACCTTTCACCCAAGCCCACGTGACCTCTCTCTGCCCTTCTTCCGTCCGCACGTACATTTGATCCTTTTTACCATTTTAAACCCCCGTCGGTTTTCACTCATCATCTCCTCTCTTCTCTTCTTCATCGACTCAGTTTTCCAAAGTTCGCAGAGTGAAAATTTTTAGTTACATTACTGAATTCTTTGAACCCATTAATTCCTTCCCCATATAAATACCCACATGTCTTGTTCTTATTTAAAGATTGATCTAGCTAGGTCCACTGATCAGAACAGTACCATTGAAGAGAAGGAGGCTGCTCATCAGAGAAGAAATTGCAGGTCTCTTCACCGAAGAAATTGTGCTCTTCCATTTTGACAAACTGAGTCTGGTACGTTGGTTTTGAGAAGTCGAAACAGTTAATGGAGAGTTGATGAGGCTGGTTCTGAATGATAACACCGTCAGATGAAGAAATGGCAGCGTTAGGGCTGTGGCTGTTGTTGCTGTTGTGGAAGTTGTTGTTATCTTCGTTATTCAAGATGGCACTTGAATCGCTGTCCGATGACCCGTCCTTAAAATCTGGAAAGAGCGAGATTCCCAACACTCCATTATCATAGTTCAGTTCTTGATCGCGCTCATCAGAAATGTTACCAGCAGCGGCTAGAGAAATTGCGGTAACATTAGTAGGAGGAGCAGCAGCGCCGGCTTGTTTATCACTTTCTTGATCACGATCAAGAGTGGCCTTGTTTTGATGATCAGTCTCATGCACAATTGTCTCTTCTTGTTTCACGGAAATATTGCTCTCCGCGTTCTCTTCATTCAGCTTTGATTTCAGCTCCCTTATCTGCGTGGAATAACAATAACATACATGTGAAAACATGTTATCTTATTCTTATTGTAGTTATGCAAACATATTCAAGAAAGCACTTTTGTCATATTCTTCTTTCTTTAATTATTATATATTCACATTAAAATAAAAAAGAGGACTAATTATTATTACCTCTTTAAGCAAGGCTTCGTTGTCGTGTTGGAGGGAGTCATAATTGAGCTTGAGAGCATCATAATTTGCCTTAAGAACGCCGTAATCTCTCTCAAGTTGCTTGGTTTTCCAACGAGCGCGTCGGTTTTGGAACCAAACGGCAACTTGTCTTGGCTGCAGCCCAAGTTCCTGCGCCAACTTCACTTTTCTCTCAGGCTCAAGCTTGTTTTCCACCTCGAAGTTTTTCTCCAAGGCCTTCACCTGATCCACGCTCAGCCTCCTCTTCTTCTCCGAGACATGCCCTCCGGATTCTTCTAAACACCCCTCTTCATCTAGACCGTCCAACATCGTCTGGAATTCTCGACCGTAAACTTGGTTGTTTCTCGGACTATGCTCGTCTGATTAATAATAAACCACAAAAACAATTATTTCTTTTTAATTAGTGAGGAAAAGATTTGAGAATTGCGAAGGTATTTTGAAATATAATATCATGGGATTCTTATTTAATAGAAACCTGTGGTTGGGCACATGGACATCAAAGCACCCAAGGAATCATCTGAGCTGCAAAGTGATCGCTTCATGCCTGATGATGAAGTGAAACCAACTGTAACAAGCAGATCTATTTTGTTAGATCGAAAATTGTTTGAATTTTTTTCTTTTATTTTTTTTTCCTTTTTGAAGTGGATCTTCCAAGCTTTAAGAACTAAAAGGAGCGTTAAGAGAAGGAGTTTCTTTAGGACTTAAAAGAGCAGCTGCCATGTCTGAAACTAGAGCGCTGTTCTGTATAATACTACAATTGTACAACAACTCCTCTCTCTTTAGTTCCACATATTTCTTCTCCCTATTTAGCACTTGCTCCCCCGCTGAACCCATAAAAAAGAATTAAAAAAAAAAGACAGATAAAAGGAAGATACTAATTACACACAAAAGACTCAAACCCAACAATCTAAAACTTTCACTATAATTAAAACCCAACCCACAAGAGAAGTGAAGTAATCAAAGAAAGAAACTCTCTCACTCCACTCTTTCTTTCTCTTTACATCATTTGCTCGACAAAAATTCAAAAGAACTGAGTAGTATTGAATGAGCACGATAGTCTCAGACTGCTCATCTACAAATAAAATTATTTGGACTAAAGAGAGAGAAATTGGGAGATCAATGAACCAGTTAAGAAATTACAACACAGCTGGCCGTGGCCATGCTCATGGTCTCTCTTTAAATAACCAACTTGGGTCAGGGTTTGGGTTAGAATCTGACTGGGGTTAGGTACACTGCAGTTTGCCAAATGAAATGAGCCCAAAATTCAATGCAAATGCAATTTTCAAGCCACCGGCTATAGCCTGTTGTCGTCCGGTTTTCGACCGTTTTGTGAGATTTTATTTATTTGTTTATTTTTATTTTAGGGACATAAAGGGCGACTGTGAGTGTGAGAGATATGAACGTTGAAGCAAGAAATCGGAAATTTATAAAAGGATGGCACGGCTCGGCTTTAACGGCTCGGCTCCCCGTTTGAGCTAATCAAGCTTTGGGTGCCATCAGCTTATCATCGCTGTTGCTACGCGGCAATGGTCGGTGCGATTAATCGCCGATTTTAATTGATGTACAATGATTTTTTATTTTATACTCTAAAATTTGTTTTGTCATAGGATTTTCATTTCTTTTTCTTTTTCTTTTTCTTTTTTTCAGTTCATAAGCAGAGATGAATTCGTAAGTAAGACCCATCTCGAATATCTTGTCAAATGAGTAAATAATTTTGTAAAATTTTTTTTTTTTTAATCTGTCAACGAAAATTCCTCACCTTAAATAATCAGAATTGTCACAAATATAAATAACTTATAACGTCAGCTGTGATCAAATTATGGCACTGATGAATTTAAACTTTTTTGGAAAACTACAATGCGTAACAAACAGACGTTCTAAAATTTTATCACGAACAGATGATTTGAGTTTTGAGATTTGAGATGAAATTTTGGTATAAAATTTTTGGATTTTTAGAACTATTCAACTATAATTATACTGTCAGGGGGCTATAAAAAAAATAAAGTAATATATATATATATACTTTAAAAAAAAAAAGTCTTTAACCACAATCATGACCTATCATCAAGAAAATTATTATTTACCAAAAATCTGGTTAAGTGGTTTGAGAAGTTGTGCTTGGGGTCAAATCTCTATTGTTAAAAGAGAAGGATGGTAAAATTTTTTATGGATATAAGGCCTCACTCTAAATACGGTAAATTTTGAATAAATTTTAAGAAATGAGGTAGGAAATAGAAGATAAATAATTCTCAAATTTTTAATAGGGTGAGATTTAGTTTTGTACCCCTTACCCTAATTCCCATTATATATAAATAATTTTTTTAATTTTTATTTAATAATTTTTATTTTATTAATTACAATGTTGGTTAATAAATTTTCTTTTTATTTTTACATAATATGAATAGGCTATAACTAAAAGAAAAATTTATAATATAATTATTATTTTACTAAAAAATATTGTTATATTTTCTTTTCTCTTTTAATGTGTTACTTTTTTCAAACATTTTTTTGTTTTGATAACATTTCAAGATATTGTTTCAAACTTTGAGAGAATTTTTTAAATAATTAAAATATTTTATAATATGGTGATGATTTTATTTAAGTCCTTAATTTTTAATTTACTGAAATTATATATTTATAGTTACTATAAAATAAATAAGTGGGGAATGAGGTGAGGGTGGAGAAAGCATTTCTCACATGGGGTTTCCTTATCCCCACCCCACTAAATTTATTAAGGAATGAGGTGGAGAATGAAGATGAAATTTTTAATGGGGTAGGCCTCCTACCCCCACCCTACCCTACCACACCCCATTGTCATCCCTATTAAAATACTAATGTTATGTTTACTTACTGGAGTGGGAGTGTGGAGTATGAATTTCTTTCACTTGAGTGTTTACTCACCTATTTTAAGGAAGGAGTGGGAATTCTACTCCATGGGCTCCACTAATTTTTGGAGTAGGGAGTGGGATTCCTACTCCCATAGGGGAGGTTTCCTTTTTTTTACCGTTTTATTAAATTTAATGTAATTAAATTTAATAAAATAAAATAAAATAAATAATATCATATTTATTTAAATAATATTATTATATTTATTTTAAAATAATAGTATTATATTTAATAATATTACTAATTAATAATAATAAATAGTTTATTCTAAGAAAATATTAATTTTTTACTATATTATTAATAGTAATGTGTCATTTGTGTTGTTCTTATCAATAATTTTTAATTTACATAATTAAATTTAAAATTAATAAAAAATCATTATTTATATAATTTTTTTTTTGATTACATTATTTATATAATTTAAAACATTAATAATAATTATTAATTTAGAAATATAATAAAATAAATAATTTAATTTTTCAAATATATATTTTTTTTATTAATTTTGTAATTAAAAACTAAAACCTTTAAATAAGGGTAAAATTATAATTTGAAATAATTTACTCTCAATTCAAGATAAAGTAAACATAAAATTACATTATGATTCTGATTCCATACTCTCATTTTAGTGTAAGTAAACAACTCACTCCCACTTCCACTCTATACTCCCAAATCAAAGATTCACACTCTTTAAGATTTCCATTCATCAGGATTCTCCCTCTAATTTAAAATATAAACGCTACGTAAAATGAGTGGTTTATAAAGGAGCAATACACTGGGAGTACGTACTATTTAGAGATTTGCATGATTGAGATCTCAAAGCTTCTCAATGAGTCTAGGAACTTGATTATTCCAAAAATAAGAAGCCAGAGTACCGTTCTTTAAGCCGGTTTTTCAAAATAAATCTTTGATGAATTCAGTATCAACTATTCCAGAGCCTTCCCAAAAAAAAGCAACATTAACATCCATTTTCTGATTCAAAGTTTTGGCTTTTTGGCTTAGAATCAATCTGAAAATTCGCTAAAACAGTGCATTACCACATGTACATATATGCCTGCGGTTATCTGCAAGGACCTTAATTTAAAGATTCTTGAACAAAGTTAAAATTGCTTGATAACGCTCAGATGATGAAGCTACAGGTATCCAATTTCTTTAGCTAGCGCTAGTGCTTTTTATGTGACAAGGGTTTATAATTTATGATTAATTTCTGTTCTAGGCTTGAAGGCAGCATGACTTTCCTCTATGTTTCCATCTGTTGTGCTTAAATAAGCTGCAGTAGAAAATTTTACTGGTTAATGCAACGCTGATATGGTGAAGCAAGCAATTATGGCAATTTGATATTCATCCTGGTTATTCTCTAACGTATCTTTTTGCGACAGATACGTTGTTTCAGTTCTTTCAGCTAAGCTGACAGTGAAAAAACCTCTTTAGCAGGAACATTCTTTCATACTTGCACAAAGACGATGATGCAACACATTGGCTAAAGCTGAATAAAAATGGTCACGAGGCTGTTCAAAACTGGCAAAATGTTTGTGAAGTGAAGCCGAGACCCGAGACCCGAGACCCGAGAGAGCGTCTAAAATGTAGGCCCTAGTGGGGTGGCCACAACCCATTATTGGGCCCATTATATGGGCCACAGTAACTACAAAGTTTTATATGTATATAGACTTCTTTGATCGATTACTGATATTTGGAACTTTCAAACGGCATGTATAAATCCCACTAACATTTCTAGAAAAGAAATTGAAACCACGAAACAAGTAAAATTAACCTTATTATTATTGTTATTATTATTATTATTTTTTTATAGAAAAAGTATTGCATTAATATTGGAAACTAACCCCCTCTTTAAATAATAGCGAGCTTGGTAGCTCGATTTTATAAAATCAAATTCAACCAACTTAACACTCATATACACGATTCAACATCTCAATACCTTTCAGTGTATACGAATTTGTTATATGCTCACTACATTTTCACAATAAAAACGAAATAGCTGCTTGTGGTGAATAATAATTCATGAGTTTCAATCGGCTGTGTGGTCAATTAATACTTTAAATTTCTCTCTAGAAGAGTCTCCAGACGATGCAAAAGCATATAAGCGAAATCTCCCAAGCTGTGATAAGAGGCAGGCACAAGTGGGATTTTAGCTGTAGTATGATCAGCATCAAAAGTCAGAGCCCCACCACACCACAACTGTGATAATTGCTTGCTGCTATGTACAACAGTATGAGTGCTCAACTGTGACCCACAATATATATCTATATATATATATTGGTTTGGTTTTTAATGACAACAACACGTGTTGAGTTGGATTCTTAGGCTATCAAGTTTCAGGAAAACAAACCCCACAGAAAGGGCAAAGTTATGAGTTGTGAGCATGTGGGAAATTGCAGTTAAAAAAATAGAGTTGCAACAAACAAGCCATGCATATCAGTGAAAGTTTGTCTTTTAATTAAAGCTATTTAATTTTAGTTCTTGAAGATAGTCCATAAATCATCAACAAGCATTGGACCATAAATAATTAACTAATTATTAATGGAACATTCAGTAACACTATGCCCTTAGATAGCGAACCTGCTGGCCTGGCCCTTTGCATCTCAAAACAGTTTTTGTGTTTTGTAATCAAGGACTCAATGATTAAATATCAACACCATTCTGAAATGGTGTAGGATCGATATTTTCTAGTACACGTTTCCAATTTTTACTTTCATTTGTTTTGCAGATGGTCACACCCATGATTCACTGTGCCCAACTCCCTTACTTCATTGATATGCATGTTCCTTTTTTCATCTCGATAATGTATGCGTAGATACTTTTTGGTTCATTTTGCAAAATTTAGTCATTATACGTTACCCATATTCTTTTATCATTTACACTTCTATGATGTCTAATTTTTTAAAAATTTGATAGGCCTCGAAACGTAAGGGAGTTTTCTAGTTGAATCCTGGTCACATCATCAGTAAAGTGAAAATTAATGTACATTTGTATATCTATGGGCATATGGCCACATGCCTTACAATACATATTATATGAATCCAGTTGGTCCATTTTTATGCAACTTTTTTTTTTATCATAAAATAAAATTTATTAGGTATGGAGAAGACATAAGCCTGCACTATGTATGGATATTTTGAGTGTGGCAACATATATAATTATTGGTGTCGCTGACTTGCAACAATTAAGATGCCCTGTGCATGCATAGTATTATTTAGATTTCGTAACCTTCATCATTTTGCATGACATTTGAATATGATAAGGGCCATAGCTTGAAAAGCACTCTTGCTTCTTACATTTGGGCAATGATTAAACTCTTGAACAAATTAATTTTCCAAAATAGATAATGCCTACTCATAATGAGTAGTTTCCCTAAATTAAATGGTACTCGTTAAATGCTATGTTAACTTTAATTGGCAGTCACTTTTTCAGAAAAAAAAAAATAATAATTTACAGTCTATAATTATGAAATCATCCCCGTCGAACAGAACCCGAATATCTCTTTACTGCACAATTTTTATCCCAATTAATGTTCATTGCAGAACAGATGAATTCACAGGGCCAAATAACGTATTATCATAATCTATCACTCAAAATTTTTTGGTTAATGAGTGTCTCAAAGCACGCGTTAAGATTATTTATAACAACAAAATTTTGAAAATTGAATGAAAATCTTAGAATATCTTATGTCAAAATGTGTAGTAACATTTTTGATCCATTAAAGGCCACCTTGATATATAATTTTGAGACATAATTGATTAACAAAGGGTCTCGAAAGCAAAAGGTTACTAAAAAGGGTTGAAAGAGAATCCTCGGTTAATCGTGTGGTGTTATGTTAAGTTGATAAGAGGAATATTTTCCTTTGTAATGGATGACTATTAACCGGTCTTGACGTCTGTTACAAAGATATTATTGTTTTATACTATTTAATCAGTAGAATGATTGAATATTGATTAGTTAACCAACAATTAGATTTTCATTCACCAAATTTTTTGTTTGGGAAACTGCAAGTCGATTTCACACTTTGCGGAAAAAGAGTTGGGCATGTCGGGAATCAAGCGGTGGAGGTGTAGAGCCAGAGACTCCAAGGATTTTCAACTTTAATTTCTTTTGATCTGGGGCAGCCAGCTTAGCTAGAAGAGTAAAGGAGGAGTAGGGACCCAATCAATAAACGGTAAGATTGAATTGACCAATGCCGTCTGATGGAGGTTCTGTGCCTCCCTCCATGTGGACTTGTCTCGTCATTTCCCCTTCGGCCCTCCCTTGAAAGCCAAAGCATTTCAAAATTCTCTCTTTAAAACCCAGCGGCCAACCCCATGAATAGCAAGAGTAGGTGGCAAGTCTGGGACTGAAATTAAAAGTGGATTTGTGGATGCTATTGATACAAGCAATGATGTTTTTCTTGTAGAGTGCTGCTGCTATGGTATGCATATGCTAATCCAATTATGGCTTGTGTTTTGTCTCAATATATAGCCAAGAAACAAAATATATCGAACAAAACCAAGATGATTAAGACCAGACAGAAGACTTTAGATCTGTTAACATATTAATAATTATCACTTAGTTTAAAGTCAAGTGTAAAGGACAGTTTTTAAAGTGAAAGGAAACATTCACATAGCTTGAATATATGGTGTTATGTTGCCAATATACTTTAGAGATTAGGAAAGAGAGTGGGCTTTTTGTTTTTGGGATAGCTCCTAGAGGCTATGAACAAGCAAGTGTACATATAGATACAATCTTTGATGGTGCAATGCAAAGACAAAAGCAAAACAAATGAAAAAGCAACAAAATAGAGAGAAGATTTTGGTTAGATGCGTGTGGGCTTTTTAGAGTGTAGAGCCCTCAGTGGTAGGCAGCTTTTGTTTTTCGACTTTCCTTTTAATATTTTTGTGAGTGCTGTCTAAAGGATAGGTTGAAAGGTATGGCAAAGTAGAATATTTTTAAAGACTTTCTCGTTCTTCTCCTTCAATTGCATTAAAAAGAACAATTCATAAATTATAGAAGCAAAGGTTTGCTTGCGGAAAGTTTCAAGGGTTTGCTGATTAGCTGAACTGGTTTTCATATTTCAACTTCATATCAGAACTCACTAGAAGTTGATTAGTGGTTTGATTATGAACATTAATTAATTTATGAAAATATCTACTGAATTCACAAGAGATGCTACGGAATGTGTCCATGCACGAGACAACCACAGGCCAAGTACTTTAAGCCAAACAGGAGACTACGGTCCATGAATAAAAACATAAAAAAGTTCCATGACAAAATCGGCCCTATATTTACTAGAAGTTCAATGACAAAATCTAATTTGTTTAAAGAGCTCTAGAAACTGATGCCCAGTGGGCCTTTTGGCTATCCTAGCTGCAAGTCCGGCGTTGTTAAAGCATAAAGGGTTATGTGCTACAAACAACAAAAGCCATTCCATCAAATACATATAATCGAACTTAACAAAAACTACTATATAATTTTGCACGGAGGGAATTTATGCAGCTCTTTCGTAGCAAGAATAGTCATCCTGAAAATCTCTTAATTAGGTCGCATCCATTATTTAATAATCTTTTGGCCGATAGCTTCAATCGTGCGATTTGTTGACTCCCTAATTTCTCTAGCACTAGTATCTGCTGCCTCTCTGGTTGCCTCCACAATCTCTTCAAACCCTGCATCATCCTCTCAATTCTCATTGTTGAATCGACTACTTTCTGTTACAAAAGTGACTATCAACAGGTAGAAACACCCAGCTAGATGCATGACATGAGTCCAATGGGCAACAACAGCAGCCAACCGCTTCTTTCTCAAAGTGTCCCTCTCGGCTGAGTTTAGGTGAGCCATTACTGTTACAAGAAATTATGAACGAAATTAGGATTTTCTTGGTGTTTACCAAACAACTGAAAAGAATAAACCACAAAATGCCGCAAAAAAAAAAAAAAGAAAGAGAATTCACTGTTTGTGCACTCACATATCTATTAGAGACACATCTTGCTCTTTCAGTGATACAATTGAAACAATTTTGTTTTCTGTAGCCCTCACGGGATATACAATTAGCTACTTTGCATTACACATTCTAGTTCATGCAACACAAAATTCCAGCCCAGATTATAACAGGACTGTAATTATTCAGTTGAAGCTAACTAAGAGAAAACCTCAAACTTTTTTTTTGTGGCTCCCCGAGAGAAAACATTTATTATTATAAAGCTAAAGACCTTTCACCAGCCTTCTTTAACCAAACTAACGAAACAAAAAAAAATTGATCCACAATTGGGTGCAATTATTTGGCTACATTACCGCAAGAGTTAGATGGCTGCATCAAAATAAAAATGAAAATCTTATGGAGGCTTCTAAAAAGTTGCAGTAAATTGATAGAATATAAATAGAAATCACTAGTTAAGTTTCTTCTTCTTCTTCTTTTTTTTTTTTTTTTCAATTTTTCCCTCCTCATTTTCTCTTTTTAACACAGATAGAGAGAAACAAAAAGTACTTACCAAGACAGATAGTCTGGAGTCAAATTTTAAAACTTAAGGTTCCATTCTCTTATACTTATTATGTCTCAACAACATAACAAAAGAACAGAGTGAGAGAAAATGAGAAAAAGTGTTTAACTTGAATGGGAGATCAATGTTAAGTGTTGAAAATGTAAATAATTCTTAAAACTGAAAAGCCTTTTATAGGTTATTGTTGCTAATAATATAACATCCTAAACTTTTAGTAGTACAAATTTGGAAATTGGCAAAAAGAAATAAATTGCTTAAGTTAAAAAAAGGAAAAAAAAAAGAGTTGGGCACAATATATATCAGATATCATGTTATTAAAAACTCTCAAGTCAAAAACAGGGTATGTGAACATTAATGCAGCAACAAAGCTGGAGTACGGTAGTAGAAGGTGAGAGACCTTCGGATCAACATCAAAGGAAAAGAAACTAGAATACACTGGAAGATAAACAGCCTAGCACTTCTGAAGTCCACTAACCTGTTTCTATAGAAGTACCCATCATCAAAATGACAAGAATTAATTTTTCTTGCTTAAGCTATCATGTCAGCCTGTATAAAGGCAGCTAATCAGAAAATTATATGAGCACAGAACGACCCAAACTAGCTGTGTTGAAGCCCCTAAATGGAAACAGATATCAGAGGTAGTAAACTACACTTTACACAATTTCACCATGCCAAGACTTATTGACATTTTTGCCTCTTGAAAGAGGTAAAGCAATCACAGCAAATGATCCAGAATTTTGAGCATAATAAGATAAATCTAAAAGAATTACATAAAAAATTTCAAACAAATAATGCGAAAGCACCTTGTAGCTGTAGTGATTTATATTTACAGCAACTATTTTGAATTCACATCTTTTTTAGAATTTATTATCCTGTTTAAGATACATAAACATAAACCAATCCCCTTCTCTTCCCTGGTGCGAGCAGTATCCCAAGAAGGTTTACCATTTGCACCAACCAGCGGCCACATATTAGGGTTTTACCATCAGATATGAAAAGTACCATGCTTTCGGCAAAATCAAACCGAGTATAATCAGCTAAGCCTTAATGCACTTACTCATTTCAATTTGTCCCTCATTTCACCACAATTTGTCACCTAGAATCTTTTACAAGCTAAGTTTTAATGTTTATAAAATCTATGACCCAAATGTTGTTCCTATGAGAAGACAGTCTCAAGCTCCTAACATTGAACATTTCCATAGGAGGTAGCTTGAATTCAAAGCTCATACACACATGCTTCCTCTCAGAAGCTTATGACTTTTACCATTGGAAGAAGTAATAACTTCGTCACGTTGGAAGATCAATTAACAGACAGACATAAAACATTGTATTGAAACATGCTGAATATTTATGAGAGGAAATCACCATACAGCAACAGCTATTATGCTGGTGCATTTTTGCATCTAGATTAAAAATGAGGTGTTGCAATCTAGGAAACTATCCAAAACATAGTCATCATTGAATCCAAAGAAACAAATAAGAAGTACGGTAATTTAGTTTTCATATTCAGGTGCCCCAAACCACATAGCAAAATTTGACATAAATAGTTGATGTTTATATTTGAAGCACGGAATTGGAGAGCTTTTTGAATTCTTTGTTTCTTTTTTTCCGCTCAAAGTCATTGATAAGATTAATAGTATAGAAGAAGGAAAACATTGACTTATATTCTGATGAAAACAGATCCCTGAAGGGTTCCACAAAAAGCTGTGATTGCACAGTCTAATCTAAAAACAAGAGGAAGCCAGATCTCATTGCAAATGCAGACCAGGTGTTTGAGAATATGACGACATATTGAAACCACTATCTCTATATTTCATAAACCTAACATGTAAAGAAAATTAATTTGAACTAAATTTATCAGTTGTATGTCTCAAAAGTAGCCAATCAATTAGCATTCATATGCTAAGTCATTTATATCACGGCATATGTGCAAATCACATTTCTTTTGTCAAATATTAATTGCAAATACATTATACATAAACTGAATCCAATTTCGATTTTGATTTAAAATCAGCTTGCGGAACTAAAAGATAACTGACAGACCTTCGTCTTCGGTGCTGAACGAGTTTTGTAGATTTTGTTGGAGGATGGAAAATTTGGACAGAATGAAGCTGTGAAAATGCGGCCAATGAAACGACAGCGTTATTTAAAAGCAATGAAAAATTGAAAATGCATTGTGTTGCAGACGCGGGAAGCCAACGTCGGGCGTCGAAAAAGGAAAGGGCGAGGACGTGATTGACAAAGAAAAATAGTTAAAAAGAAAGAAATTCGTGCAATAAAATAAGGCCACGTCAGCCACAAAGCGGTTGCGCATGTAATTGTACCTATTTTTTTAATTGGTTTAATTTTTATAAAAATATTAAAAAATGAAAATAAATATATTCATGAAAAATAAAAGCCACGTCAGCGAAATACCAGATAAATCTACAATCGTCACCAGTGACCCCTTCCAGTGAATTAATTTTGGTTAGTGGCGTTGGTGGCTGGCTATGGAGCTAAAGGCTAACGGCGATTAACTGAAAAGTGAAACCTTTTGTACTAAAGGTTCACGGATTCGCTCCCTCTTTCTTCAAATTAGACAGCTTCAAACAATGTCTACAAGCAATCTCTATTGCTCTTCCATGGCTCTGTCCCATTCACAGTAAGCTTCCTGTTCTTGTTCTTCTTTCTTCGAATTTCGGTTACTACGAGAACCTTTACGAAATTCAAATCATAGAATTGTAGATTATGTATGATGTTATTTATTTTTGAAAATATGAGTTCAAATTTCAAATATTGATAAGGCTAATCGTTTCATTGTTTTTGTGAAATTTATAGAGGGGGCAGTTATTTGCATTTTGTGAAGCCATTTTCAGCAGATGGATGCTTGAGTATTAGAAATGTTGGTAGAATTAAAACTGCTGCATTGGTTTCTGGAGAAGGAGACGTTATCTCGTATACAAATAACAATAAAAAATCTATTGGCATTGAGACTCAATCTGATACAATAGGTTTTGGAACTCTTGGTGCCAAAATAACACCGACAACTAGTGGGGTCTATGCTAATGATGATGAATATGACCTTGATCGTCCTACTGAAGGATTTGCTTCCATCTCAGAGGCCATTGAAGATATTCGTCAAGGCAAAGTTAGTGGTCTGATGGTGATTTTTCAAAATATTATTGCTTAAGGATAATGTGATACTAATTGCAGATTTATTTGCAGTTAGTTATTGTTGTGGATGATGAGGATAGGGAAAATGAGGGAGATCTGATAATGGCAGCGTCCTTGGTGACACCTGAAGCTATGGCATTTATAGTCAGGCATGGTACTGGGATTGTGTGCGTTAGCATGAAAGGTGGAGACTTAGAGAGGTTAGAACTTCCATTGATGGTGAATCAGAAGGAGAATGAGGAAAAGCTTTGTACAGCATTCACAGTGTCGGTGGTATGTAGTTTCCTTTTATTATGTTTTGAAATTATTGAGGTGTTTTTATATCTAGATAATTGGGAATGTTAAAATAGGTGAAGACAACAGTTCTAGAGTTTCAATTGTAGACTGCATCTTCTTAATTAAGCATTTTTATTACACAGTATTCCCATTCTTCGTCCTTCTGTTTTGTTTACTGTTTCTTTTAAGAGACATGAATTTTTATCATTTGTGATGTTCTGATGGTTTGTCAACCTCAAAGTCTTAAAAATGGGTTCTGAAACTTGCTTCTTGATTTTGTTGAAAGAGGTGAAGTTTACTTTGGCATCGATATTAATTTGTGTTGAATTTCTTTTCAATTATTTCAGCATGTATTGATGTCCAAGTTGCAAACTGTTAATCTAATTTGATTTTGATGTAAGACTCAGCACTCGTGCTAGTGCATGTATATTACCTGAATTCTTTTACAAAAATCTTGCTCGTATCCAACTGAAACTATTGGTCTAGAGGGACTGAATTTACCAAATCCTTTGTCCCCCCCTTTTCCCTTTTGTTCATTGATTCTGATGGCGATTATTGTCTTCCTCTCTACGAAACGCTTTGGATTTGTAAGTTTATTATTCTCTTATGTAGTATGATCTTGCTAGTATCAATGCTTTTTTCTGCGTCTGACTTTATTTGGCTTTCTGTAGGATGCAAAACACGGTACAACAACCGGAGTCTCAGCTCATGATAGGGCAAAGACTGTATTGGCTCTTGCATGTAGAGATTCAAAACCTGAAGATTTCAATCGCCCAGGTCATATTTTTCCCCTGAAGTACAGAGAGGGAGGAGTTTTGAAAAGAGCTGGACACACAGAAGCTTCTGTTGATCTTGCTGTCTTGGCTGGGCTAGAACCTGTTGCAGTTTTGTGTGAGATTGTTGATGATGATGGTTCCATGGCTAGATTACCTAAGCTTCGCCAGTTTGCCCAGACAGAAAACTTGAAAATAATTTCTATTGCTGATTTAATCAGGTATTCAGTAAATGACCAAGATTTTCCTTTCTGTTACTAATTTTAAATTAAGGTGCAGAGACTTAAATTGCATCATCTTAATAAATTACTGTGAATGTTTTTGTATGTTCAAAGCTTAAGTTTGTGAACTATGCCATTAACAAGTAAACTTAGGTGGAAATATCTAAACAGTTACAAGTAGCCATGCTATTGTTTTCCAGCTACATGTTGTATGACTAGTTTAATATTCTCCACTACATGATAAAAATAGTTTTGGTATATGGAGGAAAAATACTTTTAGTTTAATCTGCACGATATAAATCCTATTCTGTCAAGCCCACTTGAATCCTTGGCCCGGCTCCTGTACCTTGCCCATTCTGTGTGCCCCTCTTTTCCCTCTTCTTATCTTTCACCTGTTAGGCAATTTCTTTTGTTGGGCCTAATTGTGAAAGGGGGTTTAGGGAGGCCATACTGAATACATCTTGGTTTAATATAGCTTATAGCCTAAGCCTTTGAGTTATTAGGGAATTTAAAATCTATAATCTCTTGGTTTAATTTGTTTCATATATGCTTTTTCATCTAATAGCTGAAGCGTTAAGATTGGCTTTCAAGCATGTTCATGCAATCCTATTCTGCAGATTCCACCTTGCCTTGCCATCAGACTCCAAATGTTCGGTCCATTTTCTTTTAGGCTTGCTTGTGAGTGGGATGTTAAGAAGCACATATCTTATAAATCTTGGGTTTCGTACAGCTTCACATACTTGTCAACTCTCTTATAAATACTTAGTCCATTAAAGCATAATTTCCTTTGAGATAATTGAAATTTCTGTCATGTAGTTTGTTCACAAGCGAAGTGTTGTGACTGTTCTCTATCTTGCTGTCCCTCTTCTTTCTTTAGCTGATCAATTGATTTATCCTGGTTTGCAATTTGTTCTTGTCATATGTTCTTGCCTATGGATAGTTGCTCTGCATACTGTTCTATTGTCTCTGCATTTTGAACCTATGAAATATTTCTCATTTTGAAGTTATTATAAAATGTATTGGCAGATATAGGAGGAAAAGAGATAGATTAGTAGAGCTGGCAGCTGCTGCACCGATACCTACAATGTGGGGTCCATTTAAAGCCCACTGTTATAGGTCATTACTAGATGGAATCGAGCATATTGCAATGGTTAAAGTATGCATCTATCTGAATTATCAAGCGCTTCTGGTGAAATTCTCTTATTTTTGCATTTAAGAACACTAATGTCAAAGTTCCTATTCTGAAGACAAGCATTCAAGGCCATCGTTGCCATTTCTATAGTCGTTACTTACAATTAGTATTTACAATGCATTCTCAGTCCATTCATAATCACTTCTAATTATCACTGAACAAAATAAGACTAACGTAAAGATCTATCACGATTGAATTTTTGCAAGGTTGACTCTTTGTTTCTTTGGTGAACTCCTAACTTCCTTGATTTCCCATAGCCATGAGCATATAGCTTCATGCACTTTTTGGAGATTTGGACACCCTTTGTTAAATGTTGCCGTTAAACTTACGTTTTCTAATATTGTCTTGATGTTCAAAGAAAGAAAAACGGAAGTTAGATCCACTGTTAACCATCATTTATATATGTGTTGAAATCCCTTTCACTGACATGGAGAAAAATCATCACTACCACTGCACGCTGTGGTTACTGAGTGAGATACAGTTTATATTCTTTCTGTCAATCTTGAAGTTGTCACGCCTATATCCGATTAAGAGATGAAATTCAAGATAGTTTCAATAAAGCTATTTACAATGGAACTATTCTACATCTATGCTCCAAGGTGGCCACTGAGAATATCGATGCTCCAGCTTGATTGGAATGTCGATCCAAATAGGCGATCCTAGGTATCTTTAGTTTAGCTTAGTAACTATGGTTGAGTATTAGCATTTATTTATTTATTTGTGTTTCTTATTTTATACTCTTAACTAATAATAGCTGTACATCAATCATTTTCACTGTTCTTTCTCACTCTATTATGATATTTTCTCTCTGTTTGCTTCATGAATTTGTGAGGCAGGCTTTCTTATGACTAATACTGATAGCTATAATACATGCAGGGTGAGATTGGTGATGGACAGGATATTCTTGTGCGGGTGCATTCTGAGTGCCTCACTGGTGACATATTTGGTTCGGCAAGGTGTGACTGTGGAGACCAACTAGCATTGGCAATGAAACAAATTGAAGCAGCTGGTCGGGGTGTATTGGTCTATCTCCGTGGACATGAAGGTAGAGGAATTGGTTTGGGCCACAAGCTCCGTGCTTACAACCTACAGGATGATGGACGTGATACAGTTGAAGCAAATGAAGAATTAGGATTGCCTGTTGATTCTCGGGAGTATGGTATTGGTGCACAGGTATATATCTCCTTACAATTTATGAATCTTTTTTTAATGTCACTGCTTCCATGGCTATCTATTGATAGCCTTCTATTGCATCACATCATAAACAATATTGGGCAGGCTCAAGGCTGCCTTTGGTTGGAGAATGTAGCCTTTACTTTTGCCAATTCTAAATTTGCAAAACTAACATTAATTTGTTAGATTGAATTCATTGGTAGTTATCATTTGTAGAGGAGTTGCTCTTGCTTTTATAGTTTTAAGATGTTTAATTTGATCATAGTATAGCATTTTTTTTTTTTTTGGACAAAGATCATAGTATAACATTAGAGCTTCTTTTATTGCTATATATGAAGCTCTCCTCCCCACCCCCCCCTCCCCCAAACCTTTTTTGGGTCCGTGCATAATCCTGTTTTCTGAAATTAGAGGATATTTTTGTTAAGTTGTTTCTTGTGCTATTTTATTTTGTTGTATTTTAATTTATTTTTTCATATATGTTTGTACTTGTTTATGTATACACTCCCACCCATACGCCCACCCATAACAAAAAACACCTTTGTGGCAACAAATACATCAATTATCTGAAAGTATGACCCGTTCTAATGTAGATGCTACGAGATCTGGGTGTTCGGACGATGAAGTTAATGACAAACAATCCCGCAAAATATGTTGCACTCAAAGGTTATGGTTTAGCAATTGCGGGCAGGGTCCCATTATTGACACCAATAACCATGGAGAATAAGCGATATTTGGAGACTAAACGTGCAAAAATGGGGCATGTATATGGTATGAATTCCGGTAGTCATGGTAATGGCATTATCTAATTCAGGCATCAATGGATCATCTGATGGTGTATCAGAGACATAAGCAGCCCTCCATAAGAAGTGATATAAGTGGATAATATTGTCAGGGCTGTCATTGTTACTCAATTTGTTGGTTTAATGAGATGCTTTTAGTATTTCTATTTTTCTTGCAGGCAAGAAATATATATATATATATATATATATATATATATATATATATATATATATATATATATATATATTGCTGAAATTTGCATCGTATACTCTTTTATTGAGGGAGCCTTTGGTTTCTTCCTAAAATTGGATAGTTGTATCCAGATTGAACTGTTTGAATTATATTGCAAGGCATAACATTTATGACATATTGATGAAATTCTCTTCATGTTATAGATGTTGTAAGAGTTTAATGGGGCGCTGGTGCTTTCACAAGTCTTTTGGGGAAGCAGTTGTTAGCTCATAATCATTTCAGCCTATATATTTCTGCCCTAGCGCTGAGATTTTTGATGTTGATGGCATTAGTTTGATACAAATGAACTTTACAAATTCTCCTGGAGTGAGATGCAAGTAACGAAAGAATGAAAATAAAAAATAAAAGTAGATTAATGATTTCAAAAGTAAAAGTATATATGCAGTTTGTATAATATTAATATTTTAAAGTTGCGTGGTAGGTTGGAAATTGCAGTAGTAGAGGATGTTTGAAGTCTATAGTTTTGAAGTTGAAACCATTTGAGGAGAAGAGAGTAATAAAATGCAAAACCGTAGAAAACAATTGCCTCTGCATTTAAAATAGAATTAAATTTTATGAACCCATTTTTCTCATTTGCTTTGTAAAGATTGAAACAAGACGGAAAATAGCTACCCAGTTTCTTCAGCCTCAATTGAACTGATTGTGTTACTTTTCTCTGGCAAGAATAAGAATCTAAATATTTCCCTAGCTTCCATGATTGCAGTGCACTCAATTTGGATTCTGCAGTCAAAGAAGGTCCCCACGGGTCATTAAAGCCATATTATTAATATGGGCCATGCTAAATGGGGTGGATGGAGGTAAGGCTTATGTGGGCCAGTGTCCCATTTTCTAAGTTCTCGCACCTGACAAGCACTGTAAATACAAGGAAAACACTGAAAATGTACAATTTGAAACATACAATTTTATACTTCAAATTGTATACTCTTATTTATTATTTTTTATTTCAGGTTGTAACGTTATGTCTGCGGTGGTTCAAATTCCATACTTCCTTGGTAAATATTGTCTTTACAATACAGAAAATTGGTGTTGAGTGCCGTTTGGAGGTATGAATTTCGTTGTGTCATGAGCTCGTGAAAAATTAGTCGATGTTAAAATAAATGATGGATTCCATGACACACACACACATGCATGTATGCATATATAAAATTTTACTGAGTGAAGAACCTATCAATTTCATTTTCTTGAAATCGCCATATAACAGATAGTAGAAATCATTGCCCTTTGGGCATAGCTTGTTTCATAATTGTGAATGCCGCCACTTGAGTTAAGATGGTAATAGAGGGTTGGATTTTGTGTTCAGTGGGTAAAATTTCTCATTGTATGCAAAATTTTTTTATTAAAAAAAAATTTTAAAGGTTGTTGTAAGATTAAAAGAAAAAAATGACTGCCATCTTTGAATTAAAAGAAAATTTTGCTCCACTCACTTTTTTGATAAATTGGTAATTTTTATTTTCTCATTCACTCGTATAAACGGGTTCAAATAAATAATTGGTCTCCCAAAAAAAGTGAGCCCCCTCGCATGAAATAAGCGGGGAAACAAAGAAAGTATAATAGCATCCAAAGCACAACAATTAGGCCATTTGAACTCAAATTTTTTTAACCTTTTTTTTCCCCCAAATCTTTAACTAAATGAAATAAAAATGGTATTCACGAGCCCACACAAAACTCAGTTACGCCAAGTTTTGTTCATATTTTCAGTTAATTTTTTCTTTATTTTGTTATTTATTTACCGGGTTCTGGTGAGCATCATTATAAAATGTAATTCGACGTGGAACTTGTGTGATGACTCGTGTTGGACAGCAGGACGGACCGCCCGCCCGTACGGTACAATAGAACGGTGCTCTCGAGAAGGCCCCAGGATTCGTCATTCGTTTGCGCTTTTTCATAACACTTTGAAAGAACGATATGACTATTATTGTATGTGGACCAGCTTCACACGCGTCGCTTCTTCATTCGTACGGTAAAGCTAAAGCCTAAAGGCGTTTTCCGATTAATTTTCTCTTTATCTTTTATGATTTTGTCCATGATTAATTTAATTATTTCCTTCTCGAGGAAGATGTACATGGAATCGTAGAGAGTATCTTATCGAACTATTAATTGGATATTATCAAATACGTATTTAATATTTTTTAACGTATCACTAAAAATTATATTTTATAACTTGGTATTTTAATTATTATTATTTTACCACTAAATTATGAAAAGTAATAAAATATTTAACATAATTTTCATTAGAAGACTATTTTATCCTTGAAGAGTTGAAGCGTGTAGAAAAATAATTTTGTCCTCGTAAAGATAATTTCCAAAAATCAATTATTTTCAATGTTAAAACTTTTGTGAATAAATGACTTAAGAAACTAATGCTATTTTAATACACACACACACAAAATTTTAATAAATATAAATCAACTATAATAATAAATTTAATAAAATAAATAATTATTTTAATTAAGAAAATTATTTTATCTTGCTTGCTTGTTCTTTTACATTTGCATTTAGCTACTTACATCAATTTAATAAACATATCAATTATAATATTTAATTTAATAATCCTAAATAATTGTATTATTTTACTAAAAAATTTACCAATTTATCACTTGACTTGTTTGAAATTTATCAAATTACTACATACTTTTGTTCCTTTTATATCAAATCACCAGTAATGTTTAAATTTGTCAAATTAAAATACTTTAAATACCTTTACAATGTCATCATTTTTTTAAATAGAGTTAACTATTTGGAAGTAAAAAGAGAACAATTGAAACATTAAGAGCGTAAGAGGTAAATTATAGTTGTAGAAAATCTTGGCAATAAAGCGATATCTAAAAAAATATTATGTAGATATTCCATAATATCTCTTATTAATTATCATTATTAACCTCCTCCTCAATTAATATTATGTTAAGTCGCAATAATTCAATTGGATTATGCAGTTTGTTACTCAATTTTTGAGAACAACAAGGAAGTTAAATAATTAATTTCGTAAGTTATAAAATTCTATTATTTGATAGATGTCTAAATGAATTACACATCATTTAAGACGAATCATTTAAAATAATACTCGTAGAGTTATAAAATCAAAAGTCATAAATAAACTACATATAAATAATAAAATACTCCATCAGATCGTAATCCAATTAAGTCTATTATTTAAAATAATTATAAATATTTAATCGTAATATTTTTTTAATATTGATAATTTTTAATATTATAATTCTATTAATACGTACAACTAGAAATCTAGAGTGGTTGACCTAAAATCAATACAAATTTTCATTCCCACAAATATTTATGAAAGAGAAAATGTACTCCGATCGGATCCACCTGACACCATTTACAATGGTAGAGAGAGAGACTAGAATGCGGAATCAATTCTCACAACCTTTGTCGAGAGAGTGGGTTGTTCACTGGCATGTGATAATGCTTTGATGTTACGTTGTAAGAATTGGAATTTGGAGTACCAAAAAGTTTCAGCTATTGACTTGAAATCGAGGGCGAATGATATAGCTTTCCTTCTAGTCTGCCGTAAATAATGTTGGTGGAAACTGGACAATGACAATATTTATGGACAACATGTCGATGGCAATTGAAAATTGCGAAAGGTTCGGCTCAATTAAGGCCTGTTTATAATTGAGATTGGATAATTATAGTTTAAAAATTATAATATTAAAATGTTTGGTAAATACTAGCGGCTGTAACTTAAAAGTTAAGTTGATTTAATTTTAATTTTAATTTTGTCAAAATTATTATTTAAAAATTATATTTACTATATAATATTAATATTTATTTCATAATTATAATTTTTTTTACAGTAATTATAACTTAAAAATTACAATACCTTAATCCCAAATAAGATGTTAATCAGGTTAGCATGCTTCCACGTTTGTATTGAAACTAAATGCTGGTGAGCGCACTATTATCATCTCCATCCGTGCAATTAATTAACTATGAACTCTTCATTTTTCTATCCGTGCAATTAATTAACTATGAACTCTTCATTTCTCTATCTGCCAATTTGATAGTAGTTTTGGATGTTTATTATTTTTCATAATCATCAGAATTTGATACATAAACAACTCATCAACCTCATAGCTCCCACTAAATATCTCAAAATTTGGAATGCCTTTCATGAGTAGGTTTACCATCAGTGATTTTTCATTTTAGCAAAATAAAGATAAGATTAAGACAATATTGAGATAAGGAGCTGCTCCAATCAGAAGATGAGTACGTTTAATTTTACAATTCCACCCGAAGACTTGACTGCCAAGCGTATGCTTTTGTTGAAAATATCTCATAATTTACAACCTGCCCGTGTAGGAAGTTACTACCCACAACCAAGCAATTCAAGTGCATAAATAAATTGTCTCAAAATGAAACATTTTTCATGGTAAATTACTATATTTTTTAAACACATCACGAAATATGGTGATTAAAAAAATTATAAAAATAAGTGAGGTTATTTGCACTCAAAAAATTTATCTGAATATTCTTATCTTAATAAATTATTTTATTAGAAAAAAACTCATCATATGAATTACTAATAGAGACTCTTTCTTATAAACTAACATAAAACAATTACTCTAACCACTTATACAGCACACTCACTATTTACTATATAATTTTCTTGCCATAATTAAACCCTAAAAATTTTATTTCTAATCTCTTAAACAATATTTGTTTAAACAAAGAACAAACCAATATTTTTAATATATCTTTACTTTTTGATTTTCAAAAGGAAAAAAAAAAATTATCTTTTTTTGCAGTCTTCTCCTTCTTCTTCTCTTCTTCTTCTTCTTCTTCTTCTTCTTTGTCTTCTTCTTCTCCTTCATTTTTTTCATCTTCTTCTCTTTAATCGTCCACTTCTTATTCCTGTTCTGTTTTCTTTTTTTTTTTTGGGCCAAAGTGGCCATTTCTTTTTTCAATTGTTAGATTAAAAAATTGGGGAGTAAAAATCAATATTGAATATATTCTTTAATAAAAAAGTACTAATAACAAAACTTATGATAATGAATTTGTTTATAATATAATTTAATTCCATCGTTATATATATATTAAATTATTATCAATTTATTTTAGATGTACTAAATAATTTGATTTGTATTTTAAATAAATTAATTTAATTAGTTAAAGTAAAAAAAATTTTAGTATTTTAAATAACGTAGAAAGTAAAATTTAATTTATTAAATTTAATATATAAATGTATAGAATAACAGAGCGATTTAAATAAATTTTCGAGTGCATGTAGTCCTATCTAAAATTTTATTATACTAAAAAAGATAAGTAATTTAATGTGAGACGCTTAGTGGCGACGATACATAAGACAAAAGTTAATAAAATAAGTAATACTCAAGTCAAGATAGAGGGGTCGAGGAGGGCGGTATAGTCCTCAGTGCTAACCTAACTAGTGATTCATGAAGTTCCATCTTTTCCCCATAAAAGAAAAATCGCGAAGCTCTATTGGCCCGCCACGTGTGACGCAACGCTCAAGGAACCAGCGAATTTGGAAAAAAAGAAAACTTAAAAGAAAAAGAAAAGCCGTCCCCGTTTCTACTTTCCCTCTCTCCGTCGACAGTTGGAGCATCAACTTTCTAATTCTTCTCCAAAAATTCTAGTCTTTTTTTCACTGTGATAGTATTTGATCTAGGGTTTTAATTTTCGAAAAATTCGGTCTCTATGCCATGAGGAAATCGTCCCATCACAGTCCGGCGCGAAAGTGGCTGCCAATTTCGCCACGCCACCACCAGTACAACAGACCTAAAATCCCGCCCAATCAACAGCGCCACTCCCCTTCCGCCATGTCATCACCGCTCCCCCGCCCTAACTTCATAATCCAACTCCGTTCCTCCACGCCAGCTATTTCCAGACAGGAACTCAAAGCCTTACTAAGCAAACTCAGCTTGTCTTACGAACACGTAGCCGTTTCCCCCTCCGGACCTTTCATCGCCTCCCTTTATTTTAACCAATGGGTGGACACTCTCAACGCCATGGTCAGTCTGTGGGAGTCCCGGCTGAATGGGGCCCACTGCTTGAATTTGAAACTGATTCCTCACGTGGTCGTCCCTTCGGACTCGGACGAGCTCAAAGAGAGGCTGAGGAATTTGTTTGTCGATCACGTCAGGGGTTTGATGGAAGGCGAGTTGGTCAACAAGTGGCTGAAGATGAAGGACGATAAATGCGACGAAATTGCCGATGTTTCGACCAGGTTGGGAAGTAAGAATAGTTATGCTGCTTTCTACGAGTTGAATGAGAGGAAGAAGGGGCTGTTTAAAGAGAGGGAGATGATTATGAGACGAGTGAGGGAGTTTAAGAATGCTATGCAATGCGTTTTGAAGTATCTCGATGATCGTCAGAATGTTGCGAAAGAGGAGTCCTCTGATGTTAATGTCGATGTTTTTAGATTTGAGGACTTTGATTGGTCCAGGATACAGGCCTTCGTTGTCAGAGAGTGTAAGAGGCTTGAGGATGGCTTGCCTATTTACATGTACCGCCAGGATATTTTGCGGAGAATTTATGGGCAACAGGTACTTTTAATTGTGTTTATTTTAGAAGTGTTAGATGGTTAATTGTCAGTTAGTTTTTTCATTATCATTATTATTTTATATGTATATAATGTGATGCTGTTAAATTTGGCATATGCATATAGATATTGGTATTGATTGGAGAGACTGGTTGTGGAAAGAGTACACAATTGGTTCAGTTTCTTGCTGATTCAGGAGTTGCTGCTGAGCAATCGATTGTATGTACTCAGCCTCGGAAGATTGCTGCAAACTCTTTGGCGCATAGGGTCAGAGAAGAAAGCAGCGGGTGTTATGCAGATAATTCAGTCATATGCCATCACTCATTTTCTTCTGCTCAGCAGTTTGATTCCAAGGTAACATATATGACAGACCATTGTTTACTGCAGCATTTCATGAATGATAGGGATTTGTCTGGGATTTCATGCATCATTATTGACGAGGCTCATGAAAGAAGCTTGAACACTGATCTTCTCTTGGCATTGGTTAAAGATTTACTTTGTAGGAGGCCTGATTTAAGGCTTGTGATAATGTCAGCAACAGCAGATGCACACCAGCTCTCAGAATACTTTTTTGGCTGTGGAATCTTTCATGTGGCGGGAAGAAACTTTCCGGTGGATGTCAGATATGTTCCTTGTGTTACTGCAGGAACTTCTGCTGTGGCTTCGTATGTTTCTGATGTTGTAAGGATGGTGGGAGAGGTTCACAGAACTGAGAAAGAAGGAACAATTCTTGCCTTCTTAACTTCTAAGACGGAAGTGGAATGGGCTTGTGAGAAGTTTGATGCTCTTTCTGCAGTAGCATTGCCCTTGCATGGACAGCTTTCATTTGATGAGCAATTTTGTGTTTTCAAAAGCTACCCTGGGAGAAGAAAAGTTATATTTGCCACAAATGTAGCTGAGACTTCGCTTACAATTCCTGGGGTCAAGTTTGTGATTGATTCTGGCATGGTCAAAGAGAGTTACTTTGAACCTGGCAGTGGTATGAATGTTCTCAGAGTTTGCCGTGTTAGCCAGAGTTCTGCTAATCAACGAGCTGGACGTGCCGGGAGAACAGAACCTGGAAGATGTTATAGACTCTACAGCAAACACGATTTTGAAACAAGGCCTCTCAATCAGGTGCCTGAGATACACAGAGTTCATCTTGGTGTTGCGGTTTTGAGGATACTTGCTTTGGGAATCAGGGACGTGCAGGGATTTGATTTTGTTGATGCTCCTAGTGCAAAATCCATTGAGATGGCCTCTAGGAATCTTGTTCAATTAGGAGCCATTAAGCTGAACAATGGTGTATTTGAATTAACTGAGGAAGGTAAATTCTTGGTTAAATTGGGTATTGAGCCTCGTCTTGGTAAATTGATTCTCAGTTGCTTTCGTCGTCGATTGGGCAGAGAGGGCCTTGTTCTTGCTGCTGTAATGGCAAATGCTAGTAGCATATTTTGCAGAGTTGGTAGTGATGATGAGAAAATAAAAGCTGACTGCCTTAAGGTACAATTTTGCCATCGCAATGGTGACCTCTTTACACTGCTCTCCGTGTACAAGGAATGGGATTCTCTTCCTCGAGAGGAGAGAAATAAATGGTGTTGGGAAAACAGCATAAATGCCAAATCCTTGCGAAGATGTCAAGATACAATCAAGGAGTTGGAAATTTGCCTTGAAAAGGAACTTGCCATTATTATTCCGAGTTACTGGCTGTGGAATCCTCATAAATACACCGAATATGATGATTGGTTGAAGGAGATTATACTCTCTGCCCTTGCTGAAAATGTAGCTATGTTCTCTGGGTATGATCAGCTTGGTTATCAAGTGGCAATGACTGGACAACATGTTCAGCTTCATCCTTCATGTTCATTGTTAATATTTGCTCAGAAACCAACTTGGGTTGTTTTTGGTGAACTCCTATCTGTAAATAATCAATATCTGGTCTGCGTTACGGCCTTTGACTTTGACAGTTTGTCAACTCTTTGCCCTTCTCCCTCGTTTGATGTGTCCATGATGGAAAGACAGAAGTTGCAATTAAGGGTGATAACAGGTTTTGGAAGTATCCTCCTAAAGAAGTTCTGTGGGAAGTCGAACAGCAATATTCTTTCTCTTGGATCATATCTTCGGAGTACCTTTATGGATGAAAGAATTGGTATTGAGGTCAATGTTGATCAGAATCAGATTCTCTTATTTGCTTCTTCACAGGACATTGAAAAGGTTCTTGGTCTTGTAAGTGATGCTCTGGAGTACGAAAAAAAATTGTTGTATAATGAATGTGCCGAGAAATGCTTGTATCAAGGAGCTGGTGTGTCACCATCCGTCGCACTCTTTGGAGCTGGCGCCGAGATCAAGCATTTAGAGCTTGAAAGGAGATTTTTGACTGTTGATGTCTATCATTCAAATGCAAATATCTTGGATGATAAGGAGCTTTTGATGTTTCTTGAGAAAAATGCCTCTGGTAGTATTTGTTCTATCCACAAGTATGTAGTTGGGCAAGACAGTGACGAAAAGGACAAGTGGGGCAGGGTAACATTTCTTACACCTGATACTGCTAGAAAAGCTTCTGAGCTAAATGGAGTTGAATATAATGGCTCTCTGCTGAAGGTAGTTCCTTCACGGGCAAGTCTTGGAGGTGATAATAAAATGTATACTTTCCCTGCAGTCAAAGCTAAAGTTTATTGGCCTCGTAGGCTTAGTAAGGGGTTTGCAGTTGTAAAGTGTGATCCAACTGATGTTGAATTTCTGGTTAATGATTTTGGTAACCTGGCAATAGGAGGAAGGTATGTTCGGTGTGAAATTGGTAGAAGGTCAATGGATTCTGTGGTGATAAATGGACTGGATAAAGAGCTTTCTGAAGATGAAATTTTAGGGGAATTGAGGAAAGCTACTACGAGGAGAATTCGTGATTTTTTCCTGGTAAGAGGAGATGCTGTAGAATGTCCACAATCTGATGCTTGTGAAGAAGCACTTCTGAGAGGGATATCTCGCTTTATGCCAAAAAGGAATTCTCATGCTAATTGTTGCGGAGTCCAAGTTTTCCCACCTGAACCCAAAGATGCTTTCATGAAGGCTTTTATCACCTTTGATGGAAGATTACACTTGGAGGCAGCAAAAGCTCTGGAACAATTGGAAGGGAAAGTATTGCCTGGATGTCTTCCATGGCAGAAAATGAAGTGCCAGCAGTTGTTTCACAGCTCTTTATCTTGCCCCCCTTCTGTCTATTCTGTAATCAAGGAGGAACTGAATTCTTTACTTGCAACACTCAACCGTGTGAACGGTATATTTAGCAATTCTTTCTCTCTCTCTTTCTCTATTTGTCTTTATTGCTTTATCTATTTATAAGTATTTTTTGCATCTATGTATAAAAGGTTCTGTTTTTTTCCTAAGCTGCCCTTTTATTTTACTCCGTGGATTGCCGAAGTGATGAGTTGATACAAATTACGAACTGAAAATAGAAATCGAAACTGACATTATTTTTGCCGCCAACTTGGTCCCCCTTTTTTTCACTCAACAACTTGACCCATGTACACACGTACATAGTGTTCAGGATATATAACATAGTTTGTCTAGATTGTTCCTCATTATGCTTTATGTTTTCTTTTTTCTTGCATTTGATGGACCAACATTGTGTTGATAGTATGATTCAGCTACTTCAAAATTGGATAAAAAGTTGATTGGTGAGAATGTGATCGACTGGATTTATAGTTCCTGACATACCCTATGGTACATTTAGTTAATCTGTAGTAGTAGTAGTATTTCTTTGTGTACATCTGTTTTTAATCCAGTAAGATATTACAATTTTTGTATTTTCTTCTCTAGATAATCTTTTACAACGAATTGGCACTATTCATGTGTGAATCGGAGATTGCTTGTGGTTGGTAAATTGACTTTGAAAATTTAATTATTAAGCCTGACAATATGTGCACTATCTAAATGAATAAGGTAAATGATTTAGTTGGTCCTCGTGCATTCCCATTTTTTTGGAGGCTTGTAAGATGTTGTTATAGACTTGGGGACTTTTTAGACGTGATCTCTCTCCTGGAAAATGCCTGAAAGGCTTAGATCATTTTTAAGAAGAGGAGTGGCCATTTGGTACTTCCGCAGCAAAGAGATCCAATTGCAGAAGTATTTGGTGGTCAACAATTGACGTTCTCCCTGGGCTTGCACATTGCAGTTTGGTGATTTGATAATTCCAGATTTCCTATGGGGACTTGGTTTTGAGTTAAGTCCCTGAGATCTTACCCGTGTTGGTTGATTATTGTTGAATTAGCTGCCAAGAGAGTCAATGAAACCCATCCATAATTCTTTCAAAATTGAGTGGTAAATTTTTGTCAGTCAAAACTTCTGGGAAATGTATACATTTGTCAGTCAAAACTTCAAAATTGAGTGGCTTCTATCATTTGTTTAGCCTTCGTATCAAGTAGCAGCAAGGCCCACTTTTATAAGTTGCTCGTGTGTGATTTATTTTCTCTGATCTTTGCTATTCTTTTTCATTCTTTTTCCATTTCTATCTTTAGGTTAGTGTTTTTCTCTGAATCTAATATTTTGGGTAATTCTACAAAGTGGCATGCTTGTTAAAAAAATCCTAAATCCTAAATTCTGAAATCATCCTGGACTGACAGCTTGAATTGTTTCATTTTCAGGTGCAGAATGCAAGCTGGAAAGGAATTGTAATGGTTCCTATCGAGTGAGAATATCATCCAATGCTACTAAAACTGTGGCAGACCTGAGAAGACCTGTGGAAGAACTTATGAGAGGGAGGACTGTAAATGATGCCAGCCTTACTCCAACAATTTTACAGCATTTGTTCACAAGAGATGGCATCAATCTAAGGAAGTCACTGCAGCAAGAAACAAGAACTTTCATTCTCTTTGATAGGCATACTCTTAGTGTAAAGATCTTTGGTGCACCGGACAATATTGCCGAGGCCCAGCAGAAATTGATTCAATCTCTTCTGAGCTACCATGAAAGCAAGCAACTAGAAATCCATCTCCGAGGTGGAGTTCTGCCTCCTGACCTGATGAAAGAAGTTGTTAGAAGGTTTGGGCCAGACCTTCAAGGTCTGAAAGAGAAGGTACCTGGGGCTGAGTTTTCACTTAACACTCGACGCCATGTCATTTCTGTTCATGGCGACAGAGAGTTGAAGCAAAAAATGGAAGAGATAATTTATGAAATTGCCCAGACGAGTGATGGCTCAGCTGAGAGACTCCATAGTGAGACTTCCTGCCCTATTTGCTTGTGCGAACTTGAAGAAAGTTATAGACTTGAAGGCTGTACACATTTGTTTTGTCGGTCATGCCTGGTGGAGCAGTGTGAGTCTGCAATAAAAAACATGGATAGTTTCCCAATACGGTGTGCCTACGGTGGTTGTAAAGCTCTTATTTTGCTGACAGATTTGAGGTCTCTATTGTCTAATGAGAAGTTTGAGGAGCTCTTTAGGGCTTCCCTGGGGGCATATGCGGCAGCCAGTGGGGGTACCTACAGGTTTTGTCCATCACCGGATTGCCCTTCAATTTACCGGGTCGCAGAACCTGAGACAGCAGGCGAGCCATTCTTCTGTGGGGCTTGTTATGCTGAGACTTGTAGAAGGTGCCACTTGGAGCACCATCCTTACCTATCATGTGAAAAGTACAGAGAGTTTAAGGAGGATCCGGATTCTTCCCTGAAGGAGTGGTGCAGAGGAAAAGATCATGTCAAGACCTGCCCAATTTGTGGATTTACAATTGAGAAAATAGAAGGGTGTAACCATATCGAGTGTAGGTGTGGGAGGCACATTTGCTGGGTCTGTTTAGATGTCTTTACTAGCGCGGATGATTGCTATGGGCATTTGAGGTCCATACACATGTCCTTTATATGATGAATTGTTTAACTGGCTTATCTACAGGCAGGCTTTTCAGTCAAGTTATCCTTGTAAATAAAGGCTAATTTTAATCCGTAGGTGTGTATACGCTTGCGTGGTATGATGGGATGAGGGGTAGGTAGGGACGGGTATATTTGGTTTAGCTTCCAATGTTTTAGGCAAAGAAAGGCAATGTTAATGTTGTGTTTCTTCGTTCAGGCATATGAGACGCCAGTCCCAGCTCCCAACTGGTGGGGCAAATTAGGATAAGATAGGTTGATAGAGATGAACTGAGTTGGATCAGAGTTCAGACAATCGGTTCAGATTCGGGCTGCGTTATAAATTTATATGTACAATTTTAGCACGCATGTCACTAAGTGCACCATTACCATACTATATATAAACTGAAGATATATACAATTTTATTACAATAATGTAGTGTGACACCTCGAAAAACAGAAGTAAAGTTCAGAAGAAATAAGCACCAAATCCGATACCCATAATGCCCAAACAAAACGCCAAAGCCATAAACCATGCGGACACCTCGATTCCATCGTCGCCACCATGATCATCATCTTCCTCATGGTTTTGTTGTGATTGTGAGTGCAGCTTTGAAACGTGAAACTCAAGCAATCGCGTCCATTGACGGTATGCCAACAGCCTCAGAGAATCCTGAAACATGACTTCGGAGATAAAATCTCTCTCCTTTGCCAAACTAGCAGCCCTCTTCTCCGCCTCTCGCGCACGCGTCTGCGACAATCTCAAGGCCTTCAAAAGCTCCAGCTTCTCTTGTTCATGTTCACCGCTTCTAAAGTAGACATCAAACTCATAATTATTATTAATATTAAAATCATCATCACCGTCGGCGTGTTGTTGATCTTGTTTGATGGCGCAAACCCGATTCATGGAGGAGAGCACGGTCTTATCGGGGCCGGAGAAGACCTTCGAAGGGGGGGGCAGATCACAGTTCTGCATGAAATCAATAGCACCCGATTTCTGAAAAAGCAAATGACGCATCACCGTACCATTCTCATTCACACCACCTGATGATGGTCCCCATTTGGCACCGGCAGCCATGGGTGACGTCGATGCCTTCATCCACCCACCAATCGTTCGAGTGAGTTGAATCAAAACAGAGTTAGTTGGTGAGAGGCGTTGTTTTTGGGTTGAACTTTATTTGAAGGAGGATTGAATTTGAAGAGATTGCAGAGAAATTAAACGAAAATTAAAAAAAAAATAAAAAAGCGGCGCAAGACAGGGGGTGTGAATAAGATATTTGAAATCCACGTACAGAGTGGGGATAGCGGGCGCCGGTGGTTTCCCTTCCTGCCTCTTTATGCACCAAATTCGTTTCTTGCGTTACGTTACAGCCTTGCAACTTACACAACTACTTACTGTTTCAATATTCCTCTGTCACAATTTTTTAACTCAACTGCAAATGCCGCCTTTGTTTTTTTAGCTTTTTCTGACCACCCGTCAAATAAAACAAACCATTCTTTTTCTTGTTCAAAAAATAATAACAATAATTACTGGCCGTAGAAATGGAAAGATTCATAGATGAGACGGAGGAGGTTTTTTTTTTTTTAACATGATAAAGAAATAATTATTTTGTAGAAGAGTAACCGAAGGGTAAAAAAAAAATAGTAAAAAGGACTAGTAAAGATCTACCTTCTATTAAATGAACTCCCGGTAATTTTTTTTATAGGCTCCTTGTTATTTCATGACTTTTTCTTGTTCGTGTACGCTAACGGTACTACAATTTTGTAGGCATCAACTATATACATCAATTTCACTCCACTATTAAAAAATTTCAGGATATTTTTGAAATACCATCTTAATTATAACATATTAATTTTTTCCTCAATTAAGGGGTTCGTTTGTGATTGTTTTTAAAAAAATTAAAAAATAATTTTGAAAAGTTAAAAATTAATTTTGATGTTTGGTAAATTTTTTTAAAATTAACTTTAGATAAAATTACTCCATCCTACAAAAAAATTTAAAAAGCCGTGAAAGAATAATTTTTCAAATTTTAATTTAAAAATCAATTTTATGATGTGGGAGTCTTTTTTTTTTTTTTTTTTTTTATACAAATACGTTATTAAATCACGTGGTTTAATAGAATCTGTGCAAATGTTAGCAAACTAGCATTAAGCATGTGAAGCCTTAAATTTTGAAAAAAAAAAAAAGTCTTTATCATCTATTGTGACATATAAAATTATTTTCTTTAACCGTATCAAAAAAATAATCAATTACAAAGAAAAATTTCTTTTTTTAAAAAAGAAGAAACTATCTCTGCTTATACTACACTTACGCTATATTTCTCCACCTAGTATGAAAGTAGTTCTTTTTATTACCTATATTTGTGGCGTTTGTGATTGAGTTTGTACATTTGGGTGCAATGATGTGGTTTCATTTTAGATTGAAAGCTTCCAAAATTCAAATTTGAAAGATTTCAGATCATTCATGTGGCAGCAGCTTAATCTGTGCAGAAAATTCATTTAGTATTTGTATATTAAATTGGAGGGACCAAAGCTAGTGATGGAGAATAATTTGAGCAATTAACCATCTATTGTTGTTATTGAATAATAAGACCTCGCTTTTCATAAAGAGAGTAGGGGGAAAAACAAACTATATTTTACCTTTTGTTGTATGTTCTTGTTTTTTAAGTTTTTAACTCACATAAATCGTCCAGTCGGTGTACCGAACCGAAATCAAGTACCAACCATCATTGTTCATCCTCAGTTATCACCGCATTAAAGTTTACGCGTAAATGACTCAAGGAAGTGGGTTGACTTGGCGGTACTTCTGAAACCAATAAACGAAACTACCGAGTAAATGCTTCAAGTCAACAAGCCTAGGCATGAAAGTGAGATGTCTGAGTCTGAAGCCTCACCAGATCCAAATCCTACTGAGTCTTCATCATCATCATCATCAATTCAAGACTCATAACCTTGTGGAATCTGGGATGTTGCAGAGCAAACCGATCTTTCTCTTGGTATGAATTTGTCCCTTCTGCTTGATCATTATCAGTTTCTTCCTCCTCTGTTTTTGTGATGGGTTTTAAATTTAATCATAGAAAACTGCTACAAAAAGTCTATCACAATACTAGCACAACCCCGTATAATCGAGGCAAAAATGATTCTAGTTCTAGTTCGTCTTCATCGTCGTGCTTGTTTGTCTGCCAAAATTGTGGATGCGAAGACGATTTCGAGTTTTCTGCTCCGCCGTTACTGGCACCACCGGATGGTCGTGGATCACATGCAAAGCAATTAGTTACTATGGGTATGGTTGTCATGTCTTGTATCATTGTTGGTACGCTTCTTTTTGGTATTTTCTGTGCGGCTGTAAGAGTTTATCATTCAAGGAGAAATAATTCAAGAAGAACTAATCCACCAGTAATTTTTGCCACGCAAGATGATTCTTTTGATGAAGATCATGGACCTGTTTTGGATCATCCCATATGGTACATCAATACCGTTGGTCTTCCACAATCTGTAATTAATTCTATTGCACTGTTTAAGTACAAAAAAGATGTGGGTTTGATTGAAGGAACGGATTGCTCTGTTTGCTTGAGTGAGTTTCAGGAGGATGAGAGCCTTAGGCTATTGCCCAAGTGTAGCCATGCCTTTCACGTCTCTTGTGTTGACACTTGGTTAAGTTCGCATACAAATTGTCCTTTGTGTCGTGCTCCTATACTCTCCGGTGCATTTGCTGCTCAAGCCAGTGAATCGGAGCCTAACTCGAATGATTTAGGTTCAAGAAACGAAATCACGGTGGTGAATTTGGAGAACTCTAGTGGAGAGGGAAGCGATAACGTGGGAATTGGGACTAGTGAAGTTAGAAATGGAAGTGATAATAATAATGGTTCACCGCCACTTGACGATGAGCATACTGCTGATGATTCAATGAAGAATTTGCCTCGTTTGAAAACTAGAAATTGTGATTCTGGTTGTCGAGTACTAAGTGATTTAGCTGACAATCGGCGAGTGGTTGAAGAAGATACTCAACCAATGAGAAGGTCAGTTTCACTAGATTCATCTGCAGCCTCTGTGATTTACAATGCTGTGGTTGAAGGTGTCATACACGATAAGCAACAAGGAAATATGGACACACAGTTGGGGAAATCCAAGAGTTCTAAATGGAAGATTGTTGCCAACAGGGGAAATGGAAGTTCAAGTACAAGCGTATGCAGATTGATGAAAAGTTCTTCAATTGGATCTTCTCTGCAGAAGGGGCCTTTGTTAATGAAAAGGTCTTTTTCATCTATTGGGAAGTTGTCATCATCCCGACATAGTAGACGGTATTCTGTCCTTCCCTTGTGAATGAATATGAGCTTTGATCAATCCCATATCTATGGCTTCAGGTCAGGTGATTGCAAAATAAAAATTACTGTTGCAGTCTCAAGAAGCTTTGTATATACTTATATTACACCAAATATGGAATAAAAGTATAAGGTGAGTAACCAACCATACATGCACTGTGGGCAGCAAGGTCTTATAGTCTTTTATGGGCGGGTGGTTTTGAAGTTGTAGAATGTTGGACATGACTTCAGACAATGCATCTGAGATTTTGCATCTGAATATGAATCTGCTATTTCTGGTATTACCAGTTAAGTCTTAATTACTGGATGCTTTATTGATGAACATGTATGATGTCCTCAAAGAGTTCTAGCAGCATAGTAGTTAAATTTATTTTGCTTTCCAAATTCTTTCCTAGAAGTAAGTTACATTCATCAATACTGCTTGATCAGCCATTTACGTATAAAGTAGTCATGTTTTGATTTCGGTCAATTCTGAGGTGATTTTACTTCTAAGACCATGGCCAATAAAGCATCCATGTAATGATCCAAAGTCTTCAATAGAACAACATATTTAATCCAACTGTTTGTAGAGTCTGCTGCATATATACGGTCCTTTTACACTTGGTGACTACAAAACTGCAGAAGTATGGATTCAAAAGAATTTAATGTGAAATAGCTTTAGAAGTGACCGTGGTGGAAATATTTGTAAAGTTCATATTCATTTTTGTTTCCGATGATTTGAATATGCCTTCATTAATGCATGCTAGATCAAAATATCCACTTTGCCTAAGTTATTTGTTATGGTGGTTCTTATTGTTCATAATCATACATGTTAGTTCTCTTGCCCTGTTTTATTTAATTTTAGTTTTTGTTGAATTAATCATACATAACAAGCACAAGCGAGAGTTCTTGATGTATAACCTGCTGCTCTTCCATCAGTCACTTTCAGTATTTCTCATAACAGTCCTGGTTTGAGAAGGTTGCCAAGCAGAATCAGGAACACTATGTCGGCCTGTCATTTTGCATCTGGAACGTATAACTTTTTGAATGTATAACATTGACATAGGCATGCTTGAGGGTCGTAATTGTTCGTTGTGAGCAATTTTGATTGTGAAGTTTGAATATGGCATTCGACAGCAGTGCAGACCCAAACGATTCAATTAGGAGCGTTTGGTTCAAAAAATTTTATTTAATTTATATTTTTTAAATATTCACTTAAATATAGTTTAAGTCTTATAAATTCAAATTTTATTATTTTTTTAATTTTAAATAATAATTACAATAAATTTTTTATTTTACATGAGTGGATGTATTTTTTTAAGTAATTTTTATAAAATATTAAAAAAAATTAAAATATTGTGGCTATAGAAATTTAAACTAATATTCTAAAACCATCAAATAATACTTTTACTACTAAATTATAAGTTTTTTATAATATAAAAAAATATATCTAAATTTTTATTATTTAATTCATTTAAAAAGGATTTGTGGTATATTTTAAAAGAAAAATTAATGATCAAAAAGGGGTTAAAATTCCTCGTGGATCTTAGTTGAGTCCGTCCATATTCGGCGACATTTTCTCTGTTTGATTCTTGTTCCGGGGGATTTTTCTTTAATCGTACTCAAAATAGCTATGAACAACTCAGTCATCTCTAGTTGCATTTTGGTCGTACGGTATCCAATTTTTCTCTTCACAAACTGAAACAGATTCTTAGTTTTTGAAGGATCTGATTGTATTTTGGCTATGCCCGCCTTGACTTTGCATGATTCTTTGGCCCCGAGCGAGGAAAATTGCTTGCATGTCGGGATGATAGATAGCAGCCCCTGATCTCAATCTATTGGAAAATCAGGAAAAAAATTTAATAAATGAAATGAAGATTAAATTTGTTTAAACAATTATTATATTTTATTACTTCAATTATGTCGAAATAACAAACTATTAACAACAAGTCAACAATTGTTGAAGCGTAGCGTTGTTACGTGTTAATTACCAAAAAGGCCGTTTACACTTTACAGCCTGTTTTTTTTTTCCCAATTAATCATGTTAGTCAAATGATGACAGTAGATGACATCACATAGATAAAATTTTCCTATACATCAAATCCTATCCCTACTTTATTAGCATAATTAGTTTGCATCTCAATTAATATGGTAAATAAAAGTTAAAAAAAACTTTTCCTCACGGTATAAATTTTAAATCTCTTTGATGTATTTTTAAGGGCAATGTTGATATTTTACAGTCAAGTAATAGAAAAATAATGAAAACATTATTTTTCCATGGTTAAAAATGGTAAAAGTATTATCTTTTTATAGTAAACGTGTAAAAATGTAATAATTTATAGATATTGTAGTCATTTACTATTTCAGACTTGTTGAAGCAATGAAAAGATAATGACATTAATAGAAAAACATTACTTCAAATTTTGGGCGCTAGATATGATCATAGCTGGATGGTCCTTTCACATTTTGACAAAATAACATGTATCCAATCTTCGTCTAATTATTTATAGTACTGATATTTGAATACCAGGATAATGAAAATACGTTACTACTCAATAAATACTAACACTATAACAAACCAAAACGACACATTATTTATATACAAGGTTGTCCTTTCTGTCGTCCTCGT